>CM066038.1:439617492-440217492 GCA_033557465.1 Ichthyophis bannanicus | reverse complement strand
ATTTCATGAATTTCTGGCAAGAGATTTAACTCAGTCTCCTGAGTTGACTAGTGCTAGCTAATAAAAAATGATTTGCTGCCCTTAAAAAGTCTCAATAGAAACAAGCTGTAGGTGATAAAAAAAAAAAAAAATCAGCACAATACACTTTGCCCAGGATGGCATGTACAACTTGGAAATCTAGCTGGTATACTCACTCAATATTCTGTTTGTGGTTTACATTGTCCTAATGGTAGGACACCTATGCCACCATTTACTTTCACGTGGAACTGGCTACATCAAAGTTACATACCTCAACATTGTGGTTTCCAGAAATGAAAATCTGTGGTATGGAAAAAATAAAGGATAATGGAAAAAGCGCAATGTTCAAATTTACCAACTTTTAAAAAGTCACCTTTGACCGTTTTCTCTCTAGCCTCTGTCTTCTGCAGAAGCCATCTGAGGTCCCTTCACCCTAGTCTCATTCTCTCATATACTGTAGATTGGTGAAAGCTACAACACAGAACTGTGCTCCACAACCAGTTACATTAAGTGGTTCTTATCCTCAAGTGAATTCTACATGAATCATGCTTTTCTAGATTATCCATCCCACCCCCACTAGCAGGTTTAAATAGCCCCATATGACTCATTCCTTGCAATTTCACTCAATTTCAGTTGTCCCCGTTTTGATGAATCCCACCTATGACCCACTTGATTTAGTTTTCCTATTACGTTTCCCCATTTTGACTCTAAGCTACTTGTTTTTGTCTGTATATGTTGTCAGTCTGCTTTGATTAGTTTGTAAGCTCCAAGGTGCAGGGACAGTTTCTGTCTGTAAAGCTCTACCATACACATGGTAGCACTATACAAATAATTTTACTGATCCAGTTCACATGAGTCTAGGTAATCCACCCCATCACAGATGCACTACTATGGGGCAGTTGATCTCTTGTACTTGCATGTATTTTTTTTTCATTACAACATATGAAGCAAGCAGTCATTTCAAACCATTTTCAATTTGGTTCCTCTATTGTAATGATTTCAGAAAGGGAAAACCTGTCAGGGTTTTAGTTCATTTGCCATAATTACCATGTTATGTATCATCATTTCCTTTTGATGTCTGCAATGGAATTGTAATATTTTTCTTGCCACTGTTTCTGTATGTTGTATGCTCCACTACAGCCAGTTTTTCCAGAACAATGTACTGGCTTTTTCAGCACACCATTTTCCCTAACATTGCTCTGCTCACATGTACCGTGGGAAGAAAGCCCTGCTGAAGATATGATCACAGAAAAGCTTTTGTTATCTCTGATGCAGAACCTAAGAAATGGCTAGCTTGTGGATGGTTTGAAATATGGCGCTATATTGGATGTATGTTTAGATGCTATGACTGAGATTAGTTTTACTGCACTTATAAAATATATTTAGTAAAACGGACCCGATTTAGAAGGTTGCTATCCATGTTGATGGTAACAGTTTTGTGACAGTCAGACAAAAAAGTTTTCATTATTGTATATGTTGCTCATCAGAGCCTGAAAATGCTAAATCTTGAACAAATGAATGGACGTTTGCTTGCTTTTTATGCATCAATGGCCTCTTACAAGGTTAATGTGTGGGTCATTATCTTGCCTTTAAATTGCCCTATCAAAAGATAGCATAGTCACATCAATCAACTATTTTCAAGCTCCCTGGCAATATATTGGTCTTTTGTCCCTGATGATCTTTGCACACATTTGTGAACAAAGCAGTATTCATATATCACATTGCAGAAGGCCATTTGGAGTGCATTCAAAATTTTACAAGGATTCTCCTTGGCACTGCAGTTGGCAACAATCCAACTTTATTTTTTGCCATTCAAGCCTGTCACAAATTGCATAATACCAACTGTACTCTGCAACATATCCAGGTGTTAATTATGAGCCATGTGTAAGAGTCCAGGAATAGGCATCATACATATCGCTATGGCTGAGATATTTGCTTCTCCGATAGTGCCATTATTTCAGTCTCTGGGTCATTAGCATGCTCTCATCATTCCCTAGTGAAACTGGCACAGAATCATCTCTTATACAGATGGTATTGAAAGCAAAATAAGGAGAATAAATTGTGTTCTGTATAGCTTCAGATAACACATATGCAGTCTAGAAAGGTCAGTTATCAAATGTTTGTCTTGGCTTGTTATGGAAGAATACAAATGGTATCTTCTTATACAAATGTGATTCAGTAGCCACTTAAAATAGTGGGCAAGCATGGATACAGATGGTGAGAAATTTATATACCAGATAAATTTTCTTTCCTTGAATTCTGCTAAACAGTCCAGGTGAATAGGTTATACTCCTCAGCCAGTAACTGGAGGCAGACCAGAGCAACTTTTAGTATGTCATCACTTGGTGCAGCACTGAGAGAAGCCAGTATGAAACTTCCTAAGCAGTAGGCAAACTGAAAAACTTAGTTATAGCGATTATTAACTAGTGTAGTTTCTATGTACAAACTATTTTGCTCTTTCAGCAAATTAAAGTCTGTGCCAAAAACAGAAACTGACTGTTCCATGAAGAGGCAGCAGGGCTCCAAAACATGTAGAAATAGTCTTCCAGGGCAGGTCCTGGGCTGGTCTAGCAGGATTCAAAGAAAGTTATCCGGTATGTAGATTTCTCCTTTTCTATTATCCTGCTAGACCAGTCAAGATGATTGGAATGTATTCAAGCAGACAGGTCCCAGGGTGGAAGGAAGACAATGCTCTGGATAAGTCTGAACTGCCAAATGTGCCTTCTGCTCCGGCACTCACATGAAAACTGTAGTGCTTTACAAAAGGTGCTCAGAGATGACCAGATATCCACCTTACAGATGTCCTCCAGGGACACCAAGATAGTTTCCGCCCAAGAGGAGGCCTATGTCTGTGCCTGAGCCTTAACTCCCTCTGGCACGTGCTTTCTACTAAGAAGACTGCCTGCTTGATTAAGGAGGCAGTTGGCTCAGCCTATCAAGGACTTGGCCATCATCATTCTCTTCCTCGGACTGCTGAAGAGCACAAAGAGATGGTCTGACCAATGGAAGGAATTAGTAATCTCCAGATGTATTATCAACACACTGCACATGTCCACCGGATGCAGCAAGGGATCTGCCCAAAGATCCTCCTACGAAAGGGAGGGTAGTATAAGATGAAAGGGCATGAGCACGTTAGGTAGAAAGGAGGGAACAGTCCACAAGGAGTTTGATGCAGTCAAGATGGACAGAAAAGACTCCCTCAGGCCAAGGCCTGCAACTCTGACACCCACTTGACAGAGGTGATAGAGACAAGGAATACCAACTTGAGAAAGGCCTTTAAAATGGCTTCACGGGGGGGGGGGGGGGCTTTTCAGAGCTTTCAACAGCAGAGAGAACAATCAGACATACTGGAGGATGAATCTGCTTCACCCCTCTGAAGAACTGCAAGACATCAGGGTGCGCCACCAAGGACATCTTCTAAATTCAGCACTGGTAGCATGCTTGGGCCACAACCTGAACCTTGAAGAGAGCTTAGCAACAATCCTTGGTCCAAACAGGACTGCAAGAATTATTTAGCCATGACCATGCCCACCCTTCCTCACCTGTAGGGCTTCATTGGAACACCATCTCTCAAAGACCTGCCAGATTCTTAACATAAGCCAAAGAAGTAGAGGTCTTCTGGGCCCCGAGCATGGTATTCACTACTGTTCTACAGTAGCCTTTCCTAAAAAGCCTGCTCCTCTCATGTACCAGGCCATAAACAAGGAAGAAATGGGATCCTCCATCATCATGGCTCCCTGCCACAGAAGGCCTCTCTCGAGGAAGCAAGAGAGGTGGGTACGGCCAACAGGCTCAAAATATCCATGTACCATGGCCTATGCTGCCAATCTGGCACCACTAGAATCATTAGGCTCAGGTGAGACTGAACTCTGTAAAGACAACTGCTTACCAAAGGCCATGGGGGGGAAAAAAACAAAAACAAAAAAAAAACAAACACACACAAAAAAAAAAACCCCCCGAACTTATAGGAGCCCCTCCTAGAGCAACTCCTGAAGAAGGGCATCCATGCCTGACACCCACAAATCCTTCCTGTGGCTAAAGTTGTTCTCCACTTTGGCATTCACCTGGGTGGCCATCAAGCTAAATACTGGCAGACCCATGTCCTCACAATAAGGATGAACACATGAGGACTTAGCTCCATGGAATGCCGATTCAAGAAGCCAGCCTATACATCAATGCCTACTATGTGGGCTGCCTAGTAACACAGATCCACCACCTCAGCACTATAAGTCCTGCCTTGCTTGTTGATGTAAGCCACAGCTGTGTCATTTCCTGAGAACAAATGCTGCTTTGCCCGTTAGGAGAGCCTGAAACCTCTCTAATACCAGGTGGATCACACTGACCTCCAGCCAAATGACCAGAAGGTTTCCTAAGGGTACCAGATATGTTGGGCAAACTGATCCAGTGAGCTTCCCATTCTTTCAGGCTGGCATCTGTGGTGAGTGACTATCAAATACAACTCTTCCAGAGGCATCCCTTCTAACAGATGCTGAGAATGCAATCATTAAGTCAACTGCTCTTTGATTTCCTGAGGAAGAGGAAGGTGCTGAATGAACAACTGGACCCTGAGAGACCAGTTACTCAACAGATACTTCTGTAGGAGGTGCAAGTGTGCTCTGGCTCAAGGAACCAGCTCCAGGGTCAATGCCATGGATCCTAAGATTTACAGGTAGTCCCAAGCCTGAGTAGCTGGCCAAGCACAGAACTGAGTTGCTGCTGCACTCTCCTGCATAAGAAATACTCTTCCCAAGTGAGCACTGAACTGAGCACCCAGATATTCCAGGCACCGATATCACCAATATGACAAAAATACAGTGGGCTTTCTGATCTGCAATAGAAGTCTTCTAGGATAGGTCCTGGACTGGTCTAGCAGGATTCAAGGAAAGTAAATGATCAGGTATGGAAAATGTTTCCTTCCTTATTATCCCACTCATCTGGACTGATCTAGCAGCATGTATCCAAGCAGTTAGAACCTAGGGTGGGAGGAAGATAACAAATCATGACAGACTATATATCAAAGATGTCAACTGAATAACTCCTACAAACTCTGTTGAGCTTCATAAGATGACCGAGGGCCAGGAAGCCTTACAAATGTCCTCTGGACTCCACCCAAAAGGCTTTCTTGCCACAGAGTAAACTGTGACTCACTCCTGAATGGGCTTACCAGGCAGAATGCACACTGCTCCCAATGGCCTCCATAGGCCAACGGGGCAATAGAGGATTTGACTTTTGCCAGCACTTTCCTCCTTGAACTGCCGAGCAGGACAGAAGGTCTAATCAACGGGAGGCATAAGCGATTGCTAGGAACCCAAGCAAAACTCTCTGCCCATCCACCAGATGCAGCAGGGAGTCTGTTTGCAGAACAGGAAGGCCCTTGAAGGACGGACAGCATAGGCTTCAAAGCAAAAGCAACCATTGAAAGAACCAGAATTGTGCATGCCAGCCAAGGGCTGCAGGGCAGACATCACTGGGCAAATGCTTGTTCCCTGGAAGGGTTAGAAGAACCCAACCCACAAGGAAGGCCTTACACCTGACCTCAAAGAAAGGTCCTTTTAAGGCCCTCCTCCCACAGCAGCACATTGAGACCCATGAGGATATTCAGGCAAACAGAATTGATTCACTCCTACTGAAGGGGGCCAGCACCAAGATATTCCCAATGAATCCATTGGAGGAGACTCCTGAAGCAGAATAGGACTACCGCTTGAACCCTGAGTTCAGGGCCAAGCCCTAGTCCAGGTGAACTGTAAAGAGTTCTAACATTGGCTAAGTGCCTAGAGACTCACCAGGTACCAAGCAAGGAGGTTACTACTCCTCCTGGGCAGCGCATACTGACAGGTGGGTGCCCATAATGACCAAGTCCTAAGCGAGAAGGCCCTAGGAAACTGCCTTACCAGGAGTCCCCACAATGTTTCTTATTGAAGGCCTGTATTTTGAAAAGCAATAAAAAGGGCCATACTGCTTGGCTCAAGATTCTGTCTAACATGGTGTGCAAGGTCAACCCAGGGCCCCTATGATCACCAGGTCTAGATGGGCCCTTAACCTGCATAGAGGATGGCTTATCCAGGGTCAGAGAAAAAGCCACACAGCATTCCTTCTCTAGGTCACTCTTGAGGAAGGGCCACCAAGCCTGCCATCTGTGGAACCCTCCCGATTAAATGGAGTACTGGAAGGCCGTGTCTTCACACTATGAGGTTATGCGTGGGAGGGCTGAGCTCTCATTTTGCCTGGATTCATGGAGTATCAACACAAAGTCAGAGCATACACTATCAAGGCTTGTGATATGCATAGGAGCTTGGGCAATCAGATGCTCCTCCACCCAACAGCACAGATTTATGGCTGCAAGAGTTCTGCTACAGTAGAAAACATGTGTGACCATCAGGGCCATATCTGAGAACACACAGCCATTGCTTCCACTAAAGGAAGCAAGAGTCTTCCATCCGGTGCTTCTAAAAGCACCCCGGCTATGAGGTGGTGGAACCGCACCTGCTACTTTTTCAACTGCTCCTTGATCTCCCAGGGGAGAGGAAGGGACTGGTAAAACAGGAAAAAACACAGACGTTTACTCGGTGCTTCTGAAAAAGAGTACATATGGATCCTAGACCAAGGATCTGACCCCAAGGATGATGTTATGCATCCAAGGATTGGAGGAGACTCAGGCCCATTTAGCTGACCAAGAATCACATGCTCCGAGTCAGCTGAGGCTTGAGCAAACCTTCCGTCATGAGAAAATTAACTCAAAAGTAAGAACAGACTCCCAAGAACTTAAATCCTGGGAAAGAATTAGGCTGCTCTTAGGACAGCCAATTCCCGACTCCAGCCTTTCCAGCAAGAGCTCTCTACTGTCACCTTCGGTCTTCAACAACACTAACCAAGCTAATCAATGTCCAGGCATGGGTAACCAGGCCCTATGCATGCAGAGAAACAGCTAATGTGGTTCACATTGGGAAAGCAATAAATTCTATGACAAGGTCCAGTAGGTGGAGCATGCCTTACCTGACCGATGCAATGACAGACCCGAAGGACCCCATACGAAAATGAGAAACTCAGTCAGAAGACAACTGGCTCTAGCTCCAGAACATACCAAAATGAACTCCCTTGATGGATCCGCAAGCATCAGGGATAACATCTATGGCCCTGCTGCAGAGGGGACACAAGAAATAACCTGTTACTGCTGGACGTGCTATAGAAACAGCGTGTCCACAAATGTCTCCCACCTGAACAGAGAGCCTCAGGGAGACCTTGCAAACAGCACTGTAATTCAAATAGTGCGCATCAGAAGTCCCAGGCTGGCCTGAACCAGACATTTGAGGGACTGGATGCAGGTGGCCTGTTGAAGGAGCTGACGAACTCCAATCTTGCTCGAGGATCCCAAAACTTAGTTTAGTATACTATGGGTACGCTCAGAACAGACTGTTATACTCAAAATAGCTGCACCCTGAGAGGAACTGGCACCCCCCAATGAGAGGGATTACAGATTCTTTAAGGCGCCAAGGAGGTGACTCAAGCCCATCCAGGAATACCCCTACTGCAATGGAGGCTACAAAGGACAACGCCAGGCTCTACATACAGCCTTAGGAGGTCTCTTGGCCTTTCTGTGCCCGCCATCCAGGAGTCTCTATGGCCGAGCTTCTCTCAAACAGAAAGTGACCCCTTAAGGGGGAAATGCTCCACCACAGACTGCAGCCATACTTTGAATAATATCAACAGAACTAACTGGCCCAAACCATCACCCCCCATTGATCAGGTTCTTCCCTCGAATATACTACAGAGACCATTATTAAATCTCTTCTCAACAATGTTCACAGTTCATTGTACTTTTGATCTAGTTAATCAGGAGAATTCTCCCATCCCATCTTTTTAATACTGGCCTTTGTGATCAAATTTTCTCTTGGTTCCAATCTTTTCTTTGATAAAGTAGTGTGGTAACCCATGTTAGTCCACTTCATTAGTGAAACAACAAAAGAAATCTCTTTTTATTGGACTAACGTAACCTTTGAAAACTAGTCAGAAAATATATTAAAATCTTCAAGTCAGGGGCACTTTAATCAGCAATTGTGTAAAAAGAAACACAAAGCAAGAGACCACCATCATTTCATTTTAATGCTGCAATCCTCTCCATCCAATTTAGGGTCAGCTCTTCCGATCACTCCAATTCCACAGTCATCATCCTCGCTAAGGGTAGGTAGTTTAGGTCAAACAACTGTTCCACCTGATTGGAAATCTGAACGCCTAAATATTTCAACCCCCCTCCTTTGCTATTCTAAAAAGGCAAATCCTCCAGCAACGTACCCCCACTCGGCCCTAACCTTAACCCCTGTTTTTTTCATTTTAAATCCCAAAACCTCAGAAAAGTACTGCAACACACCCAACAGAGGAATGGAGGACTCCAGATCAGTTAAAAAAAGGTTGTCGTCGTCATCATCATCATCATCCTCCTCCTCCTCCTCTTCCACATAAAGCGCTATTTTTGCGGAGCCCCACAGATCTCAAAATGTTTGATTGCTGTATTTGCTACAATGCAATTTGAAAATGGTTCCATTGCTAATGCGAACAGGAAGGGCAAGAGTGAGCACCCCTGCCTAGTTCCTTATTGCAACAAGAATTCTGATGAACTGCAACTCTTCAGGATCGAGGCCTAGCATAAAATGTATGTACCCACTTCAAAAACCAAATCCCCAGTCCCACATGATTCAAAGGAAAACAGGTACCTCTATACCAGTGGTTCTCAACCTAGTCCCTCTGGAACTCCTAGTCCAGTCACAATGAAAATGCATGAGATAGATCTGCATACAATGGAAACAGTGCATGCAGATCTCTCTCATGCATATTCATTGTGGATACCCTAAAAACCTGACTGGCCTGGGGGTCCCAGAGGACTGGGTTGAGAACCACTGCTCTATTCCAGCTTGTCAGATGCTTTTCGGTATCTAGGGCAAGGTGCACTGTGGTTCTTCCATCCATCTATGTTGCCTAAATGATACCAATCACTCTCCTGGCATTATCAGCTGTCTTTCACTGCGGACCATTCCTGGCATTACTCTCTCCAACCTTGAGACCAACACCTTTGCAAAAATCTTGGCACCACAGTTCAGAAGCGAGATAGGTCTGTTGCTCCCATAAAGCTCAGATGGCTTACCCTCTTTCGGGATCACAATAGTGGCAAGAACCCCATACTAAAAGGTCTCAACACCCTTGCCATAAACTGAGCCAGAGAGGATCTTAATTTCTTATAATACTCTACTGCAAACCCTTATTATATCCTGCACCTTCTTCAGAATTCTTGAAGCCTGTACCTTCTGCAGCTGCCATACTAGTAATTTACTTGCCTTTCCTCAATATGCCATAAAATCTTGCTTAGTCATTCGTAATAAAATCTCTGTCCTTTCAATTTCAGTTACATCTGTTTGGGCTCTAATCCCAATCGTTTATATGTTCTCCTGCTCACCGTTTGTGAAACTCCAGGAATTGCTCCATTTCCCCATTTAGCTGTCTCCGCTTTCCTCCTTTTCAACTGCGAGGCCATCTGAATTAAGCACCCCCATATAAAAGCTTTACCCACATCCTCAAACCACTCCCAACCCCATCTCCCTTGTCATTAGTTGCCAGGTAATTCCTCCAATCTGGACACTCTCCACCATGTCCTGCTTCTGCAAACTAGCATTCATCTGCCATCTCTTCAGTCCACCCCTTCTCCAAAACCTCAATGACCACCTGTATAGAGATCATGGCAAGATCAGAGATTAGTAATGAATCTATCCACTCTTCCATCAAAAATCCCACCTGCCCAGCCTTGACCAACAAATCTATCCTAGAATACAACCCAGTTTTCCCCGAACAAACAATTCTGAGCACCCTGATTCTGAACCCGCTACACATCTCACCTTGACCCTATCATGCACTTCCACCAACTCTTCCCCTTTGTTTGTAAACTTTGTTCAACTTTACAGAATGATATGAAGGCCCTAATGCACAATTTATATCTCCTCCCCAGATCACAGTCCGCCTGGCCTTCTCCTCAAAGGCCGACAATGCCTTATGAAAAAAAAAATCCCCTCGAGTCAGTTAGGAGTGCACGTATTTAACAAGGAAATTTCCCAGTCATTCACCCGCTCTAAGGCATCTCGCCCCTCTTCCATCCTTACAAAGGGAACCTGATTGTTATCAGTATAGCCACCCCCTTCTTTGAATTACAAACACAGAAATATTTTCCTAAACCATCCTTTCAGCAACTTTTCCATATCTGTTGCAGTTAGATGCATCTTTTTGCAGCTTTACATTGTAATGTGAGACATGATCCACTTTCTTTTAACTGGGCTATTCAGGACCCCTACATTCAAGATATAATTGTAAGTACCATATGCCACAGGATTACGCAAACTACTTGCAGTCAAAAATGATTAAGACCAACTCAAACATAAATATCAGTAACTCCTCCGTATTACCTAAGGCATCCCAAGCAACACCATTATGCAATTTCAATATGGTATCAACTAGTGAGATTGAGAACATTATTGCTTCTATCAATCCTAGCACAGCACCTAACGACCCCTGCCCAGCCAGCTGGATCAAAGATCTGCGACATGATCTAAGCCAAATCTTGTGCAAGATACTGAACCAGTCCGTTCTAACAGGCTCGTTCCCACAGAGTCTGAAACACACCTCTATCAGGCCACTACTGAAAAACAGTCGACTTGACCCATCCAAAGTTGAATCATTTAGGCCAATCTCGAGCATCCCCCAACTCGCAAAAATCATTGAAAAGGCGGCTCAACAACAAATACAGCATCATATTGAAACGGAAGCACCACTAGACCCATCACAACATGGCTTCAGGGAAGCACATGGAGTCGACACAATCCTTACAACCCTATTCAATGATCTGGTCACTGGAATAAACAGCATCCAACAAGGATTTGTCCTCATCTTCCTGGACATCTCCGCCGCCTTCGACTCTGTGAATCATGATATACTTCTGCAACGCCTGAAAGAAAAGGGGATTCGAAGCACAGCACTAGAATGGTGTAAATCCTACCTATCCAATAGGTGGCAACAAGTCAAAACAGGCCATGCATCCTCAGAACCTTTCCTGCAGTCCCAAGGGGTACCTCAAGGATCATCCTTATCGGCACTGATGTTCAATATCTATATGCAGCCGATATGTGATTTGATCCGATCTTTCAACATACAATGCCTGGCATACGCAGATGACATCCTCCTCTACATGCCGTTCAAAATTGACCAACCAGTGTTCTCCCCAGTAATCAATTGTTTCGGAGCAGTAGCCGAATGGCTGCTGACACAAACCTATGGATCAATCATAGCAAAACTGATGTTCTTTTTGTTACGAGGAACCGTAAGTTCATACCTCCTCCATCGCTACTGGTCAACAATGTAGAATTGAAGTCCAAACCCACAATCCGATATCTCGGCATCACATTGGAACAACACCTGGATATGACATCACATGTGAGGAATGTGACAAAGACTATACTGTATATCATAAGATCAGAACACTACGCCACCTCTGCCCCCTACTGGATTCTACTGACTACCGAACAACCTTCCAGGCATTAGTCCTCCCACACCTGGATTTTGCGAACATCATCCTCTACGGTATCTCTCAATCAACTTTAAATCCGCTTCGCCTGGCTATGAATGCAGCTGCAAGAGTCCTCTCTGGGTCATCAAGATACGACCACATAACGCCTATCATGAAAGATCTGCATTGGCTACCTTTACATGCCAGACTCCATTATAAGTCATTAGTCCTTACTTTCAAAGCCTTGAATAACTACCCACCTACACCAATCAGCAAGCTAATTCACAGCACCCTCGAAAATAGAAACAGGAGGCCTACTGCAATGAACACCTTAATAGTTCCTAGGATGATGACATCGTGCACTAAGGCTACCTCAAACAGAGCTTTCTCAATATTCGCTCCTTTAAACTGGAATGCACTTCCCCATGAAATCCGTGGTATCAAAAGCCTAATCCTATTCCGAAAAGCTTTGAAAACACCATTTGTTCACAAAATGTTACCCAGAAGTCATCCCGGACACTCACACATCTGGCAAGTTTCCCACATACCCCAGACGCCTTAGCACCTTAATACAACCAGAAAATGGTTAGCCTATACACTAGCCCACCTGATAACCATCTACCTACACCATCCACACGAAATCACTTTCAATATCCAAACGAGTTTAGAGTATTGTATATAGTATCAAGTTAACCTGTATATAGTTCCCCCGGTTATCCCATGTGTTATTTTCCCTGTTCATTGTAAACTCAATGTTGCCTGTATGCATTGCAGTATGTTTTGTTCGATGTACACTGCGCTGATTATAATAGCGCGGTATAGAAGAAATGTCAAATAAATAAATAAAATCCCTCCCCCATACCCCCTTTTCTACACTAACTCCAATTCCCATTTTATTTTTAAGTCACTCCAGTGAATTTCATCTATGCTTCCATCAACAAGCTAAGCCCACAGTCCACCAAAAAAGAACTCTTTCCCTACCCACGTACCCCTTTCCCCCTTCATACCAGATGGTGAAATTAGACTTACCTGCTAATTGTTGTTCCTTGAGGAACACCAGTCCAGTCCTGGAACCTCTGGGGTTTAGTACCTCCTCCAGCAGCTTTGGAGACTGAAACATTTATTTATTTATTTAGCTGTATTTGTATCCCGCTTTTCACCGGGTCCCGCTATGACGACACTGGTATACTGTAAGTAGGCAAGGACTGCCTCTCCACTCCAGTACCTATTAACAAAGCAGACTCAGCAGAGCAACAAATAAGTAGTTAATATAGTCAAACCACTTCTACTTGCTTTCTTTTGTAAAAAAAAACAAAAACAAAACAAAAAAACCCAACAGTCTAAACTACCACCTCACGCAAACACTTTAAACATAAACTAAGTTCCCCTGTAAGGAAACTTATGTTATAGTACTTGGCTGCATAGGAAGGCCCCCCTCTTTCCTGCAGAGGACAGAGCACTCATTTATATCAACCCTTGCGAACCAAAAGACAGTCTACCCTGAAGCAGCATCCTTATTCCTATCTCCGAGACAAACGACTTCAGGCTACAAACCAAAAATGGAAATCAAGGGTGGGATCCAGGACTGGACTTCAAGGAACAACAATTAGCAGGTAAGTCTAATTTCACCTTCCTTTTCGTCCCTCCAGTCCAGTCCCGGAACCTCTGGGGAAGTAACAGAGCAGTAAATATCAACGGGAGGGATCTGCCAGACCAGCCTGAAGCACCGCTGAGCCAAATCGGACATCCCCCGCTGCCTGCACATCCAGACGGTAATGCTTGACAAAAGGAGTTCAAAGATGACCAAGTCGCCGCCTTGCAAATATCCTCGGCCGGTACTAAACTGTATTCCGCCCAGGAGGCTGCCTGCGCCTTAGTCGAGTGGCCTCTCAACCCCTCCAGCACAGCCTTACCCTTCAAAATATATGCCGCTGAAATGGCCTCCTTTAGCCACCTGGAAATAGAAGACTTAGCTGCAACCTCCCCTTTCCTAGGTCCTCCAAACACCACAATCAATCTGTCTGACTTACGGAAAGCCGCCGTGCCATGGAGGTATTTCTCGAGTGTCTGACGAACATCCAGGAACCACAATTTCCTCCCAGCGGTCGGTTTCGCCTCTTCAGAGAACACCGGTAATGAAACCACCTGGTTGACATGAAAGACCGAAACCACCTTGGGCAAGAAGGCGGGAACCGGCGCAAAACCACCTTCTGATCAGAAGAAAGAAAAGGCTCCTTACAAGATAACGCCTGCAACTCCGAAATCCTTCGAGCTGAGCAAATGGCCACCAAAAACACCGTTTTTAACGTCAGATCCTTCAATGAAGCCTTACCCAACGGTTCAAACGGCTCTAACGCTTCCAGCACCAAATTCAAATCCCAAGAAGGGACCATGCACCTGTGTGGCGGCCGGATAAGCAACACAGCCCTTAGAAACCTTTTAACGTCTGCGTGCACTTCCAACGCTTCCCCTTGGATCTTACCTCGGTAACAAGAAAGCGCTGCTAGAAGAACTTTTAACGAATTGGCCACCAGACCCTTCATCTTGCAGGAACGAAAGAATCTGCGAAATAGACGCTGCCGTGGGGCGCATGTCTGTCCGTCCACACACCATGCTTCAAAAATGCGCCAGACTTGCACATACGCTAATGAAGTAGATCTCCACCTATTTATTTATTTATTTTATTTATTTATATACATTTATATACCGCATCTTCCAAAGTTCAGTTGCGGTTCACAGTGAACAACATTCAAAGCAGCAAGTTTGTTTTACAGGGAACGTCATATTATAACAGAACATATTTACAAGGAACATCATATTATATATAGAGTAAACAGTCAAACAATGTAAGATAATACAGAACAGATTAACTATATACAGTGTTTATATGTATATATATACACATGGATATGAAAGGACGTAAGCTGAGAGGTCATCATGGGTGTGTAATATATGTGTGTGTTAAAGGGCTTTTGCTTAATGTAGACTGAAAACCTGTTTAACCTTTGTCTAATGCAGTTGCTGAGTTATCTATGTTATAGTGTTTGGTGAACAGATAAGTTTTCAATTTTTTACGGAATTCCATGATTTCTGTTAGGGTTCGTAGCTCTTCTGGGAGGGAATTCCAGGTCATTGGAGCTATGTGGGAAAAGGCTCTGTTTGTTGATTTATGGGCTCTTGTATAATCTTTCGGGGTCTTTAATCTGTTTAATTGTCCTTTTCTGTGTGTGGGCTTGGATGGTTCTTTGTGTATTAAGTTACATAGCATGGTTGGGGCCATATCATATAAAGCCTTAAATACAGTTATTATTGCTTTGTAGATTATTCTGCTTTGAATTGGTAGCCAATGGAGGAAGGCTAGTATTGGTGATATGTGTTGGAGTGAGTTGATTTTCAATATGATTCTGGCCGCTGCGTTTTGCGCTAATTGCAATCGTTTGATGTTTTGTTTTGATATGCCTATTAGAATTAGATTGGCAAAGTCAAAATGTGGAGTTATTGTTGCCTGGATTATGCTGATAAAGTCTTGAGTAAATACTAGCGGTCAAAGTTGTTTGAGGGTTTTGAGTTTGAAATACATTTTCTTTATGGTATTGCTAAATGTGTGTTTCCATCGTAAGGTGCGTATCTAGTATAACGCCTAGATATCTTATTTCGTTTTTTATTTTAATTTCTTGATTTTGAAGTCTTATGTGTGTTGGGGGGATATAGGCTTTGTCCTTGGTCACAATAAGAACTTCGGTTTTAGTGTGGTTTATGTGGAGGTTTTGTGCTTTTAGCCACGTTGTAATTTCATTATAGCAGTCCGATAGGAGTTGTAGCGGTATGTTGGGTATCGAGAATGGGATATACATCATAATATTGTCTGCGTATAGATGATATTTTACTCCAAATTTTTTGAAAATGTTGCAGACTGGTTTTATGTAAATATTGAAAAGTAGGGCTGACAAAGCTGAACCTTGTGGTAATCCAATCTCTTGTTTATATGTGGTTGAGGAGTTTTGATTCCCAATTCTTACATTTTGTGTTCTATTATTTAGGTAAGATGAGAACCAATTATGTACTGTGGAGTTTAAGCCTATTTGCCTCAAGTTATTGAGCATTATTGTGTGGTGTACGCTATCAAACGCAGCTGATATATCAATGAAAAGTAGAATGAAGGCCTGTTTATGATCGTCTATCCCTCTTAGAAGCGCATCTACTAAAACTGTGAGGAGTGTCTCGACTCCATGGCGGGGTCGAAAGCCATACTGTTGCTCATCGAGAGGGTAAGATGAGTCTAGAAAGTCCTCAGTCTGTAATTGAACCACTTTTTCAATTTTAGCTAAGAAAGGTATGCTTGAAATGGGTCTATATGATGCAGGCAAGGTTTTATCAAGTTTGCTATTCTTAAGGATTGGTCGTATTTGTGCGTGTTTGAGTGCTGGCGGTAGGTAGCCTTGGGTCAGTGAAAGGTTCACTATTGAGAGAATGTAGGGTAATAGAATTGGTAGTGTATTCTTTATCCATGTTACTGGACATGGATCTAGATATGAAGTTGTGGTGTTGAGGCTGGTGATGATATTTTTTAGTGTCTCTTTAGTTATGGGATGAAACTCTGACCATACGTCTGATTGCTGGCATGATGAGTTGATAATGTCTATAGACATTGATGGCATTTTTGCTTTATTTTGGTAGTGGTGGGCTAGGGTTTGAACCGAGATGTCAGTAATTTCACTGTCAGAGGTTTGAGGGTTGGTTAGATTTCTTACAATGGTGAATAGTTCTCTTGGCCTGTTGTACGATTTTGATAGTATTTTAGCATAGTATTCTTTTTTTGTGCTAAGGTTTCTTTGTATTTAGTGAGGTGGTTATATATTTCTTTATGTATTGTCAGTTTAGATTTGCGCCAGTTGTGTTCTAGGTTTTCTAAGATTCCGTTTCATTTGTTTTAATGTAATGTTGAACCATGGTTTGGTATTAGTCTCAGAGTAAGTGGTCTTTTTGTATGTGTGGTTAATTTTGGCTGCATTGTAGATGGTTTCATGCCAGTTCTTGACAGTGTCATCTAAGTTAGTTGCAGGTGAAAGGAGGTAGGGGATTGTTAGGTCAATAATTTCTTCATTGTTGAATTTTTTGAATTTTGAAGTTGGGACATTTCTGGATTGATTGTTATTGCTAGTGAGGGGGTATGTAAGATTTAATTTGATAATGTAGTGATCAGACCAGGGTATCTGTGTGCATTCAACTGAGTTTGGATTGATTAGCTTGAAGAGTGTATTAGGGAGAAGGATAAGATTGAGAGTTCCACCTTTTGTGTGTATAGATGTGTTTATTATCTGATGATATGCCATGTCTGATATTGTATCAAGGAATAGTTTAGATTCCAGTGTTGGCAGTGATGGAAGGTTAAAGTCTCCAAGCATGATTATTGGGTGTTGTTCTGTGGATGTGCTGAGGAGTTCAATAAAGGCGTCAAGGTAATCTAGTTTTTGGTTTGGGGGTCTGTATACTAAGCAGAGTTTCATGGGACCAATCTTTATTAATAGGGTATCTGTGTTGTTGGAGATGTTTGACTGGATTGATTTGGCACTTAGTACTTTTCTCGTCATTATTAATACACCTCCGCCTTTCTTATTGGTTCTATGTTTATAGAAAGTGTCATAGTTTTCATTATTAAGTTGATTTAAGTAGACTGTATCTGTATCGGAGAGCCAGGTTTCTGTGACACATAATATGTCTGGTTTTGAGTCTGATATTAAGTCATTAAATATGGGCAGCTTGTTTTTCATTGACCGTGCATTGATAAGGATGCATGAGAGGGCTGTTAAGTTATTGGTGCATGTTCCCTTGGTTGTTTGATGTGGGTTTGTTTTTATGTGAATTAGTCTATGGAAGTTTGGTTTAGGATGGTTGTTTGGATAAATGTGTCCAATATGGTAGTTGTCTCGAGTGAGTGAGTGAATTATGGGAATTGTTTTATTATTTTTGCTGTTTAGGCTTAGGTGTTAGGTCAATAGTTAGTATTGCTAAGACTAGACCGATATAAGTCTTCAAGGGTAGAAATGACTGCCGCCAAATATCCCCTGGCTCTCATCCATGCCCTTTCAAGAGCCAAGCCATAAGCAAGAATCGACTCACCTGTGGCATGCGGAGCGGCCCCTGAATCAAAAGATCCTCTCGCGATGGAAGCCGCCACGGACTGTCTACCAGCAGGCGAATCAGATCCACATACCAAGGTCTTCTGGGCCAGTCCGGCGCAATTAGAAGCACCAGGCCCTGATGAATCTCTATGCGCTGAATCACACGCCCTATTAGCGCCCATGGTGGAAACACGTATATGAGACCATCGACCGGCTACCTCTGCATCAGAGCATCGAGGCCTTCAGATATCCTTTCTCGTCTTCTGCTGTAAAACTGTGTGGCTTTTGCTGACTCAAACGTCGCCATCAGATCCATAATCAGTGCCCCCTAGCATTTTGTAATTAGTACAAACACGTCTGGGTGAAGCATCCACTCTCCTGGATCCACCTTGCGACGACTCAAAAAATCTGTCTCTACATTGTTCACTCCTGCCACATGTTGAGCTGACAGAGCCAGCAGGTTTCATTCGGCCCAGGCCAACAGCTGACCTGCCTCTGCCTCCAAGGCCGCACCTTCCTGTGCCGCCCTGCCAATTGATGTATGCCACCATGGTCGTATTGTCGGAAAGAAACCGAACCGCTGAGTGTCTCACACACGACTGGAACGCTAGGAAAGCTAAGTACACCGCCCTCATCTCTAACCTGTTGATGGACCACCCCTTCTCTGGCGCTGTCCATTGACTCTGTGCAAACCGTCCTTCGAAATGTGCCCCCCAGCCTGATAGACTGGCATCCATCGTTAATGGCTCCAGGCCGGGGCCTCCAATGGCATCCCCCTTCTCCAGGATCTCAGGCAGAAACCACCAGCGAAGCTCCCGACCCACCTCCTGTGGACAAGGAAGCCACCGAGACAGCGAGTCCATCTGAGACCAGCGCCACAGCAGCGCCCTCTGTAACAGCCTCATGTGAGCTCTGGCCCATGGCACTACCTCAAGCGTAGCTGCCACCGTCCTGAGTAACTGCAAATACCGCCAAGCTGTGGGAGCTCTCTCGGCCAGGAAGTTGCACACGAGTGCCCTCAAGCCCCGCGTTTGCAGAACCGGAAGAAACACTCTTCCTTGCACTGTATCGAAGCGAGCCCCTAGATATTCCAAACTCTGAGGGAACCAGCTTGTTCTTGGACAAGCTGACCACCCAACCCAGGCTCTGAAGTTGTTGCACCACTCAGGCTGTGGCCGACTCACTCTTGCTCCTTGATTTCGCTTGAATCAACCAGTCGTCCAAATAGGGGTGCACCAATACCTTCTTTGCGGAGAGCCACTGCCACCACCACCATAATCTTGGTGAATGTCCTCGGCGCTGTGGCTAGACCAAAACGGCAATGCCCGGAACTAAAAGTGTCCCATGGGCACCGGAAACTGAAGAAATTGCTGATGCTCCTGTCGAATTGGAATGTGCAAATAAGCCTCCGTGAGGTTCAGTGACGTAAGGAACTCACCTTCCCTGACCGCTGCTATTACCGACTGCAGCATCTCCATATGGAAATGAGTCACGCGGAGACAATGATTTACCTTTTTAAAATCCAAAATAGGCCGAAAAGCTCAGTCTTTCTTTGGGACCACGAAATATATGGAGTACCGACTGCACCCGCACTGCTCCGGTGGAACCGGCACCACTGCCTTGAGCTGCACAAGCCTGTCTAGTGTCTCCTGAACCGCTAGTCTTTTTAGCTGTGCTTTGCAAGGGGCCTGAACAAACGAGCTTACCACTGGTCATTGGAGCTCCAGAGTATATCCCTCTCGGATGACCTCCAACACCCACTGGCCCGACGTGATCTGGACCCAGGCAGGATAAAAGTCCCATAGTTGCCCTCCTACAGGCACGCACCCCACCTGAGCCCCCCTCATCTCATTGTGATTTCCTAAGGTTTGAGGACAGGTTGTAAAACCTCTGCCTGCCTCCTGAAATCCTCGAAACCCCTGACTCCGCGCCGGAAACCTTCCCCACTGAAAAACTAACCGAAGCGGGACGAACGAAACCTTTGAAATTCTCTCTGCGGCCCTTTGGAGGCTGGACCTGGGTCAGCCTTGCCTTCCGGCAGCCAACCCCCCTTGGACTCCCCCCCAAGCTTGTTAACTAACTTGTCCAAATCCTCTCCAAACAAAAAGCTTCCCTCTAAAGGGGAGTTTGCTGAGCCGAGCCTTCGAAGAACTGTCTGCTAACCAGTTGCTTAACCACAAATATCACCGGGCTGCCACCAATCGAAGCCATACTCTTCGACAGCCCCCGGATAAGATCATAATGAATGTCCACCAAATAAGCAGTCCCTAACTCTAGATGGGCCACCTCTTCGACCTGCTCCCCCATTTGGTCAACCTGTAGCCGCTGAGACCAACAAAGACAGGCCCTAGCCACCCACGCACCAGCGATGGAGGCCTGCATGGAGAGGGCACTTATATCAAACACCTGCTTCAACAACGTATCCAGCTTCCTATCCTGACCATCCTTGAGAGCCGCACTGCCCTCCACTGGAAGAGTCATCCTCTTGGCAACTGCCGACACTGCTGCATCGACCTTTGGAGAGCGAAAAAGATCCCTATCCTGATCTGACAAAAGGACAGAGCCTGGCTATTGCTCTAGACCCCTTAAGGGCCAACTCAGGTAGATACCATTCCTCCTGAATTATATTTCGCACCACTCTGCGTATGGGAAACACCTGTTGCGTAATATGCAGGGCCTGTAACAACGGATCTTCTAATGTCTCATCCGCTGTTGGAACAGTAGATGGCATGTTCAGAGCATTGAGTGTCTCAGCTATCAGCACTGGCAACTCTTCTCGCCTAAACAGTCTGACCACTCTAGCCTGCTGTTCCGGATCAGGCAACTCACCTTCCTCAAGCTCCTCTAACGAATAGTCATCGAGATCCCTGTCCACAGCCTCAAGGTCCTCTAACTGTGGTGAACTCTCAATTTCCACTTCCGATACCTTTGACTTCTTAGCAGGGGTAGCGCCCATCCCCATACTTAATCGGGGCCCCCAGGCTTTTTCCTCTCCGTTCCGCAGTAGCGGGGGGTTGCTGCACCTGGTTGCAACAAAGACAAAGCCTGATGTAACAAAAGAAAGAAATCCTGAGGAACTACGGACAGCCCAATCGCTTCAGCGTGCACATGTTGAGGCGCCAGTCCTAAAGCCGTGGACGGCCCAGCTGTCAGCTCCAGGAAGGGTGGAGTTGGGGCCAAGGTCTCTGTTTGACCCCCATGATCCATGAACTGTCCTCCAACCCCCACCTCTAATGCCTGCTCCATCAAAGCCGCCTCCTGCGTGCAGCCTCTGCACACTCCCGTATCAGAAACGGTACCGCGCCTAGTGCCACAAACTAAGCACTGAGGCCTAGCCGACATGCTAGCCCCAATGCCAAGCTTCCATTACTAACAAAGAGGGCAACCAGAAAAAAAACAGGACTCCCCCCCCCCCTCCCAACTGCCCCGACTAATTAAAAGCACCCCCGTCAAAAACGGGCAGCCAACTAGGAGGGAGGAGTAGCCTAGTGGTTGGGGCAAGGTACTTCAGGCCGGAAGGTCAGGGGTTCAAATCCCACTATAGGACAGCAACCTTGGGCCAGAAGGACTGGGGTTTCTAGTCCCACAGATGCTCCTTGTGGTCTTGGGCAAGCCACTTAACCCTCCATTGCCCATGTTCCCTGTAAGTATTAGTGTATGTGTCTCATATCCCCCCGCGTGTTAAATGTATCCCCCAATTGTGTTGTGACTGCTTTGATTGAAGGATAAGGCGGTATACAAAACTGTCTAAATAAATAAATAAAATAAACTACAAGCCCTGCACCGGCCCCTGCCTGTGTGCTGACAGGAAAAAAAAAATCAAAATGCTGTCCTACGCTCTTCCCCCTCTAAGCCACGCGGCCCTGCCGGCGCGCTGACAAGAAAAATTAAAATGCCGCCGAAAGCGCTTCCTGCCCGAAGCCATGCGGCCGTGCTTGCCCACACAGTTGCGGCCCGATCCTGCGTGATCCCACCACTGCAGCCGACAAGACAAGACGCCCCGAATAATCAAATAAATGCCTGAGACTTACCGTGTTCAAAAATGCCTTCTGGCGCCTCAATCCACCTCCGGTGCTCAGATGTATATGCGGCTTCGGCACCCAGAGTGGAGACACACTGCGCCGAGTCCAAGCATGCACCGACATCCCCCCGTGCAGGAAAGCTGTCAGCTTTGCCAACAGCCTGCTCCTCACCCGTTAATGCTGGATCGGGAGCAGGGAGGCTGAAAACTCCAGGTACTCACTCCCCCTGTGCCCAAATGCAGGGGAGGGGGAGGGGATGGAGAGGGAAGGAGCGATGAGGAGAGAGAAGGTAAAAACCTAAACCTCTGCAGCACTGTGCCCTTTTAACCCTGTTCTAATCGTATCCTAACTACCAAATTAAAAACCTCTTCTTAGTTGTTGCTGAGTGAGCCCAGAACCCCAGGCTCACCTTCTTCTCCAGCTGCTTGGAGACTGAAACTACTGGAGTGGAGAGGCGGTCCTTGCCTACCTATACCAGTGTCAAAGCGATGACGTGTTTCAGTCTCCAAAGCTGCTGGAGGAGGTACTAAACCCCAGAGGTTCCGGGACTGGACTGGAGGGACAAAAAGGAAACCCCAATATGCATTCTCCATACTCAAGACCCCCTTTTTCCTCCTACCTCATTATCCAAATCGCTCTTCCCTCTACCTGGATCCATGCTCTCTCCATATCCCCCACCAAACCTTTCAGTCGTACCCACCCTCCTGCCACAAATCGCTCAAATAAGTCACTGAACTTCCCCAAACATACCCCCAAGTCCCACCAACCTGCCTATCAAGCTCCACTTCACACAGAGCATATCAAATTAAGCAATGTCCCAGACTGAGCCTTCACAATTCACTTTTCCAGCCGTTATCGCTGAGGCAAGGGCTGTTCTCCACACTAATGAACTGTGCAGCTTCAAAGGCTCCTTCACAACCAGGTCCAGGCTGAACTGTTGCTGCTGTTCTCTCACCATTTTACCTTCTACAGCCACCATTGACTTTCAAAACCCCATTCATGGCCTGCTGCTCCACAGGAGTGACTATCCCTTTGACGGCTGATGCTCTCCTATTTTGGCTCTGCTACTCAGGGGTGCTCTGCTGCAATCCCTTTGCAAAGGGCCACTGCCACCACCACTGCTTCTCTTTTGCTGAGTACATAACAGTCTCTGGTGAATGCAGGAAGCATTGCTCCCCTCCGAACCCAGACTGTCAGTTGAGCCAGAAACCAGATACTTTGCCACTAGGCCAGCTTTCTGCATCTTATCTCTGTATTTAAATCATAGCCTTTCATTTCTTAACTAATTATTTCTTAACAGAGGTCAAGAAATACTGATATTATACAGTTTTTGTAGTTTGCATATTTATGTGATTCAGGGGGCCTGAAAATCTAATGTGATTGGTTCTCGTGTGAATGTTCATCTCTGAAGGTTGCTTCTGCCGAACGGTCTCCCTCCCCCACTGTGTTTTCCTTTCCCTACTGTCCTATCAATTCATTGTAGTTCCTGTTCCTTCTTCGTTCCCATTACTTTTATTTTATTGTAAACTGCTTTGTATACCAGGAAAAAGGCGGTATAGAAAATTCAATAAAAACAAACATACCCCCACACTTGAATTCCGTAAGTGCACTTCATTATAAAGCATATGAGGACAGACTTAAGGATCTTAATATGTATACTTTAGAGGAAAGTGGGATAGAGGTGATATGATTGAGACGTTTAAATACCTCTGTGGAATAAATGCACAGGTGGAAAGCCTCTTTCAATTGAAAGCAAGTTCTGCTGTGAGGGGGCATAGGATGAGGGTGAAAGGGGATAGACTGGGGAGTAATATGCGTAACTACTTCTTTACGGAAAGAGTGGTAGATGCGGAGAATAGTCTCCCAATGGAAATGGTAGAGATGAGGACAGTATCTGAATTCAAAAAAAAGCATGGGACAAACACAGAGGATCTCTAAAGGGAAAAAAGGAACTGTTGTAGTGGTTGATTTGGAAGGTCAGACTAGATAGGCCAATGTCTTTTTCTGCCATCATGTTTCTATGTTAGCCTGTAACCATTTCCCAGGCCTGAACTAGGCAGTTTCTCCATGGGCATGCCCTAACTCATATGTCAACGTAGCCAAATTAACTGGGAAGCATGTGTCCAATAGTTGTTTCATAAACAGGCGTGTCTGGCAATGCCACAACTTCAGGGATCTCAAAGATTCTTAAGGTTAGATGCCAAATTGCGGTTCTCTTGGTCTCTGCTTTATTCTTCAACCATGCAACCATCTTGCACAGTGTGCTAAATCTTCTCTCTCGTCTGCTCTTTCATCCTCAAGGAATCTCACTCTTCCACCTCCATTAAGCATCAGTCCACCTCCTGAAACCACTCCTCAAAGTGCTTCAGCACCTTGTCCACATCTGTTTTAGAGGCTCTGGATTTCCTCAACAACAGTTCCAAATCCATTTCTGTTACCTCTCGCTGGTTAGGCTACCCTCTTAGCTGCCCCTGCTGTGCCCACCAATGTTACTGGGCTATGACTCAGAAAGGAAGCCATCTTTGCCTTTGCAGAATACAAGTCTTGAATTAATTTAGGGGGCCTGCCCTCTAAGCACATTGGCATACTCCATGATACCTTCACCCCTGAAGTGAGTGATAAGGTTTAAACACAGAGTTTATTAAAAAAAAAACCCAAAACAACCAAACACACCACACCGGAGCTCAGCCAAGACACAGTCGTTCACATGCTCACTGGAAGATGATGCACGGTTTTCTCTCTGCTTAGCTAGTCACACCATGTCTGATGGAGTTACTCCAGGAAGGATCTACTAGCCATCGAGTTTAGACGATTTAACACTGATTGTAACTCAGCATCTATCGCACAGCATCAGGTCAATTTTTAAATCACATAGGTAGAGTATTTCTATACTCGCCACTAGAGTAAACACAGCAAGTCTGACAGTACCTGGGTGCATTCCCAAACTTGAGTTTGCAAACTCATGGATGACGATTAGGGGCAGACTTAACTTCTTGCTTTTTCTATATGCATTTCATGTTGAATGAAAGCATGCAGTTTAAGATCTCTTCCTCTCTCAGGCACATTGTGGAATGTTCACCATGCCAACAAACTTACTTTAATTTATTACCTCTATTTCTAATGCTCTGCATCTTCTTGCTCTAAGAGCCGTCTTCTCCATGAAGACTCTGCTTTAGTTGCTGCCCTCTGTCATGGAGGTTACCTTTTCTCCCATGCACTTCTTGTTCGCAGCAGTGATGAAGGGTTGTTATTCTCTCCTTCCTGCTGGTTTCAACCCCTGCTTCCACCTCAGTCTTGCTTCTTTTCTTCCTTTGAAGTCCACTCCATTCGTCTACTGTATTTACTCCACTACCTCTCCAGGTAGCTATAATTTATCAACTGCCTGACAAGTCCACCTTTTCTTTTCTCACCAACAGCAAATCCTGGCTTTCCTTCTTTCTGTACCCTTTCCCTCATTTGTGGGAATTTTAATATTTATGTTTACTCCTCTGACTCTTATGTCCTAAAGCGCCTTGCATTTATCTCATTAAACCTCCAGGTATGTTATACTGTCCCTACTCACCAGCATAGTCACTGCCTTGACCTAGTTTCCTTTTTCCAACTGCTCACCCTCAAACCTCACCTCAGTTTTCCCCTATTTGATCATCATCTTTTAACTTTCATTCTTAACCACCTCCTTCACACAGTCTCATCTAGTTTCCAACACCACATTTAGGAATCTTCAGGCTATTGACCCCTCTACTCTCTCCATTGCTCTTTCATCTCCTCTCTCATCCATTGTCGTCTGATTCTATTGATGAGGCAGGCTCTTCCTTTGACACTATATGCTCCTCTACTCTGGATGCCCTCGTTATTATTCCATGCCCTGTCAGACATACTGTACACCTCAGCCTTGGCTGACCTTTCAGATCTACCACCAACATTCCTGTGCTTGCTCTGCAAAGTGCCTTTGGCTTAAATCCTATACCCATACTGCCTGCCTACATTTCAAATTCATGCTGACCTTTTTCCAGGCTACCAGTTGCCAAGCAAGAGTACTATTATGTCCATTTCAAAAATTCTTGCCTCTGACCCTTGCTGTCTCTTTGCAAAAAACTCTCCTCAAAATGCCTCCATCCCTAACACTCCTTCACTTTCTGCCCAAACGTTGGCGGACTACTATGATAAAGTTCATAAAATTAGTTTTAAATTCTCCACAGGATCACCTCCATCTCTCCCTCCCCCTCTTCACTCTAAAATCCTTCCTTCAACCTCTTTTTTTCCTTTTCTAAAAATCACTGAATAAACTGCATATCTTCTCTACTCCTCTAAACTCACAAGCTGGTGCTCTGATCCAGTTTTCATCCATATATTAAGTTCTAACGCCCTCTCTCTCTCTCTGTTGCCCTTCTTTCTGTCATATCTTCAACCTATTACTTTCCACTGCAACAGGTTCCTGATGCCTTCAGACATGCTGTTGTCACGTCTTTTTTTTTTTGAAAGATTCACTAGACACTATCTAACCATCCAATTATTGGCCCATCTCCCTCCTCCCATTTGCATCCAAAGGACTCTAAAATGTGCAGGTCACCACTGTTGCCTTGTCATACTTTTTCTTCAAAGTAATATATAAAATCCCTCCAAAAACCAAGTAAAAATGGCCTAGTTAGTTATGTAGAAGACAAGCTTAATTTCAATATAAATGGAAACAACGGTCTCAGACTAAATAGCTAAACGCTCCTGGACAAATTTTTACCGGAGAGTGCTGCTAAAATTGCATCAACGACCGTGTACTGCAGTTTCCATATATAGCTCTTGAATGTTCAAAAATGATTAGAAAATAATTAGAACGTCCAAGGTAATTAATGATCAACTGCATAACAAATTCGTCTGACCATTCTTTACGTTCTTTTTCAAAAAATGTATTCAGAGATTGTGCTTAACTTTCAGAAGATTGTTAGCATTCCCAACGCCACCATTTCGGTACCCTTTATGCGTTTCGAATCTTCATCAGGGGAATGATCTCATCCAACAATCTCAAAATTCTGAAATCCAGAAATTCATTTGAAACTCAATGATGTGCGGTTCCGCTCTACCCGAACTATTCGATGGTTGTCAAAAAACGCTGCGCTTTTTCTTCAAGCTAATCTAGATCCACTGCAATCTGACTTTCATCCTCTACATTCTACAGAAAAAGGCCCTTGCCACAGTCTCTAGTGACCAATTGGTGGCCAAATTCAAGGGACTATTTTATCATCATCCTTCTTGACTTATCTGCTGCTTTTTGACACCACTGATCCTTTATACCCTGTTCTTGCTTGGATTAAGGGCTCTGTTGTGCTCTTATCATCACTTCCATTGCACTTTTGATGTATGCTCTAGTAGTGAATTCATCCATTGCCATCCTGCTTTCAGTCCGTGTTCCCAAGGGCTCTGTCTTGGGACATCTTTCTCTCTATGCTCACTTCCTCAATGTCTCAATCTCCTCCCATGGTTTTTAGTACCATCTTTATAATGACTCCTCTCAGATTTACTTCTCTGCATCAGAAATCTCTCCAGGAATCCAGACCCATCTCTCAGTCTGTTTGTCTGACATCGCTGCCTGGATGTCCCCCCTCCCACTATCTGAAACTGAATATGGTCAAAAATGGAGCTCCTTATCTTTCCCCCTAAACCCACCTCTCTCCTCTCTATTTCTGTGGTAACACCTTCATCCTTCCTGTTTTCTCAGGTTGCAACCTTGGGGTCATCTTTGACTTTCCTGTCTTTCTCTGCACACATCCAACAGATAGGAAAAATGTGTCCCTTCCTTTCTGAACACATTACCAAGAACCTCTCTGAGACTACTGCAACCTGCTCCTCGCTGAACTTCCCTGCAATCATCTCTCCCCCTTCAGTCCATTCAAAACTCAGCTGAATGGTTAATCTTCAGCCAGTGTTACTATGTTCACATAACCCTTCTTCTCAAGTCAACTTCACTGGCTCCCTATCCATTTCAACATCCAGTTCAAACTTCTTCTACTAACCTACATTCATTCTGTGGCTCCTCATTACCTCTTTTCTCTTATTGCTCCTACACCCCTCCTTGGGAAAGCTGCTAATCAAGCAAATCACTTATCTGTGCTCTTTCACTGCCAACTCCTGACTTTGTTCGTCCCACCTTGCTGTACCATATATGCCTGTAACAGACTGCCTAAATCAGTACATCAGGCTCCATCTCTGGTCCTATTCAAATTCAGACTAAAAACCCACCTTGAAGGTTGCTTGGATCCTGACCTCCCATATTCTCCTGTTTATCATTCACATGTTTTAAGCATTTCCCCTTTGTCTTATCCTACTCCCCTGTTTGTTGTGTTTGACTTGCACAGATTGTGAGCTTTATTGAGAAGAAATTGCTTACATAAAATGTCTACAGTGCTGCATATGCGTTGTAGTGCTATACAAATGTTATAGTAGTAACAATATTTATAAATTATTCAAGCATATGCCATTCCAGTATGACTGCTGGTAGGGGTATTTTGGCAATTTTGGTGCACTTTCTCCTTTTTGTTTGGAGGCTACAGATGGCATCTGTTTCACATGTATTTTGTTCATTGTAGTTTAATGGTTATTGCAGGTATATGTTGTGACTTTTGAGCAAGCTAATTTTTCTTTCCTTATCTAAATAAAAAGGTACATTTAAAAACTTGTGAATTTTATAAATAAGAGAAATACAATTCCAAAATTAGCCTACCACTTTGCTATTTAGAAATGTGATAACAGTTTAGCTATGGAGTATTACTAAACATATTTTTAGCACAGCGTTTAGAGTTCCAGGAACTACAAGCTATCTTGTTCTGTTAAAAATCTGTGCTGGTGCTTTGTTGAAAAAAAAAAAAAAACACACACCACATCTTGTAGTTAAAACAGAATCTGTTATTTAGCTGTGCTTATATATCACTTTTCACCAGGTCAAAGCGGTTTACAGATATATGCTAACGGGCACTATTTATTCCCTTGTCCCCGAAGGGCTCACAATCTAAGTGTACCTGAGGCAATGGAGGGTTAAGTGGCTTGCCCAAGGCCACGAAAAGTGGCCATGGGACTAGAGACCCCAGCTCCTCCGTGGGAATTGAACCCCCCCTCCAGCCTGAGGTAACCTGTTATACAGTTTCTTAAGAAATGTGCATTCTATTTTACTAATGTTGAAGTTATCAAATTAATATCATTAAAATTGTTAATTTAATTTAAAGTACTGAAAACGTTGCTTTTATACATTTCTAGAATTCACACACATACACACAACACATAGGGTGTCAGAGCAATTAAATTGATTTTTTCTTTGGCAATCCCAATACTGTCAAATCACTTACTTGTTAAATCTGTGACTGTTAGATAATCTCTTGGATTTTAGAAAGAAATCAAAAGGGCTTTCTGTTTAGCCAGGCATATTCAGGTTTTTAGACTTTTTTTTTAAATTAAATCCAGGCTTTATTGTAGCAGAAAACAAAAATACAGATCAATTCAACACAGCAAAATACAAAGTCACAACACAGTAAAAGTGCAATGAAACAGCGCCGTCTTTTTGAAACTTTTCCATTTGCCTATGTAAACAATCTCAGAAACCACCCCGCACCCCTCATTCTTCATGTAGCACGACTCCTCCAGGGAGAGAATCCTGCCTACCTGTTTATTTTTATCAAATTTCATGAGATATGATGAAAGTCTTTGTACTTTTGTTCCTATGGATGTTATAATAATCACAACAAATGTAAAGCCACAACCCAGTTCCCAAGCATTGGAACTACCCTACTTTTTTGAGACGTGTTCCAATTTATCCATGTGGCCAATCGCAGAGACCCCACCCCCTCCCTCCTCACTCCCCTCATTTCCATCTATGTAGGGTCCCCCTCATGACTGCCTCTCCAGGGGGTGAGCCCATCTCATACATGCACCTTACTGGTCACTTTAGAGTATATCCTGCCTACTGGACAATTTCACAAAGGGCTCCCAAATTTGCTCAAATCGGGGCACACGCAGTTGCCTTCCCCCCCCCCCCCCCCGCTCCATGGTTTATAGGTCCCACATACACACCAGCCATTGTACCGGTCACGGAAGGGGGGGGGGGGTACCGCCTGTTTCCAGGCTGTAGCCAAGTTTAACTTGGCGGCATTCATAAAATGACACACCAATGTCAATTGCAACAAACAGGCCCCAGGACCAACCTCCCAAACAGGAAAATCCCTGGGTCCCAGGGTATGCCTAGGCCGATCATTTGTTCCACTCGGTACTGGATGTCCTTCCAATAACCTTATACACCAAACATGCACCAAAGTCCTACGCATACCACAGACAAGCCAGCACTGGTCTGACGCTGCCGAGAATGCTCTAGCAAGCAGGGCAGGAGTCATATACCATCCATAAAGTAGTTTTATAAGTGGTTTCCTGAGCATTAACAGCCAACGAGCTTTTCCAAAGTCTTTCCTCAATCTACTCCCACTGCTGGTCAGTGTAGAAGAGCTGCAGTGCCCGAGTCCAGTGGGCACTGTTCCCTCTAAGCTGTGCGCATGTGCGCGCGCACACACCTCGCCGAGCGAGCGCACATACTTTACAACAGAGCGCACAAAAATTACAGCTCTGATTCTGATAGAAAACACAGATGTCTTAAAATTTAAAAGTTATGATTGTAATTATTAGAAATTTCCCGCTTCATTTAGTAATTGTCTAATTTCATTTAATTTGATTAAAATCAATGTAGTGTACATACTGTATTCTGACATGTAGTCAAATTTTAAAATATATAACTCCAAGTGTCGTTATGTGGCGCACAAAAATTTAGCCTTCCTTCAAAAGCTGCACACAGCTGATATTTTATGCGCACACAGCCTACAGAAAATTAGAGGGAACATTGCCAGTGGGCCTTATGCTTTCTTACCAAAAAGGCTTGACTCTGCAAGCTAGTGTACAGCGCAGGGACCAGTCCTCAAGTGGTAGTGCATTCCTCACAAATGAGTTCCACTTCAGCGAGTGCTCTAGCCACCTGCTTCTTAATATCAGTGACCCGCCCAGTGGGCTATTTGGGCATGGCAAAAAGGCATGGTGACCGGGCAGGGCAAATGCTTCCTGCAATTCACAAAATGGAAGCAGCCTATCATCCTCAAACAGCTGCCTCATGCGGCTCAGCCCCGCCTGACCCCACTGCCGAAATACAGTCAAATAAGTGCCCTGCAAAAAGGCTGTTATAAACAATAGGTGACAGAGGTGACAAAGAGGCCCCCCAAGGCCAAAAGTAGCAATACCATCAACGGATAGTATGTGGGAAATAGGGATTCCCCAACTTCGGGTAAGCTCGCAGACCTGCTCACAACCACAACTGCTCGCACAGGCCCAGTCCTCCCAACAAGTCTCTCTCAATTTGTATCCAGTGTTTGGAGCTATCAATTCATCCACTCAATACCAGCTCGACATTACGCTGCCGTGTAATACCACTGAAGGTTGGGGACTCCCATCTCCGCTTCAGTGGGTGAGCACAGAGTATCTGCCATGCTATTCGGGGTCACCATGACTGTCAGATAAACTTTATAAGCATTCTGAGCAAGACTCTAAAGCCCCCTGCTGCAACGGAATGGGAAGTACCTGGAACAGGTACAAGAATCGCAGAACCACCACCATTTTAATCACCACAATACAACCAAACCATGAAAGCAACAGCCTGGTCCATGAGTCCAAATCATTCTGTATCTGATGAAGCAGTGGTCCATAGTTAGTCCAACACAAAAGGTTTCTGGCTCCGCGGTCAGATGCACCCCCAGATAGCGAATAGCTTCCTCAACCCACATGAAGGGAAGGCTCGCCCGTAAACGAGTATAGTCCTCCACTCCTACCCCAATGTTCAAGATCTCTGATTCTGAGTAATTGATCTTAAATCCTAATACAAGCAAAAAGGCCTCAAAGAGCTGCATTGTGTGGGGCAAGGAGACAATTGGATTGGTGAAGAACAACAAGATACTGTCCACGAATAACGCAATCTTATATTCCCGAATGCCCACCCATACTCCTTGCACCTCCAGGGTCGTGCGAAACCGCTGCACCAGTGGTTCCATCACGAGTGCGAACAATAAAGGCGATAATGGGCATCCCTGCCATGTGCCCCACCCCAGGGTAAAGCTTGCAGAGTGGCCACCATTGACTCAAACGCTTGCCCAAGGTTCCTGGTATAAGCCTCGAACCCACCTCTAAAAATGGGGCCTGAAGCCCATTTTTAAAAAAAATGCTTTGTATTAAATTGTCAGACTTACAACAAATAATCCCAGGGCCATGGGTACACTTACATGGCGTATGGGATAAACATTACAATGTTATCTGGTGTTTTACAGTTTCTCCCCATACTGATTCCCCCTCTTCAAAGGGATTCCATGCAGTTTACATTCATATCCTTACGTTTTAGTTTGGGTTTTATTAGAATCAAACTATGTTTGTGGTCTTCAAAACATTATTCCCAATGGTATTTGCTATAGATTCCAGGTCTACATCTATGGACAAATGTCATATTGTGTGTTGTCAATTCAGGTCCCCCCGTAACAGTTTCTTTTTTTATTTTCTTTCTCCAGTCTAATCAATCAGTGTACTTAGCCCATACTAATAATCTTGTTCCGAGCTCGTGAGATTAGTGTATCTAGATAACATCTCCATATAGAATAAAAGGCTTCCTGCTTTTGTGGGTTTCCTTTCACAGTCAGGCGTTCCATTACTATTAACTGGTGTAGGTTGTGACACCATTCCCAAAATGTTGTGGGGTTCTCATCCTTTCAGTGTTGGAGAATTGGCTGCTCCCCCAGTACATATGCTAACAATAGTACTGGGCGCCCCTTAGGTCGATTAGGGCATAATATATCAAATAGAGTTGTTTCTATCTGGAGTTCTAACACCTGGTTAAGTACCTCCTCCAGATAGCACTGAATGTGCCTTCAATAGGATGAGATCATGGGCCATTGCCACCACATGTGCACTAATGTAGCCTGGCTTTGTTCGCACCATGGGCATGCCCTTTGTTCTGAGAGCCCACTCCACTGGACTCGTGTTGGCGAGAACTGTGCCCAGCTGAGGGCAAGAAACTGAAGCTCCCGCCAACGGCTCGACTGAAGAAGATAGGGAACCCTTTTAACAGCTTGTAATATTGTTCCTGTGGGCACTGGGCTTCCCATCTCTCTGGCCCAGGCAGACTCCACCGAAGTGTAATTTCCTGCTAAATTGTGATATAGTGAAGGCCTCTCCCTCATACTCATCTAGGTTAAACAATTCTACCATACTAACCATCCCCTCTGGAAGTAAACATTCCCTCTAGAGCAAAGCAATGTAGTGAAGCAATTGACAATAGGCAAAAGTAATGGATGGGTTCTAAATCATATTCTGAGCTAATTTCCGTAAACTATCGGACTTTCCCTTGATCTAGTACTTGCCAGACACAACATAGGCCCCAGCATTCCCAAACAGAAAATGCACTTACATAGTAACATAGTAAATGACGGCAGATAAAGACCAGTATGGTCCATCTAGTCTGCCCAGAAAAATGGCAAGAGTAGGTGCAGGCCACCGCTCCCCATGTCTTTGTTTAGGGGTAAACCCACCACTCCGTGTAGGACACCCTATTTGTTGAGAAATTAGATAATTAAGTTTATTTTGATTTTATCCTGTTGCTGTAAAGGGATTCACTGTGTCTATTCCATGCCATTTCGAATTCTGTCACTGTATTTGCCCCCATCACCTCCATCAGGAGGGCATTCCAAGCATCCACTACCCTTTCAGTGAAAAAAGTATTTACTGACATTGCCTTTCAATTTACCCCTGTGCAGCTTCATGTTATGCCCTCTAGTTTACAGTTTCCCCCGTCTTTGGAAGAGGTTTGTTTGTTCATTATTTCTCTTTAAGTATTTAAAGGTCTGAATCATATCTCCCCTATCCCTCCTCTCCTCCAGAGTGTACATATTTAGGTCTTCAAGTCTCTTCTCATAAGGCTTCTGACGCAGGCTCCAAATCATTTTGGTCACCTTCCTCTGAACCGCTTCTAGTCTTTTTACATCCTTTGCAAGATATGGTCTCCAAAACTGAACACAGCATTCCAAGTGAGGCCTCACCAGTGACTTATATAGTGGCATTAGTACTTCTTCCTTTGTGCTGGTAATTCCTCTTTGTATGCAACCCAACATCCTCCTGGCTTTTGCCACTGCCTTGTCGCACTGTTTTGCCACCTTGAGATCCTCAGAAATAATCACATCAAGGTCCTTCTCCTGGTCCGTGCACACCAACCTCTCGCCCCCTATCATGTACATTTCCCTTGGATTTCTACTTCCCAAGTGCATGACACTGCACTTCTTTGCATTAAATCTTAACTGCCAAGCATTAGACCATTCTTCCAGCTTTTGTAGATCTTTCCTCATATTATCCATTCACTCAGGGGAGTCCACTCTGTTGCAAATTTTCATGTCATCTGCAAAAAGACAGACTTTTCCAGTCAGTCTTCAGCACTCAAATACATTGAACAGTGCCGGGCCCAGGACCGAACCCTGGGGCACTTGTTACCATGCCAGGAGGAAAATCTGCATTGCCGCGGAGGGATAAAAAACCCCCCAAAACTACTGATTTCTCTGGTAAAATCTGCCATCGAGCACATAGGACGCGCCATGCTGCTCTGACCGGCCGAATCAAACAGCTTTTATTAAGTCGGGAGGGGAGCAGATGACATTCCATCTGTAGTACTCCCAACAGATTATAGGGGGAAACAAGCTTCTTCAAATTGACGTGGGGAATGATTGCTAATGAACCCTAACCAATCTTGAAGATGCCGCATCTGGCAGGCCAGCATATATTGTTATATATCTATCTGCTTCCACCCGCCATGAAGCCTAGACATTGCTACTTTGGCTCGACCTCCCCTCCACAGAAACCGACGAATTTCTCTTTCAAGACTTCTGAGGTTGGACTGATGAAAGGAAATCGTGAGGGTTTGCAAGTAATAAAGAATCTTAGGTAACAAAACCATACGGTAGGCTTCTACCCTACCAATCAGCGACAGCAGCAGCGGGTCCAGTCACATAATTTTGTTTGGATCTTTTCTAGCAACATCTCATAATTCAGTTGGTATAACTTACAAGAATCCTGAGATAGCTGTATCCCTAGGTATGTCAAGACTTTTTATGCCTACTTTAAAAGGGAAAGTAGGACCCCAGGTGGTCTTCAGCTGACCCAAAACGTCCAATGCCTCCGATTTATCCACATTGAGTTTAAGCCCTGCTACTGCCCCATAGTTTTGGAATTCTAAAAGCAATGTGGATAGTGTTTTCTGGGGCCAAATAAGGTGAACAAGTATGTCACTGGCAAAAGCTGAAATTTTAAATTCAGAACGGCCAATCTTGATCCCTGGGAGGGCTGCTAATTTTGAAGCAAGAGGTTCAGGGAAAAAGATAAAAAATAGAGGTGATAGCGGACATCACTGCCTGGTCTCTATCTCTAATTCAAAGGCCTCTGATATTGCTGCATTAGCTATAACTGCAGTCATGGGGTGTGAATAGAGCAACCTAACCATATTAGTTTACTGTTCAAACTTTATATTGTTACCTGTAAATAGTTCCATCTGTTCTATGTAAAACAACTAGGTATGCTATTTCACATACCATATAATTTACTGTTCATTGTAAACCGCACTTGATACTTGGGAAAGAGCGGTAGAAATAAGTGTTAAATAAATAAAATAAATAAATAAATATGAAGGAATGCCTCCGAGTCCATATTGCGGGAGGACTGAACAAATAGTCCCAGCTCACCCTATCAAATGCCTTCTCGACATCGAAGCTGATGATCAAAAAGGGAGTACCCTTCTTATGGAGCCATTCCAAGGAAGCTAGAATCTTACGGAGATTACTAGTTATCGAACATTCCATACAAAACCCACCTAAGAGTCATGAAGGAGTTCTGGGAGCATATTGGCTAAGCAGTCTGCTAAGATTTTCGCAAGCAGTTTAAGATCATAACTAATTATCAGGGAGATGGGTTGGTATGCCGTTGCATACTGCGGATCCTTCCCAGGTTTTAGGATAAGAGCAATATGGGCTCGGTTGTCTCCCCATCCAAATTTACCCTTATCAGTACGTTCCTGGAACATTTCAACTAATAAAGGGAGTCAATTGCCCTTGTAGGATTTTGTAAAATTCTGCACTATATCCATCCGGGCGTGGAGCCCGACAACATGATGCGCTTTGGATACCTTTTTGAGTTTCCTCCACAGAAAGCGGTGCCCCTAATATCTCTGCTTGTTGTTCTGACAGTTTAGATAGGTTAAGGTTACCTAGGTATGTTACAATAGCAGATGTTGTCACTCTAGGGTATACATTTTTGTAAAAATGTTTGAAACAATTGTGCAATGTGAGCACTGTCCCAGTGAAGGGCACCCAGTTCATCTTGCAGTGCTGTTATGCTATGAGCAACCCCGGCCTCCTTCAATCATCTTGACAGCAAACGCCCTGCTCGATCCCCGTATCTATATAGCTGAAATTTATAATAAAAGCAATGATTTTCCTTTCCCGCTGGTGCAACAATTCATTCAGAGACACTTGCATTTCTAATAGTACCGCCTTTGTCCGGGGGGGGGGGGGGGTCGGATTTCATACATCTGGCGAGCCCTGACCGCCTTCCTCTCTAGGCATAAAATTTGACCATTTATCAATTGTCTCTTTCGTGCCGAATATGCAATTATATCCCCTTGCAGTATGACTTTGGCAGTTTCCCACATAAGTTCAGGGATGTCTATGTGTTGAATGTTATTGATCTCAAACTCTTCGCACCGCTCACGGAAAAAATGTATGGAAGTTAGTATCTTTATGTAAGTCAAGTGGAAGCGCCAGACGAGTGTTCTCGCTTCTATTATTCCCATAATTAGGTCCACCCACACCGGGGCATGGTCGGAGATTTCCCCGGATCCTATAATCGCTTCTCTTGCTCTTTCAAAAAGAGATTCCGACAGCAAAATCATGTTCAAACAGGCACATGTCCCATGTACCCTGGAGAGGTGGGTATAATTCCGCTCTGAAGGATGTAAGACTCACCAGATGTCCACCGCCCACAACCATCTCTGAATCTGCCCTACACCTTTACCAAACCACAGCGAGAGTCTGTCCCACCTCGTGAAGCATCTATCTGAGGGTCCATAACTGCACTGAAATCTCCACCTATTTTTATTCCTGCTTCTGGTAGGTTTTCTATCTAAGGGCACTTTAGCGAAAAAGGGCGCATTATTTGTGTGTGGGCCATATGTGTTATATAGTATCACTGGTGACCTTCTAAGATCCCGTCAAGAATAAGGAACCTCCCTGATGGGTCAGTAATGGTCTTCTGGTTCGCAAACCTAAGGGCCTTATTAAGAAGGATTGCCACCTCTCCCTTCCTACCCTTCGTCAGTTCCCCCTAACACCTGGCCCACCCATTCTCTCTTTAGTTTTGAATGCTCAGATTGATGGATCTCTTGCAAGAATGCAATATCGCATTGGTGACATCTCAATGCCCACAGAATCTTAAAGTGTTTGACCGGGGAACCCAATCTACACACATTCCAGGATAAGACCTTCAGCCCATTCCACGTTTATCTAGACCATAGAGATGGTACGATATTTAAAAAAAATGGGAGGTCCCCCCAGCCTAGGACCATCCCACTGACAGAAACTAAACTGTGACTATGTGTTTGTCTATCCCTCACTTTAGGAATCCCAGCTAAATCTTCCTTTACTCCTCTATCTCCCATCAATCCTACCTTCCCCCCCCCACCCCTAAACTCTTCATCCTTCTTATTATTTGGGAGTTCACTTTGATGTGTTGGGATCCTCCTCCCCCACCTAAGAATCGTTCCTCTCATCTTCATTCAATCCTGTACTTGCCATCCCTACTAAATTCCCTTCACCACCCTATGACTGGCCTAACATGGGTCCCCTTCCCTTCCACTTGGTGAGGGATTGCCTAATGACTCAATACTTTATTCTCCACTGACCATGCAGTCCCCCCTCCTACCGCTTACCTTCCCCCCACCTCCCTTCCCCTACCCCAAGTTTCAACCCCTTCAAACCATTGTCCCCATGCACTCCCTTTTTGCCTACAAATTAACTACTTATAACAATAGCATACGTTACAATACTGTTCCACTATTAACAGCTTGATTTTTCGTCTGAGGCTCTGATATCCTCATCATGTACAGCTCCTATTGCAGCATTTCGCTGAGCAATATCCTTCAGATGGCGTATCATGCCCACGACCCCAGACCCCATCCTTTCGTCTCCCATCCTGGCCTTGTGTTTTTTCCATCCACCCGTACTGGGCCGCACTCGTCTTCAGCTTCAAATCTTGAGGGCCGCACAGCCTCCGTTCTTATCGAGGGCCCAGTGAATAACTCAACGCTCTTATTTAGGTCCCTTTCACAAGTGTCACTGCAAGGTTCATTCCTTACAGATTCTAATCCACCATTCTTCTGTGAAATGTCGTTGATACTGCTCCAGGGGAAGTTGCAGCCACTCAGGCCAATTATTCCATCAGTTCAGGGGGGGGATGGAACAACGCCTAGATGTATCCAAGACCATACTAGACTTCAATGTTCCGTAGATTACATGGGAGTTAAGGCACCTGCCGAATGATTTTGTAATCCCTGTACACATGTCATTGCCAACTCCGCAGTTTCAAAAGTCTGGGGGACACCATTATGGAGCATCCAGTCTTGCCGGGTAGCAAACTGAAAATTTAATGCCCAACTCTATTAGCTTTTGACAGACTCCTGAATATGCCTTGCATTTTTGACTTAATGCTGCTGAATAGTCCTGATACGCCTTTATCTTCAGACCCTCATGCTGAATTGGGCCGTTGGCACGCACAGAATGCAGGATTCTATCTTTCTGGGCATAGTTGAGAAACCGGGCAAGTATCACACATAGTAGTTGTTCTGTGCCCCTTGTCGGCCCAACCCGGTGAGATTGCTCAATCTGCACGGTTCAATAGTTCTCCCCCAAGGCCAGGGACAAAAGGTAAAAATGGGTTCCAGGTATCCCTTTAACTGCTGGTCTTTGATGGACTCGGGAATGCCCAGAAACCTTAAAATGTTTCTTCTACCTCAGCTCTCGAGGTCCTTCAATTTTTCAGCATGCTTTTCTATTGCCTACTGCAGTGCTTGCAGTTCAGTCCCTGCTGTTCCTATGGCATATCTTCCATGTGGGCTATGCGCTACTCAGCCTCAGAAAGACTGGCCCCAAAGGTTGCAAATAACTGCTGCATGCTATCCTCCTCCTGGTAGAGGAGGTAACGGCTGTTAACGCCCCCACCACTGCAGCCGTTACCTCTTCTACCAGAGCTGTTTGTTCTATGGCAACAAGGGAGGTGGGAGACTCCGCCATCTTAGCTGCGGCCGAGCAAGCCTTCTCCCGATTTTATCGCACAAGTACTCTGGCCTAGGTTTTCTGCTTACCTGTGCAGATATTGGGGTGTTCCCTTGTTCGGGTACTTCCCCAATGTAATTTCAGCTCTTTATAGAGGTTCAGGAAGGAAGGAGGTCTCGGAGCGAGAGCAAAGACATCTGCTCTCCTCAACACATCATGTGATCTCTGAAGCCCATCTTTTCCAGAACTCCCCATAAAAAAAATCCCAGCCGACTATCGAAGATCTTCTCTCTGTTGACTCCCATAAGGAGCATTGGCTGGGGATCCCATTGAACCACATGCATCACCTGTAATATCCAGCTAATATTGTTGGCCACCTGCTGCCCTAGTACAAACCCCATGGACCAACCAGGGGAGCATTTGATTCAGCCGGGCAGCCAGCAAAGCAGCCAAAGGTTTTACATCAGTGTTGAGAAGTGAGATAGGGCAGTAAGAAGACACCTTGGTATTTGGCTTACTTGGCTTAGGTATGACAGTAATCAGACTCCATCTGCGTCAGAGGTAGTGCCGCCACCCCCCCCTGCACATCATTAAAGAGATCGGCCAGATGGGTCGCATACTTTTTATAATAATATGAGGGGAATCCATCACTCCCCGAGGCCTTCCCCACAGGCAGATGGCCTATGGTCAACTGCACCTTCTGCACTGCAATTTCAGCCTCTAACACACTCCTGGTCCTATTCCAACAACGTCAGCAGGTCCACTCCTTGAAGATAACTTTTAATGCGACTTCGACCAGTCAGGTCCCCCACATACAGGCACTCTCCAAGTAACCTGTAAACGCCGCCCAAATCGCCCCAGATGCATCTCCTGCCAAAAAGGAACTTCACCTCCCAGGTTATGCAGTTCCTTAAACAAAAGGGAGCATTTCTGGGAGGAGTTCAGATTAAGAGACACAAATTTCAACATGACATACTATGACTCGCTCTCTGCCCCCACGCCAGTATCAGTGGAAGTGTTAGTTCCCCACCCTCGGAAGACATTTGCATGAAGGAACCCATTCGTACCACACTCTCGCTTGTCAGGACCCATTATCAGGACCCCCCTCCCCAGTCTTACCCCCCCCCCCCTCGATGGACCCTACCATTCCCACTACAAACCCCAACCCTTGCATCCCCCAAAATCATTCCCAAACCTATGCCCCTGCCCCCTCTCCCTTCCTACCCCCACATGAGTATCTGCACTCATAGCGGAATAGGACAACGAACATCACACATCTTCCGGATAGCCCCGGTCCTCCACCCCCCCTCCCTCTCCATAGAACATTTCCCAAATAACAAAATCAAGCAGGAGGTCCTGAACATTATAAACAGCAATAAACAGCATGAACCGGAATCGCCCAATTCAGCCCAGACGAAAGACTCTGGATCGTAGAAGTCTCCTAGAGAGACAAGAGTAATAAAGGTCTAGTCTCAATGCAGGCTACCAGAAGCTAATTAGCCTCTCAGCCCTGTAACATGACTGCCATCATAAAAAGAGTATGCAACTTGGGCTGTTACAGTCACTCGGTAGGTTTCCCCACCCACTGCCACTTGGCGTGCACAGGTTGCAAGGAAGACAGTGTGGGCACTGTATTAACTTTCCATGAGGCCTGCCTGCCATAAAGCCCACCAGGCCTCGGTATGATCCTTAGTGGACACCTTAAAGTTCATTCAAAAGAGGAAGGACCAGGAGTAACAAATCCCCTCCTTCAGCAGGACCTCAATGATAGGTTTCATTTCACTGTGGCGTACCAAAGTAAAAGCAGAAAGATCTTGGTAGAGGGGACATTTGCGCCTCAAGGAACTGTAGCATTTTTCTTTCCTGGCTTTTCCTGAGCAGCAGATCCACATTAGAGTGCACAAAAAGTGTATAATGATGTCAAGTGGCTTATTTTCAGGCGGTTTCCCCAATGCACAATGGACCCCTGGACCTAGAACTCCTCTGGCATCAACAAGTCCTGGGTTATAGCTCTCACCACACCCTCAAGGTTCTCAGTACCACCAGAGAGCTCAGGGATTCCTCTCAAGTGCATGTTATTGAGATGAGCTCTATTCTCTATGTCATCAAGCTTATATGTAAGCTCCAACATTTGTAAGCATTGCTTGTCTGCCGTACATTGTAGAACCATCAGGGCCTCAGCATGATCTTCCATTTTTGTCTCAGCCTCCTCTACCCAGCGCTCCTTGATATCACCATGGATGTCAGCAATGGTATTCATAACATCCTCTCCTATCGAACGGAACAAGGCCATCTCGTCAAAGCCCTGCCGAAGCTCATGTTGCAGGAAGGTGTGCTCAAGGGTTGTCACTCCCCCATGCTCGGTACTGCCTGGTGCCTCCTCCCCCATCTTATCAGATGCCAATGTCCAGCGGTAAGCCACCTGCAGCCCAGCCTTGACGAAAAGCTGCTGAAACATATGTGGCCTCTCCTGCAGCTTACTTTTCGCCATCGTTGGGTCCCTGGCACTCCCCATGTTCCCTGTGGCACAATGCTCACCACTCCATCTCCCGCAGATGCAATTTTGGGGGCTTTTGTTCGCTTGAGATGGTGGGGAGAAGAACCTATGCTGCCATTAATGTCAGTGACGTCACTTCCTTGGTTTTTAGACATTTTTAATGGTTATGTCTTGTTGTATGTATTTTTTGTTCATTCCTATTTCTGCTGTGGTTTTGTAATCCACTAAGAATTATTAGACCAGCAGACTTGATTTGCACAAACAGCACAGTTACTCACCTGTAACAGGTGTTCTCCAGGGACAGCAGGAATCAGTCCTCACATATGGGTGATGTTGGCACTGAGAGCCCTTGCGGAAGCATCTCCCCATCTTTCAAAGAAAATATTTGGGGGGACGCCACCGTGCATGCGTGGTGACTTTCCCGCCCAAGGGAGCCATCTTGCTCAGTCAGATGACATAGCTAAAAGACAGCAAAAAATAAAAGATGGTAAAGAAGCTACTCAAAGGGGAGGAGGAAGGGTTGTGAGGATTGATTCCTGCTGTCTCCGGAGAAGACCTGTTACAGGTGAGCAACTATGCTTTCTCCAACAAGCAGCAGGAAGTCAGTCCTCACATATGGGACTCCCTAGCTACAGGCTACTGCAAGCCAGTAGGAAAAAACCATGGTTGCCTTCAAGGGGAGCTGTGAACAGCAGCAATTGAGTCCACAGATACAGACTGCAGTAGGATCCATGTGTCCAATGGAAACCAACGCTGCGGTAGCCTGAACACAGAAAGGTCGGAGGGTAGGAGTTGCCTAGACCCTGAAAAGATTACAGAGCATGGCCTGGATGAAGATGCTGTCCTGTTGGGACTCCCTCTCCAGGCAGTAATAAGCTACGAAGGTATGGGCTGAAGACCAGGTGGGCAGGTAGATGTCCAGCATTGGGACAGACACAGATTTGCCACAGAGGCCACCGTGACCCGGCCATCCAGCGTGAGCGCAACCTACTCATAGGCTAGGACAATGCAATCTGCCACCCAGGTGGACAATGTCCATTTGGTCACCACTTCCCCCAGCCGACTGGGGTCATAGGAAACAAAAAGCTGAGAAGCTTTCCATTGGCCTTGGGTACGCTGAATGTAGAAAGACAGGGCCCTCTTACAGTCCAAGGTGTGAAGGACAATCTCTGCCCTGCTGCAGTGAGGCCTTGGGAATTAGGTGGACAGCACCACCTTCTGGTTGAGGTGGAAAGGAAATACCCCAAATTCCTTCCAAAGGTGGTATGTACGTAGCATGACCCTGTTTTTATAGAATCTGGTATACAGCACCTCTGCCATTAGGGCTTGGAGCTCGCTGACCCTGCGAGTCAAGGTGAGCACCACCAGGAACACGACCTTCCACAAGAGGTATCTTGGGTGACAGGTAGCCAGAGATTTAAATGGTGGGTGAATAAGCTGGGCCAATACTATGTTGAGATTCCATTATGTCGCTGGAGGGCAGATAGGCAGGGGAGGGGGGTTAGACAGCAGAAGTCCTCTCAAGAAGCAGGTCACCAGAGGCTGGACCGAGGGGCTTACCTTCAACAAGGTGGTGATGCGCCGCCAGGGCACTGAGGTGCACTCTCACGGAGTTTGCTTTGAGCCTGGATTGCGAGAGATGAAGGTGGTACTGCAGCATTAGCTGCACCGGGTAGAACGGATTCATCCGTTGCTATGCGCACCAGACCAAGAACCTGCACAATTTGACGGCGTAAGCTCTTCTGGTGGAAGACTTGCAGGAGGCCAGCAGGATCTCTTCCACTTCTCCCGAGAGGTTGAAAGAGGCTAAGTTTACTCTTTCAGCAGCCATGCTGTCAGCGATAGGGACCCCAGGTTGGGGTGCAGTAGAGCGCCCTCCTCCTGAGACAAGACCCCTGGGGAGCTCCCCAGTGGGATCGGAGTCTCCACTGATGGTTAGAGGAGCAGCGGTAACCACAGCTGCCTGGGCCACCATGGAGCCACCAAGATCAATGAGGCTTTGTCGCGAAAAGCCTTGAAGAGTGTTTTGGCAATCAGCAACGTGGGTGGGAAGACATGCATTTCTCATTCCGTGGTTAGAAAGTCTAATGTATCTGCCACCAGATGGGAACAGAAGCGGGGCAACTGGAAGCTGTCTGGGCTGGCAAAGACGTCCATCTATGGAGTCCCAAAGAGCCAGAAGAGCTGGGTGACTACTCTGGTGTCCAGCTGCCACTCGTGCGGCTGGAGGACCCTGCTTAGTTTGTCTGCCAGAGCATTGTCCTGGCCTAGCAGGTATACCACTTATGGGAGTATTCCCTGTTGAAATGCGTATGAGCAGAGTATCATCGTTTTGCGGCAGAGGGTGCGAGACCCTGTGCCACCCTGCTTGTTCACATACAACATTGCCACATGATAGTCTCCTTGGATTAGCACCGACTGGTGCCTCAGGCAGTGGCAGAATGCTCGGAAGGCTAGATATATCGCCTGAAGTTCCAGGAGGTTGATCTGCTGGTTGACTTTGGTTTGCGACCAGCTGCCCTGGGTGCAGAGTGCTTCGCAATGGGCTCCCCATCCCAGCAGGGAAGCGTCCATAGTGAGGACCATTAGACAACTTGGGGTTTGGAAGGGTATCTTTGCTTGAAGGTGTTGGGAATTTTGCCACCAAGTCAGAGATTCCGCCAACTGGTGGGTCACTGAGACTCTGTCTTGGAGACAGCCCATGGCCTGTGTCCACTGGTCCCGAAGGCACCATTGAGTGGCCCTCATGTAGACTGGTGTCTGGGATGACATGGACCATAGAGCCCATGTGCCCAAGTAAGCGCAGTAGAAGCCAGGCTGACACCGAGGGATGGTGTTGCACGTCTACGGCCAGTGCCCTGAGACGGTCAGCCCGGGCCAGGGGAAGGAAGGTCTTTGCCTGAAGAGTGTCCAGCCTTGCCCCTATGAATGCCAGATATTGTATCGGGAGGTGGTGGGATTTGGAGTAGTTTATCATGAACCCCAGATGCTGCAGGACCTGGATGTTGCATACCATGGCCAGTTGCACCTTTGTGGCCATGCCTCCTTTTATGAGACACAGTTGTCCAGGTAGGGGAAGACAAATACCCCCTGGAGACGGAGGAAGGCGGCCACTACTGTCGGGCATTTGGTGAAGACCCCGAGGGCAGAGGCTAGGCTGTACTGATAGTGGCCGCCCCCCACCATGAAGCAAAGGTACTGCATGTGGCTGGGGTGAATGAGGATGTAGGTATAGGCATCGCCAGTCTCCCTATTGGAGGAAAGGCAGCAATGTTCCAAGAGAGAGCATCTTTAGCTTCTCCCTTGTTCAGGTTGCGCAGGTTGGGGATGGGCCTTAGGCCCCCTGTTCTTTTTGGCACGAGGGGGTACCTGGAGTAGAACCCCTTGTTCCTGAGATCTTGGGGTACTGGTTCTATCGCTTTGTCCTCAAGAAGGCCTGCGAGTTCCTTCAATAGGAGGTCCTGGTGAAGGGGAAACCTGAGGGGCTCTCCTGGGAAGAAAGGAGGAGGTATCTGAGCCAGATGGAAGAGGTAGTCCTCCCTGACCACCTGGGAGTGCATAGGAATCAATGGTGATGGCTGACTACCTGTGTGCTGCTATCCTCCTTGGAGTAGAGAGGCTATGACCAAGGAGTCAAAAGCTCATCTCTGGCTGGGCTGGAGCCAATGCCTGGGGCTTGGGAGCCTTCTACTTATGAGGGCCTTACCCATGACCCTTGGCCTGCTGACACTGTTGGGGAGGTCTGAAAATGTGGGTAGTTCTTGTAAGCAGCCCCTTTCCTTGGGTAAAAGGGCTTTTTAGATGGGCTCTTCCGTCGGGGAGGCACAGTGGTCTTTTGAGAGAGCCTGGTCCACATCATGAATGTGGTCTCCAACTTGGCAGCCTTTTCCGTAATGGGTTTGCCAAAGAGGTTCTCTCCTTGGCATGGGCATTGACCAATTTGTCCTAAACCCATTGCTCGAGGTCGGAAGACTGTAGTCAAGCCTGGCATCGGGCCCTAATGCCTGCTGCCACTACTCAAGTCACTGACTAGAAGCTGTCATAGGTTATGAAAGAGAAATTTGGAGCACTCATGGACAGCTTTGGCCAGATTCTTGTACTGCTGCAAGGGTTCCTCAGAGAGACCAGCCAAGAACCCGGTGATTTCTATTGCCAGGTTCTTCAGGTACATGCCCACGTACAGCTGGTAGGCCTGGATCTGGCTAATTAGCATCGAGCTCTGGTAGTATTTTCTGTGAGGGCATCCAAGGTGAGGGCCTCCCTACCTGAGGGTACCGAGGAGTGAGTCTTTTGGCTCTTCAGCTGACACATTGCCGACTCCACCACCATGGAGTTATGCGGCAGCTATGCCTTTTGGAAGCCAGGGATCCAGCGTTCCCGATATATCAAATCGAGCCACTTGCTCACAACTGGCACCAATGCCGGTGTTTCCCACATATGGAGCATTAGCCGTTCCAGGATGGGTGGAATGGGTACCGTGAGCAATTCCCTTGGAGGGGTCTTGTATTGGAGGATTTCTAGCTCCTCCGCCCGAGGGTGGTCCTCCGATTCCGTCAGCAACGCTAGGGCCTTTAACATGTCCCGCACAGTCAAGAAATGATGCCGAGACTCAGAGGGAGGAGAGTCTGAGAGGATGCTATGGTGGTGATGGGTGTCTGGCAACTCCTCGTCCTTGGTCTCCCATTCAGAGTAGTCGGTCGAAGACTCGAGGGAAGGGCGAACTGTGGGCTCTGGGCCAGAGCCCTGACCGCGTCCCTCAGAGGACCCGCAGCTGGTGCCATGTGCGCTAGCCGGGAAGAACCTCAGTCCCATCAAATGGGAGCAAGATCGAGACCTTGGCCGAGGATCGACTCAAGGCTGTATGGTCTTGAAGATCGGCCCAGCCTCCAGGGACGTCCTCGACATCGATGACCTGGTGGTCTAGCTGAAGGAACCAGTGGTACCAGACAATAATGCCTGCTGATGGTCCATAAAGGCAGACAGACTGGGCTCCAGGGCCACCATTCTGGTTTTGAGTCCAGAAGGCTCCCCAGACATTGGGCTAGGCACCAAGGAACTCAAGCAGAGAGGACCCAGGAAAGGGAGGAAGATGATGCTCAGAACAGACTGTCAAAAGCCACCATCTGTGTCTGTGAGGTACCACAGATTAAATAGACTGAGGCAATGGCAGTGGGGAATGCGGGAAGGATAGCACAGGTGTAGAGAAGTTTAAAGACCACAAAAGCTGCAGAAGGGCTCCAGGCATGCAGGCACCATGAGATGACATCACTAACAAGTGTGCTCTGCTCATCTATGGAGAATCCTGTCACCACCACCACGATCTTCAAGAAGATACAAGCAGCAGAGGCTAGTTCAAAAGGTAGTGCTCAGAACTGGAAATGGCATCCCAGGACATGGAAGCAAAGAAAATGGTGGTGTTCCAAGTATGCCTCTATGAGATCCAGGGAAGGCAGAAACTCCCCTTAGTGAACTGACGTAATGAGCAACCTGATGGTCCCCCCCCCTTACAAAACTGAGGAACTCAGAATTTAGCATCGATTGCCTTCAGATAGAGAATAGGCCGAAAGGAACCTCCCTTTTTGGGTGCCATGAAGCAGACAGAACACCACTCCTGGTCCTGCACACAGAAGGCATGGGTAGAGTAGTCTTTAACTGTAGGAGGCGCTAAAGAGTCTCTGATCGCCACTCTCTTGAATAGGAAGCCATAAGTAGACTCCACAAAGACATTTCAAGAAAGCTTACACAAATTCCAGATCGTAAGCCTGACTGAGGGAGTAGAGGACTTACTTGTCCTATGTGATATGGGTTCACTATGAGAACTGCCCCCCAACCAGCTGTACCTCAGAAGGGACCCACTGGATCACACTGCAGGGCCTTACTGGCTCTAAAGGGTACCACAGCTGAGTCTTTAGAGTGCTGTGAACTCCAAAAAGGCTGACCCTTCTTGAACTTAGATCCATAAGAACAGTTGTCTTACCTGGGCTCCTATCTGTCTGAGGGAATCTCAGTGTTCCACGTAGGACCCTGTGAGAGGCATGCCTAGCATTCTTGAGCCTTTGAAAATGAACCTCTCCAGGACATCTTCCACCATTTTTTTTACCCTTGCAGGGAATCGGAAGGCAAAGAAGCTATTATGTCTCCCTCCATGAGGGATGGCTCTTGTTTAGCAATAATTTGAAGGCAGCATCAGCCATCCAATTGCATAGCCAAAGCTATTGCTCAGCCACTACCTCACTGCTTTGGATGTGGAGGAGATCCTGAGCAACTCATACAGGGCACCTGCCACATATGCAGTTCCAGACTCCAAACCCACAGCTTCTGGGCTGTCCAGCAGCTAGGGCTTGGGCCACCAAGTCAGCAAACCACGCTGCTACAGAGCTTAAGGTGAACACCGCAAAGGCATTATTAAGGAGGATTTTTAGTCTTATATGATGAGACTTCTAGTGTGAAGCACTCCATTCCAGTGGGATAGTGGTACATTGTGCAACCACCATGAGATGAGAATCTACCTTAAGAAGCCCCAAAGGCAGATCCAACTCACCCTGGAGGAGAGAGAGTACAGCTGATAAAGGACCTTAGGGCATCTAAGGCTGTGCTCAGGATCTCCCACTGGAAGACTATGAACTACCATATAGGTTCAGGTAGAGGCAAGGCCAGATACCTTCCAAATTAGGGCCCACTCACAAAGCTTGTATGGAAGCAAGCTCAGCACTATGTAAGGCCACCATAGCATCCTGAAGTAGAATAGGAAGGTTGAGTCACAGAGGATCCTTGCCATCCAGATGGGGAAATCAGTCCTCACTTATAAGTGACGCCAACACCAATGGAGCATGTGTGGAGCAATTCCCCAGCTTTCAAAGAAAGCCTTTGGGATTGCTGCCAAGCATGCATGGTCCTCTTCCCGCCCAAAGGTGCCATCTTGCTCAGTCAGGTCCCATAGCTAGAGCCCTACTAAGCAGATGGCAAGGGAAGGATAAAACATAGCAACTCATCAGGGGAGGTGGGAAGGTAGTGAGGACCGATTCCTGCTGTCCCTGGAGAACATCTGTTACTCACCTGTAACTATGCTTTCTCCAGGAACAAGCAGGAAGTCAGTCCTCATTTATGGGACTCCCCAGCTACAGGCTACTGAGAATGTAACCCAAAATCGCCTCCACAAGGCGGTGAGCAGAAGTTGATGCCCGAAGGAGCCTGAGTCTTTGGGTCCCCAGGGTGACGCTCTCAGTAGCCATCAAGAAGGATCGGAGGGCAGGAGTTGCTTATACTCCGAACAGATTATGGAGAACAGCCTGGCTGAAGGCGCTGTCCTGGCGGGACTCCCTCTCCAGGCAGTACTGTACAGCGAAAGTGTTCGCTGAAGACCAGGTCGCAGTCCGGCAAATGTCTGACAGGGGCAGTGAGCGCAGCGAAGCCGCCTTGGCCCGGATGCCATGTGCGGTGACTCTGTGATCCAATGGGGTGCCTGCCTTTGCCTGTGCGAAGGTGATGCAGTCCGCCACCCAGATGGAAAGGGTGCATTTGGCGACTGCCTGCCCCAGGCAATTGTGATTGTACGCAACAGAGCCGACCAGACTTGCGGCGAGAGCCTGGGTGCGCTGGAGGTAGAAGGCAAGAGTCTTCTTGCAGTCGAGTATATGTAATACTGCCGATGCATGATCGGCATGAAGTCTCGGGAAGAAGGTTGGTAGGACTATCTCCTGATTTAGAAGGAAACCAGAGATGACCTTTGGTAAGAACTTGGGGGGGGGGGGGGGAACCACCCTGTTCCCATAGAACCTGGTGTAGGGGGCCTCAGCCACGAGGGCCTGAAGTTTTCTGACTCGACTGGCCGAAGTCAAAGCCACCAGGAAGATCACCTTCCAGGAGAGGTGCCGAAGCAAGCACGTTGCCATCGGCTAGATGGGCGATTGTGTGAGCTGAATAAGCACCACATTGAGATCCCACTCCACCAGAGGAAGTCAGATGGGAGGCTTGGAAAGTAAGAGATCCTGCATGAAGCGGGAGACCAAGGGCTGCCCTGAGAGGGTTTTCCCTTCGACAGGGAGGTGGTTCGCCAAAATGGCGCTCGGGTGCACCCTGACCGAGTTGGATTTCAACCCCGCTTTTGAGAGATGGAGGAGATACTGGAGGACCCACTGGGTAGAGCAAACACCCGGCAATACTTCCAATGTCAGATGATGTCAGCTTGCTCCCCAGCCATTGAATGCAACCCCAGGACCCAGGCAAACTGTCCTGTGCTCACAACAGAGCTCACATGGGGGTGGAGTGGAAGGGAGAATAGTGAAAGAAGAGCAAGCAGTTTAAAACAGTGGCTGCTCCATCATTGTTCTGGCTTCCAGAGGCCTTAACAAAATCTCAGGTGCCTCCATGCTGTCTGAACTGGCAGAGGCCCCTGAAATATCATAGGAGTGACCGATCTGATCATTCTTCCCTAAGGAATAGCCAAACAGGCCACAATGGTGCTGGCCACATCGACTGCCTCATCTGCCTTAGCTGCTGCTGCAGCAGCAGCAGCGCAGAGCATGCTCCTCCTACTCTGTTCCGATACAGGTTCATTAAGAAGGATGCAGCATGAAAAATGGCAACCATCCCTCCACATTCCCCTGGTGAGCAAGTGAATCCAAGGTCACACTGGGCTTCCCAGGCTCGTTTTAGCTCCACTAAAATTCTCATCCGCACTCCGTGGCAGGGATGCTCAGATGTGTTGCCTCCAGCTGGCAAAACTGCAGCCGACGCCTGCCTCATTCCATGCCTGACTGATGCTGCAAATCCTTCCTGTGCCGCTCCTGGCCCTAATGGTAACTCAATACTTATGCGATTCAAGCTGTCCCAGTCCTGTGATTATAGCAGCTCCTGGCTTTAATACTCTCTAGAGCTAGAGCAAGCGAACCTAAGAGGTTTAACCTAAGAAGGGGGGGGGGGGGGCAGCAATGCAATACAATGTGCCATCGAGTCAATGCAATCTCCTGGTGAGGCAACATAAAATGGCTGCCTTTCTCATACAGACGTGCAATGCTGAGCTGCCTTCAGAAAGCAGCAAGCCTAATGCCCCGGAATCACTCTCAAAAGCCACACATCAAAGCCTTTCATGGCTGCCAGCCCCACAAGCATAGTGGCCAGAGCCCAAGAGGTTATAGCTATCACAACAGCTACCACAACAGAGAACATAGCCCATGTGGCTCCTCAAATTACCTCATAGCACTAACCAGTCCCTTGCAGTGCTGCTGATGCTATTGCAGCCAGCTTGCTGATGCACACAGATTACAAGTGCTGCCCAGACAGTATCGCAGCAAGCACACCAGCACCCAAAGCAAGCTGCAGGAGCTCCCTCCTGCCGCTAAGGATGCTGCCTTCACAGCACTCAACTCCCAGCTCTCCAACAGCTCAGATGCAAAGGGAATCCCAAGTGTGTGCTGAAGCAACCCTCCTGCATTTTACCTCTTAGACACTTTTTACTGCTGACATAATATGCCCCGAACACATCAGAATAAGGAGGCGTGAGAGCTCAGAAAAGGAAAAGAGAGCCAGGAGCCAGAGAGGGACCTGGACTCTTCCATGTATCTTCCCCAGAGAATTTAAGGTAGAGTTCTGCATGGCCAGGAACCTCTTTTCTCTGCCTTCACTCAAATGAGTATCCAATTCATCAACTGGGCCCAACAGTATATATCCCCAGAATAGCCCAATGCTGCACACATGTCCACCTACAATCTGCTGGAGGCAGAAACATAGAAACATAGAAATATGACGACAGAAAAAGACCACATGGCCTATCTAGTCTGTCCTTCCATAACAACTACAACAGTCCACTTTTTGCCTTTAGAGATCCTCTGTGTTGGTCCCATGCTTTTTTGAATTCAGTTACTGTCCTCATCTCTACCACCTCCACTGGGAGACTATTCCACGGATCCACTACTCTTTCCGTAAAGAAATATTTCCGCATATCACTCCTGAATCTATCTCCCTTCACCCTCATCCCATGTCCCCTCGTAGCAGAACTTGCTTTCAATTGAAAGAGGCTCTCTCCCTGAACATTTATGCCACGGAGGTATTTAAACATCTCAAACATATCACCTCTATCCCGCCTTTCCTCTAAGGTGTACATATTAAGATCCTTAAGTCTGTCCTCATATGCTTTATAATGAAGCCCATTAATCATTTTGGTAGCAACCCTCTGCACCGACTCCATCCTGTTCACATCCTTTTGAAGGTGCGGTCTCCAGAATTGCACACCATACTCCAAATGAGGTCGCACCAAAGACTTATACAGAGGCATTATCACCTCCTTTTTTCTGCTAGCCATTCCTCTCCGTATGCACCCAAGCATCCTTCTAGCTTTTGCTGTCGCCTTTTCCACCTGTTTAGCTACTTTAAGATCATCAGACACAACCACGCCTAGGTCCCGCTCTTCTTTAGTGGACAAAAGTACTTCACCTCCTATACTGTATTGCTCCCTTGGATTGCTGCAGCCCAAATGCATGACCTTACATTTTTTAACATTAAATCCCAGCTGCCAAATTCTAGACCAGGGGTTCTCAACCCTGTCCTCGGGACCCACCTAGCCAGTCGGGTTTTCAGGATAACCACAATGAATATGCATGGAGAGATTTGCATATAATGAAGGCAGTGTATGCAAATCTCTCTCATACATATTCATTGTGGTTATCCTGAAAACCCGACTGGCTAGGTGGGTCCCGAGGACAGGGTTGAGACCCCTTGTTCTAGACCATTCTTCAAGCTTAGCTAGATCCCTCCTCATGTTATCTACCCCTTCCTGGGTGTCTACTCTATTGCAGATTTTGGTATCATCCGCAAAGAGGCAAACCTTACCCGACAGCCCTTCCGCTATATCACTAACAAAGATGTTAAAAAGAATTGGACCAAGGACAGATCCCTGGGGCACACCACTGGTAACATCCTTCTCCTCAGAGTGAGCTCCATTTACTTGTACTCTTTGTCGCCTCCCACCCAACCAATTTCTAACCCAAGCAGTAACTTTAGGGTCCATCCCTAGGGTGCTCAGTTTGTTTATAAGTCGCCTGTGAGGAACAGTGTCAAAGGCTTTACGGAAATCTAAATACACCACATCTAGAGCTCTCCCTCGGTCCAACTCCCTGGTCACCCAGTCAAAAAAATCAATCAGATTTGTCTGACAAGACCTGCTTCTGGTGAATCCATGCTGCCTCGGATCCTGTAATCCGCTGGACTCCAGAAACCTCACTATTTTCTCTTTCAGCAGCGTTTCCAATAATTTACTCACCACCGAAGTTAAACTAACCGGCCTGTAGTTTTCAACCACATCCTTACTTCCGCTTTTGTGTAAAGGCACCACATGAGCCTCTCTCCAGTCCTTTGGCACCACTCCTGACTCCAACGAGGCATTGAAAAGGTCAGTCAGTGGAGCTGCTAGAATGTCCCCAAGTTCCCTCAGTATTCTAGGGTGTATCCCATCCGGTCCCATCGCTTTGTCTACTTTAAGTTGAGCTAGTTTCTCACGAACACAGTCTTCTGAAAATAGTTCAAGATGTCCCTCGCTTCTGTTCTTATTTGTGGGTGTTTTCTGAGGTCCTGCTCCTGGTTCTTCATCTGTGAACACAGAACAAAAATATTTGTTAAGCAATTCCGCTTTATCCTTATCAGCTTCTACATATTCCCCCCCTGCACCCTTGAGTCTGACAATACCACTTTTGCTCTTCCTCTTCTCACTAATATATCTGAAAAATGTCTTATCCCCCCATTTTATTGCATTGGCTATTTCCTCCTCCTTTTGAATCTTTGCCTTCTTGACTACTTTGCTAGCTTCTCTAAGTTTTTCCAAATACAGATGCTTGTCTTCTGCTCTCTGTGATCTCTTGTATTTCATGAAGGCCTCCCTCTTTTTCTTCACTTTTTCAGCTACTTCCTTCGAAAACCATAGCGGTCTCCTGTTCCTTTTGCCTTTATTTACCATTTTAACAAAAAGGTTGGTTGCCCTTAAAATACCCCCTTTCAGTTTTGCCCACTGTTTTTCTACATCCCCCAGCTGTTCCCATCCCACTAACGACTCCCTGAGGTATTGGCCCATCTTCGCAAAGTTAGTCTTCCTAAAGTCTAAGATCCTCACCTTGGAATGGATTCTAACAGCCCTAGTCCTAATACTGAACCACACCATCTGGTGATCACTGGAAGCAAAATGATCTCCCACTACAACATCAGAAACACTTTCACCATTGGTAAGCACCAAGTCCAGTATGGCCCCTTCACGTGTGGGGTCTGTTACCAATTGCCTGAATAGTTCTCCCTGTAGAGAATCCAGGATCTCCTTACTTCTAGATGATACTGCAGCAGGAATGTGCCAATCAACATCTGGCATATTGAAATCTCCTATCAGTAGCACTTCCCCTTTCTTAGCAATGCTGCGTATGTCTTCAACTAACTCTCTGTCCACCTCTTCCTCTTGTGAGGGAGGTCTGTATATCACTCCAATGCAAATAGATTTCTCTTTCCCTCTTTCTAGTTTAACCCACAATGCCTCCTCTCTCCCTTTTAAGCTCTGTAATTCCAAAGCTTTAATAGTAGTTTTTACATATAGTGCCACTCCTCCTCCTCTTCTTCCTACCCTGTCCTTCCTGAATAAAGTATAGCCAGGTATAGTTACATCCCAGTCATTGTTTTCTGTGAACCATGTTTCTGTAACTGCCACTAAATCCAAGTCAGCCACTCCCACCAAAGCTTCAACCTCAGGGATCTTATTTCCCATGCTACGGGCATTAATACACACTGCTTTCCATATGTTACCCCTGTTACCCATTTCCATAAAGGTATTTAATGTATCACCTACCTGGGGGCTTTCACTTACCTGGGGGCTTTCTTCACCCATCCCCAAGGAATCTAGTTTAAAGCCCTCTTCAGTAGATTAGCCAGTCTACTACCAAAGATGCGTTGACCTCTTTTGGACAGATGGATGCCATCTCTGCTTTGCAACCCTTGGAAAAGCATCCCATGGTCTAGGAAACCAAAACGCTCTCGATGACACCATCCACGCAGCCATGCATTTGTCTCCAGGATGCGAGCCTCTCTGCCTTGGCCTTTACCCTCAACAGGGAGGATTGAAGAGAACACCACCTGTGCACCTAACTGCTTCACCCTCTGTCCCAGAGCCATGAAGTCACTTTTGATACGTTCCGAGGTATACCTGGCAGTATCATTTGTTCCAACATGGATTAGCAACATTGGGTAATAGTCTGTGGGCTTGATGAGTCTCGGCAAACTCTCCGTAACATCTTGGATTTTGGCACCAGGCAGACAGCATACCTCTCTGGACATCGTCTGGTCGGCAGATGGACGCCTCAGTACCCCTCAGAAGAGAGTCTCCAACCACCACCACCCTTCGTTTCCTTCTGGTGACTGATTCCGCAACTTTGGGGTACTTGAACTCTGGTTCTTCCCTTTCCAGGGATGCTTTCACCTCCTCCACTTCCAGGGCTGCATAATGGTTCTTCAATTCAAGGGATGGAGAAGTTGGATTGGTGATTTTGCAGGCCCTGGTGACTTGTGTCCAACCATCGACATTCTGTTGGCACCCATCTTCTCCGGAGCTGGAGAGTTTGGTTGCTGCAAGTAGCATCTCATCAATGTACTTCTCACTGTCTTGAATGCTCCTCAGCCTCGCCACCTCCTCTCTGAGTTCCTCCACCTCTTTCCTCAGAGCTTCAGCATGCAGGCACCCTGCACATGGAACCGGTCCTTCAACCGGCATTAGGACCTCTGTCTGGACCGAGGCAGAAGCTGTAACGGGAGCAACAGCTTTAGCAATACGATTTTTCCCAGCCATTGTTCTTTTCGTGGAGCTTAGGTATCTGTTAGAGCAAAAGAGAGAGATCTACCAAGTACCAGCCGGTTTCGCAGCTGTCTTTATAGAGAAAAAGCAGTTAAAACACTTTAATTACATACAAATGTGCTGGTCCAATTCACTGTGATTTGTGAAAGGGGAGGCGCCCTATAAAGCAAGGCTGCTCACTAGGGGTGGGTGGGAGTCGGGGTGGGTAGGGCGGGAACTAACACCTGATTAGGTGTTAGCAGCTTCTAAAGCTGAGGAGGTCACTGGAGTCAGCAACCTACTGTGCTCAATTAAGGTTCCCCTAAAACAGCAAAAATGAAGTAACCTTGCTTTTAAAAATATACACAAAACCCTTTTATGAGCTCCCAGTCAGAGAGCTAGCAATGTAATAAAAACAAACCAAACAAAGAAACCCTCAAAACCAGAGAATACTGGGGTGCATGTGACTACACAGTGCCCTATATAGGGCAACGATCACAAACGTTTGTTCTCTGTCTGCTGGCTGACAGACATAACCCACTCGCTCTGCACTGATCTTTTAAGACGATAAGGAACAGGGACTGAAAACAACCTGTGAACTCGTTCAGAAGCTACTGCTCAAAGTCAGGCATTAACAGGCACTGGAGAGCCTGTCGCCTCCTTACCATGTTCCCCCCTCTGCAGGAACCATGCAGTCATCCAAGATGGCCACCATTCCCACTTGCAAAAAAACTGAGTAGCAACAGAGACAGAAAAATTGACATCAGGCCCCAGACCCTCTGTGTGAGGGTCCCAACATTGCTGAAAAAATGTCCCCCAAGGTATCTCCATTGTATTCGGGGCAAGAACAGCCTGTTGCAGAGTTCATTCAATAGGAGCTGCAAGAAACACACCATCATGCACCCAACATCATGGAACCAATGAGGTCAAAAGAACAAAAACCACTAAGAAAAAAATACAATGGACAAGAAAAACTTGTCAAAAAAGGAAACCCTGATTGATAAGGGAATCCCAGCAGCTGTGAGACAGGATGATTAAACTGGAGAGGGGCTTCCCCAGCTAACCACACAAACCTGGATAGAGGTTATTTTATTTCCAAGCTGATTTCAAGCAGTAAAAGACAGCCAATTTAAAAAAAAAAGAGAAAAAGAAAAGGCATGCAAATAGAGGACAGTGAAAGGGAAGTGGGACATAGGCCCAAACTTACCACACCTCTTCAGGGCCCCTTGGGGTATTCCTGTCTGTTCTCCAGCCCATGGGTAATTGTGATGGACACAGAGCAGACCCAAGCTGTAAGCAAACGTTAGGCCAAAGGTCTCAAACTCTCAGGCCACAAGACCGTGATCTGGATCAGCGGGAGAAAAGTCTATCTGCAATGTTGCAGCAGTCGACACACCCTTTGTCACCCACTTGTCTGGGTTGGTCTAGCAGGATGTTAAGGAATGACTGTTTTTTATAGATTATATCACACAACTTTAAAACAAAAGCCATAAGCACCATAAGAAAAAATAAAATCAATTAAACCAATGTTTGCAGAAATCCGATAGAACTGGCCTGCAAACAGAACCCAGTGATCGCTGCATAACAACCTGCTGAAAGGTTTTGCTGGAACACTTGAATAACTGCCCACAGAGGCTTCTCTAAAGTGCTGTATCAATAGATATACCAAGTGATGACATCACTGAAAGTTGCTCGTCTGCTGCCACCTGCTGGCAACTAAACATAACCCACTCGTCTGGGCTGGTTAACAGGATAAGGACTTTTTTTCTCCTTACTTTTGTCCCATTTCGGTCACCTTTCTTTGTATTGCCTCTAGATTGTTCTATTCTTTCAGTATTAAGGCCTTCAGAAATTATAATATTTTAGGCAAGGTCTTACCAATAACCTGTAAAGAAAGTATTAATCACCCACTTTTACCTGCTGGTTATACGTCTCTGTATTCATCCCGGTATACCTCAGGCTCTGGCTACGGTCTTATCATACGCTTCATTATTCTTAGATCAAGAGACATGATCTCCTGGATACATCACTCCTGGTTGATGCAGGTTAGTTTCCCACCCTGAATTAGTCACTTTGACTAATATTACAAAATGTGCTCAGGTACAGACCAACTACATATTCATCAGTACTGCAACATCAAGTATCAAAATCTGATGAGGCCATCTGCTATGGATGCATGTATTAGTGCTAAGTTGATTTATTAAGGTGTCTTAATTTTTTTAGTGCACACAAAAAAAAGATTTAATGTATATTATCCTACGAATTAACATGAGTACAATTGATTTTCAAGCATGAAAATGTTATGTGGTATAAAAGTGTTTTTATTAACATAAATGTGTTTACTTGAACTGAAAAAGACAAATTGGAGAAGTGTCAAACTTTCCAAAAACAAGGCAGATTTTTGACCTGTGCACATACCTGCTGTTTATGCTCATACCTTTCTAGTAGTGGTTCAAGTTGTGTTATGTGTTGTACCCGAATGTATTTCCCTGTTAAAAGCTTACAATTTATTTATTTAGGGGCTTGTTTACAAAGCCGCGGTAGTGGTTCGCGATCGCGATCGCAGCCGCGGCCCCATTGAAATCAATGGGGCCGCGGCTCCGATTACGATCGCAAACCGCTACCGCGGCTTTGTAAACAAGCCCCTTAGTGTCTCTTTTATACCGCGCTATTTAAAATCAGTGCGGTTTACATACAACGGTAACTTATACAGTGCGGCCTAGGCTGCGCTGTATTACAATGAAACAGGTGCTGAAAAAATGCATCTGATCACCAGGTCACCCCCACCATCTATACAGTCCCTTTCCTGTCAGAGACAATCAATTGACTGGAAAGAGAAATACAATTGGTGGAAGTGGCCCCCAAGAAAGAAGGGGGTACACTTGCAGCTGCTCCTGTATCTTCTAAAGTGGACTCCCCCCCCCCCCCCAATTCTGCCATGGGGTGGCAAGGAAACTTATTCACAAAGTGTTTAAAAAAAAAAAAAAAAGCAGATCCTGTAGCTGCCAAGTCCATTATACTCCAGGAGAGGCAGTATTCATCAGGTTTAACGCTAGGGTAGTATAATAGAATATTAGCTTCCCTGGAATACTGTTATTTGCCAGGACGCTTCATGTATTGGTTGAGATATATAGCATTCCTCTTCAGTTGTTTAAGCTATGTAACTAGTAAAACTACTATAAATAAATCAGCGAAGGAAGAGCTTAACCACTTCATCCACAACATAGTGAAGAATTCCCTCACCCTCTGGAAAATGCCAGATGCCTTAAAACTAGCTACCATCCGCCCCATCCCAAAAAAACACTACACTAAGCAAGGAAAACCCGGCTGCCTTCAGACCTATATCTAGCCTTCCACTCCTAGCGAAGATCATCGAAAAAACTGTTCAAACACCAGCTCCAGGACCACATCGACAACTATGCACCTCTAGACCCGCATCAACATGGGTTTTGCCCAAAACACAGAGTTGAAACACCTCATTGATAACCTGCTCAAGACGATAAACACCAAAAGAGGAGTCATCATCATCTTCATAGACATCACATCAGCTTTTGACATTGTCGACCACAGCACCCTGTTAGCACGACTCCAAAGTATTGGGCTGCACGGCACAACCCTGAACTGGTTTACCTCCTACATCACTAACAGACAGCTACAAGTCAAATGTGGCCCAGTAAGCTCCTGAACATTCTTAGCCAAACAAGGAGTACCACAAGGCTCAGCCCTCTCTGCACTGCTATTCAACCTCTACATACACCCCCATCTGTGCAATCATCAGAAAACACAACATTCAATATGCTATGCCGACGATATAATGATATACACCCTGATCAACATTAACAACCCAGACTACTCAAAAATAGCGGACTGCCTACGACAAGCTGGCTCCTACAAAACAACTTGACAATAAGTTACAACAAAACGGAAGCTCTACTCATAACCAGAAAGCCAACCTACACCTCACCACCCACCACTGAACTCAACATCATCACAATTCCTATAAAACCAGAGGTAAAATACCTCGGAGTCACACTCGACAGAGAGCTGAACCTCCAAACCCACATCAGCAAAACTACCAGGAACCTAAAGATGAGAACCATCAGACGCCTCAAACCAATTCTCTCCCAAGACCACTTCAGGATTACATAAGAACATAAGATATGCCATACTGGGTCAGACCAAGGTCCATCAAGCCCAGTATTCTGTTTCCAACAGTGGCCAATCTAGGTCATATGTACCTAGCAGTTTCCCCAAGAGACACAAGTTCCACAATGGTTGTACTGGGTCAAGCATTGATATCGTCGGTGTTTATCAAGTCATCATCACACCTATATTGGACTACTGCAATCATATTTACCTAGGACTCCCAAAACAAACACTCCGACCCTTGCAGTTAGCGCAGAACACTGCTGCCCGCATAATAACTGGCTCCTCAAAGTAGGATCACATCACCCCCATCATGAACCGTCTGCACTGGCTGCCAATTGACTCTCGCATCCGGTATAAAACCATACTGAACATCTACAAAATCAAACAGGACCTTTCAGTGAACAGTCTACAATCCATTGTCAGTTTCGACACAAACAACAGACCAAGGAGGAAAGGCACCTCTAACACCATCGTAACCCCCAAGGACTTCACCAAAACAAAGCAAACCATGTCAAGGAGAGCAACATCCCTCGCAGCGCCAGCCATATGGAACACCCTCCCAGCCAGACTACAATCAACGGTTGACATGAAGGACTTCAGAATGTTACTCAAGACCACCCTTTACATAGAGCATTACGGCGATATCACATAAACTGTACAGAGACCTAAGCCACTCTCTGCCTCTTACACCACCTTTCCCCACCCCAATACCCCCCCCCCCCAGCCACCCCCCCCAACTGTTTATAGTACATTGTATATAGCTCATGCTGTATATATGGCACCTTTTAATTAATTAATCAACCAACCAACCCAGGTAACCCCCCCCAAACACTTCTATCCAACCACTGCATACCTCCCCCCAACCCTACTACAAATTTGAATCATTTGACGTGAAACCACCTTGATTTTAGGATAAGGCAAGATACAAATCCTTTTAAATAAATAAACGTATCTTTTTTTCTGCCAGTTAAAATTGAATATAAATGAAATTCCTTTTTTTCTTACTCCGAGTTTTGTGCAATATCTGAGAACTAGTTTAACGACTGAACATTCCTCCTCAACCACTTTACTAACCTGCCAGAACCTCAGGCAGGTATTTAAGTATATACTGTTAAACTAGTTGCAGAAAACAACTTTTAAATCTAGGAAACGCATTAGGGAAAAACAAACAAACCAAACTTTGGTTGTGGCAATAATAAATGAAGCAAGTCACCTAGGGAAGTGGTGAAAGATCTCTCATCATAGGAAATCCGTAGGAGCAGATTAAAAGAACTTTTTGGATGCAACAGCCACGATTCTCTTTTGTTCCCTTCAATCTCTTTCTATGGCTCTGCATTAATCGTTTATTTCCTTATTAACCTGACAACCACAGTAATTTATTCTATGTTAAACAAGATTCATATTAAAAGGGTCACACGTTCTAGTTATAGTTTAGTTCTTTATATATCATTTCAACTAACTATCAAATATATAGGGAAATTAATATTCTGGACAAATCTAAACAGGATTGATATTTTAAGCTAAGCATTCTTAAAACTAAATCCATTGCTTAAGATAGATAATACTAGGTAAAATTTCTCTAGAAAATGGTTACATTTATAACAGAAAAAAACACATATCCTATCACGTTTTCATAAAAACTCATCCAGCTCTTTCTTAACAGTATTCTCTACCTCGACAACGGTTAATCATTTAAATTATACTGCATTGCTTGTAAAGATTTAAATAACGCCAGGAAAGCTCCGATCCATCTTTCCCTGCACGTTTAGAGAGAACCGCAAACCTCTTAAAACGGCTTCAACATAACCATGGCTACTGATGAAATAAACAAGTGCCCAACTAAGAACAGCTGCAGGAAAACCAGCTCTGAGGGGAATCTCCCGACCCTCTCCTCTTGCCCACTTACGAAAAGAAAGGGTCTTCTTCAAACTCTCTCCCCCAGCTGCCGAACATGATCAAAAGCTCAAGCTCTCGCCTCAACAGTTACAAAATGTCTCCACCGGGCGCTCCTCGGATAGCAAATAACAACCAGCCGCTGCTCGCGCTCCGAAGCTTTGCCCCAGAACCTGACACAGCTTAAGAGGGAGCGTGACTCCGGCCCAGGCACGTGACCGTCCACAGCGGCTCCAATTGGTGGCTCAGGCGTGGAAAGCTCCACAGATGGTATTTTCTCCGAGGCCTCGGACTGCTGGCTTGCCGTTGTTATGACGACTGAAGTAAACATAATAATGCCAAGGTTTACATCTGAAACTTGAGTCTCGTCGGAGATTTGGCTTACCTTATGATAGCTTTTTCGGTGTGTGTATGTATATATATCTACACATACACATATATATAGCGAAAGAGAGCCAGAGAGATATATGCCATTTTACTCTCCTGTAGCAGCAGAGCACAGACAAACCAATAATACCAGGAGTCTGTTCAGAAGGTCCAAATCATTTATTTGTGCACAAGTCTCAAGCAAAGTCAAATTCAAAATGGCTGAGCAATGGTTTCTAGCAAATCAACAACTTTTATAGACTTTTACTCCATTCTAGGTATAGAAAAACATTTCATTGGTCCCGGTACTCTCCCGTACTGTGGCAGGTGCAGGCCTGTGACCCACGGTGTCTGACATAGGCAGGCCAGCATGGCTAGCTTGACCTGTAAATGAGGCCTGTGGAGAGGCATATAGGATTGCACATCCCCCAATATGCTGCTATTGTAAGAAAGAACTCAGTAGAAATATTGAATTAGCTTAGGTAAGCAGAACTGCAGAATTAAGAAATGGAAAAATACAGAAAAGACATGTTTAAAAGTTACTGATAAGAAAAAGTACATTTGCAGAGAAATAATGAGGAGTGCTGACAGATGAGTTACAGAACCTTGCTCTTCTGCACGCACAAATTGGTCCCATAACCTTGAGAGTGTGAAAGTAACAAGTTGATGAACTGACCATTGTAATTGGGACTAGAAGGGGGGCAGGCAGGTGTCATGCCCACAGAAGGGACATAATTGGAGAAACTTATCAGTACCGGGACCAATAGAAGAGGTACGAGAGGTACGGGAGGTTACCGGGACCAATGAAATGTTTTTCTATACCTAGAATGGAACAGAAGTCTATAAAAGTTGTTGTAATGCTTGAAAACTTTGCTCAGCCATTTTGAAATTGACTTGCTTGAGACTTGTGCACAAATAAATGATTTGGACCTTCTGAACAGACTCCTGGTATCATTGGTTTGTCTGCGCTTTGCTGCTACATATTCCTTGGTGCGTTGGCCGGGAAGTTGTGGAATCAAAGTGTATATAGGGCAATATACCACGACTTTCCGCCTCTATAGGCTTGGTCCTGCCGGGATCGCGCCCTTCCGACAAGGGCCGCTCCCTGGCGCCACCGGTCCCTTGTATCGGAGGGAGCTGGTCGGACCTCGGCGGGTGCCGGGCCCGGTTGGAGCCAACGCCTCGAACCCGAGTGAGGGGAGTCCGAGGTCCAACTCATGCGCCTGCTTGGGAAGTTTGAGGACCGGATCCGGTGAGTATAGTTTTGATTTTGGGTCTAGACAGAAATAGAAAGAGCAGTACTGCCATTGGAATTTGGAATTTGTAATCTCGAGATATTGGGAATTGGTAAGAGAGCATGATCAACTCTCAAGGAAGAGCCGAGTAGCCTGGCATGGGAATTCGCTGGGTGAAACCCTCATCCTTTTTGTAATTGGGAAAAGACTAGTCAGAATAGATAGAAACGAATGCATTCTGGGATACGTTGCTAGCATGATTGTGTGAACGAAGTGTGAATGAGAGGTCTGGCAGCACGGACCAAGTGAAGGCGGACCCCTGATTAGCGCATTTCCTGACCGGGCGACCGCGTTCAGGTCGCGAAAAGGGGGAAGCGATTGTCGTCTTGTCTTGTTATTTGTATTCCCTATACGTTTCCAGGGCCGTGAGGACCCCTTACCCACGGTCCGCCCTCCTTTTCCCTTCTGTCTGTTGTTGCGCGCACACATCGAAATGGGAGGGGCGGAGTCTACTAGAAACACTCCATTAGAATGTATGATCGCACATTTTAAAGAGGGATATTCAGGAGATTATGGTATTAAAATGACAGCAGCCCGTTTGCAGATTTTGTGTACTAGGGAGTGGCCCGATCTAGACCCCATCTGGCCCCGAGAGGGAACGTTCACTGTAGAGATTATTCAGTCAATACATCGTAGAGTGCGGGTAGCGCACCCCGATCAGTACCCCTATATAGATTCCTGGTTAAGTATTTGTGAAGATCCGCCCTCCTGGGCGCAGCGCTGTTATGAGGAACAGTGCAGAATAATGTTAGCTAAAACAGATTCTAGACAGAAAACGGAACAGCCTAGAATGAAAGAGCAGGATAAGAAAGCCACGAAGAAACCCATCCTGGCAGATCCTGATTCCCCAGAAGTAGTCCTCAGGCAGCCCCGAACCCCAGGTCCAGTAAGAGTAGCCCGGCGGCGTCCTGCCCCAGAACCCCAGAGACGGCCAGAGCCGAGGCGGGACCCAACCCCCGGTCCCCCTCCTAGAGAAGAGAAAGAGGAAGAATTAGTGGAAAGAGAAGTGGAGGACGTAAAAAGTGAGTCAGAAGCGGAGATAGAAGAAGAAGGAGGGAATTCCCCAGAAGAAGAGGAGGACAGTGTACAAATAATTGAGAAAGCCAGCGCTAGCACTAGCACGCCAGCGAAAGAAAAACCCAAAGCAAAACCAGTTGAGAAAAAGAAAGCGACTCCTGCAAAGGCAACGACAATAACCCTTAGATCCCAAACAACGCCTGGGACAGCCAAACTGTTTCCCTTAAGGCAAGTCCCGGGAGTGCCCGTAAAGAATGATAATGATGAAGTGGTAGCGGGACCCTTAACTTATGTGTATATCCCTTTTTCTACAACTGATTTATTAAATTGGAGGTCGCATTATGCCTCCTATACTAGCAAGCCCCAGGAGCTGACAGAATTAGTAACTAGTATTATGGAAACTCACCAACCCACTTGGCCAGATTGCCGTCAGCTCCTGACCACCCTATTCACTACAGAAGAACGAGCGAGAATTAGAAAAGCAGCTATTGAATGGATGGCAGAAAACCCTGCAGCTCCGGCGCAGGGGCAGAATATAATAGATCGTAGAGAAGCAGCTCAGAGAGAATTCCCGAATGAAGACCCCCAATGGGATCCAAATACAGATGAAGGATCCACAGCCCTAGCCCGCTTTCGCCAAGGCTTTTTACAAGGCCTGAGAAGGGGGGGCCAAAAAGCTATGAACCTTTCCAAAGTCACAGGAGTTATCCAAGGGATAGATGAGAGCCCAGCAGATTATTATGAGAGATTAACTGAAGCTTACAGAATGTATACTCCCTATGATCCCGAGGCACCAGGAAGTTTATGCATGGTGAATTCTGCTTTTGTAAACCAGTCTCAACCAGACATTAGACGTAAATTACAGAAATTAGAAGGGTTTGCGGGCATGAATGCAACACAGTTATTGGAAGTCGCTCATAAAGTGTATGTGAATCGTGATACTGAAAGACAGAGAGAATGTGATAGAAAGATGAAGAAGAAAGCTGATTTTTTGGCTGCGGCCATAGTTGAAAAGAAAAGGGGAGGTGTCCCTAGTCGAAGGAGCAGAGGAAGAGGGCGGGGTCAAGGCGGAGGCCGGACCCAGAGACTAGGCGTGAACCAATGCGCCTATTGCAGAGAGGAAGGACATTGGAGAGATACGTGCCCGCAACTCGAAGACGCCCAGCAAGATGACGACAACGATCATCAGTGGCGAGAAGAAAGACGAGGCCGTCCTCGAGGCCGAGGAGGAGCCAATCGAGAACAATTCCAGCGAGAGAGGAGGAGGAGCCATTCAAGCATTGGCCACACAAGCCCATGACAAAGATGACGTGGATTAGGACAGACCGGGCTCCAAGTTTGCTTTAGGTCTCCAGGAGCCTATGGTCGGAATACAAATAGGAGACCAAATTATGAACTTTATGGTTGATACTGGAGCAGAGCATTCAGTAATAGACAAAAAGATAGCCCCATTCACTACAAAAGCAGTCACCATTATAGGAGCAACTGGTGCCAAAGCCACAAAGTCTTTTCTTCAAAACCGAATATGCAGTCTAGGAGGACAGCAAGTAACTCATCAATTCCTTTACATGCCCGAATGTCCAGTGCCACTACTGGGACGAGATATGCTAGCCAAGCTTCAAGCACAGATATCCTTCTCCGAACAAGGAGAAATGCAAATGACAGTAAATTCCCAAGCCAAGCCAGCAGGAGTAATGCTGCTGACAGTTCCCCGAGAAGAAGAATGGAGATATTACATTGATGATTCGATTCAAGATACCTATTTTGAACAAACTTTAAAGAACATTCATGCACCACCTGGAGTATGGGCAGAAGGCAGTCCCCCAGGCCTAGCCAAGCATATAGCTCCAGTGATTGTAACCCTCAAGCCTAGTGCTACACCAGTGCACGTCAAACAGTACCCTCTCCCAAGAGCCGCAATTGAAGGCATCCATCGCCACCTACAAAGATTGCTCGAGTATGGCCTACTAAAAGTATGTCAATCCCCATGGAACACTCCACTTTTGCCAGTAAAGAAACCTGGGACAGATGATTATCGCCCAGTGCAAGATTTGAGAAGAGTAAATGATGCAGTTGAAACTATACATCCAGTTGTACCCAATCCTTACACTCTTCTAGGACTGATACCCGCTGAAGCTACCCATTTCACTGTACTGGATTTGAAAGATGCATTCTTTTGCATAAGATTAGCCCCTGTAAGCCAAATATTGTTTGCATTTGAATGGCAGGACCCCATCTCTGGAAGAGGGGGCCAACTCACCTGGACAAGATTGCCCCAAGGATTCAAGAATTCACCTACCATCTTTAGTGCTGCACTAAATCAAGACCTTTCAAGCTATCCAGTAGCCCCGGGGAAGAGAGTGCTTCTCCAGTACGTGGATGATCTGTAGATAGCTGCCGTATCAGAAAGTGAATGTATACTAGCCACCAAAGATCTCTTGCAGTTACTAGATGAAGCTGGATACAAAGTTTCCAGAGCCAAAGCACAGCTATGTCAAAAAGAAGTGAAATACTTGGGTTTTCGTATTACCCAAGGAAGCAGAAGATTAGGCAGAGAAAGAAAAGAAGCAGTATGTAGAATTCCAACTCCAACAACCAGAAAGCAGGTCAGAGCCTTTCTGGGAGCAGCAGGATATTGCCGAATCTGGATACCCAACTTTGCCCAAATTGCCAAACCACTGTATGAAGCCACAAAAGGAGAAGAGAAGTCACCACTGGAGTGGGGACTTGAGCAGGATACAGCCTTCCAGAAGTTAAAAGAAGAATTGATGTCATCACCAGCACTTGGACTACCAGATGTCCACAAACCTTTCCACTTGTTTGTACATGAAGCACAGGGAAATGCCTTAGGCATGTTAACTCAGAAATTAGGAAATTGGGAGCGACCTGTAGCCTACCTATCGAAACAATTGGACCCTGTGGCCAAAGGATGGCCACCTTGCTTGAGAGCAGTTGCAGCTACAGCGCTACTAGTGAGTGAAGCAGACAAACTCACACTAGGACAGAACATACGAGTCACTGTGCCACATGCAGTCCTTGCCCTTATGGAACAAAAAGCAAATTATTGGCTCACCAATTCCCGAATGTTGAAGTACCAGAGCATGTTATGTGAAAACCCACAGATACAACTTGAAGTGAGCCATGCCTTGAATCCAGCTACCTTGATACCCATCAGTGAAGAACTCCCAGAACATGACTGTATCGAAGTCATGGAAACTGTGTTCTCCAGTCGACCTGACTTGACAGATGTGCCCATAGATAATCCCGACCAGATCTATTATGTTGATGGGAGCAGTCTCATCCTTGATGGACGACGCTGTGCCGGATATGCAGTCGTCACTCAACATGAAGTAGTTGAATCATCAGCTCTAGCCTCAGGCACATCAGCCCAGAAAGCCGAATTGATAGCACTCACCAGAGCATTGTTGTTAGGAGAAAAACTTGTGCTAAATGTATATACAGATTCCAAATATGCCTTCACTACCTTGCATGCCCATGGAGCTCTCTATAAAGAAAGAGGACTCATCACATCCGGAGGAAAATCAGTCAAATATGGTCCCGAGATATTGATGTTACTTGATGCAGTCTGGGCCCCAACACGTGTAGCTGTTATGCATTGCAGAGGACATCAAGCAGGAAAAGGAGAAGTTGCTCGAGGAAATAGATTTGCAGATGCCTCAGCACGACAAGCAGCTATGACAGGACAAATTGCCCCACAAGCTATGCCAATGCAAGCAGCATTGTTTCCAGTACCCTTGAATCTATGGACCCCACGATATACCACCAAAGAATTAGATTACTATTGTGACAAAGAAAATGGAGTATTGAAAGATGGATGGATTGAGCTGCCACCAGAAGAGGGCAGTCAACCTCCAGGACGAATAGTAATTCCAGAACTGTTAGGACCATCTTTTGTCAAAGCTTTTCACGAAGCCACATACTATGGGAAGAGTGCTATGGAGAAAGCACTCAGACCACATTTCTACATCCCTCTGATGACAACCATATCAGCCTCAGTAGCACGTCAATGTGTAACTTGTGCCAAAAATAATGCCAAGCAAGGCCTTATTACAGCACCCCGAGTTCAGTCAGGAGGTGTCACCCCCATGCACAACCTCCAAGTTGATTTCACTGACATGCCAAAAGCCAATGGATACCATTACCTACTAGTATTAGTTTGTACTTTCTCTGGGTGGGTAGAAGCATTCCCAACCAGAACTGAGAAAGCCCGAGAAGTTACCAAAGCCTTAATGAGAGAGATTGTCCCCAGATTTGGAATCCCAGCAGTAATAGGGTCAGACAATGGACCCTCATTTGTCTCCCAAGTTACTCAGCAGTTAGCAAAAGCTTTGCAGATACAGTAGAAGCTCCACACTGCATACAGACCCCAGAGTTCAGGGAAAGTTGAGCGGATGAATCGTACCTTGAAAGCCCAAATGTCCAAGCTTTGTCAGGAGACACACTTGAAATGGCCCCAAGTGCTCCCCATAGCTTTACTCAGAATACGCTCAGCCCCTGTAAAGTCAACAGGATTTTCCCCTTTTGAAGTTTTGTATGGTAAACCCCCACCAATAGTGCAGGGAGTCAAAGGAAGTTTAGCCCAGATTGGTTCAGAAGTAACCAGACAAGAACTCCTAGCTCTTAGTTTTGTTCTGCAGACTCTCCATACGTGGATCCAAGACCAGTTGCCTATCAACTTGACGGAACCCTTGCATCCCTACCAACCTGGAACTTCGGTGTGGATCAAAGATTGGAAGAAGATACCGTTGGAACCCCATTGGAAGGGACCGTACACCGTCATCCTGTCTACCCCAACTGCAGTAAAGGTAGCCGAGATCGATGCCTGGATCCACCACAGCAGAGTCAAGCCCGCCGCCGATCCTGAACCAGAGCGGTGGACAGCAGAGCAGCACCCTGATGTACCCTTGCGAGTTACTCTGAGACGGCAACCAGCAGCATAGACACTTCATCACAAGTGCTTTGCAGTAGCCAAGTCTTTCGAAGAGGATTGCTGTTTTCTATGCAGCAACAGTTTTGTTTCAACGAACCCAATTTGTGTGTGATTTGACACACTACTTTGAGACTACATTGACTAAGCCAGACTTCACAAGCCAACTGAATTGCTAAGTTGGTTAATGTGTGCTGGACATCTTGAGGATCTTCAATCAACACTCAGCACTCGTTAAATTGCTTCATTAGCAAACGGGACGAAGAATAATAGACCGTCGTGATCAAGATCAGCAAGCTGAGGATTCAGAAGAACTCCAATCAACATCAACATGTATCTTTGTTTTTGCTTTGCCTTGGTTGCCTTCTTTGGAGGTTTTGAACAGACTTATGCTCTACCTCCATGCACCGCTTGCATTACTTCTACTAGAACTGGACTGAAAGTAACTCAGACTTTGCTTTACCATTCTTACTATACCTGCAAGGGAACAATAACTCGGTGTATCTATAACACCACTGAACTAAATGTTTGCACTCATGGCAAAATCAAAGCATGCTATAATCCGCATCAGAATCCATCCTATTACACGTTGGAAATAAGATGGAAGGATGCAGATGGACCTATATTAGCTGCTACACCACCACTTAAGGACATTACTAAACCTGCTGTTTTGAATTTTGATGCATGTAATGCTATTAATAGAGATAGTTATTCTACCTGTGGTACATGGGAGAAAGCGTATCGAAATGACCATAAGTATATGTGTCCAGAAGGTGCCACAAATTGGTGGAAGTGTACAGGTAAAACAGGATCAGGGTATAGTACTGCTACAGCGGCAGATTACTATTGCCCGTATTGGGGATGTGTTTTTTATGCTACCTGGAACACTGGTATAACTGATGAGAAAATAGATAAGCGGATGGCTACTCTAACCAAGCCAACCACAAATGATAAATGTCAGAAAGATGCTTGCAACCCCTTACATTTGCGTGTACATAATCCCCATGCATGGAAACAAGGATATAAGTTTGGTTTACGTATTGCTGGAGGAGCAACAGATCCAGGGACCATTGTGTATATTAGATTGAATACTCAAGCCCACAAGTCATCTAAATATCATATTCATAATACCTTTTATGAAGCTATGCATGTAAATAAGTTTGAGATCCCTCACCCTTCACAGAATTTGTTTCTAGAATTAGCCGGAGCAGTAGTATCTAGTCTTAAGATCACAGATTGTTATTTCTGTGGTGGAACCCAAATGGGAGATCAATGGCCCTGGGAAGCCCAAGAATTGAATTATTCCATGATTTACAACCAGACTGAATTACACAAGACTACCAGTGAATGGGTGTTAGCGCACTCAATCGTTGGACGTCTTTGCTTTGCCAGAACTGGACCCCAGTTCACCCAAAAGGTAGGACAGCTGGTCTGTCTTAGCCAGAAATACTATAATGCCACGACCAAAAGACAGCGTGGTGGTCAGGAATCAGACATCCTGAACCTCCTAACCCATTAGCTAGATTTCCTGAACTTGCAGGTCTATGGACTAACCTCGCCAAAGTCCAAGCCTGGCAAGCCCCACCTGGCCTATATTGGATCTGTGGAAACCGAGCATATGCGCAACTCCCGCCACAATGGGGAGGAGCATGTGTCTTAGGAACCATCAGACCTTCTTTCTTCCTGTTAAACACTGAACATGGAGAACAATTAGGATACCCTGTATACACAACCCACAGACACAAAGGAGCATCAAGACAGAAAAGAGAAGCCTTACAGATAGGCAAGTGGGAGAAGTGGCAAGGTGATGATTGGCCACCAGAAAGAATTATTGAGTATTATGGACCTGCCACTTGGAATGATGATGGTATGTATGGTTATCGTACCCCAATTTATATGATCAATCGTATTATTCGCTTACAAGCAGTAGTTGAAATAATAACTAATGAAACTAGTCATGCTCTCACGCTCTTAGCTAGACAAAGTACTCAGATGCGCACTGCCATATACCAGAATCGCTTAGCACTTGATTATTTGCTAGCAGCTGAAGGAGGAGTATGTGGTAAACTGAATTTAACTAATTGCTGTTTGAAAATAGATGATAAAGGTCAAGTAGTTGAAGAAATTGCTAAAGATATGCAAAGACATGCTTATGTGCCAGTACAGACTTGGCACGCATTGAAATTTCCTAACTGGTTTGCTAACCTTTTCTCTTGGCTGGGAGGATTTAAGACTTTCATTATCTTAGTACTAATCCTTGTTGCTGTTATCCTCTGCTTACCGTGTTTAATCCCATGTTGTATGCGTTCCATTCATAGTGCTATTGATAGTACAGTAGAGCGGAAGACCGCAACTAAAATAATGGCCTTATACAAAGCTAGCCCTAGTAAGAATCCTTTAATCAGGATGTGATTCTTCTAAAAAGTGATTTAATTCTCACACCTTATTGAGTAATAGGGTGAGATTAATCAAAGGGGGGAATGTGGCAGGTGCAGGCCTGTGACCCACGGTGTCTGACATAGGCAGGCCAGCATGGCTAGCTTGACCTGTAAATGAGGCCTGTGGAGAGGCATATAGGATTGCACATCCCCCAATATGCTGCTATTGTAAGAAAGAACTCAGTAGAAATATTGAATTAGCTTAGGTAAGCAGAACTGCAGAATTAAGAAATGGAAAAATACAGAAAAGACATGTTTAAAAGTTACTGATAAGAAAAAGTACATTTGCAGAGAAATAATGAGGAGTGCTGACAGATGAGTTACAGAACCTTGCTCTTCTGCACGCACAAATTGGTCCCATAACCTTGAGAGTGTGAAAGTAACAAGTTGATGAACTGACCATTGTAATTGGGACTAGAAGGGGGGCAGGCAGGTGTCATGCCCACAGAAGGGACATAATTGGAGAAACTTATCAGTACCGGGACCAATAGAAGAGGTACGAGAGGTACGGGAGGTTACCGGGACCAATGAAATGTTTTTCTATACCTAGAATGGAACAGAAGTCTATAAAAGTTGTTGTAATGCTTGAAAACTTTGCTCAGCCATTTTGAAATTGACTTGCTTGAGACTTGTGCACAAATAAATGATTTGGACCTTCTGAACAGACTCCTGGTATCATTGGTTTGTCTGCGCTTTGCTGCTACAGTACCTCCCGTACCCCTTCTATTGGTGCCGGTACTGATATGACTATCCAATTATGTTCCTTCAGTGGGCTCAGCACCTGCTTACCCCTCTTCTAGTCCCAATTACAATGGCCAGTTCATCAACTTGTTACTTTCAGACTTCCAAGGCCATTGAGCCAATTTGTGCATGTAGGGGAGCAGGGCTCTGCAACTCATCTGTCAGCAGTCCCAATTAAATCCCTTGCAGATGTACTTTCTTATCAGTAACTTTTAAACATATTTTTCTGTATTTTTCCATCTTTCAGTTCTGCTTGTCTAAGCTAATTCAATACTTTTACTGAGTTCTTTAATTCTATAGCAGCATGTTGGGGGATGTGTAATTCCTATGAGCCTCTTCACAGGCTTCATTTACAGGTCAAGCTAGTTAGGCCTACCTGCTTATGTCAGACACTGTGGATCACAGGCCTTCACCTGCCACATTCCCCCCTTTGATTAATCTCACCCTATTACTTAATAAGGTGTGAGAATTAAATCACTTTAAAATAGTTATACCATGGTCGAAGGATTTCGACTAGGACTAGCTTTATATAGAGCCATTATTTTAGTTGTGGTCTTCCGCTCTACTGTACTATCAATAGCATTATGGATAGAACGCATACAACATGGGATTAAACATGGTAATAAGAAAATAACAGCAACAAGGATTAGTACTAAGATAAGGAAAGTTTTAAATCCTCCCAGCCATGAGAAAAGGTTAGCAAACCAGTTAGGGAATTTCAATGAGTGCCAAGTTTGCACTGGCACATAAGCATGTCTTTGCATATCTTTAGCAATTTCTTCAACTACTTGACCCTTATCATCTATTTTTAAACAACAATTAGTTAAATTCAGCTTACCACATACTCCTCCTTCAGCTGCTAACAAATAATCAAGTGCTAAGCGATTCTGATATATAGCAGTGCGCATCTGAGTACTTTGTCTAGCTAAAAGTGTGAGAGCTTGGCTAGTTTCATTGGTTATTATTTCAACTACTGCTTGTAAGCGGATGATACGATTAATCATATAGACTGGGGTTCGATAACCATACATTCCATCATCGTTCCAAGTGGCAGGCCCATAATACTCAATGATTCTTTCTGGTGGCCAATCATCACCCTGCCACTTCTCCCACTTGCCTACCTGGAGGGGTGATCTCTTCTGTCTCAATGCTCTTTTGTGTCGGTGGGTAGTATATACTGGGTATCCTAATTGTTCTCCATGTTCTGTGTTCAGAAGAAAGAAAGAAGGTCTAATGGTCCCCAAGACACATGCTCCCCCCCATTGTGGTGGGAGTCGTGCATATGCTCGGTTTCCACAGATCCAATATAGGCCTGGTGGGGCATGCCAGACATGGGTCTTGGCAAGATTAGTCCATAAATCAGCAAGTTCAGGAAATCTGGCTAATGGGTTAGGAGGTTCAGGGTGTTTGATTCCTGACCACCATGACGTCTTTTTAGTAGTGGCATTATAGAATTTCTGGCTAAGACAGACCAGCTGTCCTACCTGTTGGGTGAACTGGGGTCCAGTTCTGGTATAGCAAAGACGTCCAACAATTGAGTGCGCTAACACCCATTCACTAGTAGTCTTGTGTAATTCAGTCTGATTGTAAGTCAGAGAATAATTTAGTTCTTGGGCTTCCCATGGCCACTGGTCACCCATCTGGGTTCCGCCACAGAAATAACAATTCGAGATTTTAAGACTAGATACTACTGCTCCGGCTAATTCTAGAAATAAATTCTGAGGAGGATGAGGGATTTCAAACTTATTTACCTGCATGGCCTCATAAAAGGTATTATGGATATGATATTTAGATGACTTGTGGGCTTGGTATTCAATCTTATATACACAATAGTTCCTGGATCTATTGCTCCACCAGCAATACGTAAACCAAACTTGTATCCTGGTTTCCATGCATTGGGATTGTGTATCTGCAAGTGCAAGGGGTTACAAGCATCTTTCTGACATTTATCATTTGTTGTCGACTTGGTTAAAGTGGCCATTCGTTTATCTATCTTTTCATCAACTATACCATTATTCCATGTAGCATAAAAAACACATTCCCAATCCGGGCAATAGTAATCTGCTTCAGGAGCAGTACTATAGCCTGGTTCTTTTTTACCTGTACACTTTCTCCATCCTATGGCACCTTCTGGGCACATATACTTATGGTCATTCCGATACGCCTTTTCCCAGGTACCACAGGTGGAGCGACTATCTCTGTTTATAACTTTACAAGCATCGAAATTCAAAACAACAGGTTTAGTAATGTCTTTAAGTGGTGGCGTAGCAGCTATTATAGGTCCATCTGCATCCTTCCATCGTATTTTCAACGTGTAATAGGATGGATTCTGATGCGGATTATAGCATACTCTAGATTTGCCATTGGTGCAAACATTTAGTTCAGTGGTGTTATAAATACACCGAGTCACTTTTCCAGTGCAGGTATAATAAGAATGGTAAATCAAAGTCTGAGTTACTTTTAGTCCAGTTCGAGTAGAAGTAATGCAAGCAGTGCATGGAGGTAGAGCATAAGTCAGTTCAAAACCTCCAAAGAAGGCAACCAGGGCAAAGCAAAGGCAAAGATACATGTTGATTGGAGTTCTTCTGAATCCTCAGCTTGCAGATCTTGACCACGGCATTCTTTTTCTTCGTCCCGTGCGCTAATGAAGCAATTCAACGGGTGCTGAGTGTTGATTGAAGATCCTCAAGTTGTTCATCACACTTCAACCAACTTAGCAATTTCAGCTGGCTTTTGAAGTATGGTTAATCAATATAGTATCAAGGTAGTGTGCAAAATCACACACAGATTGGGTTCGTTGAAACAAAACTGTTGCTGCATGGAACACAGCAATCCTCTTCGAAAGACTTGGCTACTGCAAGGCACTGTGATGAAGTGTCTAAGTTGCTGGTTGCCGTCTCAGAGTAACTCGCAAGGGTGCATCAAGATGCTGCTCTGCTGTCCACTGCTCAGGTTCAGGATCAGCGGCGGGCTTGACTCTGCTGTGGTGGATCCAGGCGTCGATCTCTGCTACCTTTACTGCAGTTGGGGTAGACAGGATGACGGTGTACGGTCCCTTCCAATGGGGTTCCAACGGTGTCTTCTTCCAATCTTTGATCCACACCGTAGTACCAGGCTGGTAGGGATGCAGAGGTTTCGTCAAGTTGATAGGCAACTGATCCTGGATCCACGCATGGAGAGTCTGCAGAACAAAACTAAGAGCTAGGAGTTCTTGCCTGGTTATTTCTGAACCAATTTGGGCTAAACTTCCTTTAATTCCCTGCACTATTGGTGGGGGTTTACCATACAGAACTTCAAAAGGGGAAAAACCTGTTGACTTTACAGGAGCTGAGCGTATTCTGAGTAAAGCTATTGGGAGCACTTGGGGCCACATCAAGTGTGTCTCCTGGCAAAGCTTGGACATTTGGGCTTTTAGGGTACGATTCATTCGCTCAACTTTCCCTGAACTCTGGGGTCTATATGCAGTGTGGAGCTTCCATTGTATCTGTAAAGCTTTTGCTAACTGTTGAGTAATCTGGGAGACAAATGAGGGTCCATTGTCTGACCCTATTACTGCTGGAATTCCAAACCTAGGGACAATCTCTCTCATTAAAACTTTGGTAACTTCTCGGGCTTTCTCAGTTCTGGTTGGGAAGGCTTCTACCCACCCAGAGAATGTACAGACTAATACTAATAGGTAATGATATCCATTGGCTCTTGGCATTTCAGTAAAATCAATTTGGAGGTTGTGCATGGGGGTTACACCTCCTGACTGAACTCGGGGTGCCGTTATAAGGCCTTGCTTGGCATTATTTTTGGCACAAGTTAGACATTGACGTGCTACTGAAGCTGATATGGTTGTCAATAGAGGGATGTAAAAATGTGGTCTGAGTGCTTTTTCCATAGCACTTTTCCCATAGTGGGTGGCTTCGTGAAAGGCTTTGACAAAAGATGGTCCTAACAGTTCAGGAATTACTATTCGTCCTGGGGGTTGACTGCCCTCTGCTGGTGGCAGCTCAATCCATCCATCTTTCAATACTCCATCTTCCTTGTTACAGTAGTAATCTAATTCTTTGGTGGTATATCGTGGTGTCCATAAATTCAGGGGTACTGGAAACAATGCTGCTTGCATTGGCATAGCTTGTGGTGTAATTTGTCCCGTCATAGCTGCTTGTCGTGCTGAGGCATCTGCAAGCCTATTTCCTCGGGCAACTTCTCCTTTTCCTGCTTGATGTCCTCTGCAATGCATGACAGCTACACGTGTTGGGGCCCAAACTGCATCAAGTAACATCAGTATCTCGGGACCATACTTGACTGACTTCCCTCCGGATGTGATGAGCCCTCGTTCTTTATAGAGAGCTCCATGGGCATGTAGAGTAGTGAAGGCATATTTGGAATCTGTATATACATTTAGCACAAGTTTCGCTCCTAATAACAATGCTCTGGTGAGTGCTATCAATTCGGCTTTCTGAGCTGATGTGCCTGAGGCTAAAGCTGATGACTCAACTACTTCATGTTGAGTGACAACTGCATATCCGGCACAGCGTCGTCCATCGAGGATGAGACTGCTCCCATCAACATAATAGACTTGGTCAGGGTTGTCTATGGGCACATCTGTCAGGTCAGGTCGACTGGAGAACACAGTGTCCATGACTTCGATACAATCATGTTCTGGGAGTTCTTCACTTAGGGGTATCAAGGTGGCTGGATTCAAGGCATGACTCACTTCCAGTTGTATCTGTGGGTTTTCACATAACATGCTCTGGTATTTCAACATTCGGGAATTGGTGAGCCAATAATTTGCTTTTTGTTCCATGAGGGCAAGGACTGCATGTGGCACAGTGACTCGTATGTTCTGTCCTAATGTGAGCTTGTCTGCTTCACTCACTAATAATGCTGTAGCTGCAACTGCTCTCAGGCATGGCGGCCATCCTTTGGCCACAGTATCCAACTGTTTCGATAGATATGCTACAGGTCGCTCCCAATTTCCCAATTTCTGAGTCAACATGCCTAAGGCATTTCCCTGTGCTTCGTGTACAAACAAGTGGAAAGGCTTGTGAACATCTGGTAGTCCAAGTGCTGGTGATGACATCAATTCTTCCTTTAACGTCTTGAAGGCTGTATCCTGCTCAAGTCCCCACTCCAGTGGCGACTTTTCTTCTCCTTTTGTGGCTTCATACAGTGGTCTGGCAATTTGGGCAAAGTTGGGTATCCAGATTCGGCAATATCCTGCCGCTCCCAGAAAGGCTCTGACTTGCTTTCTGGTTGTTGGGGTTGGAATTCTACATACTGCTTCTTTTCTCTCTCTGCCTAATCTTCGGCTTCCTTGGGTTATACGAAAACCTAAGTATTTCACTTCTTTTTGGCATAGTTGTGCTTTTGCTCTGGAAACTTTATATCCAGCTTCATCTAGTAACTGCAAGAGATCTTTGGTGGCTTGTATACATTCACTTTCTGATACGGCAGCTATCAGCAGATCGTCCACGTATTGGAGAAGCACTCTCTTCCCCGGGGCCACTGGATAACTTGAAAGGTCTTGATTCAATGCAGCACTAAAGATGGTAGGCGAATTCTTGAATCCTTGGGGTAATCGTGTCCATGTGAGTTGGCCCCCTCTTCCAGAGATGGGGTCCTGCCATTCAAATGCAAACAATATTTGACTTATAGGGGCTAATCTTATGCAAAAGAATGCATCTTTTAGATCTAGTACAGTGAAATGGGTAGCTTCAGCAGGTATCAGTCCTAGAAGAGTGTAAGGATTGGGTACAACTGGATGTATAGTTTCAACTGCATCATTCACTCTCCTTAGGTCTTGCACTGGGTGGTAATCATCTGTCCCAGGTTTCTTTACTGGCAAAAGTGGAGTGTTCCATGGGGATTGACATACTTTTAGTAGGCCATATTCGAGCAATCTTTGCAAGTGGCGATGAATGCCTTCAATTGCAGCTCTTGGGAGAGGGTACTGTTTGACGTGTACTGGTGTAGCACTAGGCTTAAGGGTTACAATTACTGGAGCTATATGTTTGGCTGGGCCTGGAGGACTGCCTTCTGCCCATACTCCAGGTGGTGCATGAATGTTCTTTAAAGTTTGTTCAAAATAAGTGTCTTGGACAGAGTCATCAATGTAATACCTCCATTCTTCTTCTCGGGGAACTGTCAGCAACATTATTCCTGCTGGTTTGACTTGGGGATTTACCGTCATTTGCATTTCTCCTTTTTCAGAGAAAGATATTTGTGCTTGAAGTTTGGCTAACATGTCTCGTCCCAGCAGTGGCACTGGACATTCGGGCATGTAAAGGAATTGATGAGTTATTTGCTGTCCTCCTAGACTGCATATACGATTCTGAAGAAAAGATTTTGTAGCTTTCGCACCAGTTGCTCCTATGATGGTGACTGCTTTTGTAGAAAATGGGGCTATCTTTTTGTCTATTACTGAATGTTCTGCTCCAGTATCAACCATAAAGTTCATAACTTGGTCTCCTATTTGTATTCCGACCATAGGCTCCTGGAGACCTAAAGCAAACTCGGAGCCCGGTCTGTCCTAGTCCACGTCATTTTCATCATGGATTGTCGTAGTCAATGCTTGGATAGCTCCTCCTCTTTCTCGCTGGAATTGTTCTCGATTGGCTCCTCCACGGCTTCGGGGACGGCCTCTTCTTTCTTCTCGCCACTGATGATTGTTTTCGTCATCCTGCTGGGCGTCTTCGAGTTGCGGGCATGCCTCTCTCCAATGTCCTTCTTCTCTGCAATAGGCGCATTGGTTTACGCCTAGCTGCTGGGGCCGGCCTCCACCTCGGCCCCGCCCCCTTCCTCTGCTCCGTCGACTAGGGATACCTCCCCTTTTCTGTTCAACTATGGCCGCAGCCAAAAAATCAGCTTTCTTCTTCATCTTTCGATCACATTCTCTCTGCCTTTCATTATCACGATTCACATACACTTTATGAGCGACTTCCAGTAACTGAGTTGTATTCATGCCCGCAAACCCTTCTAATTTTTGTAATTTACGTCTAATGTCTGGTTGAGACTGGTTTACAAAAGCAGAATTCACCATACATAAACTTCCTGGTGCCTCGGGATCATAGGGAGTATACATTCTGTATGCTTCAGTTAATCTTTCATGAAATTCTGCAGGGCTCTCATCTATACCTTGAATAACTCCTGCAACTTTGGAAAGGTTCATAGCTTTCTGGCCCCCCCTTCTCAGACCTTGTAAAAAGCCTTGGCGAAAACGGGCTAGGGCTGTGGATCCTTCCTCTCTATTTGGATCCCATCGGGGGTCTTCATTCGGGAATTCTCTCTGGGCCGCTTCTCGAGGGTCTATTCTATTCGCCCCCTGTCCCGGAGCTACAGGGTTATCCGCCAGCCAATCTATAGCTGCTTTTCTAATTCGTGCTCGCTCCTCTGTCGTGAATAGAGTAGTCAGGAGCTGGCGGCAATCTGCCCAAGTGGGTTGGTGGGTTTCCATAATAGTATTTACTAATTCTGTAAGCTCTAAGGGTTTATCGGTATAGGAGGCATAATGTGTCCTCCAATTTAACAAATCAGTTGTAGAGAAAGGGATATACACATAACTTAAGGGTCCCATTACCACCTCATCATTATCATTCTTTACGGGCACTCCCGGGACTTGCCGTAAGGGCATCATCTTGGCAGTAGATATCTTTTGGGATCTAAGGGATATTTTCGTAACTGTCTTATCAGGGGTCACTCTCTTCTTCTCTACATGTTGCACTTTGGATGTACTTTTTGCTGGCAAGCTAGTGCTGGCAACCACTTTTACACTGTCAGCATCGCTTAGGGAACTTTCAGTTTCTAATTGCTCTGCTTCTGTATCTGACTCTCCCTTTTCTGTCTCAGACGAATCACCTTCATGTAAAGAGGATTCATCTTCCTGCTCTTCGAGTGATAGCTCTGGGGTTGGGTCCCGCCTCGGCTGTCTCGGGGTTTCTGGGGCGGGACGCCGGGCAGCCCTTACTGGACCTGGAGTTCGGGGCTGTCGGGGAATCATTTCTGGGGAATCAGGATCTACCAGGATGGGCTTCTTCCTGGACTTCTTATCCTGCCCTTTTGTTCTAGGCTGTTCTGTTTTCTGACTATAATCTGTCCTCGCTAACATTATTCTGCACTGTTCTTCATAACAGCGCTGCGCCCAAGGGGGCGGATCTTCACAAATACTTAACCAGGAATCTATATAGGGGTACTGATCGGGGTGCGCTATCCGCACTCTACGGTGTACCAACTGGATAATTTCTACATTAAAAGTTCCCTCTCGGGGCCAGGTAGGTTCTAAATCGGGCCACTCCCTAGTACACAAAATCTGTAAACGGGCTGCTGTCATTTTAATACCATAATCTCCAGAATATCCCTCTTTAAAATGTGCGATCATACATTCTAATGGAGTGTTCCTAGTAGATCCCGCCCCTCCCATTTCGATGTGTGCGCGCTACAACAGACAAAAGGGAAAAGGAGGGCGGACCGTGGGTAAGGGGTCCTCACGGCCCTGGAAACATATAAGGAGAACAAATAACAAGACAAGACGACAATCGCTTCCCCCTTTTTGCGACCTGAACGCGGTCGCCCGGTCAGGAAATGCGCTACTCAGGGGTCCGCTTTCACTTGGTCCGTGCTGCCAGACCTCTCATCCACACTTCATTCACACAATCATGCTAGCAACGTATCCCAGAATGCATTCGTTTCTATCTATTCTGACTAGTCTTTTCAATTTCCAAAATACAAAAAGATGGGGGTTTCGCCCTGCGAATACTCATGCGGGGTTACTCGGCCCGTGTTTGAGAGGTGATCAAGCTCTCTTACCAATTACCAATTTTCTCGAGATTACAAATTCCAAGTTCCAATGGCAGCACTGCTCTTTCTATCTCTGTCTAGACAACAAATCAAAACTATACTCACCGGATCCGGTCCTCAAACTTCCCAAGCAGGCGCATGAGTTGGACCTCGGACTCCCCTCACTCGGGATCGAGGCGTTGGCTCCAGCCGGGCTCGGCACCCGCCGAGGTCCGACCAGCTCCCTCCGATGCAAGGGACCGGCGGCGCCAGGGAGCAGCCCCCGTCGGAAGGGCGCGATCCCGGCAGGACCAAGCCTATAGAGGCGGAAAGTCGTAGTATATTGTCCTATATACAATCTGATTCCACAACTTCCCGGCCAACGCACCAAGAATATGTAGCAGCAGAGCACAGACAAACCAATAATACCAGGAGTCTGTTCAGAAGGTCCAAATCATTTATTTGTGCACAAGTCTCAAGCAAAGTCAAATTCAAAATGGCTGAGCAATGGTTTCTAGCAAATCAACAACTTTTATAGACTTTTACTCCATTCTAGGTATGGAAAAACATTTCATTGGTCCCGGTACTCTCCCGTACCTCCCGTACCCCTTCTATTGGTGCCGGTACTGATATGACTATCCAATTATGTTCCTTCAGTGGGCTCAGCACCTGCTTACCCCCCTTCTAGTCCCAATTACAATGGCCAGTTCATCAACTTGTTACTTTCAGACTTCCAAGGCCATTGAGCCAATTTGTGCATGTAGGGGAGCAGGGCTCTGCAACTCATCTGTCAGCAGTCCCAATTAAATCCCTTGCAGATGTACTTTCTTATCAGTAACTTTTAAACATATTTTTCTGTATTTTTCCATCTTTCAGTTCTGCTTGTCTAAGCTAATTCAATACTTTTACTGAGTTCTTTAATTCTATAGCAGCATGTTGGGGGATGTGTAATTCCTATGAGCCTCTTCACAGGCTTCATTTACAGGTCAAGCTAGTTAGGCCTACCTGCTTATGTCAGACACTGTGGATCACAGGCCTTCACCTGCCACACTCCTACTCTTTAAAGCAGCTCTCACTCATCACAACCTCGGTCCAGTGCGTTCATCATCATGATTATGTTCCTGAGAGAAAAGATTACCAGGATTTTGGAGGGCAAATCTGGGACGCTTCGAGAAAAGAATACTGGTTCTGCATGGCACAGTGTTGTGGCTGATTGCCACAACAACAGGACACTCACAGGCTATTGAGCACCATTCTTGCAGCCCACGTGGAAGAAATTAAGTAAAAAGATAAAAAAGGCGATACTTTTCTCTTGGACCAACAATACATTTTTGGACTAGCTTTCAAAACTTAAAACTTTCTTCTTTAGATCAGAACAATATGGAGGAGGCAAGGGAAGTGGAATTGAAGTGGACTAAAGGAGGTAATAAAAGGAGCAACATATACATATGTAAAGAAAGTAAAAACAAGAGGAAAAGGAAACCAATAAAAATAAAGAGCGACAGGCTACAGGAAAGCCAAAAACCCCACAAACAACAGGGCATTCTTTCATTGTGCCTCCTCCCTCTGGAACAAGCTCCCAGATAGCTTAAGAGAGATAAAAAACCTCTCTTCTTTTCGAACCCCCCCCCCCTCAATATGCATCTATTCACTCAATACTTTAGGTTCATAACATAGTCTCTAACACATAGCACACCCTTCCCTACATAATTAGACCAAAACCACCCCACCAGAATGTATCTCCTCTGCCAACGCAAGAACAACATATATGTATATAGTTAACTATTTTATTTTATTATATAATTGTTTTAATGTTTAATGTACATAGTTGATAATGTTCCATGTAATTTGAATTCATACTGTTCCTTGTAAACCGCAATTGATCTGCAGAAAATTGTGGTATAAAAATGTAAAATAAATGAATAAAATAAATAAATTTGGTTTTCTAAAGGAGTGGCTGCACAAATAAAGGCAAAGAGCCCCACAGCTTTCACAAAATTCAGACATTTGCAAACAGAACAACACAGAAAAGAATACAGGATCAAACTAAAAGAGACAAAAAAATAAGGATAGCAAAATCAAAGGCAGAAGAAAAGATGGCTAAAGATCTAAAACGTGATGATAAAACTTTTTCAGGGATATTCAGGAGAAAACGAAGATCAGAGGTGAAATTGCAAGACTCAAAAGTGCTGAGAATGGATTCTTGGAAAGTGATGTTGAAAAAGTGAAAATGCTAAACAAACATTTCTGTTCTCTTTTTACTAATGAAAATCCTGTAGAAGGACCAACTGTGATTGACAAATATACAAATGGAAATGGAGTAGATACAGCATAGTTACTCACCTGTAACAGGTGATCTCCGGGAACAGCAGGAATTTAGTATTCACGTATGGGTATCGTCGGTACCGATGGAGCCTGCACGGGAACGTTCCCCAGCATCCAATAGGAAAGCTTTTGGGAGCATCCCACAGCGCCTGCGTGCTGCCTTCCCCAAGTGTCCCTCTCCAGTTGACTTTAAAGCTGAGACAAAAGAGAGAGGGAAAGAGAGAGAGATAGAGAGATACAACTCCTAGGGGAGGTGGGTGGCTTGTAAAGACTAAATTCCTGCTGTTCCCGGAGATCACCTGTTACAGGTAAGTAGTTACTCACCTGTAACAGGTGATCTCCGGGAACAGCAGGAATTTAGTCTTCACATATGGGTATCGTCGGTACCGACAGAGCCTGCGCGGGAACCCTCCCCAGCATTCAATTAGGAAACCTTTGGAAGCATCCCACAGCGCCTGCGTGCTGCCTTCCCGCCTTTCCCAACTGCCTCTCTCCAGTTGAATTTAAAGCTGAGACAAAGAGAGAGAGAAAGAGGGAAAGAGAAAGAGGTAGAGAGATACAACTCCTAGGGGAGGTGGGTGGGTTGTGAAGACTAAATTCCTGCTGTTCCCGGAGATCACCTGTTACAGGTGAGTAACTATGCTATCTCCAGGAACAAGCAGGAATGTAGTCTTCACATATGGGGACTCCCTAGCTTTAGATGCCAGGGAGAGACCCCAGAAGTTGTGTGTCCCTGGGACAGGGCTCCACTTCCCCCCATGGATCTCTGGCATCCAAACAGGGATGGCGGGTAGGAGTTGATTAGGTATGGAACAGGTGTTGGAGAACAGCCTGAACAAACAAGGCATCCCAGCGGGAGTCCTTGTCCAAGCAGTAATGGGCTGTGAAGGTATGAACCGAGGCCCAAGTGGCTGCTCGACAGATGTCGTCGATAGACACAGAGTGCAGATGAGCCATTGAAGCTGCCATGGCTCTCACATTGTGAGCTGTGACATGGCCCTCCAGAGGAAGGTTCTTACTCTGATAGGCAAAGGAAATACACTGTGCAATCTAGTTGGACAGTGTTCTCTTGGAGACTGGAAGTCCCATATAAGAAGGATCAAAAGCAACAAAGAGTTGAGAGGACTTTCTATGTTGCTGTGTTCTTTGCAAGTAAAAGGCTAAAGCTCTTTTACAGTCCAAAGAATGAAGATTCCTTTCTGCATTTGATGCATGAGGTCTTGGAAAGAACACAGGCAGGTAGACTGCTTGGTTAAGATGAAAAGGCGAGACCACCTTTGGCATAAAGTGTGGATGAGTCCTAAGGACTACCTTGTCATGATGAAACCTTGTATAAGGTGGATCAGCTACTAGTGCTTGCAACTCACTGATGCGACGTGCTGATATGATTGCAATGAGAAAGATAACTTTCCAAGAAAGGAATTTCAATGAGGTAGTAGCTAAGGGTTTGAAAGGTGACTTCATGAGCTGACCAAGAACCAGTTTTAAGTCCCATGCCACCGGTGGTGGCCTAATGGGAGGCTTAGTTAGAAGAAGGCCTCTCATGAATCTTGCTATAAGAGGATGGGATGAAATAGGTTGTCCATTTAGAGGCTTGAAAGAAGCTGCAATAGCACTCAAATGGACTCTTACTGAGTTAGTTTTAAGTCCTGCATTGGATAAATGAAGGAGATACTCAAGTAATGATTCCAGAGGTATCGCCAGGGGGTTAAGACCCTTCTGTGAACACCATATGGTAAACCTCTTCCACTTAAAAGCATAAGAGCGTCTGGTGGAAGGCTTCCTGGAAGCATAAAGGACATCCTTTATTTGCTGAGGGAGGTTAAGACCATGAAGATCTAGGCCTTCAGCAACCAAGCTCTGAGATGCAGAGACTGGGGATTGGGATGCCATAACATCCCGTCCTCCTGTGACAGGAGATCTGGAGTAGACCCTAACTCCAGGGAGGGGGCTTGAGAGAGATGTAGAAGCAGAGGGTACCACACTTGCCGTGGCCAATGTGGAGCTATGAGAATCATCCGCCCTCTGTCTCTCTGAAGCTTGAACAGGGTTTTGGGAATTAGGGGAATGGGTGAAATGGCATAAAGGAAGTCTTGACCCCAGTGAAGGAGGAAGGCATCCCTGGCCTGAGAACCCTGAGCCGGAATTCTGGAACAGAACCAGGGAAGTTTGGCATTCAACGGGCTTGCAAAAAGGTCTATGTCCGGGGTTCCCCAAATTTGAAAATTCCTGGCCACCTGGTCTGCATGTAGAGACCATTCGTGTGAAAGCAGAACTCGACTGAGTCTGTCTGCCCAAGAGTTTTATATGCCTGGAAGATAAACTGCCAGGAGGTGAATCTGATGCTCTCTGGTGAGGGCCCATAATCGCAAAGCTTCGTTGCAAAGCGACAGAGAGCCTGTTCCTCCCTGCTTGTTCACGTAAAACATGGCTACTTGATTGTCCGTGTGGATGAGGACTGTCTTGTAGCTGAGCAGGGTGTGGAACACTCGAAGAGCAAGGAAGATTGCTCTGAGTTCTAGGAGATTGATATGTAGATGAGTCTCCTGTGGAGACCAAGTGCCCTGGGTGGAGAGGTCTTGCAGATGAGCTCCCCAACCCACTGGTGAAGCATCTCTTGTGAGAGTTGCCTGGGGTATAAAGGCTGTTGAAACGGGGACCCCAGCAACAGGTTCTGAGTGGACTGCCACCACTGGAGAGACAAAATGAGACGATTTGTGTTTGTTATTTTGTCTGACAGGCACCCTGATGCCTGGGTCCATTGAGTGGATAGGGTTCACTGGGCCGCTCTCATATGGAGGCGAGCATAAGGGACCACATGCACTGTATGTATTTATTTATTTATTTATTTACAGTCTCTTATATACCGCACTATTCGGCATCAGCGCGGTTTACATGGAACAAAAATGCTCAGTACAGTTAACATGTAAGAGTTTACAGATAACAGGGCAAGTAACTTGGATAACAGGGGTAAACTATTTACAGCATTTGCTACATAAACTTGTATAACAGTGGCAAACTATTTACAAATATTGCTACATAAAGTCGTATGATCATGAATACCATAGAAACAAATGCACCACTAAGGGTTAGGGAATCTTTCTTAGCATGTTGTTGGGAAACCATATAATTGCTTAGCGGGTTGCATCTCTGTCTCAGTGGGTGAGGTTGGGTTCTATGAGGTACTTATTGAAAAGATGGTATTTAAGGGCTTTCCTAAACTGTGTGAGGCTCTTAATCGCCCGGATATCTGGAGGTAATGCGTTCCAGCATCTTGGTGCACTGATACTAAACGCCCTATTGGCTGTAGATGTTGTGCACGCTGTTAATGCTTTCGGGACTTTTAGGGTGTTTGTAGCTGTGGATCTCCTTGCTCTATTAGGAGATGTGATATGGATGAGGGCCGTTATTGACTCAGGGGAGAGCTTGTTAATAGCTTTAAAAGTGATTAACAGTGTCTTGAAGACAATTCTAGCCTGGATAGGTAGCCAATGTAATTGTATCAGCAGAGGTGTCACGTGGTCACTTCTGGAGGCTCCATGGATGACCCTTGCTGCAGCGTTCATGGCGAGCTGTAGTGGATGTAAGGTGGATAGGGGCAGGCCTTGAAGGATGGCGTTGGCGTAGTCAAAATGAGGTATGATCAACGCCTGGTATATAGTCCTGAAGTCATTTGGTTCTAGCATGGATCGTAAATGCCTAAGTGAGCGGATCTTATAGTATACTGCTCTGACAGTGTTCGCTATGTGGACTTTCATGTCCAGGCGTTGATCCAAAGTGACTCCTAGGTAGCGTATTGAAGGTTTAGAATGTAACTCTGCTCCTTTTACTTTAAGGAATGGTGGTGGGGTGAAGTTAGGGTTCCTCGTAATGAAGAGTACTTCCGTTTTCTTATGTTGTATTCGGAGGTTTTGGGAGGAAAGCCAGTCAGATATTGCGTCGAAACAGCTCGTCAATGAGGAGAGGTCCGGATGTTCAGTAGAGAAGGGTATGTACAACAGGACATCGTCAGCGTATAGCATGCAGTCGACATTGAAGGATCGGATGATCTTGCAAATTGGCTGCATGTAAATGTTAAACAGGAGGGCTGAAAGGGAGGAACCTTGTGGGACTCCCTGGCTTTGGTGGAAAGGTTCGGATGTCATGCCTCCGGAACGCACATGTTGCCATCTTCCGGACAGGTAAGATCTGCACCATTCAAGAGCTCTACCAGTAATGCCTTTCTCAATTAGTCGACCTACGAGAAGCTCATGACTTACTGAATCAAAAGCTGCAGCGATGTCCAGAAAGATGAGAGCAAAACCTTGACGGATGTCATCGATGCCAGTGATTATCTTGCAGAAGAGGGTGGTAAGAAGAGTTTCCACACCGTGGGATTCCCTAAAACCATGCTGGCAGGGGTCTAATGGTGCGGCAGTGTCGACGTGATCTTGTAGTTGTCGTTGTACCTCTTTTTCGATGATCTTCGCAAGCAGAGGTATACTGGATATAGGTCTGTATGAATCTACTTTTTGGGGGTCGAGTTTGCAGTTTTTCAAAAGAGGTCTGATAGAGGTGTGCTTAAGCGCAGAGGGGAAGGAACCTGTTATGAAGGAGAGGTTCATTATATTGGATAGTATTGGGCTGAAATGGCTGCGGAGCTCCTTAATCCAGAAGGCTGGGCAAGGATCGGACTGAGATGTGGTGGTGTTAAGGGCCATAATAGAGCCTTCAATTCCTTTCTTGGTAGGGGTAGAGAATACGGTTAGGGCTGCAGGGCAGTCTCGTTCTGGGGTGGTGGTTGTAGTCAAGATATTGATAGTCCGGCATATCTTGGATTGTGCATAGTTAGCAAAATCTTGTGGGTGAATCTCAAATTGAGGTCCGGTGGTTGGTTCCTTTGATAGAGTCTTGACTAGGTCAAAAAGATCGTGGGGTTTATTAAGTGATCTTTTTAAGGTCTCTGAGTAGTATTGTTTCATTGCATCAGTGATTGCCTTGCGGTGTGCAGCCAGATGACAATTGTATGCTGTCTGGTCAACTGTAGAGTGGGATCGGCGCCAGCGCTTCTCGAGTTTCCGTAATTGGGTAAGAGAAACTCTAAGATCTGCTGTGTACCATGGAGCGCTCGTTCTTTTCCCTAGGGGCTTGTCGGTTGGTGTGCGTAGGGCGATTGTACTGAGGCAATTGTTCCAGTGAGTAATCAGGTCATCAAGGTTCGAGGTGGTTTCGCTAATGAGTTGTTGCGTTTCGGTGAGGATAAGGTCTCTGTTGAAAGGCTTGAAACATCTGGAGTGAGGTCTTGTAGTGTTGTTTGGTTTCTTATTGAGCTTTGAATCGCTTTTGTGCAAAGGAATCTGGAGGATGATCAGTTTGTGATCTGACCATGGCACAGGAGTTACGGCCATTATGGGGTCATGTGATGGGTTAAGGGATATCTGAGGGGCGAATACTAAGTCCAGAATATTTCACTTAGTATGGGTAGGTTCCATTACTAGTTGTTTGAAGCCGAGATTTGTGAGGGCCTCAAGGAAGGATAACACTTGATTGTCCTGCAGTGTTGGCAGGTTGAAATCGCCTAGGATCCAGTTTGGGACGTTTGGGTTTTGCGTGTTGGAGGCGAGATCAATTATTGCAGCAAGATCATCCGGGGAAGCTGAGGGTGCTCTGTAAAGCAGGTTGATTGAGCATCGTTTATTGGAGATGGTGACGGATTCAAGGTGATTAGTGTTGGTGGCGTCAACCGTCTGGAAATGAAGGTCTGTCCTGGTGAGGATGAGCACCCCTCCTCCTCTTTTGTCTCGTCTATGACTTGTATGAGCTGTGAAGTTCGGTGGTAGGAGCTGGTTGAGTATGACGTTGTCTTCATCGGATAGCCATGTCTCAGTGACCAAGAGTATATCAAGGTCGTGGAGGGAAATCATATCGGTGACAGCTGGCCACTTCTTCCGGATAGAGCGGGCATTAATGAGGGCACATTTTAGGTTATGAGGATAGGAGTTTTCCACCTTCTTGGAATTCACAGAGTGCTGAAGCGCAATGTGTAGCAGATGTGGGTGATGTGCGCGGGTATCCCAATTTACATTGTTATGGGATGCACCAGACCATCTCCTTCCATGGCTTTGTAATATTGGGATATGATTGGAAGGCGGGGTTAAGGTAAGAGAGCAAGAGAACCAACTGTAGATGCCATGTGGCCTAGTAGTTGTAACATTTCTCGGGTAGTGAGCTGAGGTTTTAGCACTGCTTGAGAAGCTAACTGCACCATGCGGAGGCAACGGGCCTGGGGAAGATAGGCCCTTGCTTTTCTGGTATCCAGCAAAGCTCCTATGAACTCTAGAGACTGAGTGGGAGTTAAACTGGATTTTGGGATGTTTATGACCAGACCCAAATTCTGAAGAATACGCATTGTGCAAGATAGGGAGGTCCTGGCCTCTGACTCTGATGGGGCTCAAATGAGCCAGTCGTCTGAGTAGGGGAAGACGAATATTCCTAGAGTACGGAGAAATGCTGCTACCACAGCCATGCATTTCGTAAACACTCTTGGTGCTGAGGCCAGGCCAAAAGGAAGCACTCTGTATTGGTAGTGCTTTCCTTGAAAAAGGAACCGAAGGAACTTTCTGTGGGTTGGATGGATGAGAATGTGAGTGTACGCATCCTTGAGATCTAGAGAACAAAGCCAATTCTGACTCTGAACTTATGGTATGGCAGCAGAGTTCCTAGAGAAATCATCTTGAATTTCTCTTTGAACAGGAATTTGTTCAATTCTCTGAGGTCTAGGATAGGTCTGTATCCCTCTGTTTTCTTTGGGATAAGGAAGTAAGGGGAGTAAATCCCTGTACCCTGTTGATGAATGGGTACTTCTTCTATTGCCCCTTGGGCAAGAAGCATAGTGACCTCTTGATCTAACAGGTTGATAAGAGAGGTCTGAGAATTGAACTGTCTTACCATTGTATGAGAGGGCATGCACAGAAAGTGAAGCTTGTACCCCTCATTTATAATGGAGAGTGTCCAATGCTCTGCTGTTATCTGCCCCCATCTGGGGGCAAAGTGACATAACCTTCGTGGAAGGCTCTGGACCCTTGAGGGCCAGGAAGGCTAAGTTCTCTAGATGAAAGTCAAAGGCCTTGTGGAGGCTGAGACTGCTGAGACGGTTGAGGCTTGGCAGTCTTTGCTTTCCTCTGTTTGGGTGGTTGCTGACCACTTCAGACAAGCTGACCTGCAGAACGTCCCTGCTGGGAATAAGAGGGATAAAATCTCTTCTTTTTCGAGAAGAAAGGCTTCTTGAAAGATTTCTTTCTGGCAGGATCAGCTGTGCCCTTGGACAACCTATCCAAGGTAGAGTTGTCAGCATCCATCTCATTGACTTTTTCTTGCCAATTCTTGCCAAACAGGTTCTCCCCTGTACAAGGGATATTTCCCAGTTTGTCCTGCACCCAGAGCCCCAGATCGGATGCCTGGAGCCAGGCAATTCTTCGTGCACCTATGGCAATGGCAGAGGTTCTGCTTATGCACTCAAAACAGTCAAAAGCTGCACGATTGACAAACTTCAAAACATCCTGGGCATGCTTAACCAGTGTGAGATAATCCTGCCTTTTGTCCTCAGGAAGAAGAGGGCTCAAAACCTCTAAATCTCCTGTGACCTCTTTAAGGAACATTCCCATATATAAAATATAGGAACTGATCCTGGCAGAAAGCATGGAAGCCTGGAACGTACGACGTCCAAAGGCATCGAAAGTTCTACACTCACGTTCTGGAGGATTAGAGGCATGTCTCTTTGCACTCCTGATCCTTCTCATAGCTGACTCCACAACAATGGAGTGGTGGGGAAGCTGAGTTTTTTGGAAGCCAGGACAAGGAGGGACTCGATACATAGTATCTAGCCTGCGAGAGTGATGAGAGGTGGTAAGAGGTGTCTCCCACATTCTCAACATGAGATCATGTAAAATCTCATGGATAGGCAAGGTATCCGCCTCCTTAGGAGCCTTGGGATATTGTAAAATCTCCAACTCCTTAGCTCTGGGCTCTGTTTCAGGAGTCAGAGTAATGGACAACCCACGAGCCACCTCTCTGATAAAATCCTGAAAGGAGATATCTTCTGGAGGAGACATCCTACGTTTAGGGGAGGAAGGCTCCTCCGGGAGAAGTATCCCGGTACCGTCAGAGCTGTCAGAATCCTCGGAGTCCTCCGAGGATTCAAAGTACCATTTGTCCAGATGCTCTTGAAGAGCCCGATACCCGTACCGACTGAAGTCGGTACCGGGGGTAATCAGTACCGGTGTATCAGCACTGGACGGCATCGCATGATTGGGTACCGGCAAAGCCGATACCGATGTCGATGCTATCGGTACCGGTGCCAGTACCGATTGAACCGTCTGACGCGGTTCCGAGGGCGTTGATGCCGCAAGGAGAGCCGCCAGACTGCGCTCAATAGCCAGGAACCTCTGGTCTATCGATGCTGCCGATGTCTGGGTGTCGGTACCGGACGCAACCAACACCCCAGAGCATGGCACCAGTAGTTCTGCCGAGGTCGAGGCCTTAAGAACATCCTGGAGCCCCGATAATGCTTTGGAAGCCGAAGCCTCCCGCCGGGGCAATTTTGCCAGTATAGAACCTTAATTTAATTAATTAATGAATTAATTAATTAAATTAAATTTAATTAACATTTCTAATATACCGCACTATTACCATCAGCGCGGTTTACATGGAACAGAGCATATACATACAGGGTAACTGTAGTGCATTTTACAAGTAACATGGGTTTAAGAACTTGGAGGAAACAGGGCAAACTATTTACAGCTATTCACAGTAGAAATTCTCTGGATCTGTGCTTGGTGTGACTATTTCTCTTAGGAAAATTTATACTGGAAAGTAACTTGAGAATAGGTAGTGCTTGAGTTTTCTCCTGAATTGTGTTAGGCTGGTTATGGCTCTCAATTCTGGTGGGAGGGCATTCCATGCTACTGGGGCATGAATGCTAAAGGCTCTTTTGGATGTTTCCTTAGTGCATCTGACTGTTTCTTTCGGGACAGTTAAGGTATTTATTGCTGCTGATCTGGTTCTATTGGGGGTCTGGGTGTGTAATAGGTCAGTGATGGTTGAGGGTGCTTGATTGTTTAAGGCTTTGAAAGTGGTGATTATGATCTTATGTTGGATTCTGGCATTGATCGGTAGCCAGTGGAGCCTTTTTAGGATTGGAGTTATGTGGTCTGCCTTTGATATTCCTTCGAGTACTCTGGCGGCAGTATTCATTGCCAATTGGAGAGGATTTAAAGTTGATTGTGGGAGACCGTATAGAATTGCATTTGCGAAATCGAGGTGTGGCATCACCAGGGTTTGGTAGATGGTTCTGAAATCTGTGGGTTTCAGTAGAGGTCGTAAGTGGCGTAGTGTACGTATCTTGTGATATATTAGTTTTGTTGTATTTTTTATGTGAGTTTTCATATTGAGACGCTGGTCAAGGGTGATGCCTAGGTATGGTATAGTAGGTTTTACTGTCAATTCCTTGTCCTTTACCTTTAATGTAGCAGGGGGTGTGAAGTTCTGGTTCTTCGTGATAAACATAACATCGGTCTTACTATGGTTGATTCGTAAGTTTTGTGTGAGGAGCCAATCCTCTACTGCCTCGAAGCATTTCACCAGTGGTGTAAAATCAGGATGGTTGATGGAGAATGGCATGTATAGGAGAATGTCGTTTGCATAGGCTAAGCAGGTAACGTTAAAAGAACGGATGAGGTCACAGATAGGTTGCATGTATATGTTGAACATTAATGCTGAAAGCGAGGAGCCTTGCGGTACACCCTGCTCTTGCCGAAATGGTTCTGATGTTGTTTCGCCAATCCTTACCTGTTGCCATTGGTTAGACAGGTATGATTTACACCAGTTCAGTGCGGAGTCATGTATTCCTTTTTCCTTAAGGCGATCGATAAGTATGTGATGATTTACTGAGTCGAACGCAGCCGAGATGTCCATGAATATAAGGATGAAGCCTTGCCGGATATTATCTATTCCAGTGATTAATGTATTGAAGAGAGTGATGAGAAGGGTCTCTACTCCATGAGATTCCCTAAAGCCATGTTGGGCCGGATCAAGCGGAGCTTCAGTGTCTATGTGTTGCTGTATTTGGCGTTGGACCACCTTTTCAATTATTTTGGCTAACAATGGGATGCTGGATATTGGTCTGTATGATTCTACTCTTAGTGGGTCCAGTTTATTGTTCTTCAGTAATGGCCTAATGGAGGTTTGTTTTAGGCTCTGAGGAAAAATTCCGGATGCAAATGATTGTTCTAGGATTTTGTTTAGGAAGAAGCTTACTTCATATCTAAGCTCTCTTATCCAGGCTGCTGGACATGGATCATTTGAAGCAGTGGTAGCGTTGATTGAGGCAATAGTGTTCTCAATATCCTTGGATGATATTGTGTCGAACTTGGTCAGTGTGGATGATTGTGGCAGCTTGGATATGCTAGTTGATCCGGTGGTGCAGGGGTTCTTGACTGTTTGCATCATTTTTGATTTTAGGTAGTTAGCGTAGTCTTGAGGGTGTATTGTTTGTGTATGTTGAGGGGTTGGTTCCCTTGCCAGTGTTTTTACAGTATTGAAGAGATCATGGTGTTTGTTTACCGATTGTTTCAGGAGATTTATATGGAATTGTTTCCTTCTATCCGCTATTTCTTGGCGATGCTTTCTTAGGTGCGAGTAGTAAGCTGTATAGGCTTCAGTAGAACGGGATCGTCACCATCGCTTCTCGAGTCTGCAAAGATGGAGGAGAGATGCTCTTAGTTCGTTAGAATACCACGAATAGAATACCTTCAAGGGCAACGCTCTTAGTTCGTTAGAATACCACGAATAGAATACCTTCAAGGGCAACGCTCTTAGTTCGTTAGAATACCACAAATAGAATACCTTCAAGGGCAACGCCAGAGGCATCTCGATGATTGGAAGGAGATCTACCCTTTGAGGACCGTCTAGACTTATGTTTAGTTACTTGAGATCCATGGGAGGAAGACGAAGCCCTGGAAGACGTCAATGCCACCAAAGCTGCATCGGAAGGAAAAAGGGCGCTGAGCTTGGCAGCTCGGTTCTGTCGACCCCTTTTGGACATCATGGCACAAGCCATGCACTCAGAGATGGAGTGGTCAGGACCTAAACATTTAAGACACCACCCATGGGTGTCGGTGACGGAGATGGTACCGCCACACTTGGTGCATTTTTTAAAACCCGAGGCGGGTTTCTCCATAGTGGAGGAAATTTTGGGCCTAAGGAAAAATTTGGAAAAAAAGGAATATTATTATTATCTTTTGAAAAGAAAGAAAGAAAAAACGGTGGTACCGGTATAGCGTCGAGGAAGGCAGACGTGACCACAAAAAAATAAAGAATGAAGAAACAATTTTCTGCGGTGACAGGAACACGACCTGCTGGCTCCGCGGAAAACAAAGAACTGGAGAGAGGCAGTTGGGAAAGGTGGGAAGGCAGCACGCAGGCGCTGTGGGATGCTCCCAAAAGCTTCCTAATTGGATGCTGGGGAGCGTTCCCGCGCAGGCTCCGTCGGTACCGATGATACCCATATGTGAAGACTGCATTCCTGCTTGTTCCTGGAGATCTATGCTATCTCCAGGAACAAGCAGGAATGTAGTCTTCACATATGGGGACTCCCTAGCTGCAGATGCCAGGGAGATGGCCCCAGAAAGTTGTGTGCCCTTGTGAAAGGGCTCCACTTCCCCCCATGGATCTCTGGCATCCTACCAGGGATGGTGGGTAGGAGTTGATTAAGTGTGGAACAGGTGTTGAAGAACAGCTTGACCAAACAAGGCATCCCAGCGGGAGTCCTTGTCTAAGCAGTAATGGGCTGTAAAGGTATGAACCGAAGCCCAAGTAGCTGCTCGACAGATGTCGTCGATAGACACAGAGTGAAGATGAGCCATTGAGGCTGCCATGGCTCTCACATTGTGAGCTGTGACATGGCCTTCAAGAGGAAGGTTCTTACTCTCAGAGGCAAAAGATATAAACTGTGCAATCCAGCTGGACAGTATTCTTTTGGAGACTGGAAGTCCCAAATGACTAGGATCAAAAGCAACAAAGAGTTGAGAGGACTTTCTATGTTGCTGTGTCCTTTGCAAGTAAAAGGCCAACGCTCTTTTGCAATCCAAAGTATGAAGATTCCTTTCTGCATTTGAGGCGTGAGGCCTTGGAAAGAATATAGGAAGGTAAACCGCCTGGTTTAAATGAAAAGGCGGCACCACCTTTGGCATAAAGTGTGGATGAGTCCTAAGGACTACCTTATCATGATGGAACCTTGTATAAGGAGGATCAGCCACGAAGGCTTGCAATTCACTGATGCGGCGTGCTGATGTGATTACAATGAGAAAGATAACTTTCCAGGAAAGGAATTTCAAAGAAGTAGTGGCTAATGGTTCAAAGGGCGGTTTCACAAGCTGCCCAAGAACCAGATTTAAGTCCCATGCCACCGGAGGCGGCTTAATGGTTGGCTTAGTCAAAAGAAGGCCTCTCATAAATCTCGCTATGAGAGGAAATAGGGTGTCCATTTAGAGGCTTGAAAGAAGCTGCAATAGCACTCAAATGGACTCTTACTGAATTGGTCTTAAGCCCTGCATTTGATAAATGAAGAAGATATTCCAGTAATGATTCCAGCGATATCGCAAGAGGGTTAAGACCCTTCTGCGAGCACCATATGGTAAACCCTTTCCACTTAAATGCATAAGAGCGTCTTGTGGAAGGCTTCCTGGAAGCAGAAAGGATATCCTTTACCTCTTGGGAAAGGTTAAGACCGTGAAGTTCTAGGCTTTCAGCAACCAGGCCCTGAGATGCAGAGACTGGGGATTGGGATGCCACAGCATCCCGTCCTCTTGAGAAAGGAGATCTGGAGCATATCCTAACTCCAGAGGCGGAGCTTGAGAGAGATGTAGGAGCAGAGGGTACCACATTTGCCTTGGCCAACATGGAGCTATGAGAATCATATGACCTCTGTCTCTCTGAAGCTTGAACAGGGTTTTGGGAATCAGGGGAATGGGTGGAAAGGCATACAGGAAGCCCTGACCCCAATGGAGGAGGAAAGCATCCCTGGCCTGACAACCCTGAGCCGGAATTATGGAACAGAACCGGGGAAGTCTGGCATTCAGCGGACTTGCAAAGAGGTCTATGTCCGCGGTTCCCCAAATTTGAAAAATTTTGGCCACCTGGTCTGCATGGAGAGACCATTCGTGTGGAAGCAGAACTCGACTGAGTTTGTCTGTCCAAGGGTTTTGAATGCCTGGAAGATACACCGCAAGGAGTTGAATCTGATGCTCTCTGGCGAGGGCAGGCACAAAAAGAGCAAGATGCTTTTGCTAATCCAACAGGAACACAACGAGGCAAGAGACGTGGATGAACACAGATGCCTTTATTAAGTCCCCTACGCATTTCGGCCGTAGCCTTCCTCAGGGGGATATACTTAAACATACAAACATAAAAAATAGTGTTAAGTAATAAATAATAAAAAAATGGTAGTAAGTTAAAACAGGCATGTGACACTTAATAACATGCATAAAAATAAAATCATACCTACAATGAATGCAATAAAACATCAAATATAATATAAGTAATAATTAGTAATAACATTCATAAAAGTATGACAATATTCAAATATTGGAAAATTATAAATTTTGTAAAAGAGAACACTGGATTTAAACATTAAAAATTAAAAATTAAAAACTAAAAATAAAAAACAAAGATGTAGGGCAGACAAGCACCACTATGTAGTGCAAACTAAACACAAATGTACTTACAAGGCACTGTTAGTGAAGAACCAAGAATTGTTCAAAATAGCGTGTAGCTTTGTCACCCTATGCAATACTATAATATATAAATAAACAATAAAAGACAAAATATATGCATAAAAAGGGGTAAAAACTAAACAATAAATGACACTGTAAAAACGTATATATAGGACACAATCAATTTAAAAATTGATGAAAATAATGCTCCGAAACACTTCTAAAAGGAAATGTGATAATAAATACCATAGAGGTAAATAATATTGATCACATAATAACACTCAAGTAAACTCTCTCTAAAAAGAACTTATTATAAAACTTGTGCTTTTAAAAATAGGAAAGACACTGGTAAAAAATATATAATGTGAGATCAATGTGCCGATAGCTGTCTTATGTAACTGCCTACAGACATTTGTTATAATTAATTATAACTTGTAAGTGTCGACCAAATCAGGTACTTGAATCACTGTATGATAAAAAATGAACCCTAAAGATATTTATTTTAATTAATTTATATGCGTCGTAGATTTTCTTACCAAACTACTTTATTTTAAAAATGTGCATTTAGCCATACAGAGAAACGCTTTGCTTAAAAAGTGTCACGGACTTTCGTGCCAAAAAAATCTCAAGCAAACTAATTCAAAAACCTAAATAAACGGAAGCAGTGGTACTTTCTTTAAAGCTAACTGCTCTTTCTGGACAAACGTGTCATACCAACACTGAAGGAACATTCCTCAGAAAGCAGCTATTGAAGTACTAGCTAATACATTGATTCGCAGGCCGAAGCCGGTACGTATTCCAACTTTTTACCTTATTCAATTAGCCTCTCTTGCTATGACTGAGAATTTTTTCTACTTTAAAGGAATATTCTACAAACAAACCAAAGGAGTGGCTATGGGGTCACCAATGGCCCCAGACGTGGCAAACTTGTATGTCACTGACTTTGAAGATAAATTCATGAAGATACATCCGTTTAAAAAGTATGTTAGCTTATGGAAAAGATACATTGATGATATTTTAATAATATGGGATGGCTCAGAGATTTTGTTACAGGAATTTTTTGAATGGATAAACAGTTTGGACCCCAATTAGAAGTTTGAGGGTAACTTCAGCACGGATAACATAGCGTTTTTAGATCTAAACATCAGGAAAGGTAAGGATGGCTTCATTACAGAGTTATATCGCAAGCCGACGGATCGCAACACTCTCTTAACGATACGACAGTTATCATAACGCTTCCTTAAAAAACAATTTGCCAATCAGCCAGTTTTTAAGGATAAGAAGGCTATGTACAAACGAAGCTGATTTTGATAAACATGCGGCTGACATGCATCAGAGATTTGTAACACGAGGATACACTAAGAGATGCATTAAAAAAGCTTACTGTAGGGCCTGCACAACAGAACGTGAAAGTCTTTTACACAAAAAAGAACGCCAGAAGGAGGATAAAATAGTGTGTTCCCTCACCTTCTCGCAATATTCTAAGGAGATTTCCAATATATTAAAACAGGAATGGTACCTTTTGACTGGGGTTACTAATTTTGCCTCTAAAAGAATGATGGTGGCCTATAAACGCAATTCAAATTTGGCTAACACATTAGTCTCTTCTGCTCTCGCTTATTACAAACCACCACCTAAGATAAAAGGTCATTATCCTTGTGGTAATTGTTCTGTATGTATCCATTCCCTTACAGTTAAGCAAGTATATACTCACCCAGTTACACAGCGGAAATTTTACATTAATCACTTCTCAAACTGTAAAACAGAAAAGGCTATTTATTTAATAATATGTCCATGTAATTTAATAAATATAGGAAAAACCAAACGGCAGGTCCGTACACGGATTATAACTTTAACTTTAACTTTATTTCATACTTGATAGACCGCTTATGTTAAAAACATTTAAGCGGTGTACAAAACAATATAAAAAGGCAGCACTGCAAACTACGGAAAAGGAACGCCAAAAATAATAGAAAAGAAAGGAAAGCATAACAACAGTACAAAGGACAATGAGTAGAAAATAAATAAAACACAAATTTAAAACCATGTACAGTACAACATTAAAACATAAGTTTAAAAACAATAAAAATTATACTATAAAACCATAAAAACGGCCAGCAATTAACAATATGCAAAATGAGAAATAGTAATTAACAATAGTAAAAATAAACAAAAAACATGGACAACAATACCCAACAAAAAAATAAACTGCGAGCAATGATTAACAATGGTAAATAAGCAAACAAAAAGACATAGACAAGACCACTCAACAAGGACAAACAGAGGGAAAAGACAAGACTAACAAACTAGGACAAAACAGTAACCAGGGACGGCAACAGGAAGGAAAATCCGGATGGGAGGAGGGGAATCAGGGAGGGAGGTTAAACACTGTTTGGAACAAATGGGTTTTGAGAGCGGATTTGAACTGTGAATATGAGGGCTCTAAACGAAGGGATGAGGGCAGGGCGTTCCATAAACAAGGACCGAGAAAAAAGAAGGCAGCATGGCGGGTCTTCTCCAAACGGGCATGAGATGGGGACGGTAGAACCAAACGATTAGCATGAAGAGAGCGAAGCTGGCGGTAGGGTGTATGAAGTAAGATTAAGTCAGCCAAGTATAAAGGGTTATGAGTGTGAAGTGCACGATGAATAAGGATCAAAAGTTTGTAGTGAAACCTAACACAGAGGGGTAACCAATGGAGCTGAATGAGAATAGGAGTAATATGGTCAGAACGGCGGGTGAAGGTGATGAGATGGGCGGCAGTGTTTTGAAGGAGCTGTAAACGCTTAAGTTGATATTTAGGAAGATTGGCCATAAAGACATTACAGTAGTCAAGGCGACTAATAACAAGGGAAAGAGCAAGAGTGACCAGGGATCCAAGGGGAAGAAGAAGCGACCGGACGGCACGGAGACGGCGAAGAATAGCAAAAGAACGCCGAACCAAAGAAGAAATATGATCATGGAAAGAGAGAGAAGAATCAAGAATCACCCCGAGATACCGAAAAGAAGACACCAAAGGGACAGGGGACAGAGTCAATCATGGGTGCAACTGACGGACATGACCCCGAAAGTGAGACCCACATAGCGGTAGACTTAGACGGGTTAAGACGAAGGAAGTGCTGCGAAAGCCAAAGAGCCACGTGAGAAAGACAAGTGTTAAAAGCAGAGAGATCTAAAAGAAGAGGGGAAGTGTGAAAGAGCAAAATAATGTCATCAGCATAGACATAACAAGACACAGGATATTGTTGTAATACCAGAAGCAGCGGGGCAAGGAAAATGTTAAACAACAGAGGGGACAAAACAGAACCTTGAGGGACACCACATGCAAGAGGAAAGGAACTAGAGGACTGATCATTCAGAGTAACAGAAAAAGAGCGAGAGGTGAGAAAAGAACGAAACCAAAGAAGAACAGCACCACGTAACCCCACCTCAGCAAGACGAGTGAGAAGAAGAGTGTGATCAATTAAATCAAATTTAGAGCTGTTTGCAGAGGAAGGTAGAGGATAGTCCATTAGTCACACACTGGATAGAGAAACAACATACCATTCAGGATTTGAAATATATGGTTGTCAAAACAGTTGTTCCCAGTTGGAGAGGGGGTGATTTTGGCAAAATTCTGTTGAGGTTGGAACAAAGGTTCATCTATGAATTTAACAGCCTGACACCGAATGGTTTGAACCAGGAAGTTGATTTGGCAGTATTCTTATGATCAGTCTACACAGTTATCAATTTTATAAGCACTCACAACATGATTCAAACCATTTCAGGGTACAAATTTAGCTATGAGCTTAGTATGTTCAAATTTTATAATATTGGACACAATTATATGTTTATAATTATTAGTCTTTGATGACAGTGTTTTAGCAATATACCATCAGGTCCAATTAAGGATTTGTATACTGTTTATACTAGGTGCAATTTTACTGTTCTAATGTTTTACAACACATTAGTACAGCAGTTTAGTTGTGTGACTGCTTAAGCATAAAGTACGGTGTCCTTTTTAGAGCATTGTACCCCTCTAAATGTTCAAACAACAGATAACCAGTTTTTGCCATGATTTATTTATTTATTTATTTACAGTCTCTTATATACCGCACTATTCGGCATCAGCGCGGTTTACATGGAACAAAAATGCTCAGTACAGTTAACATGTAAGAGTTTACAGATAACAGGGCAAGTAACTTGGATAACAGGGGTAAACTATTTACAGCATTTGCTACATAAACTTGTATAACAGTGGCAAACTATTTACAAATATTGCTACATAAAGTCGTATGATCATGAATACCTTGTAGTTGTCGATTGAAGTCATTTCGTGCATGTTTATAGTTCATTACAACAAATGTTTTTATGAAGCTATGTACAAAACATTTCAGGTACAGAGCTCATATAACTATTCTATTCCAGTGTCCTTTTCACGCGGATGTGTCTCACTATTCACTAGCTGATAATTAAGGGGTTCAGCCCCTCAAGGACGGTACATCATATTTCATTATACACTTTAATTTTAATAAGTAGACAATTTGTATGGTCTATGATTGGTTTCCCTTGGTTTTGCTCTTTAAGAGTTTTTACTTCTCCTGGCATCCCAAATGTACGTTTGGAAAGTCGGACATTACGTCATCAAATTGATCACGCCCACTTCTCACGCTATTTTAGTTCTCAGTCTCGGACTTCAGTTCCTTCAGTGTTGGTATGACACGTTTGTCCAGAAAGAGCAGTCTGTCTTTGGGTGAGCTTTAAAGAGTAAATTAGTGGAGGAGTGGAGGAGTGGCCTAGTGGTTGGGGCAAGGTACTTCAGGCCGGAAGGTCGGGGGTTCAAATCCCACTAGAGGACAGCAACCTTGGGCCGGAAGGACTGGGGTTTCTAGTCCCACAGGTGCTCCTTGTGGACTTGGGCAAGCCACTTAACCCTCCATAGCCCATGTTCCCTGTAAAATAGTTATCTCCAAGTTATAATGCCCTGTTCAATGTAATTTCAGTTTGTTCAATGTAAACCGCACTGATGCAGAATAGCGCGGTATATAAGAGAATATAAATAAAATAAATAAAAAATAAATAAATTACTTTTTCTGTTTTTTACATTGTTTTTGAGCCAATCAGCCTTTGATAGTTTTGGTGCGAAAGTCGGCGTTCTAACAAAGGCAATGTAAAGATTGGTTCGTCCTGAAAGTGTAGTGCACTCTTAGGTTAGCTTTAAAGAAAGTACCACTGCTTCCGTTTATTTAGGTTTTTGAATTAGTTTGCTCGAGATTTTTTTGGCACGAAAGTCCGCGACACTTTTTAAGCAAAGCGTTTCTCTTTATGGCTAAATACACATTTTTAAAATAAAGTAGTTTGGTAAGAAAATCTACGACGCTTATAAATTAATTAAAATAAATATCTTTAGGGTTCATTTTTATCATACAGTGATTCACGTACCTGATTTGGTCGACGCTTACAAGTTATAATTAATTATAACAAATGTCTGTAGGCAGTTGCATAAGGCAGCTATCGGCACATTGATCTCACATTATATATTTTTTACCAGTGTCTTTCCTGTGGTATCCGGTTTGGGCATCGCTGCCTCTCTGACTATCATTATGGAGTTATAAAGCAAGTGTTCATTATTTAAGCACATCAACCCTTTGGGACTTTTAGGATAGAATTCATTTAAATATTTTCAGTCTAAATTAGTTTTCAGACACGCGGGGAGCCTATACCAAGCTCCAGGAGGAGACTGGCCACTTTGAAAAGATGAGCGTTTGTTTTCCGATAATACATTCCTTATCGTCACTCCAGTCCAGTCCCTTACTTCTGGGTTGCGTAACCCTTCCAGCAGCTTGGAGGCTGAGCCCAACCTTTTTGGAGGTGGGGCGGTATATATACCACTGAGACCACCCACCAACTCCAGTAATCTCAGCCTCCAAGCAGCTGGAGGGTTCCGTAAGCCTAGGGCTTACTGGAGTCCTAATTTGCCTTTATTTCATTGATTTCTTTGATTTCATTGGTGTTTTATTTATATATATTTATTTGTTTCTCCTTTATTGCTACTTAAGTTTAATTTCTAGGGCTCTGCCCCTTTAATTGCTCCTGCTCTCTTCTTCTCCCTCCTCCCCCCCCCCCCCCACCGGATCAGGCTTCGGAGGAGAGCCGCTGCTCACAGCATCGAGGAGGACCCTTCTGTCCTTCTCTGCTGCGGAGAACCCAGATCCTGCGCCTACTTCTCCCACATCTGCTCTGCCTCGCGCCGAAGCCCTACTGGAGGCTGAGCGCTGGAGGCAGCGTCGCTAGCCCACGTGCACCGCCAGACCCGTCCGGGAACGGAAGGACGCGGCGGCGAGAACCGGTCTCTTCGGGGACCGCGGGGCAGCGATCCACAAGGAGAGTAGAAGCTTTTGACTCTGGAGGGCAGCAGGAGACTCAGGCGTCTTCCGGAGGAGAGTCTCAGGGTCCCCCGTTCAGGCTCCATGTGGTGAGGCCTACCACGTGTAGAGCCAACGGGTGGGCATCGCTGAGTCGGCCCTGAACCCAGCACAGCCTTGGAAAACCGCAAGTACTCCTAATTGAGCAAAGGGATGTAATTTATTTTATCTCTTGTTTGCATTTTAAGTTTTTATTTCTAGTATCCAGTTTAAATTTTGTATTAGTTAAATTCGGGTAGACTCTACTTTAATTTGGTTTTGCCGCAAGGCTAATAGGCTGTTAGTTTCCCCTCTCTGGGGGAAACTTTGGGTCATCTGCCAGAGAGCGAGCTATCTCCACAGTGAGGGGAGACCCTCCCGTTCGGGCCTGGAGGGCTTGCAATAGAAAGTCCTCAGCTCTAGGTCATGTCAACCAAGTCTCGCTGCCTTTCCTGTGGGATACGCAGGGGTACATCCGCAGAGACAGGAATCTGCAGGAGCTGTACCGCAGTGGCGGCCTCAGTGGAACAGGAGATCAATTTAAGCATGGCCCACCCCTCTCAGGGGTCAGACGAACTCCTAGTAGGGGAGGGGGGTCACAAGTCCCCCCTTCAACGTCCTCGGACTTACCCACTCCTTCCCTACCCCCCTACCCCCTCCCTGCGGGGGAAGGTGGGGCCGGGGACTTCTTCTCCCCGGATTTCATCCTCTTACTTCACAAGGCCTATTGCTTACGTAAGCAGAGTTCAGGGGCAGGAGGAGAGGCTGGTCCGGCATTGGAAGCCAAGCCAGCCAGGCCCCCGAGGGCGAGCAATCCGGATTCCGGCATTCCACCGAAGCGCCCCCAGATGACGGAAGAGGAGTTCCTCTCACAGGGGTCTCCGGAGGAGACGCCCTCTGACAAGGACTTCGACGAGGATGAAGAGGAACTGGAAGAAGGGGAGATCCCAGAGGAAGACCAGTCCAGGATAGTTAGAGTCTTTCGTCGGGAGGAGCTCCCGGCGTTGATTAACGAATCTCTGAAAGCCCTCAATATTGCCTCGGATACGCCGGCAGAGGAGGAAGCGTTGGAGGATCCTTTGATCCAAGCCATTAGGAGATCCCAGAAGGTCTTTCCTGTGCATAGGGTGGTGCGACAGATGATCCAGGAAGAATGGGACCAACCGGAGTCAAGTCTAAGGGGGGTCCGGTCCATGCTTCGTCTATATCCTCTTCCAGAGACAGACAAGGAGCTGCTGAAGTCTCCCAGGGTGGATGCGGCGGTGTCAGCAGTCACTAAGAAGACCACTATCCCAGTTGAGGGCAGTACAGCCTTAAGGGACCCTCAAGACAGAAAGTTGGATACTCTCCTGAAGCAAGCATTTGATGTAAGCGCCCTCGCCTTGCAGGCCTCGGTCTCCGGAGCTTGGGTAGCGAGGGCCTGTTTAAGATGGTCACAACAGCTTCAGGCAGACGAGAGCTCCGCAGGCGAGGCGCGGACCAACGCAACCAGATTGGAATCCGGAACAGCCTACTTGGCGGATAGCCAGTATGACCTCATCAGAAGCCTGGCAAAGAACATGGCTTCAGTGGTGGCGGCCAGGCGATATCTGTGGTTACGGAACTGGGCAGCGGATACCTCCTCGAAGGCACGCCTGAGCCGACTCCCCTTTAAGGGGAGACTGCTATTCGGCGAGGATTTAGAGAAGCTGGTAAAGGATCTTGGCGAGTCCAAGGGAGGCAGACTCCCGGAAGATAGACCGAAACAAGGCCGTCCCCCGCCCCCGGCGCGTACCCAGCCTAGGGACTCCCGGAGGTATCGCCCCGCCAGATCCAGCTCCTTTTCCAGGGGACGTTTCCCCTCTAGGGGTCAGGGTTTTCGAGGGTTTCGGGGAGCAGGTCGCGGTTTTGGAACAGCCTCCTCCTCGAGCCTTAGAAAACAACAATGAAGCCGCGGGGGCCCAGGGGGAAGAGCTGCCCGTGGGAGGACATTTAAGGCAGTTTCTTCCCGCCTGGTCCCGGGTCACGTCGGATCAGTGGGTACTGGAGGTGATCAGAGAGGGCTACGCTCTCGAATTTTCAAAGCAGATACCGCCAGCATTTGTTCAGTCCCCCTGCGGTACCTCGACAAAGAAGTCAGCGGTGGAGTCAACTCTCGCTCGGTTAATTGCACTCGGGGCGGTGATTCCAGTACCTCCAGACCAGTGCGGCTCGGGTCGATACTCGATTTACTTCGTCGTGCCAAAGAAGGAAGGCGCCTTCCGGCCAATCCTGGACTTAAAACAGGTCAATCGCTGTCTCAAGGTACCACATTTCCGGATGGAGACCCTACGGTCAGTCATCGCAGCCGTAAGGGGCGGGGAGTTCCTGACGTCCCTCGACTTGACAGAGGCCTACTTGCATATCCCGGTCAGGAAATCCCATCAACAGTTCCTAAGATTCGCGGTGCCAGCGGGCCACTTTCAATTCCAGGCCCTTCCCTTCGGCCTAGCGACGGCCCCTCGGACATTCACCAAGGTGATGGTGGTCGTAGCGGCCTTCCTCCGGAAGGAGGGAATTTTGGTTCACCCGTACCTGGACGATTGGCTGATCCGGGCAAAGTCGGAGGAGGAAAGTCGCGCGGCGACGGACACAGTCGTTCATCTCCTAGAAGAGTTGGGGTGGATCATCAACCGAGCAAAGAGCAGAATGACTCCTTCCCAGGATCTCGAGTATCTCGGCGCAAGATTCGACACCGGCAAGGGCAGAGTGTTCTTGTCCCGAACTCGGGCCAGGGATCTAAGACTACTGGTCACACGGTTCCTAAGCAGGCGATCCCCCTCAGCATGGCATTATCTTCAGGTCCTGGGCACAATGGCGGTGGCAATAGAGGTAGTACCTTGGGCCAGGGCCCACATTCGTCCATTACAGCGAGCTCTTTTGCGGCGGTGGTCTCCCCAACTCCATTCCCCGTCAACGCAGTTACCCTGTGCCCTGCGGACCAGACGAGCCCTTCGCTGGTGGCAGTGCCCAAGAAACCTGGAACGTGGGATGCCTCTCGAGCCCCATCCGTGGGTGCTTTTGACGACGGATGCCAGCCTGGCAGGCTGGGGAGCGCACTGTGAGGACCAGTTTGTCCAGGGTCGCTGGTCTCCGTTGGAACCTCAATGGCCCATAAACAGGCTGGAATTGCGGGCCGTCACCCTAGCGCTCAGGGCGCTTGAGTCCCTGGTGCAAAGAAAGGCAATCCGCGTTCTCTCCGACAACGTAACCACGGTAGCTTACAACAATCACCAGGGCGGCACCAGCAGCCCCGCCTTGGAGAAGGAGGCGGAAGTTCTCCTCCAATGGGCGGAGATCCGCCTGGAAGCACTTTCAGCTCAGCACGTGGCAGGCACGGACAATGTCACGGCCGATTACCTCAGCAGGCACAGGATAGACCACGGAGAGTGGGAACTGGAGCAATCGACCTTCGACCAAATAGTGGCCCGTTGGGGGCTCCCAGTAATGGATCTCATGGCGAGATTTTCCTCAGCCAAGGTGGACCTATTCTTCAGTCGACGGAAGGAGAGAATGTCCGAAGGTCTAGATGCCCTATCTCAGAAGTGGCCGGCGGAGGGCCTTCTCTATGTATTCCCTCACTGGGCTCTGATCGGAAAGGTTCTTCAACGAGTGGAGTCCCACCAGGGTCTTGTAATTCTCATAGCTCCGGATTGGCCTCGCCGCCCCTGGTACGCGGACCTGGTGAGACTGTTGGCCGACCAGCCTTGGCGACTGCCTTGCTGGAGGGACCTGCTCAGACAAGGCCCGGTGCGGATGCCTCACGTGGATCGGTTCTCGCTTACGGCCTGGCTCTTGAAAGGGCGCGGCTCCTGAAGCGAGGATATTCGGGTGCAGTAATTTCAACGCTGTTGAATGCAAAGAAGCGCTCGACCTGTCTCTCCTATGTTAGGGTTTGGCGCATTTTCGAGGCATGGTGCGCGGAGCGCCGAAGGAAGCCCCTTTCGGCCTCAGTCCCGGAAATCCTGGAATTTTTGCAAGCAGGTTTTGACAAGGGTTTGGCGCACAGTTCATTACGAGTCCAGCTAGCCGCTATCGCTTGCTATAGGGGGAATGTCCGCGGCAAGCCGCTAGGGGCTCACACGGACGTCTCCAGGTTCCTAAGAGCAGTCAGACGTCTGCGTCCACAGCGGAGGTCGGTCATCCCTCCCTGGGATCTCAACCTGGTGCTACATGCACTGATAGGGGAACCCTTTGAACCAGTAAAGAGGGCTTCCTTGAAGGACTTAACCCTGAAGACAGTCTTCCTGGTCGCGATCTGCTCGGCCAGGCGGGTCTCCGAGTTGCAAGCGCTGTCCGCCAAACCCCCCTTCCTGTCCTTCCTTAAGGACAAGGTGGTCCTACGCACGGTGCCCTCTTTCCTACCCAAGGTCATCTCTCCCTTTCATATAAACCAGACAGTCACACTCCCGGCCTTCCCAGCCGAGGGTCTGGTAGGTAAGGATAGCAGGCTCTGCCTGCTGGACGTCCAGAGGGCCTTAAAGCGGTACCTCTCCCGAACAGCTCCGTTCCGGAAATCTGACCGGCTATTCGTCCAGTTCGAAGGTCCACACAGAGGGGAGGCGGCGGCCAAGGCTTCCATCTCCAGGTGGATTAGAGAAGCGATTGCCTCCGCCTACATCCTGAAAGGGAAGCAGGTTCTGGCGGGGCTGCGGGCTCATTCCACCCGAGCTCAGGCTACTTCATGGGCGGAGTTCAGTCTCGTTCCCCCGTTGGATATTTTCAGGGCGGCAACTTGGTCCTCTCTGCATACCTTCACCAAGCACTACAGGCTGGACGTACAGAGTTCAGCGGACGCTCGGTTTGGCCTAGCGGTTCTTCAGTCCGGTCTGCCGGATCCCACCCAGGATTGAACTGCTCTGGTACATCCCAGAAGTAAGGGACTGGACTGGAGTGACGATAAGGAAGAAGTAATTAGATCTTACCTGCTAATTAGTGTTACTGAAGGAACGACAGTCCAGTCCCTGATCCCACCCGGCTATGCCGGACCTGAAGGTCTATCGGGTAAGGGCGGAGCGGCGGACCGAGCGGGGAAGCAGGTCGGGGTGAGGGAGGCCAGGTGAAGGTAAGCTCAGGCAGTATCGGGCTATCCTCCTACGGCACCTTCCTCCTACTCTACCCCCTTTTTTCCTATACCCAGAAAAAAAAAAAAGAAGGAAAGGGCAAGTTTGCATATTTTCCTCCCCTTTCCGGATTTTGCTTGCTTGCCACCCCTTTCGGGGTTAAGTTTTGGTTAAGTTTTGGTTTATAGTTGTTTACAGATTTTCGTTTTTCTGCTTTTTCATTCGATTACTGGAGTTGGTGGGTGGTCTCAGTGGTATATATACTGCCCCACCTCCAAAAAGGTTGGGCTCAGCCTCCAAGCTGCTGGAAGGGTTACGCAACCCAGAAGTAAGGGACTGGACTGTCGTTCCTTCAGGAACACTAATTAGCAGGTAAGATCTAATTACTTCTTATATCGCATTTAATGGGAGCTTTACTATGTCCCTGTATCATGTATTAATAGGTGTTCATTCTCATCACACAGTGATTCTCGTACCTGATTTGGTCAAGGCAAGGTAACCATTAGTTCTCTATTTTTAAAAGCACAAGTTTTATAATAAGTTCTTTTTAGAGAGAGTTTACTTGAGTGTTATTATGTGATCAATATTATTTACCTCTATGGTATTTATTATCACATTTCCTTTTAGAAGTGTTTCGGAGCATTATTTTCGTCAATTTTTAAATTGATTGTGTCCTATATATACGTTTTTACAGTGTCATTTATTGTTTAGTTTTTACCCCTTTTTATGCATATATTTTGTCTTTTATTGTTTATTTATATATTATAGTATTGCATATGGTGACAAAGCTACACGCTATTTTGAACAATTCTTGGTTCTTCACTAACAGTGCCTTGTAAGTACATTTGTGTTTAGTTTGCACTACATAGTGGTGCTTGTCTGCCCTACGTCTTTGTTTTTTGTTTTTAGTTTTTAATTTTTAATGTTTAAATCCAGTGTTCTCTTTTACAAAATTTATAATTTTCCAATATTTGAATATTTTCATACTTTTATGAATGTTATTACTAATTATTACTTATATTTGATGTTTTATTGCATTCATTGTAGGTATGATTTTATTTTTATTTTTATGCATGTTATTAAGTGTCACATGCCTGTTTTAACTTACTACCATTTTTTTATTATTTATTACTTAACACTATTTTTTATGTTTGTATGTTTAAGTATATCCCCCTGAGGAAGGCTACGGCCGAAACGCGTAGGGGACTTAATAAAGGCATCTGTGTTCATCCACGTCTCTTGCCTCATTGTGTTCCTGCTCTCTGGTGAGGGCCCATAGTCGCAAAGCTTCGTTGCAGAGTGACAGAGAGCCTGTTCTGTCCTGCTTGTTCACATAGAACATGGCAACTTGATTGTCCGTTTGAACTAGGACTGTCTTGTAGCTGAGCTGGTTGTGGAATACTCGAAGAGCAAGGAAGATTGCTCTGAGTTCCAGGAGATTGAGGTGGAGATAGGCCTCCTGTGGAGTCCAGGTACCCTGGGTGGAGAGGCCTTGCAGATGGGCTCCCCAACCCACCTATGAAGCATCTGTTGTTAGACTGGCTTGGGGTGGGGGTTGCTTAAAAGGAGACCCCACCAAAAGATTCTGGGGTGACAGCCACCATTGGAGGGACAAAATAAGGCGATCTGAGTTTGCTATTTTGTCTGGCAGGCAACCTGACGCCTGAGTCCATTGAGTGGATAAGGTCCACTGGGCTGCCCTCATATGGAGGCGAGCATAGGGAACCACATGCACGGTGGATGCCCTGTGGCCTAGCAACTGTAACATTTCCCGAGCAGTGAGGTTGAGGCTTTAGCCCTGCTTGGGAGGCTAACTGCACAATGCGAAGGCAGCGGGGCTGTGGAAGGAGGGCCTTGTCTGCCCGGTATCCAGCAGAGCTCCTATAAACTCTAGGGATTGAGTGGGAGCAAGGTTGGATTTTGGGAAGTTTATGACAAGTCCCAAATACTGAAGGATGCGCATTGTGCGAGAGAGAGCAACCCTGGCCTCTGGCTCTGAAGGGGCTCGAATGAGCCAGTCGTCTAAGTAAGGGAAGACAAATATTCCCAGGATGCGGAGAAATGCTACCACCACAGCCATGCATTTTGTGAACATCCTTGGTGCAGAGGCCAGGCCAAAAGGAAGAACCCTGTATTGGTAGTGCTCCCCTTGAAACAGAAAGTGAAGGAACCTTCGGTGAGTTGGATGGATGAGAACATGAGTGTACGCATTCTTGAGATCTAGAGAACAAAGTCAATCCCGACTCTGAAGGTATGGCAGCAGAGTTCCTAGAGAAATTATTTTGAACTTCTCTTTGAAAAGGAATTTGTTCAATTCTCTGAGATCTAAAATGGGTCTGTGTCCTCATGTTTTCTTTGGAATAAGGAAATAGGGGGAGTAAAACCCTGTACCCCGTTGGGGAATGGGTACCACTTCTATTGCCCCTTGAGCAAGGAGCACAGTGACCTCTTGACCTAACCGGTCGTTGAGAGAGGTCTGAGAATTGAACTGTCTTACCATTGTAGGAGGGAGCATGTTGAGGAAATGAAGCTTGTACCCCTCTCTTACAATAGACAGAGTCCAATTTTCTGCTGTTATCTGACCCCAAATGGAATGGAGGAGGGTTCTGGGCTGTTCAGGGCCAGGAAGGCAAAGTTCTCTAGATAGGAGTCAAAGCCCCTGTGGAGGCTGAGACTGCTGAGCAGGTTGAGGCTTAGCTACTTTTGGCTTCCTTTGCTTAGGTTGTTGCTGCTGTCCCTTTTGGACAGACTGACCTAAACAATGTCCCTGCTGGATATAGGAGGGATAAAATTTCTTCTTCTTGCTGAAGAATGTTTTCTTAGAGGATCTTTTCCTCGCAGGATCAGCTGTAGATTTAGACAATCTATCCAAAGTGATATTGTCAACATCTATCTCATTAGCTTTTTCCTGCCTATTCTTGCCAAAGAGATTCTCTCCTGTGCAAGGAATTTTCCCTAATTCGTCCTGTACCCAAATTTCCAAGTCAGATGCCTGGAGCCAGGCAATCCTAAGTGCACCTATGGCAATGGCAGAGGTTCTGTTTATACATTCAAAGCAGTCAAAGGCTGCATGATTCACAAACTTGGAAACATCCTGAGCATGTTTGACAAGGGCGAGATAATCTTGCCTTTTATCATCAGGAAGGAGAGGGCTCATAAGCTCTAAATCTCCTGTGACCTCTTTAAGGAACATTCCCATATACAAGATATAGGAACTGATCCTAGCAGAGAGCATAAAAGCCTGGAAGGATCGACGTCCAAAGGCGTCAAGAGCCTACACTCACGTCCTGGAGGATTAGATGCATGCCTTTTTGCAATCTTTATCCGTCTCATGGCTGATTCCACCACCATGGAATGGTGTGGTAATTGAGTCTTCTAAAACCCAGGACAAGGAGGAACTCAATACATGGTGTTGCTTTGAGAGTGAGGAGATGTGGTCAGAGGTGTTTCCCTCATCCTTAACATAAGATCATGCAAGATCTCATGAATAGGTAAGGTAGCTGCCTCCTTGGGAGCCTTAGGGTATTGTAGGATTTCTAATTCCTTTGCCCTAGGCTTTTTTCAGGAGCCACTGTGATAGAAAGACCTCGGGCCACATCTCTGATAAAATCCTGAAAGGACATATCCTCTGGTGGAGACATCCTACGCCGAGGAGAAGAGGAATCCTCAGGAAGAAGTACTCTGGTATCGGCAGAACTTTCAGAGTCTTCAGACTCATCTGAGGATTCAAAGTATCTCCAATCCGGTTGTTTGTGCAAGGCACGGTACCGGTACCGGTACCGATCGAAGTCGGATCAGAGTGGTCCGGTACCGACTTGCTGATGCCAGACAGAGACGCATGACTCGATCCCGGTAAAATACCTGCCGATGTCGATGCAGTCAGTGCCGGTACCGGTTGAATTGTCTGAGGCAGTCTCAGGGCATCAAGGCCGTGAGAAGAGCCGCCAGACTGCGTTCAATAGCCAAGAATCTCTGGTCTATCGACGCTGCTGATGCTTGGGTGTCGGTACCGGATGAAGCGGCTGGAACCCCAGAGCATGGCACCAGTAGTTCTGTCGAGGTTGAAGCCTCGAGAACATCCTGGAGGCCCGTTAGTGCTTTGGAAGCCGAAGCCTGACGCCGGGGCAATTTTGCAGGTGAAAGTCTCTCAAGGGCAACGCCAGAGGCATCTCGATGCTTAGAAGGAGATCTACCCTTTGAGGACCGGCTGGATTTATGTTTAGTTACCTGAGATCCATGGGAGGAAGACGAAGCCCTGGAAGACGTCGATGCCATGGAAGCTGCATCGGAGGGAAAAAGGGTGCTAATTTTAGCAGCTCGGTTTTGCGGGCCCCTTTTCAACATCATCCCACAGGCAACACACTCTGAAATAGAGTGGTCAGAACCTAAACATTTGAGGCACCACTCATGGGTGTCGGTGATGGAGATGGTATCGCCACACTTAGAACACTTTTTAAAACCCGAAGCGGGTTTTTCCATTTTGAGGAAAAACTGGGCCTAGTGCCCAAAATGGCGCGTGGCACCTGAGGAGAAAATTACTGGAAAAGACTCCAGAAAGAAAGGTTTTTTAAAAAAAAAAAAAGAAGAAAGAAGAACCGGCGGTACCGGTGTAGCGTCAAGGGAAGGCAGATGTGACCACAAAAAAGAAGAATGTCAGCTCCGCGGAAAACGAAGAATTGGAGAGGGACAGTTGGGAAGGCGGGAAGGCAGCACGCAGGCGCTGTGGGATGCTCCTAAAAGCTTTCCTATTGGACGCTGGGGAGCGTTCCTGCGCAGGCTCTGTCGGTACCGACGATACCCATATGTGAAGACTACATTCCTGCTTGTTCCTGGAGATTACACTATTCACAAAAGTTGTGTTTGAACAGCTTGCAAAACAAAGTGGACAAAGCCATGGGACCGGATGGGATACATCCCAGGATACTGAAAGAGCTCAGAGAGGTTCTTGCAGGGCCGTTAAAGGATGTTTTTAATAGATCCTTGGAGACAAGAGAAGTTCTGCAGGACTGGAAAAGGGCCAATGTGGTACCTCTACACAAAAGTGGTAATAGGGAAGAGGTGGCAAACTACAGGCCAATAAGCCTTACCTTGGTGGTGGGAAAAGTAATAGAGAAGCTCCTGAAAGAGAGAATAGTGGACTTTCTCAAAACCAATAGGTTGCATGATCCGAGGTAACATGGGTTTACCAAAGGACGATCATGCCAAACAAATCTAATTGAGTTCTTTTACTGGGTGACCAGAGAACTAGATCAAGGGCTTGCAATGGATGTGATCTACCTAGATTTCAGCAAAGTCTTTGATACTGTTCCTCATAGGAAACTTATCAATAAACTGACCAGCCTGGGGATGGATCCCAAGGTGGTGAACTGGATTAGAAATTGGTTGACTGACAGACGACAGAAAGTGATGGTAAACGGAACTTACTTGGATGAAAGAAGGTAATTAGTGGCATGCCCGAGGGATTGGTCCTGGGACTGGTCCTGTTCAATGTATTTGTGAGTGATATTGCTTAAGGACTGAATGGAAAAGTCTGTGTTTTTGCAGATGACACAAAAATTTGCAGTAGTGTGGACTCCCCTGAGGGAGTGGATAACATGAGGAAAGATCTGCATCGCCTCACAAGTGACTGATAAAAAGCACGGGTTTGCTGTGCACTTGTAGTGTGACCGTGTATGCATTTTCTTTTTTATTCAGAGACTACTTGCTCATGACCCCAAATGAGGATTTTGTGACCCCATTTGGGGTCGCCACCCACAGCTTGGGAAACGCTGATCAACAGGTTTATTTACAACTTCAAAGAAATGGAGCAGATTGGTGAGGCAAGACTTTCCCATTAAACCATGTCTGCCCAACTGCCCAATAATTAGATTTTTAATAATGGTTTCCACCATTTTCCCACACACCAACATTAGGCTCACCAGTCTGTAGTTTCCTGGATCACCCTTGGAGACCTTTTAAAAAAATAGGCATTATATTGGCTACCTTCCAATCTTCTGGTACCATAGACAATTTTAATGATAGGTTACCAATCACTAATGGTAGCTCTGCAGTTTCATCTTTGAGTTGTCTCAGCACTCTTGGTTATATACCATCTGGTTCAGGTGATTTATTGCTCTTTAGTTTATCAATTCATTCTACTACATCTTCCAGATCTCATTTAGCTCTTCTCACTCATCACCATTAAAAACCCTTTCTCCCATGGATAGCATCCTCATATCTTCCTCAGTGAAGCAAAGAATTCATTTAGTCCCTCAGCTTTGGTTTTGCCCTCCCTGAGTGTCCCTTTTACCCATTGATCATCTAATGGTCCAACTCATTCCCTCCCCAGCTTCTTGCTTCGAATGTATCAGAAAGTTTATATTATGAGTTTTAGTTTCTGTGGTATTTTTTTTTCAAATTCTCTTTTTACCTTTCTTATCAGTGCCTTGCATTTAACTTGCCAATGCTTATGTTATTTTCTATTTTCTTCATTTGGTTCCTTTTTCAATTGTTTGAAAGATGTTCTTTTGGCTCTAATGGCCTGTTTCACCTCACCTTTTTTAATTATTTATTTATGAGATTTTACTGATAATACAAATTATCAAATAAAAAGAAGCAAATGCAGAAATACGAAATCATCCACCATAATATGTCAAAACATAGCATAAAGCAATAAAGGTACATTAGCCCACGTTTCGGGGAACAAAACCGCAAGAAATAAATAAGGAAAACAAAACTGGAGAAAACCCTAACCTACAGGCTTCCCCAGTTAACATAGAAAATCTAGCCAATTTCCTACCCACTTACACCTAGGGGAATAGAAAGGAAATAACAAAATACAGAGAGCCATCAGAGTGCTTTTCCTTATCAAGAATCCATTTTTCTAAATCTGTAACAGATAAAAAAACATATTTATCATAACCCAATGACACCAGACATTTGCAGGGTATCTGAGAAAAAAAGTAGTGCCCAAAGTTAGAACTCTACCTTTATAAGTCAGAAATGATTTCCTATGAATTTGCGTAGAGCGTGACACATCTGGGAAAATGGATACTTTATCTCCACAAAACAATAAATCTTTCTTTCGAAAATATGCTTTAAGAATATCTACTTTATCATCATCTGAGGGCAAGGAAACTAATAAAGTAGCCCTAGTCGAAATCGTATCTTGAATATCCTCTAGAAATGCTGTCAAATTAATTTCTTCCCTCAAGGGCCTAGACTTCCTCATCTACTCTAGATACCACAACTTTAGAAGGAACATAATAACACTTGATAAACATCAAAGTATCCACATTAGACAAGAGAAGGACATCCTTTAAGTACTTACTTAATAGAACTGAAGGAGAAAGAAGGGATTGTACAGGGAAAATTAAGTATCCTTAAATTCCTGCTACGAGATAAAGTCTCCAAATTTTCAAGTTTCTGTTGTATAAACATACTATCCTTCATAACACTAGCCTGAAACAATGAAAGGGATTTAACTTGTTTATCTACATTCATGAAACTTGAATTCAAAGAAGTGATTTGAGAATCCAAGCTTTGAAATTTAACAATCGTATCTTTTGTAAATTGACACAAAGCAGGAACAGTATCAGTCAAAATGCGCTCAGTTCGATTGACCACCTGCTATTACTACTACTATTTAGCATTTATAAAGCGCCACGCACGCAGCGCTGCACAGCTAACCTATAAGAGGTAGTCAACATACAAGAGACAGTCCCTGCCCGTCAGAGTCATGCTCCTCGGAGCTTACAATCTAGTCAGAACAGTACAGAGCATTAGTCAGTTCTGCACAAGGTATGGTGTGGTATAGTTTGGTCATAAATGTTGACGGGGGTTAGGGTAGGATGAGGATGGAAGTCAGGATTCTGAATGCAATGGTGAAGAGGTGGGTCTTCAACCTCAATTTGAAGAGGGCCAGGGAGGGTGCCTGGCGCACAGATGCAGGTAGGCTGTTCCAGGTGTGTGGTGCAGCAAGGTGAAAGGAGCACAGTCGGGAGTTCGCAGTGCAGGTGAGAGGCATTGACAGAAGTAATTTGTTAGCGGAGCGCAGATTTCGAGAGGGGATGTAGGGAGAGAAAAGAGGTATTGAGGGGCCATAGAGTGAATGCACTTATAGGTCAGTAGGAGAAGCTTGAATTGGATGCGAAATTGGACAGGGAGCCAGTGAAGCAACCTGAGAAGAGGAGTAATGTGGGCATGGCGAGGCTGGCAGAAGATTAGTCGAGCAGCGTGATTTTGTATAGATTGAAGGAGAAGGAGGTGGCTCACGGGGAGACCAGAGAGGAGTAGGTTGCAGTAATCGAGGCGAGAGGAGATTAAGGAGTGGATAAGCATTTTGGTAGTGTGTTCAGAGAGGAAGGAGCGGATTTTGCTGATATTGTAGAGAAAGAAGCGGCAGGTCTTAGCTACAAGCTGGATATGAGCGGAGAAGGAGAGAGAGGTGTCCAAGAAAACCTCTAGATTGCGGGCCGAGGGAACAGGAAGGATAGTAGATCCATCCACATGGACTGAGAGAGGGGGAAGTGGGGGGGGGGGAGGAGTTGGGTGGAAAGACAAGGAGTTCAGTTTTGGCCATGTTCAGTTTCAATCGGCGATGAGACATCCAGGCAGCGATGTCCGAAAGACAGACAGAGATCTTGGACTGGGTTGCCGGAGAAATATTAGGTGTAGAGAAGTAGATTTGGGAGTTATCGGCATAGAGATGGTACCGAAAGCCATGGGAGGAGATAAGCGCGCCAAGGCCTTGGGTATAGCGAGAGAAAAGGAGGGGGCCCAAGACGGATCCCTGGGGTACACCTACATGGAGCGGGGTAGGGAAGGAGGAGAAGCCACCAGAGCATACACTGAATGAGCGATGGGAGAGGTAGGAGAACCAGGATAGTACGGAGTCCTTGAAGCCAAGCGAGAAGAGGGTGGTGAGGAGAAGGTTGTGGTCAACAGTGTCAAAGGCAGCAGAAAGGTCAAGAAGGATGAGGATAGAATAAAGGCCCTTAGACTTAGCCAGGAGCAGGTCATTGGTGACTTTTGTGAGTGCTGTTTCAGTGGAGTGTAGGGGATGGAAGCCGGATTGTAGTGGGTCCAGGAGGGCCTGGGAGGTGAGGAAGTCGAGGCAGCGACGGTGGACTGCTCATTCTAATAGTTTGGATATGAAGGGAAGGAGGGAGATGGGTCAATAGTTAGAAGGGCATGTGGGATCAAGGGAGGGTTTCTTGAGGAGGGGTGTGACAACAGCATGTTTGAAGTTAACGAGAATAGTTGCAGTGGAGAGTGAAAGGTTGAGGATATGAGTGATGGAGGGGACAATGGTGAGGGAGATGGAATGTAGGAGATGGGTGGGGATAGGGTCTGATGGACAGGAGGTGGGTTTGGAGGAGGAAAGAAGGAGTGCGGTTTCTTCTTCAGAGATCGGAGGGAAGGAGGAGAGGGTGGCAGGGGGAGGATGGATGGGGGGGGGGAGAATTGGGGAGGAGGGGAAGTAGATGAGGGGGTAGGGAATTGGAGGGTGATCTTGTGGATTTTGTCGTGGAAGTAGTCAGCTAGGGTTTGGGCAGAAAGGGAGGGCGGGATCGGGGGCGGGGGGATCTTGAGGAGAGAATTGAGGGTATTAAAGAGACGGCGAGGATCAGAGGCAAGGGAGTTGGTCAGATGGATGTAGTAATCTTGTTTGGCAAGTGCTAAGGCTGACTGGAAGGAGCCAAGCATGAATTTGAAGTGTAGAAGGTCTTCCGGGAAGCGGGATTTGGACCAAGCTTGTTCGGCAGAACGGGCGCAGATGCATAGGTAACGGATTGTGGGTGAAAGCCAGGGTTGGGGAGTAGATCGTTTGACAGGACGTGGGGTGGGAGGGGCAAGAGTGTCAAAGGCTGAGGATAGTGTAGCATTGTATGAAGATAATGCCTTGTCGATGGACTTGGAGGATATAATGGAGGAAAGAGATGGAGAAATGGTGGAGGAGCGAGTCAGGGGATCAATATTATGAAGGTTTCTAAATAGGTTGGAGGAGACAGGACGAGGTTGGGACGGCGGAAGCTGAAGAGTAAATGTTAAGAGGTGATGGTCAGATTAAGGAAGAATTGATTTTCGGGAGTTTGAGGGAGAGGAATTGGAGAAGAGTATTAGGTCAAGGCAGTGGCTGTGTAGGTGTGTGGGGGCAGTGGAGCAAAGTTGGAGGTCGAACGAGGAGGTAAGAGCGAGGAACTTTGAGGCATGGGGATTGGAGGGGTTGTCGATGTGAATGTTGAAGTTGCCAAGAATAAGAGTGGGGGAGGAGGGATCCATAAAGGCAGAAAGCCAGGAGTCGAAGTCGGTGAGGAAGGTTGATTTGGATTTGTCGGGTGGGCGATAAATAACAGCTACTCGGAGGGAAAGTGGTGTGAGGAGGCGAATGGAGTGGACTTCGAAGGAGAGGGGGTGTGTGATTGGGGTGGCAGGAGGGGTTGGAATTGGGAGGAGGGAGAGAGTAGGAGGCCAACGCCACCACCGCGACCAGTAGACCGAGGTGTTTGAGAGAACTGGTAGCCCCCATAGCAGAGAGAGGCAATGGATGCAGTGTCGTCTGGGGGGAGCCAGGTCTCGGTCAAGGCAAGAAGGTGTAGGGCATTAGAGATAAAGAGATCATGAATAAAAGGGTTTTTTTAAATGACTGAGCATGCGTTCCATAGGGCGCATAAAAACGGGAGAGTGGAGGGGGGAGGAGAGGGATATGGATAAGGCTGGATAAGTTACATGTGGATTTCTTAGAGTAGCGTGGGGGTCTATTTCTAGGGTAATACTGAGATTTAGAGGTAGCAGGGTGTGGGTGGGTATGTCTGAGTGTGTGTGCTCTCCAAGAGGGACATGAGGGAGGGGAAGTGACGGGTAAGTTGATGCCAAATGTCTAACAGTGAGATTGAAGGTGCTTGAGATTTATCAGGAGAAGCGGTAAGCTCCTTCCAAGTAACCACTTTGGGGAGCTCGCCTACCCCATAAGGACTTGGGGGAAGAAGGCACATCCGAGAGTTCTAAAAATCCAGGTGGTAGTGGAGGAGTTTACTCCGGAGAGCTAAGGCTGGCTCCCTCAGCAGAAGGAACAAAGAGAGCAGTACCTGACTTGGAAGCGGCCGGCATCGAGATCACATGCTTATCCATGGGGCCTCCAGCGATCTCCGTCAGTGCAGGTTTCTTTTTCCTCTTACCACCAGGCATTGCAGAAGTAAAGCAGCAGCCAAACTCCTACTCCCAATGGACTCCTAAGGGGCTCAACAAGGGGCCTGAAAATTACCTTTTGGATACGCCCCTTAGGAGACGCCCAAAATAGGCGCCGACGGCTGGCGCCGCAAAACACCGGCGCAGCTTTTATCAGGGCCGTTTGATGACGTCGCTGTGGCTGCTCCACATGGGCCGGCAGATTGCAAAGCCAGCTGCACTCTCTCTTCCGCGGGAACACAGGATTGCAGGCAAACACCCCCCTTCACCTCACCTTTTAACCAAACTGGCTGTTTGGCCTTCCATCTGCTTTTCTTAATGAGTGGGATGCATCTGGTTTGGGCTTCCAAGACTGAATTTTTAAACAATGTCCATGCCTCATGTAAACTCTTGACCTTTGCAGTTGCTCATTTTAATTTCTTTCCAACTATTTTCTTCAATTTATCATAGTCTCTCTTTAGAAAATTAAACACTGACACAGTAGATTTCCTTTGAATACTCACTCCAGTTATTAAATTATGTGTGATCATATTATGATTTCTAGTATCTAGTGGTCCCAACATAGTTAACTCTGGTACCAAATCCTGTGTTCTACAAAGGACTAAGTCTAAAATAGCTCCTTCTCTAGTCTGTTCCTGAACCAGCACTCCATGAAGTAGTCATTTATTCCATCTAGGAACTTTACCTCTCTAGCATGCTCTGACGTGATGTTTATCCAGTCAATATTGCAAGGTGGTTCTTGCAGCACTGCAGTGGCCACAGAGGTAGCAGAGCTCTGTTGTTGGGTAGCGGCTCATCTTGTGGCTCTGTTGGTGGCCCACATAGCAGGCAGCAACAATGTGCAGGCCAACGTTTTGGGTCAAAACACTGTGGATCCCAGCGAGTGATAAGCCCTCGCATATTCGACCTCACTATGTGGAGGCGGGGCCTTCCAGTGTTCGATCTGATGGCAACCCAGGATATGCCAAGGATCTGCAGGCAGTGGGCTTGGATGCCCTTCTTCAGGAGTGGCCCCAAAAGAAGCTCCTATATGTTTTTCCCTTGTGGTCTTTGGTGAGCTAACTTATGTGCAGAATTCAGTCTCACCCAAGCTTAGTATTACTCCATGTATATAGCTATTATAATTTAAGTTATTATGTTCTAGTTATGGAGTGGCCTAGTGGTTGGGGCAAGGTACTTCAGGCCGGAAGGTCGGGGGTTCAAATCCCACTAGAGGACAGCAACCTTGGGCCGGAAGGACTGGGGTTTCTAGTCCCACAGGTGCTCCTTGTGGTCTTGGGCAAGCCACTTAACCCTCCATAGCTCATGTTCCTTGTAAAATAGTTATCTCCAAGTTATAATGCCCTGTTCAATGTAATTTCAGTTTGTTCAATGTAAACCGCACTGATGCAGAATAGCGCGGTATATAAGAGAATGTAAATAAATAAATAAATGTTTAGCTGCTAATTGTTCCATGTAATCCAAGTTCTATGTAATGCTGAGTTCAGTTCCATGTAAATCGCCTTGACCTTTGGCAATACGGTGAATAAAACGTGGTAAATAAAATAAATAGTGGCACTAGACTGGCGACAGATGCCACAATATGTGGAACTCTTAAACCTACTGGCGGTATCTCTTCTATTGCTATCTTAGGAGAGGAGAGTTCTGTGGGAGAGGCTCCTGGTTATGAGGATCCCATTCCCTTTTTGCTTACAGCTTAGTCCTTGAGAGGTGTAAGCTATTCAAGAAAGGATACTCTGGAGTGGTAGACAACACCTTCCAAAGGTGGTAGACAACACCTTCCCAACACTTTCAGAAGGCCTCTAAATCTTTGGCCTATGTGAGGATCTAGGATCTGGGGTCTGTTGGATCTGAGAGGTGGTTTTCCTCTCAGGCCCTTGATGCCAGGAAGCTGGACATGGTCACCATTCTGTCCTTCTTACAGCCTGGGTTTGATCAGGCTTTAGCTCTAAAGCTTCTCAGCCTATCTTTACCATTTGAATTTTAATCATTTCCCTAAGAATTCCCCAGTCCCCTGGTATTCTGTTTGTCTGTCTTTCTTGGCAGATAGTAAGCTCTGTGGAGAAGGGACTTTCTGTGTACTTGTAAAAGTGCTGCATATGCCTAGAAGTGCTATATAAATGCTGAGTAGTAGTAGTTCAAGCGATGACCCTTGTATGCTACTGAGGGAATGTTCGAGTGTCCTTAGCAGCACAGTCTGATGTATCTTGCTTCCTCAAGGCGTTGAAGCAGATCCATCCACCTGTGTATCTGATTGTACTGCAGTTGAGTCTTTCTCTGGTGTTGAAGGAACCAAAATGTTCCCCTCCCCCCTTTTGAGCCCTTCAGATGGCTTCTCTCAAGGATTTAACCCTGAAGGTGGTACTCCTAGTGGCCATTGCATCTTCCAGGTGGGAGCTACAGGCCTTGTCCTGTAGGAAGCCTTTTCTGGTCATCTTGAGAGCATTTGTCTCTCCGAGGACAGTACAGTCCTTTCTCTCAAAGGTGCCATCTTCCTTTCATCTTAATCAGATTGTGATTCTGCACTTCTTCTTAGAGAAGTACTTTAGACACATCCCTCACTGCATCTGCTGGATATGAGGAGGGTGTTAGTGAAGTATCTGGTGCTTACTAATTCCTTCTGCAAGTTGAACCATCTCTTTGTTCTATTCAGTGGTCTGAGGAAAGGACAGGCAGCAACCGAGTCCTTGATTGCTGGCTAGATTAAGGAGGTTATTAATTCATCCTACCTTCTGTGTGGGAACCATGTGCTGGAGAGAAACAAGCCTCTTCTGGGGTGGAGCCCTGTTGTCTCTGGAGGACATCTGTAAGGCAACAATCTGGTCATCTCTGAGCACCTTTATAAAGCACTACAGGTTGCATGTGGGAGCCAGTGCGGATGGCATCTTGGAGGACAGTTCTGTCCAGTGTGTCATCTTTCTACCACCCTGGGTCATGATTGTGTAGGTATGTCTCACTTGTCTGGACTGGCTAGCAGGATGAGAAGGAAGGAGAAAATGTACATGCCTGATAATTTCCTTTCCTTGAATTCTGCTAGACAAGTCCAGGACCCATTGTGGAAGCCTACTGCTACAGGTTTGGAAATCATGAGGATTGTTTTCCGAGCTTAATAGTTTGATTGCAGACATTTTGTCACCATTTGAGGGTACATCATCAGTGTGGGGTTCCAGATAGTAATGTGCCTGAATGCTTGCATTTGCATTTATATTGGGTTTGGTGGTGACTCAGCACTTTGGTTCGCAGGGATTGGTTGGTTGGTTGGTTTCCCTGAGGGTTGCTGGGGTGTGGTTGCTGTTTCTAAGCCTTATTGGTGATGACTCAGCTCTTTGGTCCACAGGAATTGATCGGATGGTTTCTCTGAGGGTTGCTGGGGTGTGGTTGCTGTTCCTGGGTCTTGTTGGTGATGACTCAGCTCTTTGGTCCACAGGGATTTGTAGATCGGGTCTATGTCGATATGTCTGTTTATCGAGTTTGTGGTGGAAAACCAGGCTTCCAGAAATTCTCTCTCTCTTTTTGTTTGTGTTCATGCTATGATTTCAGTTGTGTTCCAGTTGAATTTGTGTCCTTCCGTGTCTTGAAGGATTGAGACCTGGGAGAGTGGGTCGTGTCTTTTGCTGGCTAGTTGGTGTTCGTGTAGTCTGGTGGATAGTTTTCTTCCTGTTTGGCCAATGTAGTTTTTGCCACTATCATCACATTGATTTTTGTACACGACATTTGTCCTTTGATCTTTCTCTGGTTTTCCATTTGGTTTTGACAGGATTCTTCTCAGTGTCATGGTTGGTTTGTGGGCTGTTGTAATGTTGTGGTCTTTTAGTAGTCTCAGAGGTGTTCTGGATATAAGGGAGGGTGAATCGTCAGGGTGCACTTTCGGTCTGGAGGTTCAAGCTTTTTGGATGCAGATATCTGCGGATGAAGTTCCATGGGTATCCACTCCTTATTAACGCCTTGTATAGGTGTTTCTCTTCTTCCATTTTAGCTGCTGGCATTAACCTTTAAAAAGGAGATAGAGCAGCTTTTAAACTAGATATTAGGGGAAAGCCGACAGTCGCCCAAGAGCGGATGGGTTCGGAAGAATGTATCTTTAAAGGATACTACCAAAAGCAGATAGGTTCCACAAAAGATAAAGTAGCCCAAATGCCCTCAAATATGGAGCAGACAGAGCTTAAAGATCCCAAATTACCCATGTCTAACAATAGCCAAATTAATATGAATAAAATACATTCTCTAAAATGCTTGTATGCAAATGCTAGAAGTCTAAAAAATAAGATGGGAGAGTTAGAATATATAGCACTAAATGAAAGGTTAGATATGTTTGGAATATCAGAGACATGGTGGAAGGAGGACAACCAGTGGGACACTGTGATACCTTGGTACAAACTATATCGTAATGATAGAGCTGATCAAATTGGTGGAGGGGTTGCTCTCTATGTTAGAGAGGGCATTGAGTCAGAAAGGATTAAAGTTTTGTAGGAAACAAAATTTGCTGTAGAATCTATATGGATTGAAATTCCATGTAAAAGGGGGAAGGCAATGGCAGTGGGGGTGTACTATCGAGCGCCTGGCCAGAATGACCAAATGGATGATGAAGTGCTCAAAGAAATCAAGGAAGCTAACAAAGGTTACAGCGCAGTAACAATAATGGGTGATTTCAACTACCCCGGTATCGACTGGGTCAGTGTCACGTCAGGACATGCTAGGGAGATAAAGTTCCTAGATGAAATAAATGACTGCTTCTTGGAGCAGCTGGTTCATGAACCGACCAGAGGGGAAGCCATATTAGACCTAGTCCTTAGTGGAACACCAGATCTAGTGCAAGAGATAAGGTTGTTGGGGCCACTTGGCAATAGTGATCATAGCATGATTGCCTTTGATTTAATTAGTGGAGGAGGGATAGTAAGGAAATCCACAGTACTACCTTTTAACTTTCGAAAGGGAGACTATGATAAAATGAGGAAAACAGTTAAGAAAAAACTAAAAGGAGCAGTTGCAAAGGTTAAAGACATACATCAGGCTTGGCTGTTGTTGAAAAATACTATCTTGGAAGCCCAGACCAGCTGTATTCCACGCTTTAAGAAAAGTGGAAGGAAGTCCAAAAAACTGCCAGCATGGTTTAAAGGTGAGGTCAGAGAGGCTGTTGCCAAAAAAGCATCTTTCAGGAAATGGAAAAAAGAGCCAAACGACGAAACCTGGAAACAGCACAAGCACTGGCAAAACAAATGCAAGGCATTAATAAGGCAGGCATAGGGAGAATTTGAGAAGAAGCTTGCTGCGGAAGCAAAAACACGAAGTAAAGACCTTTTCAAGTACATTCATAGCAAAACACCTGTGAGAGAGTCAGTTGGTCCATTAGATGATAAAGGGGTTAAAGGAGCACTAAGAGGCGACAAGGCGATAGCGGAAAGACTGAATGAATTCTTTGCTTCAGTCTTTACTGAGGAAGATGTAGGGATGTTACCCATGACTGAAGTGGTATTTAAAGGTGCGGAAGAATTGAAGGAAATATCGATACATCGGGAAGATGTATTACAACTATTAGATAAACTGAAGAGTAGCAAATCACCTGGGCCGGATGGTATACATCCAAGGGTGTTGAAAGAACTGAAATATGAGATAGCAGACCTGCTATTAGTAATCTGTGAACTATCATTAAAATAATCTCTAATACCTGAAGATTGGAGGATCGCCAATGTAACACCAACACCAAGGGTTCCAGGGGTGATCCGGAAACTACAGACCGGTGAGCCTGACGTCAGTACTGGGAAAAATGGTAGAAACCATCATAAAGAATAAAATTACTCAGCATGTAGATAGTCATGACCTAATGGGAGACAGCCAACATGGCTTTAGACAAGGAAGATCTTGTCTTACTAATCTGTTATGTTTTTTTGAAAGAGTGAATAATCAGGTGGACAAAGGTGAGTCGGTTGATATTGTGTATCTGGACTTTCAGAAAGCCTTTGACAAGGTCCCTTATGAGAGACTTTTGTCAAAACTAAAGAGTCATGGGATAGGAGGCAGTGTACTATTGTGGATCAGGAACTGGTTAAAAGATATAAAGCAGAGGATAGGGCTAAATGGCCAATTTTCCCAATGGAGAAAGGTGAATAGTGGCGTACCCCAGGGATCTGTGCTGGGTCCGCTGCTTTTTGACATATACATAAATGACCTGGAAAGTGGAATAACGAGTGAGGTTATCAAATTTGCAGATGACGCAAAACTATTTAAAGTTGTTAAAACCCAAGAGGATTGTGGAAAATTGCAAGAGGATCTTGATAAATTGGAAGACTGGGCATCAAAATGGCAGATGAAATTTAATGTGGACAAGTGCAAGGTTATGCACCTAGGGAAGAACAACCCAAACTATGGTTACACGATGCAAGGTTCCACATTAGGAACCACCACCCAGGAAAAAGATTTAGGCGTCATTGTGGATACCATGTTAAAACCCTCGGCCCAGTGTGCAGCGGCAGCCAAGAGAGCAAATAGAATGCTAGGTATGATAATGAAAGGAATGGAAAATAAAACAAAAGATATTATAATGCCTCTATATCGTTCCATGGTGAGACCGCACCTTGAATATTGTGTGCAATTCTGGTCGCCGTATCTTAAAAAGGATATAGCGATTTTAGAAAAGGTTCAGAGAAGAGCCACCAAAATGGTAAAGGGGATGGAAGGATACTCCTATGAAGAAAGGCTAAAAAGGTTAGGGCTCTTTAACCTGGAAAAGAGACGGCTGAGGGGAGATATGATAGAAGTCTATAAATTAATGAACGGAGTGGAACGGGTAAACGTAGATCGATTGTTTACGTTATCAGAATATAGAAAGACTAGGGGACATGCAATGAAGCTACAGGGTAAACTATTTAAGACTAATAAAAGAAAATATTTTTTCACTCAACGTGTAATCAAACTTTGGAATTTGTTACCGGAGGATGTAGTAAAGTCTGTTAGTGTAGCTGGGTTTAAAAAAGGTTTGGACAAGTTCCTGGAGGAAAGGTCCATAAACCATTATTAAGAAGGGACCCAGAATATCAATGCTTGAACCAATACAAGCATTGTGGAACCTGTGTCCCTTGGGGAAACTGCTAGGTACATATGACCTAGATTGGCCACTTTTGGAAACAGAATACTGGGCTTGATGGACCTTGGTCTGACCCAGTATGGTATATCTTATGTTCTTATGTTCTGTCATTTTGTAGTGGTATTCTACTCTTCTGAATAGTGTTTTATGCAGCTTTGTTTGCTGTATAAGTTCAGGATTTGGTCCATGTGTGTTGCTTTCCTGTATACTGATGTGTGGAATTTGCCAGTTTTGGTTCTTGTGACAAGAATATCTAGGAATAGGAATTTGTTGTCCTTGGTCATTTCCATTGTGAACCGGATGTCCTCGAAGACACTGTTCAGTAGCTGGAATGTTTCTTCAATTTGGTTGTGTTTTATTATGACAAAGGTGTCATTGACGTACCATACCCACAGTTTTGGGTTACTTGTGGGAGTAGGATGCTTTTGAGTTTTTGCATCACAATCTCAGTAACTAGGCCAGATATGGGGGATCTCATTGGTGATCCTTTCAGTTGTTCATAGATTTATCCATCAAATTCAAAGTAAGTTGATAGGCACATATGCTTTGTGTTGTGAGTGACCCTGTTTGTGTCGTTTGGTCATTGAGTAGGTCTGCGATTATATTGACTGACAATTTTTGGTCGATGGATGCATATAGTGCTGTGACACCAAACAATACCATCTCTTCATCTTCTTTGATCCAATGGTCTTTTAGTTGGTTCAGAAACTATTGGGTAACTGACTCGTAGATCAGGTGTTTGAGGAATTTTCATGCGTCTTTGGCTAGATTGTAAGTAGGTGTGCCTGGGAGTGAGAAGATTGGCCGGAGTGGTGCATCTTCTTTGTGTACTTTTGGAAATCCGTAGAACTGTGTGATGTTGGACTCGGTTGCTCTCATTCGCCAGCATTCTTCTCTTGTGATCTGGTTTGATTGTTCAAGTTTTATTAGGGTTTTGTAGATCCTGTTGGTGAGCTTCATGCTCGGATTGTCAGTGAGCTGGTAAGTTGACGTGTCCTGTAGTAGTTTCGCTTTCCGTATGTACTCTGCCCTGTCCAATACAACCATCATGTGTCCTTTTCGGTAGGAAGAATGATGATTGTGCGGTTGGGTCTTCAGGGATTGGAGCGCTTGTTTAAAGAGTGCGTTGAATTTTTGGTTTTGTTTCAGAACTGGGACGATGGTTTGGCGTATTTGTTGTTGGGTATCCTCGCCAAGGTGGTTTGAGTAAGTTTTTGAGGTTGGCTAGGAATTCTGTATTGGTTGCATTGCTTAAATTAAAGTTGAATCCTTTTATGAGAACTTGCTTTTCGTGGGTTTTGAGTTGCCAGTTGGATAGTGAAAGCATGTTTGTTTGTACAGGGTAGTCTACACTATTAGACTACCTAAACCTGAGAAAGAGTTAATTCTGTTCAGAACCTTGCTTAGAAATAAAACTTCATATATTTGCTTACTAAGTAGGGGAAGAGGTACATGTCCTGTAGATAAGAAAAAGGGCAGCTTGTACTCTAGCCTTGCAGTCTCAGGGTTATTAGATATCAAGCAGTTATGTCTTGGAATATGTGTATGTCTCCTCACACCGACCTAGTCAGCAGTAAACAATTATTAGATATCAAGCAGTTATGTCTTGGAATATGTGTATATCTCCTCATATTGGCCTAGTCAGCAGTAAACAGTTATGTCTTGGAATCCATGTATGTCTCCTCATATTGACCTACACTGATTAGAAGTTGACCTACGATATGATAAATGCGTAATGTCTGACGTGTAATAATAAAGTGAAATTATGCTGTATCATCCAAAAGAGCCTTATAAATAAAGTGAACCATGGCTATCAGTTAGAGTAAACAAGGAGAACTTGGTTCTGTTGTTTCTCTCCACAAAGCTTTGGTGTATTTCTATAGAATTGTGTGGTATTTTATTGCTGTCTTTGAATTACCTTCCCATTGTTTTGAATGTAGTCTTCTGTAGCTCCAAGAGCCCTGCAAGGTTGCTGGTGAGGGGGGGGGGGGGGGGGCTAAGAAGGCCCACAGATAGGTTTCTTAACCATTGTTCTTCATTGTTGTGGCAGTTGTTGCGGTTGTGTCCAGATAGTTTTTTTTCCTGTATAGCAGTGCATTTTCTCTCTCATGTTTAGTGCTGGAAGTGCTGCCCTTTAACTGCATTTTCAATATCAGTACCTGATACAGAGTCAAATTTGGTAAGATGGCAAAAGGTTTGTGCAAAGTTATTGCTGTCAATTAATAATTTGTTCTGAGTTTTTCAGTCTGGCTTTCTGCTTATGATGTGTCATACTGGATTTCTCAGTGTTGCACATGTGACATCATCAATGAAAATTACTCTGGTCTGCCTTCACCTATTGGCTGGAGAGCATAACTCACTCATCTGGACAGGTCTAGTCTAGCAGGATTCAAAGGAAGGAAATGTATCGAGTATGATAAATTTCTTCCTTAGTGTCGTTAAGTCAATGCCAACTCCTGGCAACCCAGTGGGCTCCTGGGTTTTCTTGGTAAGGTGTGACCAGAAGTAGATTGCCTTTCTTCCGAGGCATTAGAGGGGAAAGCACAGTTACTTACCTGTAACAGGTGATCTCTGGGAACAGCAGGAATTAGTCTTCACATATGGGTATCGTCGGTACCGACGGAGCCTGCGCGGGAACGCTCCCCAGCATCCAAAAGGAAAGCTTTAGGGAGCATCCCACAGCGCCTGCGCGCTGCCTTCCCGCCTTTCCCAACCGTTTCTCTCCAGTTCGAGTTTTAAAGCTGAGACAAAGAGAGAGAGAGAGGAAAGGAAATATAGATAGAGATACAACTCCTAGGGGAGGTGGAAGGGTTGTGAAGACTAATTCCTGCTGTTCCCAGAGATCACCTGTTACAGGTAAGTAACTGTGCTATCTCCAGGAATAAGCAGGAATGAGTCTTCACATATGGGGACTCCCCAGCTAGAGATGCCTGGGAGATCACCCAGATTGTGAGTCCCTGGAAGGGCTCCATCTCCAACTATGAATCTCAGGCATCCAGTCAGGGATGGAGGGCAGGAGTTGATTAGGTATGGAACAGGTGTTTGAGAACAGCCTGACCAAACAAGGCATCCCGGTAGGAATCCTTGTCCAAGCAGTAATGGTCTGTGAAGGTATGAACTGAGGCCCAGGTGGCTGCTCGACAGATTTGGTCGATGGACACAGAGTTTAGATGAGCCATAGAGGCTGCCATGGCTCTCACATTGTGAGTTGTGACATGGCCTTCCAGAGAAAGGTTCTTACTCTGGTAGGCGAAGGAAATACACTGAGCAATCCAATTGGACAGAGTTCTCTTAGAGACTGGAAGTCCTAAATGAGAAGGATCAAAAGCAACAAAAAGTTGAGAGGACTTTCTATGTTGCTGTGTTCTTCGTAAATAGAAAGCAAGTGCTCTTTTGCAATCCAGGGTATGAAGACTCCTCTCTGCACTTGATGCATGAGGCCCTGGAAAGAAGACAGGTAAATATACCTCCTGGTTCAGATGAAAAGGTGAGACCACTTTAGGCATAAAGTGTGGATTAGTTCTGAGAACTACCTTGTCATGATGGAACCTTGTATAAGGAGGATTAGCCACTAGAGCTTGTAACTCACTGATACGGCGAGCTGAGGTGAGTGCAATGAGAAAAATAACCTTCCAGGAAAGGAATTTCAAGGAGGTAGTGGCTAAGGGTTCAAAGGGTGGCTTCATAAGCTGGCCAAGAACCAGATTTAGGTCCCATGCCACTGGAGGTGGTCTAATGGGAGGTTTAGTTAAAAGAAGGCCTCTCATGAACCTTGCTATAAGAGGATGAGAGGAAATAGGTTGTCTATCAAGAGGCTTCAGGGATGCTGCAATAGCACTCAAATGGACTCTGATTGAATTTGTTTTAAGGCCTGCATGGGATAAATGCAGCAAATAGTCTAGTAACGAATTCAAAGGTATTGCAGAAGGGTTAAGACCATTTTCTGCACACCAAATGGAAAACCTTTTCCATTTAAAAGCATAAGAGCGTCTGGTGGAAGGCTTTCTGGAAGCATGAAGGATATCCTTCACTTGCTGAGAAAGGTGTAAATCTTGAAGGTCTAGGCCTTCAGCAACCAGGCTTTGAGATGAAGAGACTGAGGATTTGGATGCCACAGGGTTCCCTCCTCTTGGGAGAGGAGATCTGGAGCAGACCCCAGGTCCAGGGAGGGAGCTTGAGAGAGATGCAGAAGTAGAGGGTACCACACTTGGCGTGGCCAATGTGGTGCTATGAGGATCATAGATCCCTTGTCTCTCTGAAGCTTGAACAGAGTCTTGGGAATGAGGGGAATAGGTGGAAAGGCATAGAGGAAGTCTTGCCCCCAGTGAAGGAGGAAAGCATCCCTGGCCTGAACTCCCTGACAAGGAATCCTGGAACAAAACCGGGGAAGTTTGGCATTCCACGGACTTGCAAATAGGTCTATGTCTGGGGTACCCCAAATCCGGAAAATCCTGGCTATCTGGTCCCCATGGAGGGACCATTCGTGTGGAAGCAGAACTCGACTGAGTCTGTCTGCCCAAGAGTTTTGAACCCCTGGAAGATACACTGCCATGAGATGGATTTGATGCTCTCTGGCGAAGGCCCACAATCTCAGAGCTTCGTTGCAAAGCGACAGAGAGCCCGTCCCTCCCTGCTTGTTCACATAGAACATGGCTACCTGATTGTCCGTATGGATGAGGACTGTCCTGTAGCTGAGCAGGGTGTGAAATACTCTGAGAGCTAAGAAGATTGCTCTGAGCTCTAAGAGGTTGATATGGAGAGATGTCTCCTGTGGAGACCAGATGCCCTGAGTAGAGAGATCTTGAAGGTGAGCTCCCCAACCCTTTGGAGAGGCATCTGTTGTAAGGGTTACTTGGGGTAGCACCTGTTGAAAGGGGGACCCCAACAACAGATTTTGAGTGGATTTCCACCAGTGGAGGGACCAAAAGAGGCGACTGGAGGTTGCTATTTTGTCTGACAGGCAACCTGATGCCTGGGTCCATTGGGTGGAAAGAGTCCACTGAGCTGCCCTCATGTGAAGGTGAGCATAAGGAACCACATGCACTGTGGATGCCATGTGGCCTAAGAGTTGTAGCATCTCTCGAGCAGTTAAATGGGATTTTAACTGAATCTGGGAGGCTAACTGCACCAAGCGTAGGCAACGGGCCTGGGGAAGATAGGCTCTTGCAGTTGTAGTATCCAGTAAGGCCCCTATGAACTCTAGAGACTGAGTAGGGGTGAGATGGGATTTGGGAATATTGATTACCAGTCCCAGATACTGAAGGAGATGCTTTGTGCAGGCCAGGGAGGTCTTGCCTCTGACTGGGATGGAGCTCGGATGAGCCAGTCGTCCAGATATGGGAATACGAATATCCCCAGAGTGCGTAAAAATGCAGCTACCACTGCCATGCATTTTGTGAACACTCTTGGAGCAGAGGCCAGACCGAAAGGAAGCACTCTGTATTGGTAGTGCTTTCCTTGGTAAAGGAACTGAAGGAATCTTCTGTGTGTTGGATGGATGAGGACATGGGTGTAGGCATCCTTTAGGTCTAGAGAACAAAGCCAGTCCTGACTCTGGAGGTATGGAAGGAGAGTACCCAGAGAAATCATCTTGAATTTCTCCTTGTATAGAAACTTGTTCAACTCTCTGAGATCTAGGATGGGTCTGTAGCCTCCTGTTTTCTTTGGGATGAGAAAATAGGGGGAGTAGAACCCTGAACCCTGTTGAAGAAGGGGTACTTCTTCTATTGCCCCTTGGGCAAGAAGGGTAGAAAACTCTTGACCTAGAAGGTCGAGAAGAGAAGTTGGAGAGCTGAACTGTTTCACCATGGTGTAAGGAGGAAGGTTCAAGAAATGTAGTTTGTATCCCTCCCTTATAATGGAGAGGGTCCAGTGCTCTGCTGTGATTTGTTCCCATCTGGGAGCAAAGTGAGCTAACCTTCCTGGGATGGTGAGAGGCTCTGGATGTTCTAGAGCCAGAAAAGCTAAGTTCTCTAGTGGAAAGTCAAAGGCCCTGAGGAGGCTGAGGCTGTTGGGCCGTTGCAGTCCTCGCAGCCTGAGGCTTGGCCTGTTTTGGTTGTTGCTGCCTCTTTGTAGCAAAACGACCCTGAGAAGAGGCCTGACCATAACCAGAAGAAAATTTCCCTTTTTTTGGGAAAGATCCTTTCTTGAATAACCTCTTTTTGAAAGGAGTAGTAGTAGACTTTGAGAGTCTATCTAAAGCAGAATTTTCAGCATCCATCTGGGTGGCTTTTGCTTGCCAATCTTTGCCAAACAGGTTTTCCCCTGTACAGGGAAGGTTGCCCAGACCATCCTGTACCCAGGATTCCAAATCAGAGGCTTGTAACCAAGCTACTCTGCGTGCGCCTATGGCAATAGCCGAAGCTCTACTGGCACCCTCAAAGGAGTCAAAGGCTGCACGGTTGGAAAACTTGGATACATCCTGAGCATGTTTAAGCCAGGTAATATATTCTTCTCTCTTATCTTCTGACATAAAAGGAGATAAGGTGTGTAGATGATCTGTAACCTCTTTTAGAAACATCCCCATATAGAGACTATAGGAGTTGATTCTGGCTACAAGCATACTGGCCTGGAAGATTTTCCTGCCAAAAGCATCTAAGGTTCTGCATTCTCTTCCTGGAGGAGCAGAGGAGTGTCTTTTTGTACTCTTGATTTTTTTCATAGCAGACTCTACCACAATAGAGTGGTGAGGAAGCTGAGTTTTATGAAATCCAGGACAAGGAGGAACACGATTCATAGTGTCCAACCTGCGAGAAAAAGGAGAGGTGGTAAGAGGAGTTTCCCATATACCTAACATGTGGTCATAAAGAATCTCATGTATTGGTAAAATGGCTGCCTCTTTAGGAGCCTTAGGATATTGAAGAATATCCAAGTTTTTGGCTCTGGGCTCAGTTTCAGAGGCTACTGCAATGGACAGGCTTCTGGCCACCTCCCTGATGAAGTCCTGGAAAGACAAGTCCTCAGGAAGAGACATTCTCCTTTTTGGAGAAGAGGGTTCCTGAGGACGGATCTCCGATGCTTCGATAGAAACCTCTGATGCATCAGATTCTTCAGAGGAATCGAAGTATCGACTGTCTGGATGCTCTCGCAGAGCCCGATACGAGTACCGAGGGGTATCGACATCGGGAGTCATTGGTACCGAATCGGTACTAACAGGCATCACTGGATACCGTATCGCTGCTTTCGATGCTGATGCCGATGCAAGCGGTACTGGTATTGGAACCGGAGCTGGATCCGGAACTAGAATCGGTATCGACAACGGAGGTTGTTGTTGTACCGAGGGCGTCGCAGCTTGTATGAAGGCCGTGATAGCCCGCTGCATGGTCAGAATATTCTGATCCATCGACGCCACCAATGTCTGGATGTCGGTACCGGGAACCGCCGGTACCCCAGAACATTGTAACAGGTGATCGGTCGAGGCCGTGCCATCGATGTCAACCTGTGACCCCACAGATAATGCTTTGGAAGCCGGAGCCTCCCGCTGGGGTAATTTTGCCGGTGTGGATTCCTCAATAATAAGTTCGGGTACATCTCGATACTTAGAGGGAGATGTACCCTTTGAGGATCGACCGGATTTAAGTTTTGTTACCTGAGATCCATGGGATGAAGAAGAAGCTCTGGAAGACGTCGATGCCACAGAAGCTGCATCGGAGGGAAACAGGGTACTGAGCTTGGCTGCCCGATTTTGTAACCCTCTTTTAGACATCATGGAGCAGGACTCACAATCCGCGATGGAATGATCAGGACCTAAACATTTTAGACACCAGTCATGGATGTCTGTGACAGAAATAGTGCCACTGCACTTTGTGCACTTTTTAAACACGGAGGCGGGTTTTTCCATGAGGAAAAAGACTGTAGGCCTAGGGCCACAGGAGAAAATGCACTGAAGCAGAAAGAAAAAAAAAATTTTTTTTTTTAAAGAAAGAATAGAGACCAGTGGTACCGGTCCTCGAGAAGGCAGACACGCGACTAAAGAAAATAAGAAATAAGAAAATAAGAAATTCTTCAGCGGTGACAGGAAACACGACCTGCTGGCTCCGCGGAAAAGAAGAACTGGAGAGAGACGGTTGGGAAAGGTGGGAAGGCAGCGCGCAGGCGCTGTGGGATGCTCCCAAAAGCTTTCCTTTTGGACACTGGGGAGCGTTCCCGCGCAGGCTCCGTCGGTACCGACGATACCCATATGTGAACTCATTCCTGCTTGTTCCTGGAGATAGTAGCTTGTCCAAGACCACAAGGTGTGCCAATGGGAATCATTTCCTGGATTCTTGGTCACTGGGTTGCTGCTCTAACCACTAGGCCACTCCTCCTTCCTTAATTGGTCTTTAATTTCTTTATTCTCATATATCCATATACTAGTCATTCCAGGTTCTATGGTTATGATTGTCTCTCTGGTAAACTCATGTGTAAGACTCCTCATGACAAACTTGTGTATGGATCTTGTGCTGCAGTGAGAACCTTGTTGCTGCCAGCACCCTAGTTCTGATCCCAGACTTGTTCTGTCAGACTACCACAACTGCTACTTCCATGAGGATGCTGCTAAGTATGTCAGTGTCCATGTTTTTGAAAGGGAGCATTGGTACTACAGTGTTCTCTTCAGAAAGCTTTGCCAGCTAAGTGACATGGAGGAGTAGCTGCGTGTGCTGCACTATAAGCTGGCCAGCAGCAGACAATGTAACTAATCTTTCAAATTAATTTAAGTGTCTAATTGATTCATATTATATTTATCTATACTGTTATGATTTTTAAGTATTAATTACAAAATCACTTAAATCATTTTTCTATTCCTGCTCATTATTTTGCTATGTCAATTTATCAGATTAAGTTAGCTGGGTGGTCAGTAAAATCAGCCGAGTGGCATGCCTATTCAAAAGGTCTTGGGAGAACACTGCATTATACCTTTGGGCTGACACTATGTCCTCACTATCTTGAAGCTGCCCTCTGCCCCTCCTTCCTGCTTCTAATACGGCCTGAAGCCAGGGGAGCACTGAGGTCAAACTGCCACCAGTTTACTCCGGTACCAGTCCTGCCACTATTAGTCAGAGCTCTTAGGCTACTTTGGATAAATTTTTGGCTTAGTCTCTCCAAGTCTCCTATATGTTCTAACTTTGCTTATTCATTGTAAATAGCTCCCTTCCACCTTTCCCCCACAAAAAAGTCCTTTCTTTAGAAAGGCCTTCCTAAGCCTCAAATGACAATAACTCAACATGGTTCTTGTAAATATTATTCATGTATCAATGGTTCTTGTAGTTAATGTATCAATGTTGCCCTGAGTTTTATGTAATTTGGTTTGTTTTACTGTAAACCGCCCTTGATCTTGGAAAGGGGCGGTATAGAAAATAAATTACAAATAAATAAATAAAAGCCCCAAAATACTGCATAGTATCTGAGCTCCTGCTCTTCAACAAATCCAAGCAAATTAACCATAGAGCAAACTAAAGCATTTTAACCATACAAAAAATCATCATTCTGCATTCCTGTAACAAAAAAAGAAGAGGGAAAATTTCACCGATAGGAATTTAGCGCAGTAACTAGGTAGGGGACAATTTTCTGAGATTAACTATCCATTCATCCACATGCTTCATGTTCCATATGCATAGCAAATAATGCAGAGTATGCTATTGATACAGCAGTCCAGGAGAATGCACCTTCACACCAATAGTACATATTGTGAGTCTTGATTATATGCTTCTCATCTCCCAGGGTTGTATAAACCATGGACATCTAAACTAGGGGTAGATGATTCTAACCCTTAAGGACTGCAAAACAGTATGGATTTCAGGATTTCTATATCTTCACAATTAGGCAAGTGTGCCCCTTGAAGACAAGAGTTGCTAAAACGGCAAGAAATAAAAAATCAAAATCAATTCTCCTGATATCATGGCAGGAAGCATTATCCTTTTATTTAGTACTTTAACAAAAATGTTATAAAACTGCCACAAAACATAAAAATGAAGTTTTCGTAAATAAGGACAAAGCACTTCTCAGTTTGTATTTAAGCTCAAGACTTAGCCATCTTGTTCAACAAATATGTTCACTGACGGGCATAGCAACAATTATTTTTCTTTAAAATACCTAAACATTGTTAAACTATTTGATTTTATGTGAAAAATCACATTAACATTTTTCCCCAAAAGCTCAAGCAAAGTTAATATTAATATTGTTACAATCCCAAGGATTTGGCGTAGGGATGTCCTGAATTAATGCAGGAGAAAAGCACATTGGAACAACTGTTTCTGCTTAACACCAATTAATCTGATGTGCCATAGAACAGTGAGCAGAACATAACATTAAAACTTCAGCTCATTAGTGTTACTTCTGTTTGTTAGTCTTACACAATATTAAGTAGAAATATACTTGTCTTAATATTCAGTGTACTCAAAATAATTCTCTACTATGAAAGAGCCAAAGCCAGACGTCCCCAACCCTTTTGGTTCTATGGATCCTTTATCAATCTCCAAAAAATTCAGGGACCCCAGTTCATCCCCACCACTCTTCTTGGAACCCTTCCTCTCAGCTCCAAGCCTACCCCTACTAGTCCTCTTTCTCTCCTTTCCCCTTCTTGTCTCCCTCCAGCCAGTTCCCACTTGTCTCATTCTCTTTCTCTCTTTCTCCCCCAGTCAATTCCCTCCAGTCTGTTTCTTTTCCCCCCTGTCAGTCCTTACCAGCCTCTCTTTTTTTTTCTCTTTTCTGTGTCCTGCAGACCCCTGTAATAGTCTCACAGATCTTCAGGGATCCATGGACCACAAGGTTGGGAATCACTGGCCTAAGCTATTTTATATTCCTTGAGAGGACTGTAAGCAAATACAATAACCACACTATGGGCCTGATTTGCTATGGATTCTTCATACAGGTACACAATGAATAAAAACTTTACCAGACCGTCATTACATAGCTTTATAGTTGAATATCACAATCATATACTCATGCTGTAACTGTTTAGCTTCATATAGTAAACATCAGACACAAGAAACACCAGCATCTCAGACATTAAGAAAAACGATTACAGAACAGATCATATTTTGAAATTAATTTTATAAGGGAGTATTTACTTTGAGCATGAAAGTAGGTGCCTACTTAGGTGCACTTTTATACAGACATATAGACGTTAATGTGTCTACAAAATAACAGTGTAAGTGGCATAACATGTGCCTATATTGCACCAATACGTTTTTAGGTACGTGCATAAATTATAGCATTTTATAATCTAAGGACTTGTGCACTCTGCCCCCGTTGACGCTTACTGGCAAAGTATATGCCATCATACCAAAGCACATACTTTTATGCTAATCAGTAATTTATAAGAGGCCATTTATGCGCGTATATGGCCACATATATCATGGGAATGACTTAATAAAATCACTTCATTTGTGTAGATCTTGTAATCTTTATGTTTTATAATCTTTTAACAGCCCAACAGCTAAATTTTCAACATCATTATTTTGGTTAGTTTTGGTTATTCAAGCTACAGGACTTCCCATTAGTCTTTCCTGACGAAGAGAAATTAATCTTTTAAACCATCTTTCTTCTGCTTCTGCCTTCTCTATAAATAGCTGTTGAAAGTAAAACAAAACAAAAAAAAAATCCAGATAAGTAAGCAGCATTTTAACACAACAATCTAAAAGTGCACAACTGCAGACATGAAAGCAAAAATCGAAAAATCTAAAACATTTTTTTTCAATCACATTGCACTGTAATACATAAAAATACATTTCACATATGCACATAAACAAACTGTATACATCTATATTTATGAAAAATAAGATCAGACTGGCAAGGATTACAATATTAATTATTCATACATGTTCTAGTGATTTTGAGTACCAAAAATGCAAAACCAAAGTACCAAAAATGCAAAACTTATGGATTTTCCTACACTAGTGTAAAATTTCAGGCCTGATATTCAGAGCCAGCGACTAGCACTCCCACAGTGGTTAGCTGCTGGCGCTGAATCCATATCTGGCACTAGCAATGAATATCCGGGTTGGACGCAGAACCTAGAAGCTAACCGGGCAGTGGCATTTGCTGAGCCTTGTTGATCTTTCACATTCTAGTGTTGATAATTTAAGCTTGGAAAAGACATAAGTAGTCTTTGCACTTGTATAATTTATTTCTGCAACTCATTTTTCTTAGCTACAAAACTGCAATGCTCGCTTAGTAAGTTAAGGGCTTTTTCACAGCAGATAGGTGTAAAAATTTTGATAAGTAAGCATTAGACAAAAGTCCATCATTTAACAGTCATGGATATTTATGCAATTGATGGATGTGATCAGACAATGTGAAAGCTTGACTTCTTTATCACTGGCTTTGTGATATTTATAAAACTTTCTGGTCTAACTGGTTGCCTAGCACTGTATTTCATATCAGGATAAGTGCTTAAAGTTTAGACTTTAATTAGCATAACACTAAGATTTATATGATGGAAGCAAATACCATATGAAGTAGATATTCAAAAGATTTAGGCACCTAATACTGCACAAATTAAAATTTCTCCCAGATGCTCCTGCTCCTTTGCTGACTGGATTTCAAAATAGCAGCTCTGACCTCAGGGGCCAGAGTTTCTATTTTAAACCCAGACCGGCAAAATATCTGCGGATCGCTCTTGCTCCACCACTATCCCACCAGTGAAACCCCAGTAAGTGCTGAGTGGGGTGGGGTGGGTGGGTGGAAGGGTCAAATGATGTGGCTTTTCGGGGGGGGCGGGGGGAGGAGATGCTGATCTGGAAGGGAATCTAGGTGAGAAGGTGATGATGAAGCAAGCAGTTGGGTTGAGAAGGTGATGCCAATGCAGATTGGAAGGGGTGGGTGGTCATGCTTGGACAGTTTTTATTTATTTTTTTTTACTCATGGAGTCATGGTAACTGCATCAGCAGATAGAATGGTAAGTGCATCTGCACTATCAGCTGATGTATTTATAATGCTATTACTACTACTTAACATTTCTATAGTACTACAAGGCATGCACAGCACTATACATATATACATAAGAAGAAGTCCTCGTCAACAGAGCTTAAAACCTATTCAAGACAAAAACAACAAACAGGGCACCAGGATAAACTAAGAGGAAATGGTTGTAACACACAAGGGTGATAAACAGGAGAATAAGGGGGTCAGAGTCCAAAGGCAGCCTCAAAGAGATGGGTTTTGAATAGAACTAGGGATGGAGCCTGGTGCACTGACTCTGGTAGTCTATTCTAGGCATATGGTACAGAGGGTCGGCCTGAGGGTTTCTGCTGCCCTAGGCAAACCCTCCATGCTGATGCCCGAAGATTGTGGCACCACTATGCCACCCCACATCCCAGCATCCCTATTCTCACCTGGGGCAAGGTGGTAGTACAGAAATGCCTCTGTTGCATTGGGCTTTAAAGTGCCTGCGCTAGCGTGCTCAAGACCTGCTGCTCCTGCACCCCTCTGATGCAACTTCCTGTTGGAGGGAGGCAGGAGTTGCAGGCCATGAGTGTGCTAGCGCGGGCACTTTAAAGACCAACGCAGCGGAGGTATTGCCATGCCGCACCCCCCTCCTCCAGACGAGAAGATGGATGCTGGGAGAGGGGAATGCTATGGCAGGCCAGGCAGCGATGAACTGCTGCTTCGCTGGGGCTGATGCAATCCATTGGGGCCTGCCATCCTAGGCGACTGCCTAGTGGACAGGCTGGCCCTGATGATGCAGCAAGATGGAACAAACAGAGTGGCATAGATAAAAGCGATTTACCTGATGAGCAGCGTTCCCAAGAAGGGGTATGTGTCCTGAGTTGTAAATGCGGAGCAGATATTGGACAAATCCCAAACAGTTCCGTAAAGGCTTTGCACTTACTGCATGTTAATATTTGCACCTAACCAGCAGTTAGTACAAAAACGTTCTGCATTTTAGTAAACGGGCCTGTTAATCAAGGGTTCACTCAGCACTGTGAGTAGTGACGCTAAATACATAGGAGGGGGGATATTCTGCGGCAGTGGCAATATCCAGGTCAGCTGGATAGCACAGTGGCGATATTCAACCGCTGCCTGGTTAGCTACCGCGGTGAAAATTAGGTGAGCTCTTCAGGTGCCTAACTTTCACCCCATGGGATAACCAGCTAGCAGCAGAATATCGCTATTAGCTGGTTATCCTCAGGAACCACCTTTGTTCCACCCCCAGAATGCCCCAGTGCTAGCTGGCTAGCATCAGCGCGTAGAATGGCAGCACCTGGGGACTGTGTTAGTGCCGCTGAATATCCTGGTCGCTGCTTTTGAACACGGTTAGAAGATCTGCTAACCGCATTCATCGCTCTGAATATCGGCCCCATGATTTTCAAGATCCTTGTGAATTTTTGGAAATATTCTCTATATGGCAGTTTCTGTGTTTGTATAGACAGTTTCTTTGTATATGAATTAACTTACATTCGGATGGGCAAGTGAGTTATCATCCTGGTATTTGATAGCTATAGGAATGCTGCCAATTTCTGTTTCTTTCTCACTTTTAGTCAGGTTAGCAGCTCTTGTAGCTAATATTTCAGATTCATTCTTCACCTCAGTGGATTCTGTTGCCTAACAAAAAAATAAGCTAATCACTTAAAATATTAATATAGGGTAAAACACTGTTAAAACTGCTGCTATAAAATCACTGATGCTACAGTGATATTATTAGAACCTCTGATCCTATATATCATTTTCATTTATGACTCATACCTATTTTCTGTACTACTGAATCCTCCAAAATAAGGAGGGCCAATTTTCAAAGAGTTCAGGCACCTAATTTTGGGGCATGTATACTAACATGTGATAGTTTATTGTGCATTAAGCCCCAAAGGTTAGCACAGGACGTGGCATAGACCCTTGCTCACTATTGGGAGCAATTACTGCAGGAAGACACCCCTTCCCACGCTAACCGACAAGCCCACTTAATGCATCGTGGAGGCAGTATGCGCACCCACAATTACGGCTACAAGCTCAATGATGCCTGCGCTAACCACGATGTGCTATCAGTGCCCACACTCCTCCTCTAATCCACTCAGTCACTTCCCGTTTCTGTGCTAAGCGATTAGCGTGTAACTTTTATCATGCTGCCTCATGCTAAGATTAGTATGCAGTAAACTGTTCACACGTTTTTAGTAAACATGCCCCTTTGAGAGTTTGGCTCCCAAATTGGCCTATTTGAAAATTAACTAGGGTTGAGTGAATAAATTTATGCTTATAATTTCAATAAACTACTAAACTGAGGAGCTTACAAACGGGGCAGCAACAGAGGTGGTTTCAGTGTGGGGAAAAATTAGGAGATTAGCACTGATTTTCAGGACTAGGTATCTAAATTAGGCTCCTAAATCTAGGAAAATGAATGACAAGCTTACAGTGCCTTGCAAAAGTATTCATCCCCTTGTTTCTGTCCAGTTTTGTCGCATTATGTATAACCTGGTATGAAAATGGAGGTTCATTTGGATGTTAGATAATGGACCTAACAATATACGTGTCGTCCAAACTGGTGAAGTGAAATGACAATAAAATACCTTGCATATATAAAAAAAAACAATTAAAAACTGAAAAGTTGTGAGTGCATATGTATTCATCCCTTTTGCTATGCAACCCTAAATAAGATTTGGTCCAACCAATTAACCTCAGAAGTCACATAATTAGTTGATTAGGGTCCACCGGTGTGCAATCAGTGTCACATGATGCCTGCATAAATATGCCTGTTCAGAAAAGCCCCTGACTCTGCACCACTAAGCAAGCAACATGAAGACCAAGGAGCACTCCAAATAGGTCAGAGACAAAGTTGTGGAGAAGTTTAGATCAGTGTTGCATTTTAAAAAAGATATCCCAAATTCTGAAGATCCCACGGAGCACCATTAAATCCATTATAACAAAATAGAAAGAATATGGCACCACTACAAACCTGACAAGAGAAGGCTGCCCACCAAAACTCACAGACCAGACAAGGAGGGCATTAATCAGAGATGCTACAAAGACACCAAGGATAACACTGAAGGAGCTGCAAAGATCCACAGTGGAGATGAGAGTATCTGTCCATAGAGCCACTTTAAGCCATACACTCCACAGAGTGGGGCTTTATGGAAGAGTGGCCAGAAAATAGAAATTACACTTACCTGGTCATTGTGGTTCCTTGAGTAACTCCAGTTTAGTCCTCCACCTCTGGGTAGTGTACCTCCTCCTGCAGCTTGGAGACTGGGCATGTCAAAATCGTGACATCACTGGATATAGCCTGCTGGTCTCTCCCATCAGCCCTCAGTGAACTATTGACAAAGCAGACTCAAAGGACCAACAAATAAGTAGCTATCATAGTCATTCAAACTTTAAACTCAAACTGAACGTATAACATACCAAATTTAACCACTAAACCCCCTCTGCTGATAGAGGAAAAGTGCTTTTTGTACCCTCTCTTGTCCGCTCTATGCCTAGCCAGGGCCAAGAGAAAGAAGAACAGACAGAAAAGAAATAGGACAAAATCAGAGACGAGTAAGAAGCAAATAAAGGATCTACTCACCTGTAGACTTGCACTTCTCCCAACTGAACCACCACCGAAAACCAATACATCCCCGAGCGGGAATGAGGACTAAACTGGAGTTACTCAAGGAACCACAATTACTAGATAAGTGTAATTTCTATTTCCTTAGTGTTCCTCCAGTTTAATCCTCCACCTCTGGGATGTAACAGAGCAGTAATCATTGGGAGGGACCTTTCCAGCCGGATCGCAACACCGCCGACCCGAAACAGGCATCGTTTGCCGCCAAGACATCCAGGCGGTAGTGCCTACTGAAAGTATGAAGAGAGGAACAAGTGACCGTTCTACAAATTTCCACTGGCGGAACCAAACTGTGTTCCACCCATGATGTCACTTGTGCTCTAGTAGAGTGAGCTCGTAAATCTGCTGGCACCAGACGACCCTGCAACAGATATGCTGACGCAATTGCCTCCTTAATCCATCTGGAAATAGATGCTTTCGCCGCCGCCTCTCCTTTGCGGGGACCTCCGAACAACATGAATAGACGGTCCAATTTGCGAAACATTTCCGAGACTTTTTAATACTGTCGCAGTACTCTTTTTACATCTAAATGGCGTAAACTACAGTGTGAGACATTCCCCTCCCCCGAGCTTAAAGTTGGAAGAGAAACCGTTTGGTTCAGGTGAAACAGAGAAACTACCTTTGGCAAGAACGATGGAACTGGCCGCAACACCACCTTTTCCCTGGAAAAAGACAAAAACGGCTCTCGACATGACAGCGCCTGTAATTCAGAAATTCGCCTCGCAGAACAGATAGCCACCAAAAACACTGTCTTCAACGTTAAATCTTTAACCAACGCCTGACATAAATGCTCAAATGGTTCCTTGGCTAACGCCCCCAAAACCAAATTGAGATCCCACGGTGGAACCGTGATTCTACGTGATGGCCGCAGTCGGGACACTGCTTTAAGAAAACACAACACATCTGCATGCGAACCTAGAGCCGCTCCCTGGACTTTGCCTCTATAGCATGACAGAGCCGCTAACTGTACTCTCAAGGAACTGGCTGCCAGTCCCTTATCAAATCCATCCTGCAGAAAACTTAACACCACAGGAACGGATACTATAGCCGCGCGTACTTGCCTCCGCGAGCACCAGTCCTCAAAAATACGCCATATGCGCATGTATGCAAGAGACGTGGACTTTTTCCTTGCTCGAAGCAAAGTAGCGATGACTGCCGCTGAATAACCTTTCTTTCTCAATCTTGCCCTTTCAACGGCCATAATGCAAGCGAGAACCGATCCACCTGAGGCATTCGAAGCAGACTCTGTAGCAACAGATTCTCCGACGTTGGTAACCTCCAGGGAGTTGAGTAACCGAATGAGATCGGTGTACCACGGGCGCCTCGGCCAGTCCGGGGCCACCAACAGTACTTTTCCCCGATGAGCTTCGATGCGCAACCTATGAGTGCCCATGGAAGAAAGATATAGAGGAGACCTGACGATGGTCAATGCTGTATCAAGGTGTCGATTCCTTCCGACATCCTTTCCTGCCATCTGCTGAAGAAACGACTCGTCTTTGCTGACTGAAAGGTCGCCATGAGATCCATTATCGGCGGTCCCCATCGTCAAACTATCTGTGCGAACACATCCGGATGCAACTCCCATGCTTCGGCATCCACTCTGACCCTGCTGAGAAAATCTGCCATCACATTGTCCTTCCCAGCAATATGTGCCGCTGAGATCGCTGGTAGTCGAATCGCTACCCAAGAGAACAGTGCCTCTGCTTCTTCTTCCATGGCCACATTTCCAGTACCGCCCTGCCGAATGATGTAGGCCACCGTCGCGGAGTTGTTGGACAGCACTCGAACCGTCCGACCTGTCACTGCCACTTCGAAGAATTGTAATGCCAGACGGACCGCCCTCAGCTTTAGTCGATTGATTGACCACTTACTCTCTTGTACGGTCCAAGTGCCCTGCGTGAATAGCTCTCCACAATGAGCTCCCCATCCTGCAACACTTGCGTCCGTCAACAAGGGAAGCCACTCCGGCTGTTCTAGAGGCATTCCCACCTTCAGAGATCCTGGAAGCAGCCACCACCGAAGGGAATGCTGGACCCGAATCAGACAGGGAAGCCGTTTGTTCAGCGAGTCGGACTGATACGACCAATGGCGAAGGAGCGCTCTCTGCAATGGACGCATATAAAATCTGGCCCATGGGACTACTTCCAAAGTCGCCACCATTGTCCTCAGCATGCGAAGATAACTCCACGCTGTGGGTGCCGGAGCGGACCTGAACTTGCGCACCAACTGTCGAAGCACTTGTACTCGACGATTTGGCAGAAACACTGTTCCTTTCTGAGCGTCGAATTGTACCCCGAGATATTCGAGGTTCTGGGACGGAATTGACCACCCAGCTGAGACTCTGTAGAAACTTCACCACCTTGTCTGCAACCCGAATGCTCTCGGCCTTGGACTTTGCCCTAATCAACCAATCGTCGAGATAAGGATGAACCAGAACTCCTTCCTTTCATAACGCCGCCACTACCACCACCATGATCTTGGTGAAGGTCCGTGGGGCCGTCGCCAGACCGAATGGCAATGCTCGGAACTGATAATGCCCCAAAGGAAAAGCGAACCGCAGCCACCTTTGATGAATCTCTCTGATTGGGATGTGTAAATATGCTTCCGTGAGATCGAGGGAAATTAAATACTCTCCTTGGCGCACCGCCACAATAGCCGACCTCAGCATTTCCATCCTGAAATGTGGTACGCGAAGGCAGCGATTCACCCCTTTTAGGTTCAGAATAGGACTGAGAGATCCATCTTTCTTTGGCACCACGAAATAAATGGAGTAGCGACCCACGCCATAGTCCGCTATTGGAACCGGCGTGACAGCTCGCAACTGCAACAGCCGATCTAATGTACGCCGAATCGCCAGTGTTTTCTGTGAACCTTTTCAGGGAGACATCACAAACGAGTCTAGCACCAGTCTTGCCAATTCTAGTGCATAGCCCTCGCGAATGATCTCCAAGACCCACTGGTCGGACGTTATTTGGGTCCAGGCAGGAAGAAACCCCTGAAGCCGTCCTCCTATTGGTTGACTTCACACCGGGACTCGCCTCATTTCATTGTTGTTTACGAGTTGCTGCTGCGGAAGCTGCTGCGTAGCCTCTATTTGCTCCTCGAAACCCACAAAACCCCTGACCTCTAGTAGCAAATCTTCCCCTTTGGAAACTACCCAAACGAGAAGTCTGAAATCTCCTGAAATCTCTAAACTGACCTCGAAAGGCCGGCGAAGATTTCCCTTGTTTAGGTTTATCCTCTGGAAGCCTTCCGCCCTTGGACTCTCCTAAATCCTTAACCAACTTGTCAAGATCTTTCCCAAAGAACAACTTTCCTTTAAACGGGAGCTTACTGAGGCGTGACTTAGACGAGCCATCGGCCACCCAATTCCGCAACCACAAGGATCTTCGAGCGGCAACCAACGAAGCCATACTATTTGCTAGTGCTCTGATCAAATCGTAGTGCACATCAGCCAAATAAGCCAAACTAGACTCTAGCCGATCTACCTCCCTTATACTTTCCTGCTCTAGCTGCGGCACCTGGCGCAAATGCTGAGACCATCTGAGACATGCTCTCGCCACCCAAGCTCCACAAATAGAAGCCTGCAAGGATAAAGCGTTAGCCTCAAATGATTGTTTCAATAAACCGTCCAGCTTTCTGTCCTGTGCATCTTTTAAGGCCGCGCTACCTTCCACCGGAATAGTGGTCTTTTTTGTGACCGCGGAGACAGCCACATCAATCCTTGGAGAGCAAAATCTCTCCTTGTCCTTATCTGCTAAGGGATAGAGCCTCTTCATGGTCCTAATTCCCCTCAGCCCCACCTCCGGTTGATCCCACTCTTCTTGAATCATCCGGTCCATCACACGGTGAACGGGAAACACTATCTGCGCCTGTCTCACCGCTTGAATAATAGGATCTTCCACATCTTCTTCTTCCGTCGTCTGTGTAATAGCCAGGTTTAGTGTCTGAAGGGATTCCGTAATAAGTGCCAACAGTTCCTCCTTTCGGAATACCCGAATGATTTTCGCTTGATCCTCAGGCTCTGGGACTTCTCCTTCCTCCAACTCTGCCATACCTGTCTCGAGCTCCATCTCGGCCTCATCTGCCTCTTGTCACTCGTCCTCAGCGACAGAAAATTCACGAGGCCTCGATCTCTTAGGAGGCTGCGGGGAGATACCCCCTGCCTCACCTACCCTGGGATGCTGATCATAACTAGTCAGAGGCAAGGGCTCTGGAATTCTCCCTTGACGCCTCAAACAAAACGCCTGATGCATAATTAAAACAAAGTCTGGGCAGAAATCCCCAAGTTGAGACCTCGAACCCGAGCCCGGTAACACGCTTGACGGACCCGCTGTCGGCTCCGGACAGGATCCTTGTGATGAGGTCCGCAACGTCTCTCCATCAGCTCCCGCCAACGCCTCCTGGGGCTCCTGAGCTCCCTGAACTTCTATCTGCTGTTCCACACAAGTGGACACTGCAGCGCAGCCCCAGCAGATCCCGGAGTCAGCAACAGTACCTCTGCGGGTCCCGCAGACAACACACTGCGGACATGATGCCATAGGTCAGACACCGTCGCCACGCATATGCCACTACACCATAAACAACATTTTTTTTTTAAGCCTTTAAACAAAAAGGGATACCGAAACCAACTAACTACTATCCAAAAGAGAGAGAGAAAAAAAGAAAATCCCCCCTGGAATAAAAAACATGGAGTTGGGAACTTCTATTCCCAGCAGGAAGCTAGACTCACACAGCTAAAAAATAAACCACCTAGATTCCTTAAAACTAATGAAATTTAATAAATTAATACATTAAGCGTTGCCCGAGCCAGGACTCACAAGGTTTTAACACCTCCGTGCCCCGAAGCGCGAGAGCCCGCCACGCGGTGCACACGCGGTCTCAAAATGGCCGCTGTTTACTGCCTGGCGCCAAAACCGCTGACTAACAGGCCCCCCGGTACCCGGTGATCTGGCTTAGAACCCCAAATTCCATCTTACCAGATCACCATGTGGAGAAAGTTGCTTCCGCCGGAGCCGCTGGAATCCCCCCGGTGAGCGGATGACCGCCAACGAGATCTCTCCCCTCTGCTCTCCGTTCTCGTGCAGGCAGTGCCTCTGGACTCGCTAGCACCGCGGGCCTACCTGCTGTAGAGCTCTGCTCCGTGCAGTCAAGGAGCAGAGATCTAACAGCACAATTCTCAAGGAAACAAAGGCATAGGCAGAGAGGGACCGGTGCCGGCTTTACTGCTTTCCTTTTTTTTTTTTTTTTTTAAAGTAACAGTACCAAATTAACCAAATCCAAAAACAAACTTAAAATAACTAGATCCTAAGCTACCCTATCAGCTCCTTATGTGTTCCTCTAGTGAGCCCAGACCTAGGCTCACTACGTCCTCCAGCTGCATGGAGACTGGACACACTGGGGGCTGATGGGAGAGACCAGCAGGCTATATCCAGTGATGTCACGATTTTGACATGCCCAGTCTCCAAGCTGCAGGAGGAGGTACACTATCCAGAGGTGGAGGACTAAACTGGAGGAACGCTAAGGAAAGAGCCATTGCTTAAAGAAAGAAATAAGAAAACATGTTTGGAGTTTGCACAACAGCATGTGGCGGACCCCCCAAACACATGGAAGAAGGTTCTTTGGTCAGATGAGACGAAAATTGAACTTTTTGGCCAACATTGGAAATGCCATGTGTGGCGCAAATCCAACACTTCCCATCAACCCGAGAACACCATTCCCACAGTGAAACATGGTGGTGGCAGCATCATGCTGTAGGGATGTTTTTTATTAACCCAGTACAAACCGTGGATTGCAAAGGAAGAATATATTTTATTTTTATTGATCAACTCCAGCCATTGGCCTGAGACAGGCTGTGTTTCGTTGAGCCTTCCTCGGGAGCTAAAATGGCTGAATGTATTATTCTATGTCTGGATCGATCTATACCACTGTGCAAGGTGGCACAATCTGATGTCACAGCGTGTAATTCGTTCCTATCCCAAAATTGTGCATAAATCACACAAACCATTGGTTTAAAAACTCTCAACACGCAAGTCTTCAAAACCTTGAGAGTTTTTAAACCAATGGTTTGTGTGATTTATGCACAATTTTGGGATAGGAACGAATTACACGCTGTGACATCAGATTGTGCCACCTTGCACAGTGGTATAGATCAATCCAGACATAGAATCATACATACAGCCATTTTAGCCCCTGAGTAAGGCTCAATGAAACACGGCCTGTGTCGGGCCAATGGCTGGAGTTGATCAATAAAAATAAAATATATTCTTCCTTTGCAATCCACGGTTTATACTGGGTTAGTTTGTTGCACGTGGATCCGTGCTCTGTTGTTGGACACTAATCACCGGGATGTTTTTTACTGGCAGGGACAGGAAAACTGGTCAGGATTGAAGGAACGATGGATGGCACTAAATACAGGGCAATTCTTGAGGAAAACCTGTTTCAGTCTGCCAGAGATTTGAAACTGGGACGAAAGTTCACCTTCCAGCAGGACAATGACCCTAAACATACTGCTAAAGCTGGTTTAAAGGGAAACATTTAAATGTCTTGGAATGGCTTAGTCAAAGTCTGGACTGCAATCTAATTGAGAATCTGTGACATTATTTGAAGATTGCTATACACAAACAAACAGTTTTGCTTTAAGGAATGGGTGAAAATCCCAGTGGCTAGATGTGCTAAGCTAATAGAGACATACTCCAAGAGACTTGCAGTTGTAATTGCAGCAAGGGGTGAATACATATGCACACTCCTGCTTTCAGTTTTTTTGTCTTAATTATTGTTTGTGTCATAATAAAAGGATATTTTGCACCTTCAAAGTCGTAGGCATGCTGTGTATATCACATGGTGCTAACCCCCAAAACTCCATTTTAATTCCAGGTTGTAATGCTACAAAACAGGACAAACATCGAGGGGATGAATACTTTTGCAATGCAGTGTAATTGTAGGAGCATAACCTTTAAGCTCCTAAATTGAGTTAGATTTTTAGGAGACATATTTAGATGTTCAGCTTTTATGACTGTCAGGCCCAGTATTAATCCTCCATTACCTCAAATACAAACTTAGACTGTAAGCACTCCAGGGATAAGAAAATACCTACTGTATCTGAATGTAACTCACCTTCAACTACTACGGGAAAGGCATGCGCTAAATAAAAATAAGTAAATAAATTCACGTTTGACTTTTGTTTTCACTTAAATTTTTAACATTTCTTTTAAGTAATATCTATTGAGCATGTTTTAAATTTTCATACTGCAGAGATAAAGTATTGAAAGAGGCATAAACAAAAGTCTGAGATAATACCATTAGATACACAAGAAAATCAAGTTACTTACTCCTAGCAGTAGTTCCTTAACGTTCCTCCAGTTTAGTCCTCAACCTCTGGGTAGTGAACCTCCTCCTCATGCAGCTTGGAGACTGGGCATGTCAAACTCATGAAATCACTGGATATAGCCTGCTGGTCTCTCCCATCAGCCCCCAGTGTGTCCAGTCTCCATGCAGCAGGAGGACGTAGTGAGCCTAGCTTCTGGGCTCACTTGGGGGAACAGATAAGGAGCATTTAGTGTGACAAATTCTATTCTGATTTTACTTTTGATTTTTACCTTTAATTTTACTTTTAATTCAGTTACCTTTGGTTAATTGGCAATCAGGGATTAGTTCCCTTTAGTTGTTAGGAGCAAATTTCCTTATATTTACAGTAATTTTAAATTTGATCCTGGCTCTTTAAATTATTTTATTTATTTAAGGATATTTCTATCCCGCCTTATCCTTCAATCAAGGTGGTAAACACATCAAACAATCATTGGCAATGTTGTGTATGTCAGGTAAGATTATGTACAGTGAGGGTGCTTGGGTGCAGGTGTGCTGATTAGTGTGAGCTATTTACAGTATGCGCTTTTTACAGTTATATACATGGGTTTACTGGGTCCGTCGCTGCTCCCGCCTTCCCTCCTTGTCAGTTATTTTCACTTGCTGCAGGCATTCACCGGTGTGGATCTCTCTCCCTGGACGGTACGGGAGAGAGCTCCGGGACCCGTACAGCCACACTGAAGCTGTGTGAGACGGAGCCTCTCCGTTGCTGCGGGATTTTAATTTTACTCTGTGGAACCGGCTGGGCGGTCCTTGCCATGGCTGCCGGGCGCGGCAGCGCGGCTTGAGGATTGGATGAATTCAAGGAGGTAGGAGCAGGCTGCGTGGCTTTCGGCCCTGCAGGTAAGGCCTTCGGGCTCTGTCGGTCTGCTGAGGCCTCCTTTTTGCAGCGGCTGTTGTTCTTGGCAAATTCGTTGTCAAAAGGGCGGCTATTTTCTCTCTAGGTATTTGGACCGCGTGGCGGGAGTTGCAGCGAGCTGCCTGTGTGAGGAAGACGACATACAGAATAGCTAGATTTTTAGGTCTAGTGTTTCTTTCTTTTGTTTGTAGGTTTTTTTGAGGCTCGGGGGGTTCCTCAGCCTTAAGGGGGCCTTTGTCAGTCCTCTTTATTTTTAAGTTTATTCTTAGTTTTATAGGACAGCAGTTTTGGCATTGATCTCTGATGCCACATGTTCTCTCCCTCCTAATAATGTCTCTGAGGAGCATCTGTTAAGTCCTGGGATATTAGGCAAATTTCCAGCTTTTAGGTTCTTCAAGAGCAGAGCCCTAACTTGTAGTTGGAAGGAGGGACAGGCTGGAAGTGTGCTTGAGACAGTAGCTCTTTTTTGTATTCACGGTCTGCAAATGTATTCTATAGTGAAAGGTGCCCAAATGCCTGTGGTTTCACAGGGACAGGTTTAGGAAACCTTAGGATATAAAAAAATATCCAATAACAGTTAAACTGTCAACCAAGAAGTGCCTGTGCTATGGTCTATGGCCACCAGAGGACAGCTGGTACACTCAGTAGTGCCTGTATTATGTATGCATCATCATCAGATTGATCTCTGCAAGTCAGGGAAGAAATAACCACAGGGCCACCTCATGGGCACTCAGGGGTTAGTGACTAAACAAGCAACTGTAATTTCTGAAAATCAAGATTATATGACCAAGATTTAAAGCTCTTAACTTCTGTATCGTTTGTCGGGCTCTGGTGCCCTAAAGGCCACCGGATGGCAGCGCTGCTCATGAATCACATATAGTATTCAGTGCCCCCATCCCTGGGGGGGTTGTAAAATACGAAATCGTATTCCTCATCAGGTTCACACAGGCAGCAACCTCTAAGACCTCCACTTGCAAGGTTGTCGGTGTATCCCACTGCTATTTCTCTGACTGCAGGAAGGCGGGTGGAGGGGGGGGGGGAGGGTGCCTGTGTGTTTCATAGTTCCACTTAGCATGCCCTTCCCAGGAAATTCTCATCTATTTCTAGAGCCTGTGCTGTCAGAGCAGGGCTTTAAGCACTTAGCAGGGGCACTGACCCGTCTGTACCATCTTGTTAAAGGGCCCGTGCTGAGGGTGAAGAGAAGGACACCTAGGTAGCACAGTCTGGGGCTTAGCGCTCCAGGGCACTGGAAGGTTTCATAGCGGAAGTCAATACTCTGTGTATGCTCCATGCATTCAGCCTATGTTCAAGCGTGCTCACTGCACTGTGTTTGGGTGACAGGTGCTGGGTCACCCGTATATGTAGATGTGCATTTTGTATGTGCTCACAATTGCTTAGGCATAATTTTTGGGTGCACTCTTTGCAGAGTGAGACTGCATTTTTTTGCTCAGACTGTATTATCAGGCTAAGGTAATTTCTCCAGTAATGGGGGGATGTCGATTGTAATAAAGTGCGTGAGGTCCTCATGGTGTTACATAGGGTTGGAGGTGCAGTCATGGGATCTGCTGTGGAGTGAGCCATCTGGAGGAGCTACAGTGTCACAGTCACCAGTTTCCCTTTCTCTTTGGGCTTTGCTCCCAGATCCTAGCCCCTCTTTCTCTCTGATGTCCAGGACGCAAGGTCCCCGGCCCACTGGACAGTCTATTCTCAGCCTTTTCTCAATGCTGGCAGAAGGACTGGGAGAGCGAGAAAGGAAGACCAGGAACCAGCACCAGCTCTGATGTCTCTCCACTGCCAGTGTTTGCTACGGTCACATATTCCCAGTCAGTTATTTGAGTATACTGACTGCCTACAGGTCAGGGTGGCATACAATTGATTACGGTATTTCTATTTCCCTTGTCCCTGAAGGGCTCACAATTTATGTTTTGGTACCTGAGGCAGAGGGTTAAGTCGCTTAACAAAGGCCAGAAGGAAGACCTGTGGGATTAGAAACCCCAGTTTTTATGGCCCAAGTTTGGTGATCTTGATTGGAATTCAAACCCTTGGTCCTCTGGCAACTTGCCTCAATCACTAGGTCGCACTGCTCCGTGTGAGCTAGCCACAGGGCCATAGGGCCAGGCGCAGCCTGTTACTTCCAAGGCAGAGACCTTGGGGAGGTTCCGTTCATAAGGATACAAGAAATGCCATACTGGGTCAGACCAAGCTCTTTCAGGTCCAGTATCCTGTTTCCTAGGGTAGCCAATCCAGGTCTTAAGGACCTGGCTGGTTTCCAAAAAGACGAATAGGCTACTCAATGCTTATATCGGGGCAAGCAGTGGATTCATGTATGCTCATATTTTAAGGGTTCCGTTGCATGTACAAGAGATGTGACACTCTGTTGGGTTATGTGCATTGTAGAACATCTTGAATTGGTGAAAGTTGCTATAAAAAAAATAATTTTCCAGCTTCTCTCTAATAAAAGGTTATGGACCTTTCCTCCGGGAGCTTGGCCAAAAATTTTGTTAAACTCCACTACGTTCGGAGATCGTTTCGCGCAAGGCTCTTGGAGTACACAGGAGACCCAGTGGTCAATCAACCGACAGGAAATGCGAGCAATACGCCGGGCATTGCAGGCATTCGAAGCTACGGTGACAGGTCGAGCGGTATGAGTACTGTCCGACAACTCCGCAGCGGTGGCCTACATCAATCGGCAGGGCAGAACCGGAAGTGTGGCCATAGAGGTCACGGCAGATGGTCTGTGTGTGTGGATAGAGCTTTGGCTGCCAGCGTTTTCGGTGGCGCATGTTGCGGGTAAGGACATTGTGACGGCGGATTTCCTCAGCTAGGTCCGAGTAGATGCCGGAGAATGGGAGTGGCATCCGGAGGTGTTCGCACAGATCGGTCGCATATGGGGACAGCCAGTAATGGACCTCATGGCGGTGTTTCACTCTGTGTAAATGGGTCACTTCTTCAGCAGATGACGCAAAAGGAGGTTGGAAGGCATCGGTGCACTGTTTCAATGGCGGCCGTCGTCCGGTCTTCTCTATGTCTTTCCACCGGGGGCACTCATAGGTCGAGTGGTTCTGTGTATCGAAGCGCTTCGGAGAAATGTGTGGTTGGGGGCCTCGGGCTGGCCGAGGCGCCCGTGGTATGCCTGCCTCATATGGTTGCTCGACAGGAATCCATGGAGGTTTCCGACATTGGAGATTCTGTTTCTACGGCGTTCCCTTTGAATGCCTCAGGTGCATCGGTTTTCGCTTAAGGGGTGGCCATTGAAAGGGCAAGCTTAAGGAAAAAGAGTTGCTCGGCAGCAGTCTTTGCCACCTTGCCACTAAAAAAAAAAAAAGTCTACATCCCTTGCATATGTGCATATTGTCATGAGGCTGGAGCTAGAAAAGAAACAGTGTTGAAAAAAACTCCTGATTTTCATGGAACTCAGAAAAGGCAGAGAGCGCAGTTCCAGCACAGCTCAGCCAGAGGGCGCATGAACAATTACACAGTACCTGAGGCAACGTGCTCTAGCATTGATCACATTAATAACAAGCAGTTTCACCTGTCCTCAAACTTAGAACGTGCAAACCAGAAATCCCTTTATAAAGGAAACCAGTTGATCAGTAGAGGAGGAACAGGGAGAGAAACAGGAGGCAAGAGCAAGTGCTGGGAAAGTGGCAAGAGCGAGGTCAGAAGGACTGGCAGCAGGACCAGTGAGAGAAGCCTGGAACAGGAAGACTTCCATGTGCAGCCAACTCAAGGAGACAGAATCCAAAAGAGGTATTCTCAAAGGGATAAAGTCCAGAGAGGCCAAAGGTATTGGAACGGAGCCCAAAGCCAAGCAAACCAAAGAAGCAGCTTGCCTGATGAAAGCAACTCTCCTAGCCCAAGTAAGTCTCCTATGCTAAACCAGAAAGGCACAAGGAAAGCAGATTCCTTCTACAGTGATACTTATGCCAAGAAACACAGAGAGTGGAAATCCACGTCAGGTTTTCCTGGTAACTCTGATTGTAGAGCAGTGCACAGAACAGCTTGTCAGCCTGAGAAGCTACGTCGCAAGCTGAGTCCTGGGTGTGGCAGCCTACAGAAGCCAAGGTATGAAAAGCCTTTCATTATAAGGGAAAGTTTAAGTGATGAAAACCTTATGGAAATAGATAAGCCTCAGAAAGTTAGAAGAAGTAAAGCTAACCTTTTAAAAGTACTTCCCAACAGTGTGATAAGGAAGTTGTATGAGAAACAGAAGAACCCCTGTGAGGAGTTAACAGATATTTAAGACAGTCATAGCATTGAAGAAGGTAGTGACCCAGAATCAATGGACTGTGATTGTGAAACCAGTGTTCCCATTCCTCAGAGTGAACCAATGGAATGTAACTTTTGTTCAAGAACTAGCTTGATTGCCTTGCTAGTTGTATAGAGAAAAGAGAACTCTGCATATGGTGAAGTTGATAACCATTTGTTTCCTGATGTTAATTTCTATTGATTTAAAAGAAGCCTTAACCCAGTTAAACAGTTAATTGTGAAGCCTACAACCCTTAACTGTTTATTTAACGGTGGAACCTTTTTGTTAGAGGAAAGAATTACCTTCATTTTCTTTTGTGTCTTATTGAACCTAAGCGTTGACCGGGGAAATAAAGCCTTATTACCCTACACTTTGGCGTAGATTGTTCTTTATAAGGAGTTCTGCACTACAAGGACCAGAAGCCTCCTGGTCCTTCAGCTCAACCACTCCTTAATATAAATTAAATGTCACCGGATGCCCTTATTTCCTACGCCAGTAGGGGCACCTGGGGACAGTATATGGTGCACCTTTGAGGACAGGCGCTTGCGAAGGCACGCTCGCATGACAACAGTGTCAGTTCCCTTGGTATTAAGTTTTCTGCAGGATGCTTTTGGTAAAGGCAGGTCCTGGAGAGTTCAGTTAGCAGCTCTGTCTTGCTATAGGGGCAAAGGACAGGGAGTGGCTCTCATGCACAGGTCGATGTGGTACGCTTTCTCAGGCGGTTACCAGACTGTAGCCTTCTTGTAGGATATTAATTCCACTGGGGAAGCTCAAGTTGGTTTTAGGAGCTTCAGCTAGCGCGCCATTGGGGCCCTTGCAACAGGCGAAGGTTAAGGGTTTTGCCTTGAAGACGGTATGTTTGATGGTCATCTGTTCGGCGAGGCGATTTTTGGAGTTGCAGGCGTTGACCTGTCAGGAATCGTTTTTTGTCTGTCTCTAGACAGAAGGTGGCCTGGTGGATGGTTCCATCGTTGTTGTCAAAGGTGGTTTCTACGTTCACCTAACTAAAATGGTCTCTCTTCCAGCGCTAGGTGCGGCGGAGGGGAGCGTATTGAACCATAGCTTGCGCTGTTTGGACGTCAAGAGAGCGCTGCGGCAGTGTTTAAAGGTTTCAGAAACTTTTGCAAGGTGGATCATCTCTCTTCGGGGTGTTCGGAGGGCCCCGCAAAGGGAAGCGGCGGCGAAGGAGTCCATTTCTGGATGGAATGGAGCGGAGAGTGCGTTGGCTTATCTTCTACGGGACCGTACAGTCCCAGGGAGCTTACGAGCTCACTCTACCAGAGTGCGCCTTCTTGGACGGAGCACAGTTTGGTTCCGCCAGTGGACATCTGTAGGGAGGTCTCTTGGTTGTCTCTCCATACTTTCAGTAAGCACTACCGCCTAGATGTTCTGGCAGCTAAGGATGCTGTTTTCAGGGAGGTGGTGTTGAGATCCGGCTGGAAAGGTCCCTCCCAATGATTACTGCTTTGATACATCCCAGAGGTTGAGGACTAAACTGGAGGAACGATAAGGAAATAGGAATTACACTTACCTGGTAAAGCATAGTTACTCACCTATAACAGGTGATCTCCGGGAACAGCAGGAATTTACTCTTCACATATGGAATGTAGTCTTCACATATGAGTATCATCGGTACCGACGGAGCCTGTGCGGGAACGCTCCCCAGCGTCCAATAGGAAAGCTTTTGGGAGCATCCCACAGCGCCTGCGTGCTGCCTTCCTGCCTTTCCCAACTGTCCCTCTCCAGTTGAGTTTAAAGCTGAGACAAAAGAGAGAGGGAAAGAGAGAAAGAGAGAGAGATACAACTCCTAGGGGAGGTGGGTGGCTTGTGAAGACTAAATTCCTGCTGTTCCTGGAGATCACCTGTTACAGGTGAGTAACTATGCTATCTCCAGGAACAAGCAGGAATGTAATCTTCACATATGGGGACTCCCTAGCTACAGATGCCAGGGAGATGGCCCCAGAAAGTTGTGTGCCCTTGTGAAAGGGCTCCACATCCCCCCGTGGATCTCTGGCATCCTACCAGGGTTGGTGGGTAGGAGTTGATTAAGCGTGGAACAGGTGTTGAAGAACAGCCTGACCAAACAAGGCATCCCGGCGGGAGTCCTTGTCTAAGCAGTAATGGGCTGTGAAGGTATGAACCGAAGCCCAAGTAGCTGCTCGACAGATGTCGATAGACACAGAGTGAAGATGAGCCATTGAGGCTGCCATGGCTCTCACATTGTGAGCTGTGACATGGCCTTCAAGAGGAAGGTTCTCACTCTCATAGGCAAAAGATATACACTGTGCAATCCAGTTGGACAGTGTTCTTTTGGAGACTGGAAGTCCCAAATGACTAGGATCAAAAGCAACAAAGAGTTGAGAGGACTCTCTATGTTGCTGTGTCCTTTGCAAGTAAAAGGCCAAAGCTCTTTTACAATCCAAAGTATGAAGATTCCTTTCTGCATTTGAGGCGTGAGGCCTTGGAAAGAATACAGGAAGGTAAACCGCCTGGTTTAGATGAAAAGGCGACACCACCTTTGGCATAAAGTGTGGATGAGTCCTAAGGACTACCTTGTCATGATGGAACCTTGTATAAGGAAGATCAGCCATGAAGGCTTGCAATCCACTGATGCGACGTGCTGATGTGATTGCAATGAGGAAGATGACCTTCCAGGAAAGGAATTTCAAAGAGGTAGTGGATAATGGTTTAAAGGGCGGTTTCAGGAGCTGCCCAAGAACCAGATTTAAGTCCCATGCCACCGGTGGTGGCTTAATGGGAGGCTTAGTTAAAAGAAGGCCTCTCATAAATCTCGCTATGAGAGGAAATAGGTTGTCCATTTAGAGGCTTGAAAGAAGCTGAAATAGCACTCAAATGGACTCTTACTGAATTGGTCTTAAGCCCTGTATTTGATAAATGAAGGAGATACTCAAGTAATGATTCCAGAGGTATCGCAAGAGGGTTAAGACCCTTCTGCGAGCACCATATGGTAAATCTTTTTCACTTAAATGCATAAGAGCGTCTTGTGGAAGGCTTCATGGAAGCATAAAGGATATCCTTTACCTGCTGGGAAAGGTTAAGACCGTGAAGTTCTAGGCTTTCAGCAACCAGGCCCTGAGATGCAGAGACTGGGGATTGGGATGCCACAGCATCCCGTCCTCTTGAGAAAGGAGATCTGGAGCAGATCCTAACTCCAGAGGCGGAGCTTGAGAGAGATGTAGGAGCAGACGGTTCCACATTTGCCTTGGCCAACGTGGAGCTATGAGAATCATATGACCTCTGTCTCTCTGAAGCTTGAACAGGGTTTTGGGAATTAGGGGAATGGGTGGAAAGGCATACAGGAAGCCCTGACCCCAATGGAGGAGGAAAGCATCCCTGGCCTGACAACCCTGAGCCGGAATTCTGGAACAGAACCGGGGAAGTTTGGCATTCAGCGGACTTGCAAAGAGGTCTATGTCCGAGGTTCCCCAAATTTGAAAAATTTTGGCCACCTGGTCTGCATGGAGAGACCATTCGTGTGGAAGCAGAACTCGACTGAGTCTGTCTGCCCAGGAGTTTTGAATGCCTGGAAGATACATCGCAAGGAGATGAATCTGATGCTCTCTAGCGAGAGCCCATAGTCGCAAAGCTTCGTTGCAGAGCAACAGAGAGCCTGTTCCACCCTGCTTGTTCACATAGAACATGGCTACTTGATTGTCCATTTGAACTAGGAGCTTGTCTTGTAGCTGAGCTGGGTGTGGAATACTTGAAGAGCAAGGAAGATTGCTCTGAGTTCCAGGAGATTGATGTGGAGATAGGCATCCTGTGGAGTCCAGGTACCCTGGGTGGAGAGGCCTTGCAGGTGGGCTCCCCAACCCACCTGTGAGGCATCTGTTGTTAGAGTGGCTTGGGGTGGGGGTTGCTGAAAGGGAGACCCCACCAAAAGGCTTTGGGGTGACTGCCACCATTGGAGAGACAAAATAAGTCGATCTGAGTTTGCTATTTTGTCTGACAGGCAACCTGACGCCTGAGTACACTGAGTGGATAAGGTCCACTGGGCTGCCCTCATATGGAGGTGAGCATAAGTAACCACATGCACGTGGATGCCATGTGACCTAGCAACTGTAACATTTCCCAAGCAGTGAGGTGAGGTTTTAGCACTGCTTGGGAAGCTAACTGCACAATGCAAAGGCAGCGGGGCTGTGGAAGGAAGGCCCTTGTCTGTCTGGTATCCAGCAGAGCTCCTATAAACTCTAGGGATTGAGTGAGAGCAAGGTTGGATTTTGGGAAGTTTATGACAAGTCCCAAATACTGAAGGATGCGCATTGTGCGAGAGAGAGCAACCCTGGCCTCTGGCTCTGAAGGGGCTTGAATGAGCCAGTCGTCTAAGTAAGGGAAGACGAATATTCCCAGGATGCGGAGAAATGCTGCCACCACAGCCATGCATTTTGTGAACACCCTTGGTGCAGAGGCCAGGCCAAAAGGAAGAACCCTGTATTGGTAGTGCTTCCCTTGAAACAGAAAGCAAAGGAACCTTCGGTGAGTTGGATGGATGAGAACATGAGTGTACGCATCCTTGAGATCTTGAGAACAAAGCCAATCTTGACTCTGAAGGTATGGCAGCAGAGTTCCTACAGAAATCATTTTGAACTTCTCTTTGAACAGGAATCTGTTTAATTCTCAGAGGTCTAAAATGGGTCTGTGTCCTCCTGTTTTCTTTGGAATAAGGAAATAGGAGGAGTAAAACCCTGTACCCCCTTGGGGAATGGGTACCTCTTCTATTGCCCCTTGAGCAAGGAGCACAGTGACCCCTTGACCCAACCGGTCATTGAGAGAGGTCTGAGAATAGAACTGTCTTACCATTGTAGGAGGGGGCATGTTGAGGAAATGAAGCTTGTACCCCTCTCTTACAATAGACAGAGTCCAATTTTCTTCTGTTATCTGACCCCATCTGGGGGCAAAATGACATAACCTTCCTGAGATGGTGGAGGGTTCTGGGCTGTTCAGGGCCAGGAAGGCAAAGTTCTCTATATAGGAGGCAAAACCCCTTTGGAGGCTGAGTCTGCTGAGCCGGTTGAGGCTTAGCTACTTTTGGCTTCCTTTGCCTAGGTTGTTGCTGCTGTCCCTTTTGGGCAGACTGACCTAAACAATGTCCCTGCTGGGTATAGGAGGGATAAAACTTTTTCTTCTTGCCGAAGAATGTTTTCTTAGAGGATCTTTTCCTCGCAGGATCAGCTGTAGATTTAGACAATCTATCCAAAGTGATATTGTCAGCATCTATCTCATTAGCTTTTTCCTGCCAATTCTTGCCAAAGAGATTCTCTCCTGTGCAAGAAATATTCCCTAATTTGTCCTGTACCCAAATTTCCAAGTCAGATGCCTGGAGGCAGGCAATCCTATGTGCACCTATGGCAATGGCAGAGGTTCTGCTTATACATTCAAAGCAGTCAAAGGCTGCACGATTCACAAACTTGGAAACATCCTGAGCATGTTTGAGAAGGGCGAGATAATCTTGCCTTTTATCATCAGGAAAGAGAGGGCTCAAAAGCTCTAAATCTCCTGTGACCTCTTTAAGGAACATTCCCATATACAAGATATAGGAACTGATCCTAGCAGAGAGCATAGAAGCCTGGAAGGATCGACGCCCAAAGGCGTCAAGAGTCCTACACTCACGTCCTGGAGGATTAGATGCATGCCTTTTTGCACTCTTTATCCGTCTCATGGCTGACTCCACCACCATGGAATGGTGTGGTAATTGAGTCTTCTGATACCCAGGACAAGGAGGAACTCGATACATGGTGTTGAGTCTTTGACAGTGAGGAGAAGCGGTCAGAGGTGTTTCCCACATCCTTAACATAAGATCATGCAAGATTTCATGAAAGGTAGCTGCTTCCTTGGGAGTCTTAGGGTATTGTAGGATTTCTAATTCCTTTGCCCTAGGCTCTTTTTCAGGAGCCACTGTGATGGAAAGACCTTGGTCCACATCTCGGATAAAATCCTGAAAGGACATATCCTCTGGTGGAGACATCCTACACTGAGGAGAAGAGGAATCCTCAGGAAGAAGTACTCTGGTATCAGCAGCAATTTCAGGGTCTTCAGACTCATCTGAGGATTCGATGTATCTCCGATTCGGGTGATCGTGCAAGGCATGGTACCGATCGAAGTCGGCATCGGAGTGGTCCGGTACCGACTTGTCGATGCCGGATAGAGACGCATGACTCGGTCCCGGTAAAATACCTGCCGATGTCGATGCAGTCGGTGCCGGTACCAGAGTTGATGAAGGTACCAGTCGAATTGTCTGAGGCGGTCTCAGGGGCATCGAGGCTGTGAGAAGAGCTGCCAGACTGCGTTCAATAGCCAAGAATCTCTGGTCTATCGATGCTGCCGATGCTTGGGTGTTGGTACTGGATGAAGCGGCCGGAACCCCAGAGCACAACACCAGTAGTTCTGCCGAGGTTGAAGCCTTGAGAACATCCTTGAGCCCCGTTAGTGCTTTGGAAGCTGAAGCCTCCCGCTGGGGCAATTTTACCGGTGAAAGTCCCTCAAGGGCAACGCCAGAGGCATCTTGATGTTTAGAAGGAGATCTACCCTTTGAGGACCGGTGTCATGAGGTGCAGCGGTCAGAGCCCATGAAGATAGGGGATTCTGAACAAAACGGAGCTAACTTTGACAGCTCGGAGATACACATGGCCAAAGGTTGCCACAGGAACTATACACAAGCTATTTCACGTGGTGTAGGGGAACGCCCAGACTCAAAGCTAGCTCGTGGCTCATCAGGGGATGAGGGGCAGCTGACAAGGGGCGGAGCCAGCATCACAAGCTACGCAGTTAAAAATCACTCACCTGAGAGTAGTGCAGAAGCGGCTAGAGGGAGAACTGCAAAAGAGAGAACTGCTGAAGAGAGACGTGCTGGCAGGGAGAGAAGTCCCGATAGCAGGAGAACTCCAAGCAGGGAGAGAAGCTTGAGAGGCAGGAGAGAAGGATCTCCATGCTGGTTAAAACCAATTGCTGACCAAAGGAGACTACCAGGGAGGTGCAGTGCTGAGAAACCCAGGAAGGGCTGTTTGGAAGAGCAGTGCACAGCTGACCAGTGCTTCCGAGAACCTTGCTACAGAGGAGGCAGAGGTAGTAGCTCTGAGGCCAGGCTAAGGCAAGACCAGTCACCCAGCACAAGGTACCAAGCAGGAGAAAACCATTATCCTGAAGATAACTGGGTGCCAAGGAGAAAGCTCAAACAGACACGGAGTGAAAAGCCTTCCCACGAGCAGAGCTGTGCTCAAGGGAGGAACGTTGAAGGGAGACTGCTGAAAGGTAACCTTATTCTTCCTAATAGAAGAAGCTTAGACTATAGCAGTCAGCCCTGTACATACCAAGAATTATGTGCCGCCTCTGAGAGAGACTATAGTGATTACGGTATTTACCCATCCACCTCTAGGCTGGTGGGGGAAGGGAACTCCCAAAGCTATAGAGAGGAACTCAGCAGTCAGAACAGAAGTTTCACTCACCGGGAAACTTACCCAGATATAGAAGAGATGCAATGTGATCCGTGTGAGGAGTCTAACGGTGATATTTACATGGACTGTACATATATCTTATCTGATAGCATATCTTCTCTATGCTGAAGAGCTGTAGGAGCTAATGCATAAACAGACAGGAAGAGTTTTGTGAAGGAAACTGTTTTCTTTTACCATTTTTGCCTCCATTGTGAAAGCTGAAGATAAGCATATCCTTTGTTCAAATGTTTCTTTAACTTTGATACCAGACGTATGGTTTTTGTGTTGCCTTATTTCATTGTGTGAAAATCCAACCCTGGGAAGGGAATAAATCCTGTTTGAATCCTTATCACTCCGACTACAACTACTTTCTTTTTGCTAAAGTTGTGGAACTACAAATCCCAGAAGGCATGGCCAAGCCTCTCTACTATACTCCACAGCTATTAAAGAACTTACCCTGCTAATCCACCCATGCCTATGGCCTCTGGGGGGTGAGTGGGCGACACCGGCTAGATTTATGTTTCGTTACCTGAGATCCATGGGAGGAAGACGAAGCCCTGGAAGACGCAGATGCCACGGAAGCTGCATCGGAAGGAAAAAGGGTGCTAAGTTTAGCAGCTCGGTTTTGCCGGCCCCTTTTCGACATCATCCCACAGGCAACACACTCTGAAATAGAGTGGTCAGGACCTAAACATTTGAGGCACCACTCATGGGTGTCAGTGACAGAGATGGTACCGCCACACTTAGAACACTTTTTAAAACCCAAAGCGGGTTTTTCCATTTTGAGGAAAAACTGGGCCTAGTGCCCAAAATGGCGCGTGGCACCTTAGGAGAAAATTACTGGAAAGGCTCCAGAAAAAAGTTTTTGGGGGTTTTTTTTTGAAAAAAAGAAAAGAACCACCGGCGGTACCAGTGTAGCATCGAGGGAAGGCAGACGCGACCACAAAAAAGAAGAAGAAGGGAATTTTTTCTGCGGTGACAGGATGTGCGACCTGTCGGCTCCGCGGAAAACGAAGAACTGGAGAGGGACAGTTGGGAAAGGCGGGAAGGCAGCACGCAGGCGCTGTGGGATGCTCCCAAAAGCTTTCCTATTGGACGTTGGGGAGCGTTCCCGCGCAGGCTCCGTCGGTACCGACGATACCCATATGTGAAGACTACATTCCATATATGAAGACTACATTCCTGCTTGCTCCTGGAGATTTGTGGTTCCTTGAGTGACTCCAGTTTAGTCCTCATTCCTGCCCGGGGATGGGGTCTTAGAAGTGGTCTTTCTGTTCGGGGAAGTGCAAGGTTAAAAGTGGATATAGGCCTTCACTGGTGTTCAGTCGTTTTGATGCTTCCATTTGTTTTGCGCTATATTGTTATATTATTATATTATGATATTGTTATATATATATTGCTATATTGTTCTGGATTGTTTAGGGCTAGGCATTCAATGGAAAGGAGAGCATGCAGGAAGCAGTCCCTTTCCTTCTGGAAGGGGAGTAGTAGGTAGATAGGTTATATGCTCTGCGTGCCCTTGAATATAAGGTTAAGTTTGAAAAAAAAAAGTTACTGATTTTTTGCTCCTTTGAGTCTGCTTTGTCAATAGATCACTGGGGGCTGATGGGAGAGGCCAGCAGGCTATATCCAGTGATGTCATGAGTTTGACATGCCCAGTCTCCAAGCTGCAGGAGGAGGAGGTTCACTACCCAGAGGTTGAGGACTAAACTGGAGTCACTCAAGGAACCACAATTACCTATTTTTTCCATGGATAGCAGGACAGAAGTCTTAACAGATGGAATTCCCTAGTTACAGGTTGTCTTTGATAGATAAAGGGGAAAATGGAAAAATACTCATACTAACAACTGTCAGACAACAAAATTGTGTTGCCAGCAGGCCTTTTTCAGCTTCTTTCCCTTTCTTTGTTTTTGAAAGAAGGCAACCTTAAAATCATAAAACTGGGCCTTGTGGGGATGGAATTGGATTCTAAACCTCAGAGTTTTCGCACAAAATTGCACAAACCTAATGTCATGTTGTAAATCCTTTCCTAAACAATGTGATGTGAATGTATGGACTGAGGCCCATGTCACAACCCTGCTAATTTCCTCCAGTGGGCTACCAACGGTGCCATGGGTCTGGAACTCAATGGCTGTGTGCTGAAGTAACTGCCAGAAAAATAAGATCTTTCAGTCCAGCTACTTTAAGTCACAGGAGTCTAGTAAGGGGAATGTTCATCAGCTGGGTTTGAACAATACTGCAATTCCAAGACACAAAGGGTGGCTTGATGGGAGACTTTGATAGAGACAAGTCCTGCATAAAACAAACTAAAGGCTGTATGGAGATAGATTTATCAACTCATGATGGTGATAAGCTTCAAGTGCACAAAGGCGAACTCTAATAGAGTTGATTCTTAAGCTCAAGAGAAACATGTAGAAGATAGTTGGTGTATGGTGCCAGGAAAGGGATATAGGGTCTGATACACCAAACTACAAGACTTCTCCCCTTGAAATTGTAAGACTATCTAGTGGAGACTCTCCGAGAAGTCATAAGGACTTCTGATAACTCCCTGATCAGGGAGATTCAGGACAGCTAAGGTTACCATCTCGGGGGGTAATTTTATAAGTACATTTGTACTTTTAGGCGTCAAATATACACCTAAACTTTGGGTTATTTGTCACCAATGTGTATTTGGCCACATAAGTGCATTAATGATCTCTTATAAAATTTTGACCAGCGTAAGGGTATATGATAGCGCATAATTCGCTTGTATGTACTGTATGCAGAGGTGGAGTTTGGTACCCACATAGATAACACAATACTATAATTTACATGTGTTTTTGCAAACATCTAGACAAGGGCATTTACATCTTAAGGCACAATTTCTGCCATTTATATTAGTATGTTATAAAGAAAAGTAGGTGCTTAATTTTCTTTATGAAACAGTGCCTTACTTACTTTCACACAAGGTAAGTGCCTCATTACTCTCTCAAAGTCTGATGTAAGGGCTAGGGACTGAAGTTAGAATGCAGCAAAGTGTGATCAACACTGGAGAATTCCCCAGTCTGTCTTCCTTATGGACAGTCCTAAAGGAGAAGAAACCAAACCCAAACATTTATGCTCCTAGCAAAGATTCTCTTAAAACTCAAATGAGACCAAGGAGCTATAAAAGTCTCATAGCCCCCTTTTGCCTAGAGACTTGAGCTTTAAGAAAATCCTTGCTAGGAGCATAATTGGAGGGTAAGCTTATAGAAGACCCTCTCCTCAATCAAGGAGGAAAACATTTGAAGCTAGTTTACGGAGAATCTCTATTTTGGAACAGAACTGAAGAATCTTACTGTTCCAAGATTTATCATGGGTGTCTCCCACTCATGAACAGCAGCTTCATTGTTGGGGTCTAGACCTCCTATGATCACTCAAAATTGACTCAGATGCCTCGAGGTGATGAAAAGTCTTCAGGCAATGCATGGGCCTTGAAGATTTGAATAAAGAGAAATTAGACTTACCTGCTAATTGTTGTTCCTTGAGGAACTCCAGTTCAGTCCCTCACCTCTGGGTAATGCACTTCCTCCTGCAGCATGGAGACTGGGCAAGTCAAACTTGTGACATCACTGTACATATCCTGCTGGCACTCCCACCAGCTTCCAGTGACCTAATGACAAAGCAGACTCAAAGGAGCAACAAATAAGTTTTAATGATTAATACTATAGCTACTTAACTGTTGAACTGAACTAACTCCCCATTAAATACAAAGGCAACTGTCCCTCTCCCGCTTGAAAGAAAAGAATAGAAAAGAGGGAGAGAAAGAATACAGAACATACAGTACTCGAGTACAGAAAGAAATTAGCTGAAATTCTACTGCCCGGCTGCCGATTCAGCAGATCCTAAAAATGACTGTGCTAAAAGTGACAACCAGCTCCCAGGGCGGGAATCAGGACTGAACTCGAGTTTCTCAAGGAACAACAATTAGCAGGCAAGTCTAATTTCTCTTTCCTTATCGTCCCTCCAGTTCAGTCCCTCACCTCTGGGATGTAAAAGAGCAGTAAATTACTGGGAGGGACCTGTCCACCTGGACTGCAACACTGCAGACCCAAAGCAGGCATCTCCCGATGCTTGAACATCTAGACGATAATGTTTACTGAAAGTATGCAAAGACGACCAGGTGGCTGCTTTGCAAATCTCAACCGGAGGAACTAAGCTATGTTCGGCCCAGGAAGTAGCCTGCGCTCTAGTAGAATGAGCCCGCAGCCCTACAGGCACCAGACGGCCTTGCAAAATATAAGTCAATGCTATTGCCTCACGGACCCATCTGGAAATCGAAGCTTTGGATGCCGCTTCACCCTTACGAGGACATCCAAAGAGAACGAACAAACGCTCTGACTTGTGGAAAGACCTTGAAACCTTCAAGTATTGACGAAGAGACCTCTTTATATCTAACCGATGCAAACGACGATCCGACTCATTCTCCTCCGAAACGCCCAACACTGGCAAGGAGACAGACTGATTGACATGAAACGGCGAAACTACCTTTGGCAGGAAAGACGGAACATGACGTAAAAAACACCTTTTCCCTTGAGAAAACTAGAAACGGTTCTCGACAAGACAACGCCTGCAACTCCGAGATCCGCCGTGCAGAGCAAATGGCTACCAAAAACACTGTCTTTAAGGTCAAATCTTTCAACGAAGCCTGATGCAAAGGCTCAAAAGGCTCCCTAGACAAGGCTTCTAAGACCAGGTTGAGATCCCAAGGAGGAGAAACTAACCTGCGCGAAGGACGTAGACGGGACACCACTCTCAAGAAACGAACCACATCGGCATGAGCACCCAAGGCGACCCCTTGAACCTTTCCTCGATAACAAGAAATAGCTGCCAGCTGAACCCTCAACGAACTGGCCGCCAACCCCTTATCGAAACCATCCTGCAAGAAGCTCAACCACTATCGGAACTGAAACTGCGGCAGGACGGACCTGCCGCTATTCACACCAGTCCTCAAAAATACACCAAACCTGCACATAAGCTAAGGACGTCAATCTTTTTCTCGCCAAAAGTAAGGTAGCAATCACCGCACTAGAATAACCTTTCTTTTTTAACCTAGCCCTTTCAAGGGCCAAGCCGTAAGTGAGAACCGATCCACCTGAGGAATTTGCAGAGGACCTTGAAGCAGAATGTCCTCCCTTGTCGGCAACTGCCATGGTTTCCCATCGAGAAGACCACCAGATCGGCATACTCGGTCAATGCGGCCAATCTGGAGCCACTAGAATTACTCTTCCCCGATGGGCTTTGATGTGCTGAACCACTCGACCTATGAGAGCCCAAGGAGGGAACATGTAGAGGAGACCGTGCGTGGGCCATTGTTGTATCAAGGTAGCTAGTCCTTCTGACATTCTTTCTCATATTCTGCTGTAAAACCAACTCACCTTTGCCGACAGAAAGGTCGCCATGAGATCCATCACAGGAGCTTCCCATTTGTGAACTATCTGCGCAAACACATCTGGATGAAGCTCCCATTTCCCTATATCCACGTGAACCCGGCTGAGAAAGTCCGCCATCACACTGTCCTTTCCTGCAATGTGTGCTGCCGACAAAGCCTGAAGCTGAGACTCTACCCAACTGAACAGGCTCTCTGCCTCTAGCTCCAGAGCCGTGCATCTCGTGCCCCCTTGACGATTGAGGTATGCCCTTGTCGTGGCATTGTCTGAAAGCACGCGAACTGCTCAACACCTTAAGGTGGACTTGAAGGCCCGAAGCGCTAGAGCTACAGCTCGCAACTCCAGTCGATTGATTGACCAATTGATTTCTTGCTCGGTCCAACAGCCCTGCGCGAAGAGCTCTCTGCAATGAGCCCCCCACCTGGCTAGACTTGCATCCGTTAGGACCGGGATCCACTGTGGCTGTTCGAGAGGCATGCCCGCTGCGAGATTCTGCGGAAGAAGCCACCACCGCAGGGTCGTCCTGACGCGCCCTGGACAAGGAAGGTGCTTGAACAGAGAATCGCTCTGGTTGGACCAGCAACGGAGCAGCGACTTCTGTAAGGGGCGCATGTGAGCTCTGGCCCATAGAACCACTTCAAGAGTCACCGCCATCATTTCTAAAACGCGTAGATAGTGCCAGGCCAAAGGTGCAAGACTGTTCAAAAAAACGCGAATCAATAACCGAAGGCCCTGGGCTCGGGAAAATGGCAGAAACACCGCTCCCACGCGAGTGTCGAAGCGAACTCCCAAACATTCCAGAACTTGCAAAGGAACCAAACTGCTCTTGGCAGCATTGACTACCCAACTGAGACTCTGTAGGAGCTCCGCCACTCTGCCCGTCACCAGCACACTCTCGACCCTGGACTTTGATTGAATCAACCAGTCGTCGAGATAGGGATGAACCAATATTCCCTCCTTTCGAAGGGCCGCTGCCACCACCACCATAACCTTGGTGAAGGTATGCGGAGCTGTAGCTAGACCAAAGGGCAACACCTGAAACTGGAAATGCCCCCACGGTAGTGCAAATCTTAGAAACCTTTGATGATCGGGCCGGATTGGAATGTGAAGATACGCCTCGGTGAGATCAAGAGATGTGAGGAACTCCCCTTGCCGAACTGCTACAATAATGGAACGTAAAGTTTCCATTCTGAAATGAGGGACCCGCAGACAGCGATTTACCCCCTTGAGATCCAGAATTGGTCGGAAGGTTCCGTCCTTCTTTGGCACCACAAAATAAATGGAGTATCGACCGATCCCATAATGCGCTTGCGGCACTGGAACTACTGCTCCCAGTTGTAACAGACAAGACAGGGTCTGCCGTACCGCTGTTGTCTTTTCTGAACCCCTGCAAGGCGACATGACAAATGAGTCGAGTACCGGATGGGCAAATTTGAGAGAATAACCTTCACGAATCACCTCCAACACCCACTGATCGGATTTTATCTGGACCGAGGCAGGAAAAAACTTCTGAAGACGACCGCCTATCGCCGGAATTCCTGCCTGGGTCCCCCTCGCTTCATTGTGCTTTCCTAAATCCAGAGGAAGCGGAACTAGCAAAACCTCTGCCCGCTCCCCAGAATCCCCGAAAGCTTTGCGCACGAGAGGAAAATCTTCCTCTCTGAAAGCCTTCCAATCGGGAGGTACGAAAACGCCTGAAATTTCGAGGTTGACCCCTCGTCGGTATCTGAGGCCAACCTTGCTTCGGCTTATCCTCCGGCAAGCAACCTCCTTTAGATTCCCCCAGATCTTTGACCAACTTTTCAAGATCCTCTCCAAACAACAGCTTCCCCTTAAAAGGAAGTTTGCTAAGACGTGACTTGGAGGAACTGTGAGCCACCCAATTCCTCAGCCAAAGATAGGAACCAAGGAAGCCATGCTGTTCGCTAGAGCTCTAATAAGATCATAGTGGACATCGGCTAAATAAGCTGAACCTGACTCGAGCCTTGATATATCCGCTGACTGCTCCTGCGTTTGCTGCGCTGACTGCTGCAAACGCTGCAACCAACGAAGGCATGCTCTTGCCACCCAAGCTCCACAAATAAATGCCTGAAGAGACAGAGCATTAACCTCGAAAGCTTGCTTCAACAATGCGTCCACCTTCCGATCCTGTGCGTCCTTCAAAGCCGCACTGCCTTAAACTGGAATGGTAGTTTTCTTCGTGACCGCCGACACAGCTACATCTATACGTGGAGAACGAAACACTTCTCATTCTTGATCTGCCAAGAGATAGAGCTGATTCATGGACCTAACACCATGCAATCCTAACTCCGGCGCATCCCATTCATCCTGAATCATCTGCTTAACCACAAGGTGTACTGGAAAAACAGCCTGAGATTTCTGCACCGCCTGAATGAGAGACTCCTCTAAACCCTCATCCTCCACCGGTACCACCGACGAAAGGTTGAGAGTCTGAAGGAGCTCCGTAATGAGCGCTGTCAGCTCCTCTCTCCGAAAGACCCTGATAATCCTTGCCTGATCCTCAGGTTCCTGAATCTCACCTTCCTCTTGCTCCTCTATCCCGGCTTCTGGATCCATCTCAATGTCTTCACCTTCCAGTCAGTCCAAATCAGGAGGCTGATCTTCCACTGACCGAGCCCTCTTAAACTGGTCTACCGTCACTAATTCCCAACCTTTCTATAGTTGCTTGGCCCCCTGCGGCCCCAAGAAGTGAGCCATCCACCACCACCCCCTGTTGCCGCAAACAGAAGGCCTGATGCATCAGCAGCACCAAATCTGGGGAGAAACCTCCGAGCGCTGTCCCAGCCACCATCGGGATGTATGAACTACCGGGCAAAGCCAAGCTTGTAGAAAGAGAAGCGGAAGAACCCTCTAGCAAAGCCTCACCTTCCGCTGAGGCGCCAGTACCCTGCGCCACCAAAGGAGACCCCTCCTTAGACGTATCCTGCGTTTCTTGGTCCATAGTTAATGCTTCAGACACGCAGCCACGGCACACCCCCGCGTTCGAGACTAAGCTTTTATGAGCGCCACAAACAAGACACTGCGGACACGAAGGAATCAGCACTACAAGAATCCAGAGACCGGACAGTAAAGTTAATAACAACTCGTAGAGTCCTAAAAAGGCACCAAAGTGCTGTAACTGATCTTTTACTTTTTTTTCTGTTTTTTTTTAATGCACTGGCCCTTTAAGAGCTCAAGCACTGAGAGAAAAAAATTAAGGAGTCTCTTCAAAACCATCTAAAGCAAACAAACACATCAAAAACCATCAAATTCAATCAAAATTAATTTAAATTTAACCAAAGACTAAATCATTTAAGCAATTACAGCAGTTTGGAAGGAAAAAACAGCTCTGTGAAAAAAAAAGTGGGAAAAACAGCCTGCAGTACTGCAAACCGTCAAAAAGTGTGTTTCGTGCTGTAACAGACTCCAAACACTCTCCTGACAGCAATAAAAATTATCGGAGCACTCACCTTAACATCGGAGCCCTTCAGATCCTCTCTGTATCTTGAAAATCACCAGAAACAAACTGAAAACAGCACTGCTGAGAAATCCTGTCAGCTGGCTGCAGTAGCAGAGAGAAGCCCCGATACAAGCTTCTGACAGGAATCAGCTGAGCAGAAAAACTGATCCCGTCAGAAAATAAAAACCTGCTGAACAACTCCCCTCCGTGCAACAAGGAGGGAAAGGCAGGCTAAAGGTAAGCAGAAGCAAACGGGAGGGAGAAAGCAGCTTCCTGATTACCCAAGATCCCCTCACAGACCTTGTCTTTCTTTTTTTTAAAGAACTTTAATCTACAATCAAAGGAAAGGAAAAAGTATTATAGGGGAAAAGAAAATCTAAATGCCCTATCCAACCTGTCTAAAGCTCCTTATCTGCTCCTCTAGTGAGCCCAGCACCTAGGCTCACTACCTCCTGCTGCATGGAGATTAAGCACACTGGAAGCTGGTGGGGGTGCCAGTAGGATATGTACAGTGATGTCACAAGTTTGACTTGCCCAGTCTCCATGCTGCAGGAGGAAGTGCATTACCCAGAGGTGAGGGACTGAACTGGAGGGACGATAAGGAACTTGCATTTTTGCCCTGATGATGATGCTGCCAAAGCTGGAACATTGAACTGAGCCAGATGCCAGGCAAACCAATCCTTGATATTCCTATCCAGCTCTTCCTCCAAGACTGCTGATGCCAACATTGAATTGGTTCAGTAGGAAAAGCCACATTCTCCTGGTCTCTCATACTGAACCATATTCTCCTGGCTCACCCAAGGTGTGTCTGTGACTTGGTCCCGAATCCTTGGACCATCTCATCCTGCTCAAATATTGAGGAGGTTAAGCATTACTCTTTTCAGGAGTATTTAGCAGATAAGGCAGCTTCCAATGTGTTCCTGGCATTGTACCCTGGTGGAACCAATGTGGTGCTTCTTCACTTCTGCTCAGTGTGCAACACTGGTATCTTGATGCCGGCACCAAAGCGTTGAAACTCTTTGTCTTCCTCAAAGGGGTATTGGTTAATGTCCAGGGTCGGATTTAATATTTTGGTGTCTATAGGCAAGACCATACATCTGATGCTAGAGAGCGGGGAATGGGGGTGGCAAAGATTCCAAAGTCTGGAGAGCCAGAAGAGGAGCAGAGGAAAGGCATAGTTCCACAGTGGTACCTCTTTCAAGCAGCACATGGCCAAAAATAAGCAGGGTCAGGCTCCTCTTTGACATAGGTACTGGCACCTTTAAAATTGGGTTCCTTAAGGAGTTGCCTATGTCTGAATCTACTGTTGTCTGATCTTCATGAGTTTTGTCAACGTTTGACAGATCTTCTTGATGTCAATGCTTCCCCAGCATCTGGTGCAGCTCAAGGGTCCTTTGTGTCTGATGTCTCTGGTGCTGATGAACATGGATCATACTTTGATCTACCAAAAGGCCTTTCCCTCTGCTTTTCATGCCACAAAGATCTATTTGTGTCATTTGTTGACATAATACATTTAAAGGCCTTGTGAGCTGGGCCTAGCACTGCAAGCACCAGATGTCGACATCTCCACAGGATAAGGTCCTTGCCATATTGCCCATACATTTTAAAACCACTGAGGCCATCTTTTGGGAAATAGTTGGCTGAGGCAAAATCAAAGGACTTAATTTTGGAGGAAAAAGGCCAAGGTGAATGACCAAGAACACTTAAAAACAGTTTAAGAGGCAGGTACAAAAAATGAAGAAAGCTTATAAAACCACCGAAAAACCTAACTAGGGAAAAACTATGAGGAAGAAGGTGACCCATTTGCAAAAATTAATTTATTAGAAATAAATTTTGGTATGAGAAGAGTATGTTGATTGGCTCCACAGAAAACTGAGAACTGAGGCGGCCCCACATGATGATTCAAAACAGGAACTATGAAGCAAGTGCAGTCAAACTCAAAATTCTTGAAATAAAAAAGCCGTGGCATGAGTTGCATTGGATGATATCACCCATTGTGAGAATATTCCATCCTGCTCGTCCTCAGATAAAATGATCATTATTATTTATATAGCACATACCAGATGTACACAGTACTGTGCAGAAACTCAAAATGTCCCTTCTCCTTGGAGCTTACAATCTAGTCAAAACAGACACATAAGACAAACAATAAAAAAACAAATAAGAACCTTTGAGCTAACAGAGCAGAGACTGAGAAAAATTAAAAGTAGGTGGCTATAGATAGGATTAAATTGAGGACATTGAGTATGAAATGTGATGTACTGTAGGTGTCTACATATTAAAAGGAGAATGCCGATTATGGATATTGTTACTAGTCAGACTCTTTATTTAGTGTGGACAGGCTTAGAACTTCTATCCCAATTCTATGGAAGAAACTAATAGATGGACACAAGATAGCAGCTTCCAGTACAATGTGAAGGGTCGTTTTATAAAAGGATGCCTTTGTGAAAAGTCCAAAAAGGTACTTGTTTTATGCAGACAACATGTGCCTTTATAAATTAGACACCTAGTACTATCCTCAATAGTGCACAAATTCTCACGCACAATTTTACACCTGCTCTGAAGGAAGTATATATGCGTAAATCTACTCTATGTGTATTTATATATTTTATAAAATATGTTTCTACATCACAACTCTGTCCTTGCTCGGCACAAACTGCACCCCTGGGAATGCCTACGTATAGCATGCACCATCTTGTCAGTGTGTGTACCTATACATAAACACATATTCAGCTGCATAATTTTGTAAGAGACATTTTCCTTTTGTAAAATATACTTTACACATAGAAAATGCTTTATAAAATTAAGCCTTATGCATACTCTACTACATCAACAGAATTTTCAACATTTGATGACACTACTTAGTTTAGTATTTCTATCTTAATGTAGGGGGAATTTCCCATTCCCTCCTTCTTTTTCTCCCTCACTGGTCTCTGCTGCTCTCTATGCTTCACAGGGTATCCTCACTGGACTGAACAGACACCTCCTTCAAGGTGCAAGCTTATTATTGCTATCATATCTTCTTCCCTCTCAAGACTTGTGCAAAACATCTCTCACCCTAAAAGAAGAGGGGAGTAAAGCAGCAATAATAGCGTTTTCCTTAGATAGATCAGTTCAAAGAGAGACAAAAACCCAAAGTACATAAATCCATACTTTCATTATGGATTTTATTTCATTCCTCACAAAATATCAGTGCTTAAAGTTGTTAAAAGGTTTTCCTTCCAAACTACTTTTATCATGGGGCCCAAGATGACAGTGGAGTAAGATGCTGTGCGGAGCTTTGCTTATCTCGCTGTTTTGGAGATGCACTGTATTGCAAGTTTTGGAGGAACCCGATGAGGCAACACAAAAAGGAGCAAAAGAGCAAGCTCTCCAGCCTGTTGTCCACTGGTGGCATCTCAGTAGATGTTGAACAAGTTTTGCTCTCCTCAGCTATCTCACATGGCTTCGGCAAGCCTGCTGAACTCCATGGCGGACCTAAGCAATGGTGGAGTGGACTTTAGCCACAATTTCAGAGCCTCACTACTGTAACCTGTTAGTGCTTGTTGGGCTGAGGTTGGAACCATGCTTGGAGCCCTGGGATACTGCTTTGGCAGCACTGGGAGGTTTGGAGACCCCTCAATCCGTATGTCAGCTATTCTTTGGAAGGGCAGTTGAGGGGAAATTGGAGTTCATTGGAGCCACCCAGTCCCCTCTGCGCTATCAGGAAGGTACTGGAATAATTTCCTCTGGGAAATGGTAGGCTGAAAAAAACAGCTCTTGTTACTCTTGATAGTTTGTTGGATGTAATAACTACCTTCAATAATTCTCTCTTGTCTTTTGTGGGAACTTTGAATCAAGAGGTGATTGCCTAATTCTTCTGTGCAAGCTGTGTCTTTGGAGCACATCCAGCAAACCATCCGAGTTGCCCTGCAGGAAACACAGTTGAGAGACTTACAAGCACTTGGTAGTGCTCAGATTAAGGAGAGGAATAATCAGACACGGAAAATTGAATATATGGAGAACCAGCTCAGGAGGAATAATATGCATTTTTAAATTTCCCTCGATCACCACTACTAGCACCAATGGATCTGATTTGTAAGTATTTTGTGTGTTAAAAATGCCTCAGGAAGCTTTGCCTCTGATTGTAAAAACCCAATGGTCTCCGTTTACTAAGCATTTTTCCCATAGACTCATAACGGGAGAAGATCTTTAGTAAACAGGGCCCAATATGTGTCAGTTTCTTCTAGACCTGGGGGATCTTCTGGCCTAGAGGTATCAGGCCAAGCAGGCGAGTTCAGACCTCACTGGCTTCCTGGAAAGCTCTTGGTGGTGACAAATAGGGCTACATTGTTGGTGTACTTTGCGTTTGAATCTGACAAATTCAGTTTTGCGCTTATGTTTCAAAAATATGAATACTCAGTTTATGGAGACAAGAATATTTGTTTTTCCCGATTTGTCCAGGAATGTCCAGAAAAGGAGGAGTGACTGTCTGGCTTATCACCAGAGGGTTACCGCTCTAGGGGCCATGTTTCAGTTGAAATACCCATGTAAAATGTTATATTATGTATGAATCTAAGCAATTTCTTTTCTTTGACCACTAACAGCTGGGAGATTTTTTTGCTAGTATGTGAGAATGTTTCTGAGAGTTAAGGGATGCGTCTCATACTGGCTACCATGTTATGTCATCAACTATCCTTACGTTTTCTATCTGAAGACATTTATTTTACTCTTATTGGGCTTCCTTAAATATTGTGGTCTAGCTTATGGGTTCCTTTTTTCCTTTGGATTTATTGAATGCATACTGGGGAAATTTTCTGATATCTAATTATTTATACTATGGATAATGTATATTGAAAATGTTATAAATACATTTTAAAAACCCTACATTTATCATTATAAATGTTAATAATCTGGGGGTACTGCTGTGCTGATCCTTAGATGATTTCCACATAGGCATCAAACTTTATATATGTAAAGTGTGAATACAGCACAACTAAAGAGGAGGCACAGTGAAAGATTAAAAAAATAATAATATTATTATTTTTTCAATTTTTTGACATTTAACAGTCCTTTCATTTACCTAGAACAGTGGTTCCCAAACCTGTCTTGGGGCACACCCCCAGCCAGTCTGGTTATCCATGCTGAATATACATGAGAGAAATCTGCATGCGATGGAAGCAGCACATGCAAATCTCTGCTATATATATTCATTGTGGATATCCTGAAAGCCTGACTGGCTAGGGGAACCCCAAAACACATTTGGGAACCACTGACCAAGAAAAATAGTAGAAGGCATGACTAAGGATAAGATGCTGAACTCAAGTTGTTAGCTCTTCGTCCTCTGGATGCCAGTGGTATAAGCATATTTTAAGACATGACATTGTAAACTTACTTTTCTGTTATCTTTACTTGATCTGAATGCCTGTGGAACAAAGGAGTCACTTTCAATAGCTTCAATCTCTTTTATTCGCTTCACTTGTTCCACTAAAGTTGGTTGGTCTGCAAAAGAGTAAAATGTCACCATGTTAGTAAAGCTTATCGTCTTCTGAATTTTATATTTTATCTAACAAACTAGAAATACAGCTATCTTACCTAAATGAGCCCATGTGAAAGGCTTATTTTAGATAGTACATTGAAACTGGGGCCATATGCTCAAATATGCAATACCTCTGCCAGAGGAAGACTGTTCTAGCTAGCACGTCTGCAAGCAAATTGTGAGCGCTCATTCTATGGTGAAGTGCAGTAACAGTCCCAGAACTGGGCACCATATACTCAAAATCCTTTTGCCACTGCCAGAGGGAGAGCTGCTCTGCTTAGTGTGGCTGCAGGCAAAGTGGGAATACCTTCCTGGTGGGGCTGAACTGGCTCCAACAGTCTCTATATTGAGAATTTGCTGAATTTGCTGCTTAACTATGAGTTCTATCTGTCTGTCTGTTTGTCTCCACATATTTATCTATCTATTTGCCCTTATTGGTGGGTAAACTTACCTACTCCATTGCTGTAGAGTTTTAAACTATCTTTCTCTTAGTCTACCTGACTACCCCTCCCCCCTGCTGAGGTATTGTTGTAGACCTCCATTTCCTGTTCTGCATGTGGGCTTGCTCAGATTGCCTTTCTGTTCCTTGAGAAGAGGGGTGTTTTCCAGAGCTCTCCCAAAAGGTGATTTTTGCTGAATTTGCTGCTTAACTGTGAGTTCTATCTGTCTGTCTGTTTGTCTCCACATATTTATCTATTTGCCCTTATTGGTGGGTTCCCTTACCTACTCCATTGTGTGTGCCCACAGTTCAGGAACAGCCTACTGGCCAGAGACACTTAGGTTCCCGCCCACCCTACCCCTCACCCCACCCAACCCAGGGGCTACATTGCCTATACAGTGGTCACATACGTGCCATCTGTCGTTCCTAACTTGGGTTAAAGCCCACATCTTCTTCATCTTTTCTTCTTATTATTATTATTCTTCCTCTGGGACTGCTTAATCAACATGTCGTGTATTCAGTGCAATAACTGTGGTACTTTCATTCAAAGACGAATCATTTGGAGCCTAAGAGCTTGTCCTATAAGCCTAAAGTCAGCTGCCATGCATGAAGAACTTGACTCTACTAAGGAAAGACCTAGCTGCCATGCATAAAGAAGTCTCTCTACTGAGGGAGGAACTGGCTGCAATGAAGCGCACCTCTTCTAGGATACAAACTGAACAAAGTCCACCACCGCTCCCACAAAGAATCAAACATCACAGGAACAAATGGATCACAGTGGGTTCTGGTAGATTGCGACCTGTAAAGCAGAGACATCCTATACATCAAGAGATATCCCTGCACAATGCCTTCTCTGCCTTGGCTAATGAGGATGCCCAATCCAAAGAAACTGAAGGGCCCTTAAATGAGTCAGACAATGCCCAATCTCCTGCTAAAGCACCAAATATGAAGAAAACCTCACCAAACAGAAAACTACTACTACTTGGAGATTCCATCATCAGAGGCACCAACTTGGGAAGACAGTTCAATGGAGAGAAGATAGTCATATGCCTACCAGGCTCTTCAGCCAGCAGGAATACAAACAAAGCTGTTGAAATACTTAGTGCAAAAAGTGAACACTCCAAACTTGATGTTATTATCCACTTGGGCACAAATGACCTGGCTAGAAACAGTGCCTCTACAGCCCAAAAGGACTTCCAATCTCTGGGAGAGAAACTCAAGCCCATTGTTAACACTGTTGCATTTTCAGAAGTTCTACCTGTTCTTGGTAAGGGGACAAAAAGGCTGCATCGCATTAACAGCTTTAATACATGGCTCCAGACCTGGTGCAAACAAGAAGGATTCAGATTTATTGGCAACAGATGGACCAACAAGAGACTATACTGTGCTGATGGACTACATCTCTCTGTCGCAGGGAAAAGAAACCTAAGTGAAAAATTCAGGCAGTATGTGGATATGCATTTAAACTAGGAAAAGGGGGTGACGGATGTGGAAGGTCAACATCTGCATGCCACCCCCTGCAAAAGCAGAACAACATCAGAAACAGCCACACTTTTAAATCACACATCAAAAACAAGTGGGAAGAAGTGGGCAGAACAAAATCAATGCAAAATACACACAAGCCAGGTAAATGCTGGAAAGCAATGAGCACAAATGCTAGAAGCTTAGCCAATAAAATTCCGGACCTGGAAGCCCTAATGGTGGAAACAGATTTGGACATCGTGGTCATTACAGAAACATGGTTTAATGAATCGCATGATTGGTATACAGCCATAGCTGGCTATAATCTATTCAGAAGAGACAGAGAAAATGGAAAAGGAGGAGGAGTAGCCTTGTATGTCAAAAGCAATATTAAAGCTACTGAAATGCAGGGGACATGGGGAAAAGAAGAAACACTCTGGATTGCGTTGGAAAGAGGAGATGGGACTGTCATCCATATTGCTGTAGTCTAAAGACCATTGACTCAAACTGAAGAGAGAGATAACGAATTGATATTGCCAAGATAGCAACAAAGTGGGAAGCGATCATATTGGGTGACTTTAATCTACCTGGATTGGATTACTCCTTCTGCACATCTGGAAAGAAGCAAAAAAATTGTGGATACTTTCCAAGATGCATTACTTAGACAAATGGTGATGGAACCAACCAGGGAAAGCTCAACGCTGGATGTAGTGCTCACCAACGGTGATAGCGTGTCGAATGTCTGTGTGAGTGCCCCTGTGAGCAACAATGACCATCACACGGCATGGTTTGAGATAAAAGCCATGGTACAGGCCAATCATAGCAAGCTCAAAGTCCTAAACTTCAAAAACACTGACTTCAATAAAATGGCCGAGTACTTAAAGGAGGAGATGACGGGGTGGAAGGAGATAAGGGAAGTGGAATTGCAATGGGCTAAACTAAAGGCGGCAATAAAAGGGGCAACAGATAAATATGTAAGAAAAATAATAAAAACAAAAGGAGAAGGAAACCTATTTGGTTTTCCAAAGAGGTGGCTGCTCAAATAAAGGCAAAAAACACAGCTTTCGCAAAATTCAAAAGCTTGCAAACAGGAGAACACAGAAATGAATACAGGATCAAGCTCAAAGAGTCTAAAAGAGAAATAAGGATAGCAAAATCAAAGGCAGAGGAAAAGATGGCTAAAGATGGTAAGGGTGGCAACAAAACTTTCTTCAGATATATTCAGGAAAGGAAGAAGATCAGAGTTGGAATTGCAGGATTCAGAAGTGCTGGGAAAGGACTCGTGGAAAGTGACACTGAAAAAGCGAAATTGCTAAACAAATACTTCTGCTCTGTTTTTTCTAAAGAAGATCCTGGAGATGGACGAGCTGTGACTCCCAAATATAAAAATGGGAATGAAGTAGATACCATACCATTCACAGAAGATGAGGTGTTAGAACAACTTGCTAAACGGAAAGTGGACAAAGCCATGGGACCGGATGGGATACATCCCAGGATACTGAAAGAGCTCAGAAAGGTTCTTACAGGACCGTTAAAGGATGTCTTCAACAGATCCTTGGAAACAGGAGAGGTTCCTCAGGACTGGAAAATGGCTGATGTTGTACCTCTACAGAAAAGTGGTGACAGGGAAGAAGTGTCAAACTACAGGCCCGTGAGCCTTACCTCGGTGGCGGGAAAAGTAATGGAGGCGCTCCTGAAAGAGCGAATAGTGAACTTTCTCAAAACCAACAGGTTGCAAGATCCGAGGCAAAATGGTTTTACCAAAGGGCGGTCTTGCCAAACAAATCTGATTGAGTTCTTTGACTGGGTGACCAAGGAACTATATCAGGGGCCTGCAATGGATGTCATCTACCTGGATTTCAGCAAAGCCTTTGATACTGTTCCTCATAGGAGGCTTGTCAATAAACTCAGTAGCTTGGGAATGGGTCCCAAGCTGGTAAACTGGATTAGAAATTGGTTGACTGACAGACAACAGAAGGTGATGGTACATGGAGCTCACTCGGATGAGAGGAAGGTGATTAGCGGGGTGCCCCAGTGTTCGGTCATGGGCCTGGCACTGTTCAATATATTTGTGAGTGATATTGCTGAAGGACTGAATGGAAAGGTCTGTCTTTTTGCAGATGACACAAAAATTTGCACAGAGTGGACTCCCCCGAGGGAGTGGTTAACATGATGAAAGATCTACAAAAGCTGGAAGACTAGTCTAATGCTCGGCAACTACGATTTAATGCGAAAAAGTGCAGTGTTATGCACTTGGGTAGCAGAAATCCAAGGGAAATGTACACGATAGGGGGCGAGAGGTTGGTATGCACGGTTCAGAAGAAAGACCTTGGTGTGATTATCTCTGATGATCTCAAGGTGACAAAACAGTGCGACAAGGCGGTGGCAAAAGCCAGGAGGATGTTGGGCTGCATACAAAGAGGGATTACCAGCAGAAAGGAAGAGGTACTTATGCCACTGTACAAGTCACTGGTGAGGCCTTACTTGGAATACTGTGTTCAGTTTTGGAGACCATATCTTGCAAAAGATGTAAAAAGACTGGAAACTGTTCAGAGAAAGGCGACCAAAATGATTTGGAGCCTGCGTCAGAAGCCTTATGAGAAGAGACTTGAAGACCTAAATATGTACACTTTGGAGGAGAGGAGGGACAGGGGAGATATGATTCAGACCTTTAAATAATTAAAGAGAAATGATGAACAAACAAACCTCTTCCAAAGACGGGGAAGCTGTAAAACTAGAGGGCATAACATGAAGCTGCAAGATGGTAAATTGAAAGGCAATGTCAGGAAATATTTCTTCACTGAAAGGGTGGTGGATGCTTGGAATGCCCTCCCGATGGAAGTGATGGGGACAAACACAGTGACAGAATTCAAAAACGGCATGGGACAAACACAGTGGATCCCTTTACAGCAACAGGATAAAAACAAAATAAACGGTACCATCTAACTTCTGAATCATCTAACGTCTCAACAAATAGGGGTGTCCTACATGGAGTGGTGGGTTCACCCCTAAACAAAGACATGGGGAGGGGTGGCCTGCACAGAGCGACAGGTGCACCTACTCTTGCCATCTTGCTGGGCAGACTAGATGGACCATGCTGGTCTTTATCTGCCGTCACTTACTATGTTACTATGTTTTGCTATGAGAAATGCAGTTGAGGGAGATGTTACGGTTTCAGAATTGTTTAAGCGGAAGGTTGGAGCTGGTTCCTTGCAGTAACTATGCAAATGGAAGTGAGATTAAACTGGAAAGACAGAATAAATTGAGGAAAGAGAGCAGGGAAAGCTGTGTCCATACAGAATTGCATATAAAGATGACTGAGAGGGAGGTGCAATGGTCATGCAAGAGACATTACTCTTGCATGCCCAGAGAGTTTCTCTAGAGTAGACTCTTATGGGCTCTGGGGAAGCAAATACTACCACTATTACTAATCATTTGTATAGCACTACAAGGCATACACAGCACTGTATATATAGATGTAAGACACAGTCCCTGCTCATAAGAACATAAGATATGCCATACTGGGTCAGACTAAGGTCCATCAAATCCAATATCCTGTTTCCAACAGTGGTCAATCCAGGTCACAAGTACCTAGCAGGTTTACAAAAAGACACACAGGTTCCACAAAGCTTGTCCTGGGGCAAGCAGTGGATTTCCCGGGTCCCCTTTAATAATGATATATGGACCTTTCCCCCGGGAACTTTTCCAAACCTTTTTTAAACCCAACTACACTAACAGCTTTTACTACATCCTCCAGTAACAAATTCCAGAGTTTGATTATGCATTGAGTGAAAAAAATATTTTCTCTTATTAATCTTAAGTGGGTTACACTGTAGCTTTATTGCATGTCCCCTAGTCTTTCTACTTTTTGGTGGTGTAAACAACCGATCTATGTTTATCTGTTCCACTCCTTTCATTAATTTATAGGCCTCTATCATATCTCCCCTCAGCTGTCTCTTTTCCAAGTTGAAGAGCCCTAACCTTTTAAGCCTTTCCTCGTAGGGATATCCTTCCATCCCCTTTATCATTTTGGTGACTCTTCTCTGTACCTTTTCTAATTCTACCATATCCTTTTTAAGATACAGCGACCAGAATTGCACACAATATTCAAGGTGCGGCTGCACCATGGAACAATACATGGATATTATAATATCCTTTGTTTTATTCTCCATTCCTTTCCTTATGATTCCTAGCATTTTATTTGCTTTCTTGCCTGCCGTTGTACATTGGGCGGAGGGTTTCAATGAGTTATCCACGATGACGCCTAAATCTTTTTCCTGGGTGGTGGTTCCTAATGTGGAAGCTTGCATCTTGTAACCATAGTTTGGATTGCTCTTTCCTAGGTGCATAACTCTGCACTTCTCCACATTAAATTTCATCTGCCATTTGAACATCCAATTTTCCAATTTATCAAGGTCCTCTTGCAATTTTTCACAACCCTCTTGGGTTTTAACAACTTTGAATAATTTTGTATCATCTGCAAATTTGATCACCTCACTCATTATTCCCATTTCTAGGTGATTTATGAATATGTTAAAAAGCAGCGGACCCAGCACAGATCCCTGGGGTACTCCATTATTCTCCTTTCTCCATTCAGAAAATTGGCCATTTAGCCCTACCCTCTGCTTTCTATCTTTTAACCAGTTCATGATCCACAATAGTATACTTCCTCCTATCCCATGACTTTTTAATTTCACCAAAGGTCTCTCATTAGGGACCTTTTCAGAGGCTTTCTGAAAATTCAAATAGACAAAGGTGAGCCAGTTGATATAGCGTACCTCTTTATTCACACCTTCAAAAAATACAACAGATTAGTAAAACAAGACCTTCCAAGGCTAAATCCACGTTGGCTTTCTTCCATTAAATCATGACTACATGTTCAGTAATTTTGTTCTTTATAATGGTTTCTACCATTTTGCCCTGTACGGCCATCAGGCTCACTAGTTTCCAGGATAACCCCTTGAACCCTTTTTAAAAATTGGTGTTACATTGGCCATTCATCAATCTTCAGGTACTACAGATGATTTTAATGATAATTCACAGATTACTAATAGTAGGTCTGCAATCTCATATTTCAGTTCTTTCAACACCCTTGGATGTATACTGTGATGTAGAGACCCCTACGAAGCCCATGGAAATAGAGAGAAAGGAAGATTCCACCTTAACTGACAGGCAGCTAGAACACATGGCTCACTGTTTACAAAGAAAAGGTAAACAGAGAAAGTCAGGAGCTGAACTGACACGCCCAAGCTCTGACGCAGCAGCAAGCTTAGAGCTTGATCAATCACACCTGTTCAGGTTGAGGGCAGAGCCAAGCCCAGGGGAACAGAATTATAAAACCTCGTCATTAGCTCCCAGGAGTAGATTTAGATTAAGATTTGTAACGGGAGGAATTAGGAGAGGAGAAGGAGAAGCAGGCTCGAGTACAGGCTGGAGTGGTAATTGCAGTTCGGACGGCAGTTGGAGCCGTGGCAGCAAAGACAGGACAGAGGAGAGAACTCCTGTAAGACATGCTGGGAGAGGTTCAGAAGCTCCAGAGAGTTGGATACGGGTAAAGAAATTACCTACAGGTGTGGGAGAAAAGCCAGCAGACTAGGAGGAGGGAAGGCACGCCCTGTGACCAGGAATTGGCTGGAATGGAGAGAGCAGGGAACCCTTCAGTCAGAAGGAAGCCTTCACGGTTTGCACGGGTGGGAGCCCAGCACAAAAGCATTCCCTTATTGCTGCCAAGAATTAGAGGAGAGCCAAAGAAGAAACTCCAGGGCAACAGGTTACTGTTTTGAGGTATGTAAAGGGAAAACACCTGAGCTTATAGAGGGACGTTATCTGAAATCCCATGGTAACAGTTTGCAGATAAACGCTGTTAATCCTGAAGCAGAAGACATGCAGATAGACTCTAATGTTGATGACGTAGCAGATATGCAGATGGATTGCACACTTTGTTTGGCTGACAACATTGAGTCACTGTGTTAAATCTGGAAGTAAAAGTGCTGAGAAACAGCAAAGAAAAAGGAGCTATTTTTCTTTGCTACGAGAAGCTGTTTGTTTTCCTTTGTGTACTTGCAATGAGCACGGCATGTTTTGAACCAGAGAGTGAAGAAGCAATTACCTTAGTATTGTATATAATCCTCATGCTAAACTCCTGGAAACTGTCCTATTTTTGTTCTGCACCAAAGTTCTATTTGTGAGGGGAATAAATCCTTGTCATTTTGCCTTAAACACTCGGACTACAATTGCTTCTTTATCAGAGAGCTTTAAAAGGGACTACAATTCCCAAGAGGCCTTGCAAAAGCCACAGCTGTAGTCTCACTTTCTGCATAGAGAAATTATCATGGCAGACCAACCCTCTACTCCCTAAGCGGAGGGCTGGCCACGTGGTGACAATACCATCCGGTCCAGGTGATTTGCTACTCTTCAGTTTATCAAATAGTTGTAATAAATCTTCCTGGGTTATCGATAATTGAAATCACCCATTATTATTGCTGTGTTGTAACTTTTGTTTGCTTCCCTGATTTCTTTTAGCATTTCATCATCCATTTGTTCATTCTGGCCAGACAGTCGGTAGTACATGCCCGTCACCATTGCCTTCCCCTTTTGACATGGAATTTCTATCCACAGAAATTCTACAATGTATTTTGTTTCCTGCAAAACTTTAATTCTGTGTGACTCAATGCCCTCTCTAACATAGGCGCCAACCCCTCCACCAATTTGATCTACTCTATCATTGCGATATAGTTTGTACCCTGGTTTCACAGTGTCCCATTGGTTGTCCTCCTTCCACCAGGCCTCTGTGATACCAATCATATCTAACCTCTCATTTAGTGATATATATTCTAACTCTCCCATTTTATTTTTTAGACTTCTAGCGTTTGCATACAGACATTTTAGAGGTTGTATTTTATTTATAATAATCTGATTATCAGTAGAGCTTACAATCTAATCAGACCAGGCACCATCAGGAATGATGTCGCTATGTTTGTGGCTGATAATATCTTGCTTGTCCATGGAGAAGAGCCATGAGCTCTTGTATAGGGACTTATTTTGTTTTATTCCAAGGTTGTGGAATTCTTTGGCATGCCCAAAGACACTTAAGACTGTTTGTCCTATAGGAAACTGGTTAAGAGTGCCCTTTTCACTTTCGCATTCTTCGGGATTTCTTTAGGTTAAAGATTATGAGGAGTACTTACCAAACTCTGGTAAAATAACACATTTTACCGCAGGGATATTTACTGCTGGAGTATCAATCTGCATTGCTATAGCCAGGAACACCATGTGCTCCTGGATGCATTAAAGCAGGTCGGGCCCATTATCTCTTAAAGGGGTACACAAGTAATGGAGAACACAATGGTGATTATATTAAGTTACTGCTTAATTCAGACCTTGAAACATTTTTTCTATATAGCAATGCCCATATCATTCATACCAATATAATTCTCCAGCAGTAAATCCATCTCTTCAAAAGGCACTGGGTCTTGTAAAGCAGTCACATTCGTTGTTCATATCTTTTCCCCACCCCCTGCACTCTTACTATCTCTTTTAAATAACAGATACACTAGTGCACAGTCAGACCAAATGATCTGACCAATTCAACAATAGTGAGGAAGTTATAAGAACACAGTATAATCTTGAATAACTATTATGTTTACTAGAATGGCAGGTAAGAGTAGTTACTCACTTGTAACATGTGTTCTCCAGGAGCAGCAGGAATCAGTCCTCACATATGGGTGATGTCGGTGCCGATGGAGCCCCCGTGTAGAGCATTTCCCCAGCTTTCAAAGAAAGCCTTTGAGAATGCAGCGTGCCTACGCAGTCCCCTTCCCGCCCAAGGGTGCCATCTTGCTCAGTCTGATGACATAGCTAAAAGACAGCAAAAAACAAAATAAAGTATATGACTGCAACTCCAGGGGAGGAGGGAGGGTCGTAAGGACTGATTTCTGCTGCTCCTGGAGAACACCTGTTACAGGTGAGTAACTACTCTTTCTCCAGGACCAAGCAGGAAGTCAGTCCTCACATATGGGACTCCCCAGCTCTAGGCTACCGGGAACCCACAGCTGAAAAATGACTCCCTCTCAAGAGCCTCAGCATCTGTGAGCAGAATATCCTCTGAGAACGCCCATGTATGGTAGCCCAACACAAGGGCCGGAGGGTAGGAGTTGCCTAAACCTCAAAGAGATTACGGAGTACTGCCTGTCCGAAAGCACTGTCCCTTCGGGACTCTCGCTCGAGGCAGTAGTGGACTGCAAAAGTCTGGCTTGAAGACCAAGTAGCGGCCCGGCAGATGTCTGCCAACGGAACAGAGCGGAGATGAGCTACTGACGTGGCTTTCGCCCTGACACAGCGAGCCGTGACTCGACCCTGCAAGGGAAGGTCGGCTGCCTTGTACGCCCAGGCGATACAATCTGCTACCCAAGTGGACAATGTACGCTTAGAGACAGGTAACCCCAATTTATTAGGGTCAAAGAGATGAAGAGCTGAGTAGCCCTTCTATGCCCCCACGTACGCTCAATGTAAAAGGACAACACCCTCTTACAGTCCAGAGTATGCAAGACTGTCTCAGCCCGGCTGGTATGCGGCCTGGGAAAGAATGTCGGAAGAACCACCTCCTGGTTGATGTGGAAAGAGGAGGCAACTTTTGGAAGGAACTTCGGATGGGTCCGAAGGACCACCCTGTTCCTATAGAACCGTGTGTATGGTCTATCAGAAACCAGAGCTTGTAGTTCACTCACACGTCTGGCCGAGGTAAGAGCTACCAGAAAGAGCGCTTTCCAAGAAAGGAAGCGTAAATGGCAAGTAGCCATCGGCTCAAACGGTGGGCAAGTAAGTTGTTGCAAGACCATGTTCAAGTCCCACTCAGTTTCAGGTGGACGAATCGGAGGCTTGAGCAAAAGCAGGCCTCTGAGGAAGCGGGACACCAAGGGGTGAACCGACAGCGACTGTCCCTCCACCGGTGAGTGGTGTGCTGAAAGAGCACTGAGGTGGACCCGAACAGAGCTGGACTTAAGGCCTAGGTCTGACAGGTGAAGTAGGTATTGTAGCACTTATGGCATCAGGCAGGAGAAAGGATTTTCATTGTGCTGAGCACACCACACTGAGAACCTGCACCACTTGAGGGCATAGGACTTTCTGGTGGATTTCCTCCTCGAGGCCAAGACCACCTCCTCAACTTCCCTAGGTAGAAGCAAGGGAGCTAGCACTACCCTTTCAGCAGCCAGGCCATCACTTTGAGGAATCTGAGATTGGGGTGCAGAAGGGAACCCTGATCCTGAAACAGGAGATCGGGTTGCAACCCAGAGGGAATGGAGTATCCACTGCCAATTGCAGAAAAAGTGGAAACCACGGTTGCCTCAGCCATCTGGGGGCTACCAGAATCACCAAGGCCTTGTCCCATAGAATCTTGAACAGAGTGTGAGCCACCAGGGGCGTGGGAGGAAACACATACATGAGGCCCGTAGACCAAGAGATCAGAAACGCATCTGCTGCCATTCTCAGGGGATGCGGCTGTCTGGAGCAAAATCTGGGTAGCTGACGGTTCAGTGGACTTGCAAAGAGATCGATGGATGGAAGTCCCCATCGTAGAAAGATCTGTTGAACCACCAGTGGATTCAACTGTCATTCGTGAGGCTGGAGAATCCTGCTTAGTTTGTCTGCCAAGAAGTTCTCCTGACCAGGCAGATAAACTGCTTTGAGAAACATGCCTTGTTTGACTGCAAAGGAGCAAAGGGCCTGCGCCTCCTGACACAGGAGTCTGGACCCTGTGCCCCCTTGCTTGTTCACATAGAACATTGCTACTTGATTGTCTGAACTAAGACAGACTGGTGAGAGAGGGCATGAGAAAAAGTCTGTAGAGCCAAGCGGATTGCTCGCAGCTCCAAAAGATTGATCTGCTGTGTGGCCTCCTAAGGAGACCAGAGGCCTTGAATGCACGTGCCCTGGCAATGTGCACCCCAGCCCTTTAAGGAAGCATCGGTCGTCAGCACCCTGGTGTGTGCTGTGGCCTGAAAGGGTACCCCCCTGAGAAGGTTCGGGAGGTGTAGCCACCACTGCAAGGAGTCGAAGAGTGGTTTGGACACCTTTACTCTGTCTCGGAAGTTGCCTGTGACTTGCACCCACTGAGCTCTGAGGCACCACTGAGCCATCCGCATGTGCAGATGGGCATTCGGGGTCACATGTACCGTGGATGCCATGTGGCCTAGGAGCCACGGGAAGTGCCTGGCGGAGACCTGAGAACTGCTTCGGAACTGGTTGGCCAAGTCCATCAGCCTGTGGGCCCTGTCCTCGGGCAAGTAAGCTCTTGCCTGCAGGGTGTCTAATCTTGCCCCTATAAACTCTAGGTTCTGTGAGGGGAGCAAAGTGGACTTTGCGTAGTTTATGACAAAGCCCAGATGCTGAAGAAGAGAGACAGTGTGGCTTGTCTGGTCTCCTGGAGAGACTGACCTCTGATGAGCCAGTCGTCCAGGTATGGGAAGACAAAAATTCCCTGATTTCTGAGATAGGCCGCTGCCGCCACCACCGCCAGGCATTTGGTGAAAACCCTGGGGGCGGAAGTTAGGCCAAACTGAAGTACTCTGTACTGGAAATGGTTTCCTCCCACCACAAATCTGAGATATTGTCTGTGGTCTGGATGGATGAGAATGCGAGTATAAGCATCCTTTAGGTCTAAGGAGCATAGCCAATGTCCCTGCTGGAGGTAGGGCAGCAGTATCCCAAGGGTAAGCATCTTGAACTTTTCCCTCTCCAGAAACTAGTTTAGGTTTCGCAAGTCTAGGATAGGCCGGAGGCCCCCTGTTCATTTTGGTACCAGAAAGTACCTGGAGTAGAAGCCTTGCCCTTTCAGGTGGTGAGGCACCGGTTCCACCGCCTGCTCCTTTATAAGACTTGCCAACTCCTGAAGGAGGAGGTTTCTGTGCACAGGGAGTCTTGGAGGCTCCCCTGGAAAGTAGAAGGGGGTATCTGGTGGAAGTGAAGCAGACAGCCCTTTTGGACTATGCTGAAGACCCAGGTATCCCCTGTGATGGCTGGCCATCTGTAGGCGTACAGGGTCAGCCGACCTCCTGTGCTGAGTGGAGCCAGCTGTGGAGAAAAGGCTATGCTGTGGAAGTCAAAACCCCGCTCCCTGCTGTGCAGGAGCCGGAGCTGGCGGCTTGGGGGTCTTCTGCCTACGGGGCCCATGCCCCTGCCCCTTGGCCTGCTGGCCCTGCTGGGGAGCTGGAGAGGCCTGATATTGAGGGTAGGATTTGTAGGCAGCACCCTTCCTCGGGAAAAAGGGCTTCTTCCCCGAGCCCTTCTTTTTCTGAGAAGGGGCAGAAGTCTTCCTGGACAGCCTTGTCCTGGTGAGAGTCTCAGTCTCGATTTCCGCAGCCTTTTCAGTCATGGGGTTACCAAAGAGGTTTTCACCTCGGCAAGGGACATCGACCAACTTGTCCTGCACTCATGGCTCCAGGTCTGATGACTGTAGCCAGGCCTGACGGCGTGCACCGATGACAGCTGCGGCTACCCAGGCCGAAGCCTCGAAGCCATCATAGGCTGCTCGAGAGATAAACTTCGAGCGCTGTAGAATCCCTGTTGACAAAGCTTTGAACCTCTGCAAAGGTTCCTCAGAGGCCAGCTGAGAACCCGGCAATCTCCTTTGCCAGGTCTCGTAGGTACATGCCCATGTACAGCTGGTAGGTCTGGACACAGCAAGACAGCATAGAGCCCTGGAAGCACTTTCTACCGAGTGTATCCAGGTTCCGGGCCTCCCAGCCGGGGGGCACCAAGGAGTGCATCTTCTGACTCTTCAGACGGTGCATGGCCGATTCCACAACCATGGAGTGATGCGGTAGCTGCGCCTTTTGGAACCCAGGGCTCTTACAGACTCGATAAATGGAATCGACCCGTTTGCTAAGAACCGGCGTCGAGGCCGGTGCCTCCCACATACGGAAGAGCAGCCGTTCCAGCATCGGAGGAACCGGTACAGTAAAGGCTTCCTTCGGAGGAAAATCATACTGGAGGGCATCAAGTTCCTCGGCTCGAGGCTCCTCCTCGTTATCCGCAGGGAAGGCCAAGGCCTTGGCCATGTCCCTCACGAAGTCTGAAAACTGGGTATCCTCCGGAGGGGACTGTCTCCGAGGCTCAGACTCCGGTGTGTCCGAAGGGACGCACCGGGTCTGGAAGGTGTCCGGGGACTCCTCGTCCTCCATCTCCCACTCCAACTCCTCTGAGGAGGAATCGAGCGGCTCCGGCCGTGTGGGCCTCGGTGCCACCCGCCCTGATGCCGAGGGTATCGGCGTCAACGACCTCGGCCCCGCACGGGAGGTCGAGGGGGACCTTGACCGAGGATCGACTCGAGACTTCATCGACTCAAGGATCGGCTTGGTCTCCGGGGTCGACTAAGACGTCGAGGTCCCATTGGTCGGGGCTGATGCACTGGTCAGACCGGCGATCAGCACCCGCTGCTGTTCCATGAAGGCAGCCAAGCTGCTCTCCAAGGCCATCAACCTGAGTTGAAGCTCAGGAGACTCAGCAGCCCTCGACTCGGGCCCTGACGGCGTCGGGCCCAATGTCGGTACCCCCGGAGGAGAGTCTACAAGGACAACTGCACTTACGTGACTCAGGGACTCCGGCTCCACACGAGATAGCTTGGAAGGCCTCTCCGACTCCGAGAGCCCGGGGCAGCAGTCAGGGCTATGTGACCTGGCCCTTGAGGAACCAGGAGCCTCCACCAACACCACCCTCATGAGCTTCTTCTTCTTTCGGTGCTCCAGGGAGGGAGACTCCCTTTCAGAAGAGCCCCGACGGCGCTCGGTGTTGGACTCCCGAGATGTCAAGGCCTCTGACGAAGTCCGGGCCCGGCCGGACGCGGAGTCAGAGAAAATTCTCTCACGTTGATGCTGACGGCTCCGAAGCACCTTGGATGACATTTTGCCGCACAGGCCACAGGCCAGCGGGTCATGGTCGGGCCCGAGGCATCGGAGGCAGCAGTCATGTGTGTCGATGAGAGACATAAGTTTCTTGCACCTATCACACTTTTTGAACCCGCTGGCAGCCATCAGGGGAAAAAGGGCCCCTGCAAGGTCAAAAGACTGGGCTGCCAGTGAAAACACAAAAAGAACGCGAACGCTAGTCACGAAGGACAAAAAACGAAAAACACAAGTCCGGACCTGATTTTATTTATTTATTTATTTAACTTCTCTTCTATACCGTGCTATTCTTATCAGTGCGGTGTACATTCAACATAACCCTATACCATGCAGTCGGACCGCATTGTATTTACAGTGAAACAGGGACTAGAACTTGGATATAACTAGGGTAACTATCTACAGTTTATGCACTGATGCCTATATTTTCTGGCTCTAGTCTATTCGGGTTGGACCGATTGGGCTAGCTATCCTTTTTCTTGCTGGGTCTGTTTATTAGGGTGCTCTAGCTGACTGGTATGATTGCTCACTGCCTGGTTTCCACAGCTGGTTTCAGGGTAGTATCTTATGAACAGATGATGCTTCAGTGACTTCCTGAATTGGGTCAGGTTATTGATGACTCGCATGTTTGTGGGGAGAGCATTCCAAGCTCTGGGTGCGTAGATCATGAAGGCCCTGTTGGACGTTGCCTTTGAGCATTTTGTCATTACTTTTGGGATCACCAGGGTGTTCGCCATTGTGGATCTTCTGGTTCTGTTAGGGGAAATGAGGTGAATCATCTTGCTGATGGATGAGGGGGGCTGATTGTTTAAGGCTTTGAAGGTTAAGGATACCGGTGTACCGAGCCCAGTCGGGAAGGGGAACCGATGTCAAACCGGATAAGACAATGCGAAAATTGCAGAAAAAAATCAACTTTTTCCGGATGACACGAACTCACGTCCGTCAGGCTCCGCGGAAAAAGAAAGACTGAGGAAGATGGCATCCTTGGGCGGGAAGGGGACCGCGCAGCCGCGCTGCATTCCCAAAGGCTTTCTTTGAAAGCTGGGGAAATGCTCCGCACGGGGGCTCCATCGGTGCCAACGTCACCCATATGTGAGAACTGACTTCCTGCTTGGTCCTGGAGAAGGATATTTACTGGTTGGTTTTTTGAGTTTCCAAATGTCCACCAATTTATATTTCTGAATTAATAATTGTAGGGAGGTATCCATTTTCCTAATGTCATCCTTCTCTCTATTAATTATGCCCCACACTTCATTCATAACTGCATTAACCCTTCCACCCATAATTATAGGTGAATGAGATCATTTTTCAATTTTCTGTAGAACAGATTGTAAGAAATGAATTTGCTCTTTATTTAGGGGCATATCAATTAAGCATAATATTTTGTTTTATTTACTCTGGAGTTCTCATGCCACTCTCTATTTTTGCTTCTATTAAGCACTCAACAAGAAAGTCCTTTTTGTATTAATATGGCCTATCTGGTGCTCTTAGAGTTTCCTGCTAAGGCCTAAACCTTCCCCAACCAGATTGCCACCAAATGGACTGTTTCCCCCATTCCTAAATGTGTCTCTTGAAGTAAGTAAATGTTGGCTCCCATTTTATCTAAACTCCAACATTACCTTCCTGCTCATTTGCATACCCTATTAAGTGATGGACTTAGGAAATAGACTAAGGATACTAAGATAAGAGTGATTTTATTCCCTAAGTCCATCAGCGATGAAAGAGCTTTGAATTGGGGGAAACTCAGTGAGGCTATAACAATAGGACACTGAAATAGGAATGTTTAGATTTCCTAAGTCTATTTGCAATCAAAATGTTTTGAGGTTCACAACCGTATATATACAAAAAAATACAAAAAGAAGGTAACAGAAAGGTCATTGATGCTAATAAAGCGCTTGTGCCTAACGGCTCAACTTGGCGCTTCTAAGTCTGAGACCTTTATTTAGAAAAACGGGTGTGGACCAATGTTTTGAATAATTGGAAGTAGTATTATTTGCTGCCCTTGATGTTTTTGAGTGTACTAGATTTAGTTGAGTTGATTCACACTCTTAAAAGAAGACCCTTATATAGTGCGATGCCCTAGCTTGGGCTCGAGGGCTTACAAGCGTAGAACAGCCTTATAATGTCCTTTTAAATAAAGCTTCCCTTGTTTGTCACCAGAGGGATTCTGGGACTTTTAGTTGGCTTACTTATATAAGGACAAATGTAGTTGTGAGTCCGATGGTTTAAGGCAGCAAGAAATTTATTTTTCTGTGGGATTCCCAGGCATTAAAGCTCAAAACACAAAAGCAAAAGGATGCTTCTCCAACATAAGAGTAAATCAGGTTAACAGAGGAAAATGTAACAAAAAGGCTTCTTTCACTGGGCAGCAGCTTTCATCCAAATAAACTTGCACAGAGCACAGCTTCTTGTGGTCATTCAACATATCCGCTAAACGTTTAACAGCTGCTGTTTTATTTTCCAAACCAAACTTTTACTAACAACAGCTCCTGGGCTTCAGAAGCTCACATACTTGGTAAAAAACACATTCTTGGCTTTTCCCAACTCTTTGCAGTCATAAGAATTAGTTGCTATATTGTTTCACAGTCTTTCAACCCTGTTCAACAATGCTTAATTCTCCTTGAGAGAAAAAGAGCAATCCATTGGTGATATTTCTGAGTCAGACTCTGGCATACAAGAATCCACCTGCATCTCTTCTATTGATACCGGGTACTTCTCTCTTTCACCAGTTTTATAAACTTTCCCAGACTTCCTGTCTTCTAAAAACTCTTGGAACTGTTTCCACAGCAAATCACCCTGAGAAGGCACACTTGTATTGGGAGGGTAAAGCTTCCTCTCTGCAAACAGTTTTCTTAATGCTTTTAGTGTTAAAAGCTCAGTTTCTCTGCTCTTATCTGGGTTTCTGTTTTCTTCATACATAAAACTATCCACCCACTTCTTAGCAGATGAAGACGTTAGGTCAGGCTCCTGGACACTAGCTGTAGCAAACTGTTTTCCTGCAAGCTGTTTAGCTCTGCAAGTGCTGGCTTTACCTTGGGGCGAGTCTCTCAGACAACTACTGATTCCTTTCCTCCTGATATATTTAAGGCTATGGAACTCAGCCTTCTGGTGTCTTTCTCCACTCCTTCCCAGATAGTCACTCTCTTGAAAGTTTCCTTGGAACCTTTCTCCCTTTCCAGGATCTCTCAGAGTTTCTCCTTCTGGCTCTCTCTGCTGCGTCTCCTGTGTGTGTGTCTCATGTCTCCCGAGTGTTCCCTCTCTCTGCTCTGAGTGTGTTTTAAAGACCGTTTGCTGCCGGGCACTCCCTTGCCTTTGCACAGGTGTGACCAATCACTGAGCAAACTTGGCTCCCTGTCTGAACTAGGGTGTGGCCTGGCCTTAGCAGAGAGCTGAGTTTTTTCTTGCAAGCACTATGCACAAGTGAACTGTCACTTGTTTTAAAGGGAAAAACAGGGTTTTCCTCCACTTCCATCTCTTCCTGGGAGCTCTTCTCACCACAATAGTACCCTATTAAGTAAGGCAAAAATCAGACCTTAGAACACCTCCTATATTCTGCCATCGATATAATCAATATCCAACAGGCCTAATGATAAATCCCACACATACCTTCCACCCCACTGTTCAAACAATCTGGTTTTGCACATCGTAGGCTTGTAAAATATTTCTTCCAACTGCATGCAAACAAACAACGTAACTTTTACTAAGAAGAACTATCTCTGGACAGGTCATAGAGGCTGGCCTCACTTACATCCATGAGGGCAACAACTGTGCCTCCTTTAAGGGAGCCCAAACAAAACAAAAATTGGGTTATGCATCCCAGATTGCATTTGATGTTGTTAGTCTCAAACAGGGCACCTTGATGTTGCATCACAGCGCACCTGCAATAATACATGTTCCTCTGGCCCCCTGCTTAATACAGCACTCATGCTAACTACTAATTGCTCCTCTGTGTCATTGAAGGCAAATGTCTATCACTGCTGTGCAGTCTTCTTGTTCCTCGCATCTCCCTCACCTGCGTTCTCTCTGACTCTTTCGCGAGGCCATTACTTCTGGAAGAGGAGGATCTTCTGCGAAATGAAGTTTTAGAAATGTTTCCACTTCCTGTACTTTGGTAAAATGTATCATTTTACCCTTACATACTACCCTTAAATTTGCAGGGTACAGGAGGACTTGTACTCTGTGAGAGTACAACCTTCTTTTGACCTCACTGAACACTTGCCCGTTTTGGTCCAACTCCGTGCCATAATTAGGAAATAGTCATATCGTATATTTGTTATAAAGAAGTGTTCCCTGCTTCCTAGTGAAAGCATATCCTTATGTCTGAAATTTAATATTTTCACCAAAATAGTTTGTGGTCTCTCACCAGGTGGAGGGGCCTGCCCTGGAACTTCACAGGCTCTTTCAATAACCAAATCTCCCAGAAATGAAATATTCTGAAACAACTCCTTCAGCAGTTTTTCCAGAAAGGTAATCATGTCTTTTTCTTCCAGCCTTTTTGGAATTCCCACCATATGGAGGCTACATCTCCTACAGTGATTTTCAAGGTTATTGATCTTTTTTTTTTTAAAATTCAGTATACATGTACTGTGAGCACCCAACTCTTACTTTAAGATTAGGAGATTGTTCTCCATATTGAATATCTTTTTTTGTCCCCTTCCATTCTATTAATAATTTCCCAGATTTCTGATTGTATCTCTCCCAACTCCTTTGGATATTATTCAATTTATCTTACATTTCTGCACTACCCTTTTTGACTATGCTTAATATTACCACGGTGTCCAAAGATGAGGCAATAGAAGGTTCTCTTGGGGGTGTCATGCTTCTATCCAAGCTGATGTAGAGAATGCACTATCTTGTTAAGCAGGCAATACTGCATGGTTTGTTGTCTCATTGCTTTGGTCAATTTTAGCACTAGAGACTATGGGGTATGTTTACTAAACTGCACACTTGTGCGGGGCGCACTTGAGCGTGCGAAATATCACCTCAGCCAGCCATCGTCATTGAGCACAGTGGGGGATCAAACCCCTGATCCCTGCACCATTGGTAAGTGCCTTCACCATTGTGCTGTGGCTCTGCTCTTCTGTTTGCACATCAGCGCGCCGCTTATACCTCTCAGTATTAGAATGCCGCCAAAAACATCAGTGCGCCGCCTTATGCCGCCCAAAACATCAGCGTGCCACTTTATGCTGCCCAGTATTTCTCTGCCTCATAAATTAACACCTCAGCCAGCATCATTGAGCACTGTGGGGGATTGAACCCCTGCTCCCTGCACCATTGGTAACTGCCTTAACCATTGTGCTGTGGCTCTGCTCTTCTGTTTGCACATCAGCGCGCCACATATGCCTCCCGCGCAGCTATCCGATGAGCTAAGGTGCGGGGCGCACAAGGGCGCCGCGCACCTTAGCGCATATGTCAATCACGGCTTTTCTTCTTCAGGACGGAACGCCCACTCCTTATATGGCACCCGCACACTACCGGGGCCCGCACTTTACCGGGGTTTTAGTAAACATACCCCTATGTTTTCTCCTGCTTTTTCTGCTCAACTCGAGAAGATATCTTAGTTTGGTATCTTATTTAAATCATAGCAATGGGTCAAATATATCAGTATATTTTAGGAGTTTCTAGCAGGAGCTCAGCTCTACCGATCCACTTTTAACTCCCTTATGTGACCCCCCTCCCCAAAAAAGTGAAATTTCTGTCTGCCATGATGATCTGGAATCTGGGATTTGTCAAGCTGTGGCTTAACTTCAGTTTTGTTTTGTTTTTACTTCTCTCCCTTTATCATCATATTAATTTTCTACGTAATAAAAATACAATTTTCCGATTTGATCTTCTAGAAGATTTTATAATAATGTTAAAGTATTAATTTGTTGTTTTTTTAACATATCCAATCATTACTGTCTAGTCTTTTTCATTTTTCAGGATTATTCAAATACAAACCTGTAGCTACTAACAAGCAACATAAAATTACTTTGACATAAAAAATGCTGAATGTTTTTAGAGCTGCATCAATGATATTACTATGGGAAAAATGGGACATTAGCAAGTAAAACCCATTAGTCTATGATACTTTTTGACAAACACATTATTGGTAGATAAAATGACTTCCATATGTTGTTTGTCAGATGTCAGTAGAAAGGATATATATTTCATAGTAAAATCAAAAATAATGGACTCAGAAAGCTTAGAAGCTCCAGACAAAAAAAATCAATATTCCCAGCAAAGCAATCCCTTTCATTCCATCAAGACTACAAAAGAAAAATTAAATATTCCAATATAAACTGCTGATGCTTTCTACTGAAATTAGACTTTTCTTTTTTAACTACTTGATAATAGTTACAATAACATAGTTTGTAGCAATACATCATGGGGCATTCTTCTTCATTCAGATGTTATTTGATTATGTGCTCTTAAAGCTTATACATAAACATTACTTAATTTGACTTGAAATATATTAATACAGTTAATTGCTACTATAAATAAGGAACAAATAAGGTCTTGGTCAGAATGTCATCTGCATTAATAAACATTTTTAAAAATCAAACTAATCTAAAATGAAGACACAGTGATAGGTCTTCAGCAATATTGCACCATGAACAGCAGATGGTGTTCTTCTATAAGCTAAGAGTCTAAAACTAAAATCCTTTTCAGCAAACGAGCAAACTCACCAACTCATCTTGTACTGATCTGATGAAAGGAGTATAACTTTGAAAAGCAAGTTACAAATATATTAAGTTAGTCCAGTAAAATGTGTCACCTACAATCTGTTAGGTAATTTATTTCTGAACACATATCCCTTCAACTTGCAAATATCCCAGAACCCTCATTCCTCAGAACGGTTGCATTTTGTAATATGTTCATGTACCAGACTCCTCAGTATTTCGATGTTTACCCATTTACTCTTACGTTACCTGTAATACTTGTTAGCAGAAACTGTACTGTTCTAAGTAACAAAGTTCTACTTTCGTTGTTCTATGTAAACCCCTTTGATTACCAGACTAAGCGGTATAAAAACAAAACAGAAAATAAATCAATTTCAACATTTTATTCAGATTTCTGTGAGTTAAAAGCAAGCACATCACTATATTAGATTTTGCTCTGTTAATGGCCTTTGTTTTATTCTTTAGTTTCCATTATCATGGCTGTGCTCACAAGTGATACATTTAAAGATACTGAATGATATCTGATTATTAATTATCAAAATTCCTTACACATTATCCTACTTCGTACAAAAATGCAACAATTAAAGTTTAACAAAGCTTCAGATATTATTGTTTATTGTTCACATTATAAACTTCACAGGAATCAGATCATCTGATGCTGCTATTTATTTATTTATTTAACCAGTTTTATATACTACCTTTTCCTTCAATCAAAGTGGTTTACATGTCTGCGTTAGGGTTAGGTGGGGGGTGTTGAAGGTTATTGGGGTGGGCACTTGGGAAGGAAGTTTGCGGGCTGTGAGGATGCCTTGAGTTGCTTGGTTGCGATTGTGCTCATATGTTGGTTTGTAGGTTCTGGGAGGGTTCATAGTATTGTATAAATAGTGTGGTTTTGAGCATAGTTTTGAAGTCCTTTATGTCTCTCATGGATCTCATGCTGTCAGGCAAGGTGTTCCATAATTCTGGTGAGTAGAGGGATGGTGCCCTTCTGGATGTTGTGTGTGCGTGTAGTCCTTTGATATTCAGGTGGGGTGGCTATCTTATTATCCATGCTACTTCTCAGTGCTCTTGCGCTGGTGTGTCTGGTTATTAGGTTCTGGAGGACATTCATTGACATGTTGAGGATTTTGAAAATGTTTAGAGTTGCTTCGAATCTTGCACGAGCTATTATAGGCAGTCAGTGGAGGTTCTGTAGTACTGGAGTTATGTGTTCATTTCTTGGTGTGTTCGTAATGATTCTAGCTGCTGTATTCTGCACCAGTTGAAGGGGGTGAGTGGTTTGTTTGGGGAGACTGATATATAATGGGTTACCATAGTATAGGATGGGTGTGATGAGTGCCTGACAAACTGTTCTGAAGTGGTCTTGGCTTAGGATTGGTTTGAGTCTTCTTATGATTTATAGTTTGTAGTATGCCTTTGTCGCAGTTTTTTTGATGTGCGAGTGGAGGTTTAGTTCGCTGTCCAGGGTGATTCCGAGGTATTTCACCTTGTCCTTCACCTTGATGGTTTTGTCTCTGATGTTGATTGTAGGTGGTGGGTTGAAGTTGGTTCCTCTTGTTATGAACATGGCTTTTGTTTTGCTATAATTTACCGACAGGTTGTTGTTTGTGAGCCACATGACTATTTCCTCTAGGCAGTTGGTTATTGGGGTGAGGTCCAGTGTTTGTGTGCTTATTGGTGTATATACCATGATGTTGTCCGCATAAATGTGGTTAAATGATATCTGATTATTAATTATCACAAATACTTACACATTATCCTGCTTCGTACAAAAAAGCAGCAATTAAAGTTTAACAAAGCTTCAGATATTATTGTTTATTGTTCACATTATAAACTTCACAGGAATCAGATCATCTGATGCTGCTATAACTCGCACTACAAAGGCATAGTTGGGGCAGCTCAGTGGCACTGCTATGCACTGTTATAGGGAGGAACTGGACAATTCATGGGTCAGATCTTCAGCTCCCTGGCCCAACAAAGGCTGGGGGGGGGGACGACGACACTACAGAAGCAGTGTTCACAGTCCCTGGGGAAGTGTATTCCAGTTATTATGCAATGCAATACCTGATGGCTGGATTTAGGACTCACGGTTGCAGGGTTCTGGAAGGAGTCTTTGTATACCGGCTGAGGATTTAGTTGAATGAGGTGATTGGGGGGGGGGGGGGGGGGTTTGAAATTTTACCAGGAATGGATCAATCTCTTTGGGTTGGCCTAGGGTGAAGTCATTGAGCACAGTCATTCTAGACAACTGAGCAAAGTGAAAGTAATGTTGTAGCCTACCCAGAATCAGCTGGCCCTGGGTCCCAAGTTATGTAACTCTTAATATTTATTTTCCTAGCCCTGAGACATAGGACCACGGATTCTTTCTGTATTAGTTAGTCAGGACTCCTGGAAATGGAGCATTTCCTGGGAAATCACTTCCCACTGGCACTACTTTCCTGACTTTCTTTTCAGGGGGAAAAAAAACTTAGGTAGTTGTAAATGAAGGCTCAGGATACCATGATTGAGCTAGAACCAAACTAAACAGGATGAAAGTGCCTGATCACCTTTTTTCTACTCCCCCCCCTTAAAAAAGAAGAACAAAATTAAGCTAGGCAGCTGCTGGGCAAAGGTCTTTTATAAAGATTTAGTCTTACTTAAGTGCTGATTTAGAATGATACTGCCTCTAATGTCTAATTTTCGGGCAAACAGAAGTAGAAGAATAACCTAGTGGGAAAAGCAGTGGGTTGAGAACCAGAGAAAACATTAAAACAGAGAAAAATGATGGAATCACAATTTGAGTTATCATTATTGTTAATATTATTATTATACTTCATTGCTAAATGAAAAGTTGACTTGTGAAGTCTTTAATAACTGCATGTGAATGGAAGATATCTAAGAAACTTTACTTCTGTGGCAACCAGTCAAAAGAAAATATGTGACATATGATGTTAAAGTATAAATTACATGGATTTTGTAGATAACTGTAGTTATCTTTGAAATGTAAAATTTAGAATTACTTGTTGATATTAAAAATCCAGGTGTATTAAAAAATCACATTGAGATTTTTCAGAGCTTGTTATGTTTAATGTTTATTGATTTGATTAATCACCTTTCACCAGGGACATCTAAGTGGAATACATAATAATAGGAATTGTAATAGTAAAATCAAGAGTCCTAGACACACAGTAATACAGTAAGAACACAGAGACTGATTAATATTATAGTATTCAAGGCTGGAGTTTTTGAAAGAAAGACACAAAGGTGCCAATGTTCAGTGGGAAATATCCAGATAAATTTAATGTATCTGGTTTACTTTAACTGGGATATTAAAAAAGATAATGGTTAAGTTGCTAGTTTTGAATACACCTTGTTAAATTTAATCAGATGTTTATCTAGTTCACTTTAAGATAGGCATTTGTCACAATCAGATTTCAGGGGCAGTTAATATGCACTAAGGGACTAATGCAGTGGTTCTTAACCTTTTTTCGGTTGCAACACACCTCATAGACTGTATTCATGTGCGTGATACACTGAACACTACAGTCTATCACTGAACAAAAAAGACCCCAAATATCATTTTACTGTAGCTAAAAAAAAAAATGCTTACTTGGGCTGGCGGCAACAATGAATATTGGAGGGGGTGAGCACGATTAGGGAGTAGTCATACGGATTTCAAGTACCTGGTTCCTTGCTTTGCACTTCCGCCAGCTTGCAGGCACACATGGTTGCTAGAGAGAGAATGGGTTTGCTTTCTGTCAAACATTTGGTGACATACCTCCCAGCTCTTGGTGACACGCTAGTGTGTCCAGACACACTGGTTAGAACATAAACATAAAATATGCCATACTGGGTCAGACCAAGGTCCATCAAGCCCAGTATTCTGTTTCCAACAGTGGCCAATCTAGGTCATATGTACCTAGCAGTTTCCCCAAGGGACACAGGTTCCACAATGCTTGTATTGGTTCAAGCATTGATATCCTGGGTCCCTTCTTAATAATGGTTTATGGACCTTTCCTCCAGGAACTTGGCCAAACCTTTTTTAAACCCAGCTACACTAACCACTGGACTAATGTATAATATTTTCTATTTAATATGTATTACATAATATGCCACCAAGAACTCCAATTCCCCTAACCCCTCCCCCTAAAAGCACCAAGTCACCCGCAAGTCCCCTTCAAAAGACCTCCCCCCATCTAACAGAGTTGCTACTACTTAATATGCATTAAAAGGTTGTTAATATGTTTGTGGTAACACTTCCCCGCCCAAAAAGAAATGCTGGAAAATTTAAATAGGATGATTAAAATGTATAATTATGTTACTTAGTTCATTTAAACGTAATGCAGATTAAACTAATACAAAGGTCTGTGCTAATACTTCTTTAATGCAAGCTTTTAATAACTCCTCTACAAATATAGTTCAAATTTTCCATGGTAAAAGCATGCAGTAACAAGTGTTTTTTTTCATGGGTATTACTAGAACACTTTAAGGGGCTAGTTACTAAGGTGCACTAAGGTTAATGTGCATTATTTTAGCACTGGCCCCATGTTATTTAATGGACTTGGTAACTAATACTGCGCTTTAATAGTTAATTAATGCACCTTAGTAACTAGACCTCTAATGGAGTACGCACTAGAGGACATAAAGCCTTTAGTGAAGAGTGCATTAAATGGAATTACTACACAGTTTTAACACCACAGGGAGGAGTGGCCTAGTGGTTGGGGCAAGGTACTTCAGGCCAGAAGGTCGGGGGTTCAAATCCCACTAGAGGACAGCAACCTTGGGCCGGAAGGACTGGGGTTTCTAGTCCCACAGGTGCTCCTTGTGGTCTTGGGCAAGCCACTTAACCCTCCATTGCCCATGTTCCCTGTAAGTATTAGTGTATGTGTCTCATATCCCCGCGTGTTAAATGTATCCCCCAACCGCTTTGACCCGGTGAAAAGCGGGATATAAATGCAGCTAAATAAATAAATAAAACCACACCATCTAGTAGAATGTCCATATATAGATTCAACAATACAGTGTATTTTATACAGATTGATTTACTGTAAGTTTAAGGCAGAAATCTAGAACGGGCTTTTTTATGTTTTGTTTAAGCAGTTTATTGTGCATTTTGAGTTTTATATTAAGCCATAGTGTAAGTAAGCATGCACATCTTTGAAATTGTACAAACAGATTTCCCTCATGCCACATTTTTTTTAAGGATGAGGTAAGTTAAGTGGTAAGAAATTTACAAAAGGGACATGTCAGAGCAATCTTTGACATAAATATTTTAAAGAAATTAAACTGAACTAGGTATCTGAGAACTTTATCCATTTTCTTCCAGTTTTATGTCTAGGTTTCATTTGTTTTCAAACTTATGATAAATAAATTCAAAGATTTTTCAAATTAAATATGACCATTCTGTTGTTTAAAGTCTGATTCCAAGAGGTTTCTTCAGTTTAACATGCATTATTCATATTTTACATGTATTTTTGTATATATTGAATCGGGATAATGTGAAAAATTGGAAGTGGGAGGTCCTACTGGGAAGGATTTATGTATGAAAATGTATTTAGTTGTGATTTGGTTGTTATCTACCTTGAACCTTCATTGGTAAAGAGGGATATAAATGTCAAATTCAATTCAATTCAATGTTTCTTCGAGCAATCGGAATGTAGCTTTTAAGGATCATCAAAGCAGGTAACACCCTGATTTAGACAGTCACAATGTTCAGAGCAGCTAAGTAGTAGGAGGGAACTTTCAAAACAGTATGCATTTCTCATTACCAATCCAAATCCAAAACAAAAAGGTGACCTTCTTAGGAATAAAAAATGTATTTTCTGTGTAGAAATGATTATTGCTTTTATGGCTTTACATATACAAAATAAATAATTTTACTTGCATGTATATGGGAAGTAAATATCAGCAAAATAATAAATCTGTTCAACCAGTTTCACAAACCTAAATTTTAAAAATTTAAACATTACCCAAATATCAGAAAAATTTACTTTGACTTGTGTGCTTTGCAAAATGCTTTATTAAAATCTAAATCATTGTACAAATGTGGTATTTTTTCTCTTAAGCTTTACATTTCCTGCAAATATAAATACTCAAAAGTGAGTGTGCCTCCCCTCCCCCTTACATGTAATTATGCCTTTTTAATAGCCTGGATCACTGATTTTTTTTATATAAAAGTAGTCTACAATGCTTTGTTTCGGAAAGAAGAACATGGGAAACATCAAATGTAATCAGCTAACCAAGTTGTGGGTGAAACTACTAAATGGTGGGGATTTGTCTTATTTTAATAAATAAAAGAAACCAGTTTGAGTTGTATTGAATTAACCAGACACAATGCAGGTTCTTCTGTTGCTGGTAGTTGTCCATTTTCATTCTGCATTACTTACTGGCTCTAATTAAAATTCTTTAGACGGAAGACTTGAATGCTTCCAAGGAACTAACCAGTAAATGCTGTCTGCCTGCCATCTCCAAACACCCCATAACCACACACAAGCAGCTTGTCAGGGGAGCTAAGGCAGACATTGTAGGGAACACCACATTTGTCACTGTGGCTAGTATCACAGATACAAAGCTCTTTTCCTCAGCACACAAAAACAAGATATGTAATTCAATCCTCAATTTACCCTTGTCTCGTAGGAGATTTTTCCCCGCTAATTGATAGAAATTAAGCCATTAATCAAGCCACTAGCCATCATTCAAACGAGGGAAGATGAATACAAACTTTCATAATAACCACCTTCCCCATTTTAGTGTTCATTAGCATTAATTTTTAATGTAATTATGCTATTCTTTTACGCTGAGCTCATAAATTACTGCTCTTTTGTTGCTGGCTGGCCTTGTAAAATCCAAAGTAAGCTCTGTGCTTCAGTTTTAAAAGCAATTACTGGTTCTTCTATCTTTTATATCTCTTTCTCCTCAATAACCTTTATACACTGTATCTCAAGACATACCTACATGTTTACACTTGTATATACGTTACCTATACAAGCACAGCTTTCTTTTGCTTAACAGTTTCAAATAAATCATCATAAATAACAAGTTTATTATATTCATACTAAAGAACTGCTCATGCTATTTGATTTGTGTATTTACATAATAAATTAATACATTCCATATTCAATAAGACCCATGGCACATTTTTTAAAATTTTAACTTATTAAATAAAAAATTAAGCTCAAAAAACAGATAATGAAATTCCAAAACCTAGGGCCAAAATTTTCTTAGATCAAGTTTTTTTTAGTTTTGCATCAAAATAAGAGACAGAAAATAAAATCTTCACATAGATAATATGCAAATTCTGCTCCCTTTATACAAAGGCGGACATAAGGATGACAATGAGAACTACAGGCCGGTTAGTCTAAACTCTGTGGTTAGTAAATTATTCGAAAGGCTAATAAAAGAGAGAAAAGTGAGATTTCTGGAGTCCAATAGATTGCAGGATCTGAAGCAGCATGGATTCACCAGGCAGGTCTTGTCAAACAAATCTGATTGATTTCTTTGACTGGGTGACCAGGGAGTTGCACAGAGGGAGAGCCCTAGATGTAGTGTATTTAGATTTCAGTAAAGCCTTTGACACTGTTCCACACAGGCGACTTTAAACAAACTGAACCCCTAGGGATGGACCCTAAAATTACTGACTGAGTTAGAAATTGGTTGAGTGGGAGGTGACAAAGGGTACAGGTAAATGAAGCTCACTCGGAGGAGGAGGTTACCAGTGGTGTTCCGCAGGGATCTGCCCTTGGTCCGATTCTTTTTAACATATTTGTTAGTGATACTGCAGAAGGACTGTCGGGTAAGGGTTGCTTGTTTGCGGATGATACCAAAATCTGTAATAGAGTAGACAACCCAGGAAGGTGTAGATGACATGAGGAGGGATTTAGCTAAGCTTGAAGAATGATCTAGAATTTGGCAGCTGAACTGTAATGCTAAAAAATGCAGGATCAAGCATTTGGGCTGCAAAAATCCAAAGGAGCAGTACAGTGTAGAGGGTGAGGTACTTCTGTCCACAAAAGAGGAGCGGGATCTGGGCGTAACTGTGTCTGATGATCTTAAAGTAGCTAAACAGGTAGAAAAGGCAAATGTGAAAACCAGAAAGATGCTTGGGTGTAAAGAGAGTGAAATGGCCAGCATAAAAAAGGAGGTGATAATGCCTCTGTATAAGTCTCTGATGTGACCTCATTTGGAGTATTGTGAGCAATTCAGGAGACCGCACCTTCAAAAGGATATAAGCAGGTTGGAGTTGGTACAGAGGGTGGCTACTAAAATGGTTAATGGTCTTCGTTATGAAGCATATGAGGACAGACAAAGATCTTAATATTTATACTTTAGAGGAAAGACAGGATAGGGGCGATATGATAGAGACATTTAAAAACCTCTGTGGCATAGATGCACAGGAGGGTCTCTTTCAATTGAAGGCAAGCTTTGCTACGAGGGGACTTAGCATGAGAGTGAAAGGAGATAGACTCAGGAGTAATATGCGGAAATATTTCTTTATGGAAAGAGTGGCAGATGCGTGGAATAGTCTCCCTGTGGAGGTTGTGGACACGAGGACAGTATCTGAATTAAAAAAGCATGGAACAAATACAGAGCATCTCTAAAGATAAAAAGAGGTTTATTGTAGTTGATATGGAAAGGCAGACTAGATAGGCCATGTGGTCTTTTTCTGCCATAATGTTTCTATGTTTCTGACCCACCCATCGATGGCTAAATCATGTATGTGACTGGTTGGTGATTGGATGGCACAGACTTAGCTGGTATTGAATTTCGCTAAGACCGAGCTTTTATGGATCATGACCCTTACCCAGAATTAGGGTCTGATGTGGTGTTCTAAGGGGTCCAGATAATGATGCTTCAAGTGGCACATGATTTAGAGTTTATTGTGGATGCGGATCAAAACAAAAAGGAGCAGTTGAGAGCATTAGCTGGTTTGGATTTTTGTAGGCTACAATTGCTGCAGTAAATGAGATATTGTCTCTCTCCAGCTGACTTCAGGATGGTGCTGTAATCCTATGGTTTGAGGGATTAAACTACTGCAACGCATTAGGTTGCCTGATTCTACTCTTTACCCTCTTCAGATGGTGCAGAATGCTGCGGTGAGTTGGATGAGTCGAACATTTAAGTTTGAGAAGATTACTCCCGTTCTGTGCTCATTGAACTATGTTGCAGCAAATACATTTTAAGGTTTGTTCCTGTATTTCTGAGTGTTGCATACTGGACAACCAGTGTATTTGCAGGATTTGTTGTAATGGTATGTCCCTGGAAAGCCTTATGGTCTAGTGCAGTGTTTTTCAACCTTTTTTGTGCAAAGGCACACTTTTTTCATGAAAAAAATCACGAGGCACACCACCATTAGAAAATGTTAAAAAAATTTACCTCTGTGCCTATATTGACTATATATAAAGTAATTCTCTTGAATAGGAATCAAACACTCACACCAACCCCCCTCCCCTGCTGGTTCACTCACACCACCCCCCCCCCCCTCCACTGCTGGTTCACTCACCCACCCCCCTGTCACTTACTCACCCCTCCTGCTGGGTCACTCACTCACTTACCCCCCCTCCCCTGCTGGTTCACTCACACCATCGCCCCCCCCTTGCTGGTTCACTCACACCACCCCCCCCCCCTCCACTGCTGGTTCACTCACACTCCCCCCCCCTTGCCGGGTCAATCACCCGCCCCCCCCCCTTGCTGGTTCACTCACACACACACACACCCCCCTCTGCCCAAGCCGCTGCTTCTGCTTTGTACAGAGCAGCGGCTGCACTACACTTACATTGAAAAGTAAAGAGAAACTGTGTCAGGAGCCCTCCGGTCATCGCAGAGCCCGAGGAAGTGATGTCATGGGGGCGGGCTCCTCACAGGCTGTCTTTCCTTTTCAAATTAACTTTATTGCAGCTAAAGTTAATTTGAAAAGGAAAGACAGCCTGTGAGGAGCCCGCCCCCATGACATCACTTCCTCGGGCTCTGCATGATCGGAGGGCTCCTGACACAGTTTCTCTTTACTTTTCAATGTAAGTGTAGTGCAGCCGCTGCTCTGTACAAAGCAGAACCAGCGGCTGCACTGCTATAGGGAATCGCGATCGCGTTCGCGCCGCGGACTTCGGCACAAAAGCCGGTTTTTTGCTCTGGCCGCTCCCGATCTTGCGGCCAGAGCAAAAAACCGGCTTTTCAATGGCCGGTTTTACAACTGTGCCGGCAGCCGGCCTGGCCATGGAAAAACCGGCCAGGCCGGCTGAAAACCGGCCGGTTGGCAACCCTAATTTGTGAACCGAGGCCACATGTTACGGATGAAATTGGAATTTTTCCCAAGGCACACCAGACAATATCTCACGGCACACTAGTGTGCCGCGGCACAGTGGTTGAAAAACGCTGGTCTAGTGGGTCTACACCAGGGGTTCCCAACCCAGTCCTCAGGACACACCTAGCCAGTCAGGTTTTCTAGATAACCACAATGAATATTCATTAGATAGATTAGCATGCACTGCCTACACTGTATACAAATCCTGGAAACCTGATCGGCTAGGTGTGTCCTGAGGACTGAGTTGAGAACCCCTGGTCTAACCTGTTGATGATACCCAGGTTTTGGATAGCAAAATCTGTTTCTGCTCAGATGCAGGATTTGATCTATTGCAGGGCCAATTTTGCAGAAGCATGATTATATGAAATGCAGGAAATGGTTGAAGTCTTCCCTTTTTAAAGCAGCCTTTGGTGATTGAAGAATTAGTTATTTTTTATGGAGATGGGATCAGTGGGGAGGATTTTGCAATAGTTTTCAGAGGCATAGGTAAGCACGTTGTTTTAATTACATTCTTTTTTTTTATTACTTTAATGCTTTATTATGTGTCTTTTGTACACTGCCTTGTCAGAGTCTGGCATAAATCACCACTTCCAGAGTGGCCAGATTGCTGGTGAATGGCAGGCAAGTACCCACACAACACACATAAGGTACCCCCCCTCACACCCACACCCACACACAAGCAAGGCATCCACACACATCACAGACAAACAAGGCCCCCACCCTTTCATAAACAGAAACAAGGCACCCACCCCCCCTCACACAAATAAACAAGGCATAGCAAAGACAGCAAAAAAGGGAGGAAGCAACTCCAAGGGGTGGAGGGAGGATTGTGAGGACTAATTCCTGCTGCCCCAGAGAAGATCTGTTACAGGTGAGTAACTATGCTTTCTCCAGGAACAAGCAGGAAGTCAGTGCTCACATATGGGACTCATTTACTACAGGCTACTGAAAGCCTATAGATAAAAATCACAGTTACCCTCAGGGGAAGCAGTGAGCAGCAGCAATTGAGTCTGCAAGTGCAGACGTCTGTAGGCCCATGTGTCCGATGGGGACCAGCACTCCAGTAGCCTGAATACAGAAGGGCCAGAGGGTAGGAGTTACCTAGACCCTGAAGGCACTGTCCCGTCGGGACCCTCTCTCCAGGCAGTAATGAGCTGCAAACATATGGGCGACCAGGTGGTGGCCCGGCAGATGTCTATCATCGGAACGGAGTGCAGATTTGCCGCAGAGGCCGCCATGGCCCTGACATGGTGCACAGTGACCTGGCCGTCCAGCGAAAGCCCCCCCTGTTCATAGGCGAGGGTGAAACAGTCCACTACCCAGGTAGACAGCGTTCGCTTAGTCACTGCTTTACCCAGTCTACTGGGGTCATACGAGACTAAAAGCTGAGAAGCTTTACGGTGGCCCTGGGTAAATTGAATGTAGAAGGACAAGGCCTTCTTACAGTCCAAGGTGTGGAGGACAGTATCTGCCCTACTGGCATGAGGCCTTGGGAAGAAGGTGGGCAGCACCACTCCTGGTTGAGGTGAAAAGGTGATACCACCTTCGGAAGGAATTTAGTATATGAGACCTTCCGACCACGAGATGAGAAACGCATCGGCCGCCACCCGGGAGGGGTGGGCTGGGCTTGCTGGGAGGAGAAGCGGGGCAACAGGTAGTTGTCTGAACTGGCAAACAGGTCTATTCATGGCTCCCCTCAGAAGTGAAAGAGCCGACTGGCCACTCTGGGGTCCAGCTGCCACTCGTGTGGCTGGAGGACCCTGCTTAATCTGTCGGCCAGCGCGTTTTCTTGGTCGGGCAGATGTACTGCCCATAAGAGTATGCCCTGCTGGACTGCGTAGGAGCAGAGGGCCATCGCCTCATGGCAGAGGGTGCGGGACCCCGTGTCCTCTTGCTTGTTCACATGGAACATAGCCACCTGGTTGTCTGTTTGGACCAACACTGGTTGGCGCTGTAGGCGGAGGCAGAAGGCTCGGAGGACTAGATGTATCGCCCGCAATTCCAGGAGGTTGATCTGCTAGTTGCTCTCGTCCTATGACCAGCTGCCCTAGGTGCGGAGTTCCTCACAGTGGGCTCCCCATCCCAGCAGGGAGGCGTCCGTCGTGAGAGCCCTTAGGGGGCACAGAAACTGGAAGGACATCACTGCCTCGAGGTACTGGGGGGTTTTGCCACCATGTCAGGGATTCTACCAACTCTGTTCCGGAGATGGCCTATGACCTCTGTTCACTGGTCCCGAAGGCACCACTGTACGGCCCTCTTGTGGAGGCATGCATCTGGGGTGACATGGACTGTTGAGGCTATGTGTCCAAGTAGGCACAGAAGGAGCCGAGCGGACACTGAGGCACGATGTTGTATGTCCAGGGGCAGAACCCTGAGGCGGTCAGCTCGGTCCCCTGGAAGGAAGGCCTTTGCCTGGAGGGTGTCTAATTTTGCCCTTATGACCTCCAGACACTGAGTCGGGAGGCGGTAGGACTTGGGGTAGTTTATTATAAACCTCAAATGCTGCAGTACCTGGATGGTATGTGCGGTTGCCTGCTGCACTTCTGAGGCTGTGCCTCCCTTTATGAGCCAATCGTACAGGTAGGGGAAGACAAAGACCCCCTGGAGGCAGAGGAAAGCGGCCATGACTGCCAGGCGGTGAAGACTCTTGGGGTGGAAGCCAAGCCAAAGGACAGCACCCTGTACTGATAATGACTGCCCCCCACCTTGAACCTCAGGTACTGCCTGTGGTTGGGGTGAATGAGGATGTGTATGGAAGCATCCTTCAAATCCAAGGAGCATAGCAAGTCTCCCTGCTGGTGGTAAAACAGCAGTGTTCCAAGGGAGAGCATCTTGAACTTCTCCCTCACCAGGAATCTGTTCAGATTGTGCAGGTCGAGGATGGGCCTTAGGCTCCCTGTTCTTTTTGGTATGAGGAAGTACCAGGAGTAGCCCCTGAGATGGTGGGGAACTGGTTCTACTGCTCTGTCCTCAAGGAGACCTGCCAGTTCCTTCAGTAGAAGGTCCCGGTGAAGGAGAGACCTGGGGGGCTCACCCAGACAGAAAGAGGAAGGTGTCTGGGCCAGGTGGAGGATGTAGCCCTCCTTGACCACCTGGAGTGCCCAAGAATTGGTGGTGATGGCTGGCCACCTTTGGGCATAAAGAATGAGACGTCCCCCTGTGGGCTGCTGACCTCCTTGGTGTGGAGAGACTATGCCCAAGGAGTCAAAATCTACCCCCAGTTGGGCCAGGTCCGATGCCTGGGATTTGGGAGCCTTCTTCTTATGAGGGCATTGCTTATGTCCCTTGGCCTGCTACCCTTGCTGGGGGGCCGGGGAGGCCTGGAAATGTGGGTAGTTTTTGTAAGCAGTCCCTTTCCTCGGGTAGAAGGGCTTTTTACCCAAGCCCTTCCATTGGGGAGAGGCAGCATCATGAACTCGGTCTCCAGTTCGGCAGCCTTGTTGATCGTGGGTTTGCCAAAAAGGTTCTCGCCTTGGCATGGGACGTCAATCAATTTGTCCTGAAGCCATCGCTCGAGGTCAGACGACTGGAGCCAAGCCTGGCGTCTGGCACCAATGCCTGCCGCTGCTACTTGAGCCGCCGACTCGAAGCAGTCATAGGCTGCCCGAGACATAAACCTGGAGCACTCACGGATGGCCTTGACCAGTTTCTTCAACCGCTGCAGGGGTTCCTCAGAGAGACCAGCTCAGAACCTGGCGAGTTCCTTCGCCAGGTCTCTCGGGTATTTGCCCATGTACAGCTGGTATATGCCTGGATCTGGCCGATGAATAACGAGCCCTGGTAGCACTTTCTACCAAGAGCATCCAGGGTGCGTTCCTTCTTTCGGGGGACACCAAGGAGTGCATATTCTGACTCTTCAGGCGACGCATGGCTGACTCCACCACCACGGAGTTGTGCGGCAGCTGTGACTTCTGGAAGCCCGGGCTCCGGCAGACTCGATACATCGAGTCGAACTGATGCTCACCACCAGCACCAATGCCAGTGTCTCCCACATACGGAGCAATAGCCGTTCCAGGATGGAGGGATGGGCACCGTAAGCGATTCCCTCAGAGGGGCCTCATATTGGAAGATTTCTAACTCCTCTGTCTAAAGGGTCCTCCTCCGATTCCGTCGGGAACACTAGGGCCTTGGACATGTCCCTGACAAAATCAGGGAACGCCATGTCCTCAGGCGGGGACTGATGCCGGGGCTATGAAAAAGGGGAGTCCGAGGGGACGTTGTGGTGGCTCCTCGTCATGCGTCTCCCTTTTGGAATAGTCTGTCGAGGACTCAGGGGAAGGATAGCTCGCGCGTTCTGGGGCTGATCCCCGCCCACAGTTCTCGGAGGCCCTGCTGCTGGCGCTGAGTGTACTGGCTAGCAAAGATCGTGGCCCCATAGAATGGGATCCAGATCAAGACCTCAGCTGAGGATCAACTCGAGGCTGAAAGACCTTGATGATTGGCTTGGCCTCCGGGGACGTCCTCAGCAAAGTACTTTTAGTTTAAATTTAACAAACAGAAGAGAACTTTCTGGTTAAATTTGGAATCCAGCAGAGAGCTTGTAGTTTAAATTTAATAGTCATTCAGGGCCTAGCATCAGCAAAGTACTTTTAGTTTAAATTTAAAACACAGAAGAGAGCTTTCTGGTTAAATTTAGAACCCAGCAGAGAGCTTGTAGTTTAAATTTCATAATAAGTTAGAGCCTAGCAGCAGCAAAGAGCTATAATTTAAATCAAATAAGAATATAGATTAGCACAAAAGGCAAACAGGGTCAGTACTCTTTGAGCAGCAAAGAAAGTCTTCTAGAGACCTTTACAAAGAGGCCTTCTACCTAGGGGGCAAGAGACCTGTGAAACCTTTTCAATAGGTGTTAACACCAGGTGGCAGGTCAAAAGGCCATTTTGAAAGACTCCTTCTATCCAAGAAAGGACTGTTAATCATCCAGGAAGTTGGTCACAGCTTACCTCAGCAGCACAGGCATAAATAGCTCAACCAGAGCTCTGTGATCCTCAGTCTTGAAGGACTAGAAAAGGGGACCGTTACTTCTGGAGAGAGATCTGCAATTGTGAGTATATACTTCTGGGAATTTTCTGAAAGGAATTATTTCTATTAAAGCTAATTAATCTGTGAACCCACTATTTTTTGTTAAATCAGTCAGGGCCTAGTAGCAGCAGTTTAAGTATAAATTTAAAACACAGAAGAGAACTTTCTGGTTACATTTCATACCCAGCAGAGAGCTGTAGTTTTAATTTAATAGTCACTCAGGGCCTAGCATCAGCAAAGTACTTTTAGTTTAAATTTAAAACACAGAAGAGCGCTTTCTGGTTAAATTTAGAACCCAGCAGAGAGCTTGTAGTTTAAATTTCATAATAAGTTAGAGCCTAGCAGCAGCAAAGAGCCCAGTGTGCAGCGGCGGCCAAGAGAGCAAATAGAATGCTAGGTATCAAAAGGTAAGGAATGGAAAATAAAACAAAAGATATTATAATGCCTCTATATCGTACCATGGTGAGACCGCACCTTGAATATTGTGTGCAATTCTGGTCGCTGTATCTTAAAAAGGATATAGCGTTATTAGAAAAGGTTCAGAGAAGAAACACCAAAATGGTAAAGGGGATGGAAGGATACTCCTATGAAGAAAGGCTAAAAAGGTTAGGGCTCTTTAACCTGGAAAAGGGACGGCTGAGGGGAGATATGATAGAAGTCTATAAATTAATGAACGGAGTGGAACGGGTATACGTAGATCGATTGTTTATGTTATCAGAATATAGAAAGACTAGGGGACATGCAATGAAGCTACAGGGTAAACTATTTAAGACTAATAAAAGAAAATATTTTTTCACTCAACGTGTAATCAAACTCTGGAATTCGTTACCGGAGGATGTAGTAAAGGCTGTTAGTGTAGCTGGGTTTAAAAAAGGTTTGGACACGTTCCTGGAGGAAAGGTCCATAAACCATTATTAAGAAGGGACCCAGGATATCAATGCTTGACCCAGCACAAGCATTGCGGAACCTGTGCCTTTTGGGGAAACTGCTAGGTACGTATGACCTAGATTGGCCACTGTTGGAAACAGGATACTGGGCTTGATGGACCTTGGTCTGACCCAGCATGGCATATATAATGTTCTTATGTTCAATGTTGAGGGCCCGATAGTCTGGGCGGAAGAACGGTTGGTACCAGACAATAACACCCGCAGCTGATCCATGAAGGCTGACAAGCTGCAATCCAGGGCCACCATTCTGAACTCCAGGCCAGAAGGCTCTGCAGTCATCAGTGCAGGCACCAAGGGAATCGGGCCCGATGCAGGTTCCCCCGAAGGGGAGTCCGAGATGAGAATGTTGTCAGGTGACCAAGGCCAGCCCGGGGTGGAGTCCTTTTGGGGGACCTTCGTAGGCCGCTCCTTCTCCAATCCCTTGGATGAGCATCTAGGACTACAGGTCCTCGCTCGGGACTTAACCGGCCCATCTGAGCTGTCCAGGGATGCCGCCTTCGAGGCCTTCTTCATTTTGAGTTCTCTCAAGGGAGACCCCCTTTCCGAGGAACCACGGCATCGGTTGGGGTCTGTAAAGCTACCCCGAGATTCTGTGGTTTCGGAGGAGGCCTTGGCCTTCGGAGGTACCGGGGACTCTGGGAAAAACTTATCGTGTTGCTGTTGCTGGCGGCTCTTGAGGGCCTTGGTGGACATATTTTTACAGAGGCTGCATGCCATGGGGTCGTGGTCTGGTCCAGGCAATGAAGGCAGCAGTCATGTGTGTCGGTTAGGGACATTATTTTAGCACACCGATCACACTTCTTAAAGCCACTGGTAGCCATGGGAGAAAAAAGTATCCCAGCGAGGTTGAAGACCCGCGGTGCTGTCAGTTGGCAAAAAGGCACGAAGGCCCTAAGAAAGGAAAGAAAAACTAAGAACCCGAGACTTGATGTTGCGGCAACAGGCTCAGTGGCGGGAAGAGTACCGGTGCATTACCAGAGGAGAGTATAAAACTCATCGAGAAAATCAACTTTTTCCTGGGGAAGAGCAGACAGATGTCTGAAGAGCTCCACGGAAAAAAGGAGAGTGGATAAGATGGCACTCTTGGGCAGGAAGTGGACCACGCATGCATGGTGGCATCTCCCAAAGGCTTTCTTTGAAAGCTGGGGGATGCTTCCGCGAGGGCTCCGTTGGTTTAGATGTCACCCATATGTGAGGACTGACTTCCTGCTTGTTCCTGGAGAACAGAACTAGAACAGGGCACACAGACAGTATAGGATTGTCATAGAAGGGGCACTTGGAATCCTGAAGAGTAGATTCAGATGCCTGTAGAGATCTGGAGGTGAAATGTTATACTCCCCAACTAAATGCTGTGACATATTTGTTGCCTGCTGCATACACACACGGCACAAACAAACAACTACAAGATGCCTGCACCAAAACATCCAGCACCGACACATAAAGACAGTGATGAGGGAGGTGATGCAGCACTACCCCCAGACCGGACACTTCCACTAGTTCATCACCATGCCGTGTTAGCAAGGAATGAACTCCTGCTCACACATTTCTTTGTGGTAAGTGAGTGTGCTTATTTACCAACTGTGAAAAATAAACATATGCATGTATTCAAATATGTTTATGGTTTATTCGCAACTTTATATACTGCACTGCCTTTAGCACAAACAACATAATAAAATAACTTGATTAGAGGATGGAATAGCACAGGAAGGAGAAAGCAAGGAAGAGAAGGTACAGAAAAATAAACTTGCTACAGTTTATCCTGATCTGCTGGACAGCCAATTGTTGCCCAATCTGCACCAAACGCCAGTTCAAAAAAAGTACATCATTAGGTATTGTAGGTTTTGAAGGAGAATTCTCATCTGACATATAAAGGAATAGCATTCCAAAAACATGGTTGGCATCAGGGTTGATACAAGCTAATGGGTGGCCCTGGCCATCCTCACCCTCATGCCTCAACTAAAGAAAATCACAACAGAGCTGATTGGCAATGAGCATTTGAAGTCCACCCATTCCCTGACCTATCTATATGAAAATAACAGTGAAGAGCATCCATTCAAATCACATCCACTGGGGTACAATGTATATATGTACCTGGGCTGCAGCTATCGAACCTGTATGGCTATCAGAAGCTATTTGCTTCCCATGGCAGCTGCTGGCCAAAGACGATATAGGCAATAGTCCTATCTCATGAAATGCTCAACCAGGCCCTGACTGCACTTAATACGTTCCCTTTCTACAACCCTGTATGGGTTACCTTACCTAACCCACTTCAGGAAGGCATTAAAGCAGCATCTGTTCACCACATACTACCCCGAATCCAGCCTTAGTGATCATACATGTGGCCCCTCAGACAATCACTCACTACAACTAAACAATCAGACTCAGCATGAAAAAGGATAATCAACTGTTCCCTCAGAAGTACTCCCTGAAATTGAATTCAGACTCCCAGTGTAAATAAGATGTAGATATGTTCTGCCTGAAATCATATACCAGTGTAAATACAATGTAAATAGTTTCCCCCAGTTACTTCCAAGTTGATCTCTCTGTTTATTGTAAATACAACTCAAAGTGCCTGTGTTGTATAGTTGCTGTTAAATGTAAACCGCTCTGATCTAAAATAGAGCGGTATAGAAAAACTGTTAAATAAATAAATAAATAAAATAAATAAATAGGGGAGAAAGGGAGTTGCAAGTGGCCAGTCCATAATGGTGCTGGTCTGGCTGCAAAGGCTTCTTCAGAGGGTGCCCGACTACCCGGCCTACCACATACCCCACCTGGCCATCCGATGGAAGCTAGGGAAGACCAGGCATGGCTGTAAAGCTATTGCCTGGATAGCTTCAGGGGAGGGGGTTGAGGTGGACTAAATATGGATGGGGATTGTTGGTGTGGGGTGAGCTGATAGTCAAGGGGGTGCCAGGTGGCAGGAGGCACTCCACAATCTGTCCTAGAAAGTAAGCCAAAGTGTTGTTCAGGAATCTTTGCTCTAAATGCAGGGGTCAAAACTCAGATTGCAGGCTGCTGTTTCTCTGCTCCATGCAAATGCAAAGACCCTGTAACTCAGATTTGATCCCTGCAACCTCCTCCCTCATGTCCTCTTGCTGCTGTGACACTGTATTGACCACATCCAGTAATGGGTATTGTCTTCCTGCAAGCATGACGATGTCCTGGCTGCTGACATTCCTCTTGACCGCTATCTCTGGTTGCTCACTGTGGTCCTTATCCTACTCCACGCCCCGCTATACAAGCTGACCAGGCAGCAGCTCTGCCTCCTCTATTTCATCTTCTGGCCTGCTCCCACTGTGCACTTCTGCATCTTTGGCCTCCTCACCCTTGTCCCCACCATCTGCTGCTCCATGGCTGCCATCCTGCCTGCTCTCAGGTCCTATGCTGTTCCCCTCTGGAGGCTTGTCTTTCAGCCATTATCCCCATCCTCTGGTCACCATGCATCTGTCTGTGAAGATTTCTACTGGCTGGCATGCTCCTGATGCAGCCATATGAGGCCTGGCCGAGCAGTGGAGGTCCCAGCTTTATCATTCCTTGCTGCAGGATCCTTCAAGCATCTGATGGTGCACCTGCAGGGGGCAACACAGTGGACATGGCAGTCAATGGACTGTGCTGCACAGCATGGACTGATCACTGTTCTAAGAACTGTAGGACCACGTGCAGAGATCCACTGGGAACAAACTGCGCTTGCTGTCTTGTGTCACATGCAAGTACCATGATAATAATATTTGGAGACACTCCCCATGCAGAGACTGTGCATCCCAATGTAGATGCATCAGTTCAAATAGAGACATGGAGATGACAGCTGTGGATCAGCATGGATAGCTACAGAATGTAGCAGATGTGGACAATGTGTAGCTCTTCTTCATGTGATCACACAATGGATTACTGCACAGCTGACCAGGGAAGATGAAACAGACATTTGGCACTGGATGCACATATGCCCTGCTCTGGACCACCACTCTGAAGTATCAATATTCAGATGTGGAAAGAGGATGACATGCAGTGGTCTAAAAGCATATGAAGCCAAGTGGGCAAATCAAAGTGTAGAAACTGTCCGATGACATCTCTGTTATGGCATTCATGGGAAAATGCTATGTCTACACATGGTGGCAACAGCAGCACTGGGAACAGCTTGATGTGACTGTGGGGTGGACCACTGTGGCACAGCTGCATGCCAATGCTTCTGCAGGGCTGAACCATAAGCAACCTAGGACATCATGAAAGGGTGGCCTGCACCTAGAGAGGGGAACATGCAGGCAAGTCATGAAAGGGCCAGCACAGGATGGTGGGGTTGGTGCTCAGGGCATGGCGATGGGATCCACCAGTAACTGACCAATGGAAAATTGAGGAGCTACCCAGGTCCTTATTTACTATTGATAGGGGATTTCAATATGCCAGATGTTGATTGGCACATTCCTGCTGCAGTATCATCTAGAGGTAAGGAGATTGGCACATTCCTGCTGCAGTATCATCTAGAGGTAAGGAGATCCTGGATTCTCTACAGGGAGAACTATTCAGGCAATTGGTAACAGACCCCACACGTGAAGGGGCCATACTGGACTTGGTGCTTACCAATGGTGAAAGTGTTTCTGATGTTGTAGTGGGAGATCATTTTGCATCCAGTGATCACCAGATGGTGTGGTTCAGTATTAGGACTAGGGCTGTTAGAATCCATTCAAAAGTGAGGGTCTTAGACTTTAGGAAAACTAACTTTGCCAAGATGGGCCAATACCTCAGGGAGTCGTTAGCGGGATGGGAACAGCTGGGTGATGTAGAAAAACAATGGGCAAAACTAAAAGGGGATATTTTAAGGGCAACCAACCTTTTAGTTAAAATGGTAAATAAAGGTAAAAGGAAAAGGAGACCACTATGGCTTTCGAAAGAAGTAGCTGAAAAGGTGAAGAAAAAGAGGGAGGCCTTCATGAAATACAAGAGATCACAGAGAGAGGAAGACAGGCATTTATATTTGGAAAAACTTAGAGAAGATAGCAAAGTAGTCAGGAAAGCAAAGATTCAAAAAGAGGAGGAAATAGTCAATGCAATAAAATGGGGGGGGGGATAAGACATTTTTCAGATATGTTAGTGAGAAGAGGAAGGGCAAAAGTGGTATTGTCAGACTCAAGGGTGAAGGGGAGGAATATGTAGAAGCTGATGAGGATAAAGCAGAATTGCTTAACAAATATTTCTGTTCTGTGTTCACAGATGAAGAACCAGGAGCAGGCCCTCAGAAAACACCCACAAACAGGAACAGAAGCGAGGGACATCTTGAACAATTTTCAGAAGACTGTGTTCGTGAGACACTAGCTCAACTTAAAGTAGACAAAGCGATGGGACCGGATGGGATACACCCTAGAATACTGAGGGAACTTGGGGACGTTCTAGCAGCTCCACTGACTGACCTTTTCAATGCCTCGTTGGAGTTGGGAGTGGTGCCAAACAACTGGAGAGAGGCTCATGTGGTGCCTTTACACAAAAGCGGAAGTAAGGATATGGTTGAAAACTACAGGCCGGTTAGTTTAACTTCGGTGGTGAGTAAATTATTGGAAACGCTGCTGAAAGAGAAAATAGTGAGGTTTCTGGAGTCCAGCGGATTACAAGATCCGAGGCAGCATGGATTCACCAGAGGCAGGTCTTGTCAGACAAATCTGATTGATTTCTTTGACTGGGTGACCAGGGAGTTGGACCGAGGGAGAGCTCTAGATGTGGTGTATTTAGATTTCAGTAAAGCCTTTGACACTGTTCCTCACAGGCAACTTATAAACAAACTGAGCACCCTAGGGATGGATCCTCAAGTTACTGCTTGGGTTAGAAATTGGCTGGGTGGGAGGTGACAAAGAGTACAGGTAAATGGGGCTCACTCTGAGGAGAAGGATGTTACCAGTGCTGTGCCCCAGGGATCTGTCCTTGGTCCGATTCTTTTTAACATCTTTGTTAGTGATATAGCGGAAGGGCTGTCGGGTAAGGTTTGCCTTTTTGCGGATGATACCAAAATCTGAAATAGAGGAGACACCCAGGAAGATGTAGATAACATGAGGAGGGATCTAGCTAAGCTTGAAAAATGGTCTAGAATCTGGCAGCTGGGATTTAATGTTAAAAAATGTAAGGTCATGCATTGGGCTGCAGCAATCCAAGGGAGCAATATAGTATAGGGGGTGAAGTACTTTTGTCCACTAAATAAGAGCGGGACCTGGGTGTGGTTGTGTCTGATGATCTTAAAGTAGCTAAACAGGTAGAAAAGGCGACGGCAAAAGCTAGAAGGATACTTGGGTGCATACGGAGAGGAATGGCTAGCAGAAAAAAGGAGGTGATAGTACCTCTGTATAAGTCTTTGGTACGATCTCATTTGGAGTATAGTGTGCAATTCTGGAGACCGCAACTTCAAGAGGATGTGAACAGGATGGAGTCGGTGCAGAGGGTGGCTACTAAAATGGTTAGTGGTCTTCATTATAAAGCATATGAGGACAGACTTAAGGATCTTAATATGTACACCTTAGAGCAGCGGTTCTCAACCTGTGGGTCGCGACCCCCATGGGGGCCGCCACAGGATTTAGCGGGGGTCGCCTCGCTCCACCGTTAAAAAAAAAATAACGCGCTCAAGTTGCTGCCGCTGCCGAGTTCGCTTCTCGGCAGCGTCAAACTCACCGCCTCCCTTCTAATGCAGCCGCTGCTCCATGTTTATTTATTTAACATTTTTTTATACCGCGCTATTATAATCAGTGCGGTGTAAATCGAACAGAAACAGAATGCATACAGGCAACATTGAGTTTACAGTGAAACAGGATATTAAACATGGAATAAACCGGGAAAACTACGTACAAGCTAACTTTATACTATGTACACTTCTCTAACTCATCTAGTTGTTACATGTGCATTTGTGGGTGGATAGTACACGTGTGATGGTTAGCGGTGGGGCTTATGTGTAGGCTAACCATTTTCTGTTTGTGTTAGGGTGTTAGGGCGGCTGGGGCATGCAGGTAGGTTGCCAGTTGAGTGTTTACCTCGGATGGTTTCCGGGTAGAATTTTGTGAACAGGTAGTGTTTCAAGGCTTTTCTGAATGGGGCTAGACTTTTGATGCCTCGGATTTCATGGGGAAGGGCATTCCAGTTTAAAGGAGCGAATATGGAGAAGACCCTGTTGGAGGTTGTCTTTGTGCATTTTGTCGTCATCTTGGGGACTACTAAGGTGTTCATTGTTGTAGGTCTCCTGTTTCTGTTTTCCGGGGTACTGTGGATTAGCTTGCTGATTGGCGTGGGGGGGGGGGGGTTATTTAGGGCTTTGAATGTAAGGACTATTGACTTGTATTGGAGTCTGGCATGTAATGGGAGCCAATGCAGTTCTTTCATGATTGGCGTTATGTGGTCAGATCTTGACGATCCAGAAAGGACTCTTGCAGCTGCGTTCATAGCTAGGCGGAGCGGATTTAAGGTTGATTGTGAGAGTCCGTGGAGGATGATGTTAGCGAAATCCAGATGTGGGAGGACTAATGCCTGGAAGGTTGTCCGGTAGTCGGTGAAATCCAGTAGGGGGCGAAGGTGACGCAGCGTTCTGATCTTATGATATATTGCCTTTGTGACGTTTTTCACGTGTTGTCATATCCAGGTGCTGATCGAGCGTGATGCCTAGATAACGGATTGTGGATTTGGATTTCAACTCTACATTGTTGGCATGTAGTGATGGGGGAGGTATGAACTTCTGGTTCCTCGTGACGAATAGAACATCAGTTTTGTCATGGTTGATCCATAGATTTTGTGTCAACAGCCAGTCAGCTACAGCTTCGAAGCATCTTATTATTGGGGAGAGCACTGGTTAGTCAATTGTGAAGGCATGTAAAGGAGGATGTCGTCTGCATAAGCAAGACTTATGTCTCTTAGGAAACCATGGCTGTGCCTGCGAAACCTTTGCCTGCCCCCTCTTCCCCTCTCCCTGCCTGCCTGCCACTGTGTCCTGCTGTTCTTCTATAGCCGCGGCTCCCTGTCTCTTAGGGAACCGCGGCTGTGCCTGTAAAACCGTTGCGGAGCCTTTCTGTCTCTCGACGGGCTCCGTGCAGCATTGTCCCGCCTCCAAAGGAAGTTGTTTACCACGGTTTACTCTATGTTTCTCTAAAGGAAAAAAGGGGACTGTTGTAGTTGTTGATATGGAAGGACAGACTAGATAGGCCATTTGATCTTTTTCTGTCGTCATATTTCTATGTTTCTATGTAATGGAAGGTATCATAGTGGTTCACTCTAGACAGTGTTGCAGGATCACAGTTTTGGAGCACCTCTTTCTCCATAGCTATAAGAACCTTGTATGGGCCAGGGCCTTAGATTGAGTGTGCCGCCATCTTCTTCTTGACATTCCCCCACAGGTCACACCATTTCTTTTTGAAGTCCTCAATGTCATGATTATTATGATAGATGGAATTTAGGTTATGGCATATTTCATGCCACAGGGAGGTTCTTTGGGGTGTGTGTGTGTGTGTGTGCGCCTATTTTATAAGGGGGGGTGTAATCAGCAAAAACTACGTGCACAAGCATGTGTGTGTGTGTGTGTGTGTGCGCCTATTTTATAAGGGGGGGGTGTAATCAGCAAAAACTACGTGCACAAGCATGCATTCATTTGTATGGGTGCCTAATTATTAGCAATAGGTTTAAATTTAGGTATCATGGGCAGAGGCACATACTTTCTGCCAATTACAAGCATGCATTTCAGAACAGGGTCTCATATGCTCTATATTGATGAAGCTGGCTCAGCTGCAGATGTGGGGTGGCCAGGGAGGAAAACCACATTTCTTGTAGGCCTTAATACACAGCCACTACACTCAACTGGGGCTGTGTTCCACCCTCTCAGGCCTATAAAACCATGAGTCAGAGTACAATCCCCTTTCCCCTACTGACCCAGATTAAAGCCAGATCTGTGCACCTAAAAAACCTGATGAATATGTTGTTGTCTGACAGGGTGAGCAACCGAGCCTGTAGGATATGGGGATGGCAGACATAACCTGGATAGTATGTGTCAGGCTTGGGACACCAGTGATTGCAGGCAGGGATGGTAGCAGTGGGTGTGCAGTAGCTACATAACCTGTGTCAGTATGGGCCCTAGTACCTGTGAGTACCTTGTGTGCCTGTATTGATGTCTTAACACTTTGCCACATGATGTAACTGACAGCATACCTAAGCAGACACACCAGAATGCACTGACTAATGGCATCTGCGTGGTATCATGCAGGCACTATCACAATGGGGATTTGGGCCCCTGTCAGAGCCCCGTAATTGTCTTGAGGATTACAAGCACAATAACCTGCACATACATGTCCCAGGGCTACATAGTAAAAGGGGTGCCAATGATGTGAAGCAGTGCAGGGGTGGCAATCTGCAAAGGATGTCCTGGGCAGGTCATTGGGCAATTGTGCAGTCACGTTAGCCATGTTATTTGCAATCTCTAGCTGACTCCTAATGAAGACCAGATCAAAAGCAAGTTGGGAGGGAAGTGGGATGCAACACAGTGTCAATGAGCTGCTGAGGACTTCTTCCAGGGTGTGTAGTGGAGTGGAAATATGTGGTGTATGAGGCCAGGCTCCTCAGGTCTGTGCCATTGTATAGGAGATGTTAGGTAGCTCTTGCCTCTATTATGCCTCATGCTGTCAGGGGTACCTGTGCACACATGCATGGTCTTTGTTGGGGTGGGATGCTGAAGACCATGTAAAGGGCCTTGCCTTGAGGGTTGAGTAAGGACTAACAATCTGAAATGGCCTTACGTGTGGATATGGCGTCTGAGAGTCCTTCATTGCAGGGCATCCAACGTAAGGGCCAAAGTAGCTGCTATTGAGGGTACATGTGGTTGCAGGGTAGGAGGCATGTAAGCTGACTCACCTACTATGTTGGCTTCTAGGTTCCCCATTGTCAAAGTATGGCCATTGTCATATGGGACAGGGGTTTGACAGCATATAGGTATGGAGCAGCTATTTCTCCTGGGGTGGTGGACAGGGTGGAGGTGGTGTTATATAGCTCCCACACATGGCCATGTACAGTCTGTACATGTTGGCCCATGTCCATGTACAGTGTGCTCTCAGACCATGTGCATCTTGATCCACATGCTTATTGGAGGCATGGAATGTGGGCAGTCCATCTCTCTGCCATATATAGGTTACAGTGACTATACTGGACACTATCTGTGCCTATTGTATGGCCAGCATTTTGGTGGTTCATGATCTGGGTGGGAGACTCCTATGGTATTGTGGAAATTACCTTAGTAAGGTGTCATCTGATCCTCTGCAATGTTCATCCTCATAGCATACCCATGGGGATCCAACTGATTATGTGTACTGCCACATCGCCCTCTGGGCCCAAGGGCTTACAGACTGGACGACGGCTTTGTATGTCCCCCTTGAATAAAGTTCCCTTTAAAGTGACCAGAGGATTCTGGGACTTGTAGTGCTCTTTACTCTTGAGGAACAAGAATTGTAGTTGAGTCGGTGGTTATAAGGCAGCAAGAAATTTATTGTGGGGATTTTCCAGGTCATGCAAAAGGTTCAGTACACAACATAAGCAGAAGGATACATCTCCAACGTAAAAGATGAAATCAAGACTAAATCAGGATAACGTAACAAAAGCTTCACTTCACAGCTGTTCTGCTTCTCATACACATTCACACCAGGGACTACCCCGTGTGGTCAATTAGCAGTAACACAAACTTTCTAACAGCCGTGGTTTCTCTTTTGGAAGCACACAGTTCTTTCACAGCACTGCTTAACTTCAGCCAGTGATAAAACTCAGTAAACTCAAACTTAGCTTTCTTCAGCATAAAGCAGTGACTGCCCTTATTTTCCTATAGGGATTTCACAGATTCTCAGCTCATATTCTTCACTGCAGAATCTTTCCTTAGGGCTAAAGAACAATCCATTGGAATAGGCAAACATTCACCATTATTAGGCAAACATGAATCTATTTGCATTCCTTCAGTATCATCAGAGCAAATAATGTCTCTCTCAAGGTTAGGAGTTTTCCCAAACTTTCTTTCTTTCAAGAACTCCTGAAATTGGCTACACAGCAACTCAGCCTGCGTTGGCACTTTTAAATTAGGGGAGTGAACCTTCTCTTCAGAGAACAGCTTCCGTAATGCCTCTAACTTTGAAGTTTAAAAGGCTGTATTTTTAACAGGACTATGGCTTTTAGCTTCTGATAAGCTCTCTACCCACTCCTTAACTGTGGAAGGTGAGGACACAATTTCCTGCCCTTTAAAACTGGCAAAATGTCTCTTTGCTAGATTATCAGTAATGAAACTGCTGGCTTTACCTTGGGCTTTTCCTTCAGACAAATGCTGCTTTCTCTCCTCCTGGGTTCCTCCAGACTCTGAAATGCAGGGTCCTTCCGTCTTACTCCAGTCCCTCTGAGGTAGCTGCTTTCTGGGGAAATTCCCTCTGGCTTTCTCCTCCAGCTAAGCACTGCTTCAGCTTCCTTCTCTCCTTTCTCACCTTTCCAGCTCCAACAGCTGTTCCTGTTCCTTGCTCCACATCCACCTCTCTTCCGTTCACTTGTGCCTCTGCCTTCAGTTGCTGTCTCTGTATCTCTCTCCACCGGGTCTTTCTCTCCCGTGTCTGAGATTGGGTCAGGGCTCCAGCCTGAGCCTCTGTTTCCTTCACTTCTCTGATGATCACTTCCTTGATCACCTCTCTGCTGACACTCCTTCCTCCTCTTTGCTCGTGATTTTAAACACTGCTGCCTGCTAGGCCTTCCCTGTTCTCTGCACCTGTGTGACCAATCAGGAGGGAAGCCTGTCTCCACCCCTGAGCTAGGGCGTGGCCTGACCTTTGCAGGGAGCTGACTTTTCTTCTGACTTGGCTTGTAATTCCCCTGCACATGTGCACTGCCATTCACTTCCAAGGGGAATTCAGGATTTTCATCCAGTTCCATGTCTTCCAGAGAACTTTCGTCACCACAGTACTTAGTGTGCAACTGTATGCTACCTACACATTCCTTTCATGTTGTGCAGTGTATGACTAGCTTGTTCTAGGTGGGACAGCACACTATTGTTTGTTCACAATTCCCCATTTCACACTTGCCTCAGCCATCTCCTGTGTGCACTTACCTCTCTGGGGTGGGTTGCTTGATGGCTAAAATCCTCAGCCAGCCTCTCTCAGGCTCTTCCCATGCAGTCCCCCCTCTGACCAAGTACTGGGAATCGCTTGTGCTCCCTGTGATTGCTGTGTGCCCCTGTCAGACATTGCGTTTTGCTACACCTGCGCACCCATTTTATATAGTATGTGCACTGCTACATGTGCTTAGCTGAATCGGTGCAACAATCCAGGCACCCCCATTTCTGGGTGCATACACATATTCAGGTATCTTTTATAAAAAAAAGCCTTTTTTTTAATCTTACTTAATACAAATGTTTATTGTAGTGTTGCCTTGAATGGAGAAATGTTATTTACTTGATAATTTTCTTTCCTTGAATTCTGCTATATCAGTCCAGACATGTGGGTTATATTTCCTTGCCAGCAGGTGGAGGTGGACTTAAGCAACGTTTAATGATGTCATCACTAGGTATATTGACTGGGGTAGCATTGGTAGAAACCACTATGACACTTCCCAAGTAGTATGCAAGACTGAAAAATCTGAAAATCTTCTGCTTTCCTTTACTATTTTCTCTTTTGCATTTTCCCTCTATGCATCCATGCATTCTCCCTCCCTTGTGACCCAACTTTGCACTCTTAATGGTTTTTCACTCCCTCCTTCCCTTTTCTTCTTTAATGCACTCACCGGGCTCTTCCTTTTCTTTCCTCTAACCCTTTCCTTACATTCCACCTCTAGCACAGCTCCTTCCCTTAGGCTCCTCCCCTTCACCTGCCCCTTCTCTTAGGCTCCACCCCCTTACCTGCCCCTTCCCCTTCTTTCAGCAACCCTCCTCCTCTGCATGACAGTAGTCTCTGGGACCTCCTGCTGGCTTCTTCAGACCACATCTCGGTGAGACCCAGGATCTCCTGCCGGCTTTTTCAGGCTGGCAAAACTGGGACTCCCATTCATGTTTCAGCTTTGTGTGGCTGAGGGGGGGGGGAGCATATACATGTGCAAAGAAACATGTGTATAGACAGACAAAAATTGTGCCAGCTTGTCCCTTGACAAGAAGTACAATACTGAAGCGAAATACACCTAAAAAGGTATCTCTTTTAAGCCTATTTTATAATCACAACATAGATGTCTGTGTGTCTTTATAAAAACAGTCACCCAGAACCAGGCTATGTAACATGCAAATGCTGACATACACATTTACACCTGCTCCAAACTTGGTGTAAATGTATGTGTTCTTGTGTATTTTATAAAGTATGTGCATACTTTGCAATTCCACCCCTTCAATGCCCAAACAATGCCCCCAGGAATGCCTACATGTAGCGCAAATATAAGTATACACAGACTTGCCACCACAATTGTATGCATGCATACCACTGCCTGATGTTATAAAAGGCCTTTTCTGCATGCAAAACAGGCTTTACACGCATAATAAAATAACCCAGATGATGTATGTGGACACATAAAGAGTAGTTACTCACCTGTTACAGGTGTTCTCCAGGAGCAGCAGGAATCAGTCCTCACATATGGGTGATGTCGGCGCCGACGGAGCCCCCGTGCAGAGCATTTCCCCAGCTTTCAAGGAAAGCCTTTGGGAATGCAGCACGCATGCGCGGTCCCCTTCCCGCCCAAGGGTGCCACCTTGCTCAGTCTGATGACATAGCTAAAAGACAGCAAAAAACAAAATGAAGTATATGACTGCAACTCCAGGGGAGGAGGGAGGGTCGTGAGGACTGATTCTTGCTTCTCCTGGAGAACACCTGTTACAGGTGAGTAACTACTCTTTCTCCAGGACCAGGCAGGAAGTCAGTCCTCACATATGGGACGCCCCAGCTCTAGGCTACCGGGAACCCTAAGCTGAAAAATGGCTCCCTCTCAAGAGCCTCAGCATTTGTGAGAAGAATATCCTCTGAGAAAGCCCCCGTATGGCAGCCCAACACAAGGGCCGGACGGTAGGAGCTGCCTAAACCTCAAAGAGATTACGGAGTACCGCCTGTCCGAAAGCACTGTCCCTTCGGGACTCTCTCTCGAGGCAGTAGTGGGCTGCAAAAGTCTGGCTTGAAGACCAAGTAGCGGCCCGGCAGATGTCTGCCAACGGAACAGAGCAGAGATGAGCTACTGACACGGCTTTCGCCCTGACACGGTGGGCCGTGACTCGACCCTGCAAGGGGAGGTCGGCTGCCTTGTACGCCCAGGCGATACAATCTGCTACCCAAGTGGACAACGTACGCTTGGAGAAAGGTAACACTAGTTTATTAGGGTCAAAGGAGACGAAGAGCTGAGTGGACCTTCGATGCCCCCTCGTACGTTCTATGTAAAAAGACAACGCCCTCTTACAATCCAGGGTATGCAAGACTGTTTCAGCCCGGCTAGTATGCGGCCTGGGAAAGAAGGTCGGAAGAACCATCTCCTGGTTAAGGTGGAAAGAGAAGAAAACTTTCAGAAAGAACTTTGGGTGGGTCCATAGGACCACCCTGTTCCTATAGAACCGTGTATACGGTCTATCGAAAACCAGAGCTTGTAACAAGTTCACTCACACGTCTGGCCGAGGTAAGAGCTGGAGGAGTGGCCTAGTGATTGGGGCAAGGTACTTCAGGCCGGAAGGTCGGGGTTTAAATCCCACTAGAGGACAGCAACCTTGGGCCGGAAGGACTGGAGTTTCTAGTCCCACAGGTGCTCCTTGTGGTCTTGGGCAAGCCACTTAACTATTTATAGAGAACATGGACTATGGAGGGTTATCTCCAAGTTATAGTGCCCTGTTCAATGTAATTTCAGTTTGTTCAATGTAAACTGCACTGATGCAGAATAGCGTGGTATATAAGAGAATGTAAATAAATAAAATAAAATAAATAAATAAGAGCTACCAGGAAGAGCGCTTTCCAAGAAAGGAAGCACAAATGGCAAGTAGCCATCGGCTCAAACGGCGGGCGAGTAAGATGCAGCATGACCACATTCAAATCCCACTCAGTCGCTGGTGGACGAACCGGAGGCTTGAGAAGAAGCAGACCTCTGAGGAAGCGGAACACCAAGGGATGAACCGACAGACCGTCCCTCCACCGGTGAGTGGTGCGCTGATAGAGCACTGAGGCAGACCCGAACAGAGTTAGACTTAAGGCCTAGGTCTGACAGGTGAAGTAGATACTGAAGTACTACTGGCACAAGGCACGAGAAAGGATCTTCATTGCACTGAGCACACCATATTGTGAACCTACGCCACTTGAGGGCATAGGACGTTCTAGTGGACTGCCTCCTAGAGGCCAAAACCACCTCCTCAAGCTCCTTAGGTAAAGCAAGGGAGCTAGCACTATCCTTTCAGCAGCCAGGCCATCAGATTGAGGGACCTGAGATTGGGGTGCAGATGGAAACCCTGATCTTAAGACAGGAGATCGTGTTGCAACCCCAGAGGGAAAGGAGTTTCCACTGCCAACTGTAGCAGAAGTGGAAACCATGATTGCCTCGGCCATCTGGGGGCTACCAGAATCACCGAGGCCTTGTCCTGGAGAATCTTGAACAGAGTGTGGGCCACCAGGGGCATGGGAGGAAACGCATACAGGAGGCCCGTAGACCAAGAGATCAGAAAAGCATCTGCTGTCATTCTCAGGGGATGTGGCTGTCTGGAGCAAAACCTGGGCAGCTGATGGTTCAGTGGACTTGCAAAGAGATCGATGGATGGAAGTCCCCATCGTAGGAAGATCTGCTGGATTCAACTGCCATTTGTGGGGCTGGAGAATCCTGCTTAGCTTGTCTGCTAAGAAGTTCTCCTGACCAGGTAGATAAACTGCTTTGAGAAACATGCCTTGTTTGACTGCAAAGGAGCAAAGGGCCTGCGCCTCCTGACATAGGAGCCTGGACCCCGTGCCCCCTTGCTTGTTCACACAGAACATTGCTACCTGATTGTCTGTCTGAACTAAGACTGGTGAGAAAATGTCTGTAGAGCCAAGCGGATTGCTCGCAGCTCCAAAAGATTGATCTGCTGTGTGGCCTCCCAAGGAGACCAGAGGCCTTGAGTGCATGTGCCCTGGCAATGTGCACCCCAGCCCTTTAAGGAAGCATCGGTCGTCAGCACCCTTGTGTGTGCTGGAGCCTGAAAAGGTACCCCCCTGAGAAGGTTTGGGAGATGTAGCCACCACTGCAAGGAGTCCAAAAGTGGTTTGGACACTTTTACTCTGTCTCGGAGGTCACCTGTGGCTTGCGCCCACTGAGCTCTGAGGCACCACTGAGCAGCCCGCATGTGCAGACGGACATTCGGAGTCACATGTACCGTGGATGCCATGTGGCCCAGGAGCCGCAGGAAGTGCCTGGCGGAGAACTGAGAATTGCTTTGGAACTGGTTTGCCAAGTCCATCAGTCTGTGGGCCCTGTCCTTGGGCAAGTAAGCTCTTGCCTGCAGGGTGTCTAATCTTGCCCCTATAAACTCTAGGTTCTGTGAGGGGAGCAAAGTGGACTTTGCGTAGTTTATGACAAAGCCAAGATGCTGAAGGAGAGACAGCTTCGAAGAGTGGCTTGTCTGGCCTCTTGGAGAGACTGGCCCCTGATGAGCCAGTCGTCCAGGTATGGGAAGACAAAAATTCCCTGATTCCTGAGATAGGCCGCCACCACCACCAGGCATTTGGTGAAAACCCCGGGGGCGGAGGTTAGGCCAAAGGGAAGTACTCTGTACTGAAAATGGTTTCCTCCCACCACAAATCAGAGATATTGTCTGTGGTCTAGGTGAATGAGGATGTGAGTATAAGCATCCTTTAGGTCAGGCGTCTCAAACTCAAATTGCTTTGAGGGCCAAATGAGGACTTGTAAAGTAACCCGGGGGCCGCATAAGACGCGGGGCCTCATTTGCATAAGGGGCCTCATTTGCATAAATATTTGCATAATGTTACCATACACTAACTTTTAGTAAACATGCCTCTTAATGAGTATGGATAAAGAAAGACTAAAAGATTTAGAAACAGGAAGACAATAATTAAACTGGGAACCCCAAAAGCCAAACTTGGAATGTACAACAACACTGTAGAAATAAAACTATAAATTAATTTCCTCTTGTACTAAACAAAGCGCAAACATTAATGATGCACATTTCCCAGAGTTGACATATTCCAGTTAATAAATTCAAAATAAAGAGATATTTTTCTACCTTTTGTGCATTTTTTTCAGTTGCAATTGTTCCAGCCACTTTCTTCTGGTTTCTTCATGTCTTCTGCTAACTCTCCATCATCTGCTGTCCATTTACCCTTTCTTCTCTCTCCTAGTTTTTTTTTTACATTCTATATCTGCTTTAACATACTAATCTTTCTCCTTTTTCTCTTTCCTCATTCCTATTTCATCCACTCAAATTTTACCCTCCATCCTCAATCCCCACTTACTCTCCCAATACCTGGCCAATTGTAGATTTGTCTTCTCTCCCAGACAAAATATTTTTCCCCTCTCCATTTCACTTTCCCAGCTCCATCCCATTCTAATCCTCCCCCAACATCAGCTCCCTTCTAGTTCCAGTCCCACCCAGCATCTGCTCCTTTCTAGTCCCTGCATCAGTCCATTTCCAGTCCTATCCTAGCCTCACCATCAGCCCATTTCCAATCCTAGCCCCCCATCAGCCCATTTCCAATCCTAGCCCCCCCATCAGCCCATTTCCAATCCTAGCTCTCTCCCCTCACAGCTCATTTCCATTCCAAGCCCCCCTCCCCATCAGCCATTTGCAGTTCAAGCCCCCCTTCCACTCAGTCCATTTCCAGTCCTAGCAACCCCCCCCCCAGCCCATTACCAGTCCTATCCTCCCCCTGCCACTTATTCTCCAGTTTTTAACTAACCCTTCCCTTTCTTTCTTTCACCCTCTCCACATCCAGCATCTCCCCCCTTCTCTCCTACCCTATCTGCCCCTTCTCTTGCACCATCAGTGCTTCCCCCTCATTTTCTCATCCTATCCCTCCACTGTGTCCAGCACTCCCACATTCCCTCTCCCTCACCTATGTCCAGCATCCCCTCATCTTCCCCCACTGTGTCCTGTGTTCTCTCTCTCCCCATCCCATGTCTAGCATCCCCTCTCTCACCCCACGTCCAGCATCTGCCCTCGAGTCTAGCCCTACCCTGTATCCATCCTCTGCCCTCTATCCCCTCGCTCGTGTCCAGCATCTGTCCTTCATCCCTCCATGCATCCACCCCATGTCCAACATGCGCCTTCAACCCTCCATGTCTCTTACCCTATGTCCAGTATCTGCCCTCCATCTCTTACCCCCTGTACAGCATCTATCCCCCACTCCCCCACCCTGTATCCACCATCTGCTTTTCATCCCCTTATGCCCCTCACTCCATATCCTGCATCTCTTCCTTCACCTCTTTCCTTTCATTTCTGCCCTTTTCCACTCTTCTCTTCTCCCCCTCCTCTTGCTTTTTCCATCTCTCCCCTCCCATCTTCCCTCATATCTCTCCCATTCCACCCCCTGTCTCTGGCCTTCCCACCCCCTGAACACACACACTCTCTGCTTTACTTCCCTCCTATGTGTCTCCCAATCTTCCTCTCCTTATGGCCCCCCAAAACCTCTTGCCACCTCGGTATCGCTAAAACAAAAACCCAAACCCCTCCCAACATCCCCTGAACCTCTTGCTTCCTTTGGGGAATCGTTAAAAAAAGGCAACGCGGCACCGTGAGCTTCGCACTGAAGCACTGGGCAGGACTCTACAGGCCCCGCCCCCTCTGAAACAGTTCCTACTGCTGACGAGAGGGGGCGCAGAGCCTTGCCCAGCTTCTGCGTCGCTCTTAGTGCCGCCTTGCTTTTTAGTTTTCTTTTTACCAATTCCCCAAAGGAAACAAGAGGTTTGAAGGAATGTTGGGGGGCTTTTCTGGCGATGCTGCGGTGGCAACAGGTTGGGGGGGGGCTATAAGGGGAGTTAAATGCTGCATGCAGAGAGAGGGGGAGGAAGAAAAAGGAGAGAATACTGTGCATGACAAGGGTGAAGTTCCAGCTACTGCTTAGAGGAGCGGGGCAGCAACAGGTCTCCGATCCCGCGCGCAGAAGCAGAAGCCAGGGTTTTGGGGGTTTTTTTGTTTCCCTCCGCGGGCCGCACAACGTTCTCTCGCGGGCCGCGTGTTTGAGACCCCTGCTTTAGGTCTAAGAAGCATAGCCAGTCTCCCTGCTGGAGGTAGGGCAGCAGTATCCCAAGGGTAAGCATCTTGAACTTTTCCCTCTCCAGAAACTTGTTTAGGTTTCACAAGTCTAGGATAGGCCGGAGGCCTCCTGTCTTTTTTGGTACCAGGAAGTACCTGGAGTAGAAGCCTTGCCCTTCCAGGTGGTAAGGCACCGGTTCCACCGCCTGTTCCTTGGCAACTCCTGAAGGAGGAGGTTTCTGTGCAGAGGGAGTCTTGGAGGCTCCCCTGGAAAGTAGGAGAGGTAGCTGGTGGAAGTGGAGCATGTAGCCCTTTTGGACTATGCTGAATACCCAGGTATCCCCTGTGATGGCTGGCCACCTGTAGGCGTACAGGGTCATCCGACCTCCTGTGCTGAGTGGAGCCAGCTGTGGAGAAGAGGCTATGCTGTGGGAGTCAAAACCCCGCTCCCTGCTGTGCAGGAGCCAGAGCTGGCGGCTTGGGGGTCTTCTGCCTACGGGGCCCCTGCTGGCCCTGTTGGGGAGCTGGAGAGGCCTGATATTGAGGGTAGGATTTGTAGGCAGCACCCTTCCTCAGGAAAAAGGGCTTGTTTCCCGAGCCCTTCTTTTTCTGAGATGGGGCAGAAGTCTTCCTGGACAGCCTTGTCCTGGTGAGAGTCTCAGTCTCAATTTCTGCAGCCTTTTCAGTCATGGGCTTACCGAAAAGGTTTTCACCTCGGCAAGGGACATCGAGCAACTTGTCCTGCACCCATGACTCCGTCTGATGACTGCAGCCAGGCCTGACGGCGTGCACCGATGCCGGCCGCGGCTACCCAGGCCGAAGCCTCGAAGCCATCATAGGCTGCTCGAGAGATAAACTTTGAGCACTCTCGGATCCCTGTTGACAAAGCCTTGAACCTCTGCAAAGGTTCCTCGAAGAGGCCAACTGAGAACCCGGCAATCTCCTTTGCCAGGTCTCATAGGTACATGCCCATGTAAAGCTGGTAGGTCTGGACATGGCAAGATAGCATAGAGCCCTGGAAGCACTTTCTACCGAGGGCATCCAGGTTCTGGGTCTCCAGGCCGGGGGGCACCGAGGAGTGCATCTTCTGACTCTTCTGGTTGTGCATGGCCGATTCCACAACCATGGAGTTGTGCAGTAGCTGCGTCTTTTGGAACCCAGGGCTCTTACGGACTCGATAAATGGAATCGACCCATTTGCTAAGAACCAGTGCTGAGGCCGGTGCCTCCCACATATGCAAGAGTAGCTGTTCCAGCATCGGAGGAACCGGTACAGTAAAGGCTTCCTTCGGATACTGGAGGGCGTCGAGCTCCTTGGCTCGAGGCTCCTCCTCAGCATCCGCAGGGAAGGCCAAGGCTTTGGCCATGTCCCTCACGAAGTCCGAGAACCGGGTATCCTCCAGGGGGGACCTTCTCCGAGGCTTGGATTCCAGTGTGTCCGAAGGGACGCATCGGTTCCGGAAGGTGTCTGGGGACTCCTCGTCCTCTGCCTCCCACACCGATTCCTCCGAGGAGGAATCGAGCGGCTCCGGCCATGTGGGCCTTGGTGCCACCCGCCCTGACACCGAGGGTATCGGTGTCGATGACCTCGGCCCTGCACGGGGGATCGAGGGGAACCTTGACCGAGGATTGACTCGAGACTTCATTGACTCGAGGATCGGCTCGGTCTCCGGGGTCGACTTGGACATCGAGGTCCCGGTGGTCAGGGCAGATGCACCGGTCAGACCGGCGATCAGCACCCACTGCTGTTCCATGAAGGCAGCCAAGCTGCTCTTCAAGGCCGTCAACCTGAGTCCAAGCTCAGGAGACTCAGCAGCCCCCGACTCGGGGCCCGACGCTGCGTTGGCTCCCCTGGAGGAGAGTCCACGAGGACAACAGCACTTACGTGACTCGGGGACTCCGGCTCCACGTGAGGTAACTTGGATGGCCTCTCCGACTTCGAGAGCCCGGGGCGGCAGTCAGGGCTACACGACTTGGCCCTCGAGGATCCAGGAGCCTGCAGCGACGCTGCCCTCGCGAGCTTCTTCTTCCTTCGATGCTCCCGGGTGGGAAACTCCCTCTCACAGGAATCATGACGGCGCTCAGGGTCAGACTCCCGAGATGTCCAGGTCTCTGACGAAGTCCAGGCCCGGTCAGATGCGGACTCTGAGAAAATTCTCTCACGTTGATGCTGACGGCTCCGAAGTGCTTTTGACGACATTTTGCCGCACGGGCCACAGGCCAGCGGGTCATGGTCAGGCCCGAGGCAACGGAGGCAGCAGTCATGTGTGTTGGTGAGAGACATAAGTTTCTTGCACCGATCACACTTTTTGAACCCGCTGGCAGCCATCGGGGGGAAAAAGGGCCCCTGCAAGGTCAAAAGACCGGGCTGCCAATGAAAACACAAAAAGAGCGCGAAGGCTAGTCACGAAGGACAAAAACTGAAAATCAAAACTCCAGACTCGATACCGGTGTACCAAGCCCAGGCGGGAAGGGGAACTGGCGTCGAACTGGATCAGAAAAAGCCAAAATAACCGAAAAAAATCTACTTTTCCCGGGTGACACGAACTCACGCCCGTTGGGCTCCGCGGAAAAGGAAAGACTGAGCAAAATGGCACCCTTGGGCGGGAAGGGGACCGCGCATGCGCGCTGCATTCCCAAAGGCTTTCCTTGAAAGCTGGGGAAATGCTCCGCACGGGGGCTCCGTCGGTGCCGACATCACCCATATGTGAGGACTGACTTCCTGCTTGGTCCTGGAGAATTTACAAAATACCCATGTACATCATAAGCAGAGCCGTTCCTTCACTAGGCAACTGTCCAGCATGACAATGAAAGAGGAGTGGCAGGAGGAGGCAGCCAACTCAGACATCGCCACTGCCCCCAAACACTGCAGAATGAAGTGCCTCCTTCTCTTCCCCCTACTATGGTTCACCCCCTCAAGCTTTCCGGGCACGGTTTCTTTCTTCCTTGTATTTCTGACAATGTCAGTGCTGAAAAAGAAAATAAGCCCACCATGGAAGCACACTATATGTGCGCTTCCATGCTGGTCCCTTCCTTTTCATGCATATATTTTGCTGCCTTTGGGACAGGATTGGAAGGGGCTTCCAGTGTTCTTGAGTGCAAGGTTCGACAGTGCTGATATTGTCACAAATGCAACGAAGGAAGGAGCAATGACTGGAAGGGTTTGAGGGAGCAGACCATGGCGGGGGGGAGGGAGAGGAAGGAGAGAGATGCTGAACTATGGGGGCAAGGGTGATTGATCTCGCTTCCAGCACCTCTGAACTTCTCACCGATTCTCTTTCTAACCTTCTGCACCCCTTCCAATCCTTCACTCTCCTCAACACTTTGCTCATAACCCTGCAGCACCACTGATCCCCCCTTCAATCACTCTTGCCCTGTCCCCTACACTAACCAAAGACATCGTAATTACCTCAGTCATTCTTGCTCTCCCACATCCCCTATTTCACTGCTTTAGCCTCCCCCTCCTCCACATATTCTCTCCTTCCAATCCCCTCATTCATGCTCCCATAATTATCCATCCTGTCTGTGAGGAGGAAAACAGTGGCAATGCAGAACTTCTAACTACATTCTCCTGCTCTGCTGTCAGGGGTTGGTGTTGCACTTTGAACTGTGCAGGGCACTGCAGTACAGCACAGTTACTTACCTGTAACATGTGATCTCTGGGAACAGCAGAAATAAGTCTTCACATATGGGTACGTCAGTACCGACGGAGCCTGCGCAGGAACGCTCCCCAGCGTCCAATCAGAAAGCCTTTGGGAGCATCCCACAGCGCCTGCGTGTTGCCTTCCCGCCTTTCCAACTGTCTCTCCTCAGTTGAGTTTCATAGCTGAGACAAAGAGAGAGAGAAAGAGGAAAGGAAGATAGATAGAGAGATACAACTCCTAGGGGAGGTGGGTGGGTTGTGAAGACTTATTCCTGCTGTTCCCAGAGATCACCTGTTACAGGTAAGTAACTGTGCTATCTCCAGGAACAAGCAGGAATGAGTCTTCGCATATGGGGACTCCCTAGCTATAGATGCCAGGGGGAGATCCCATAAAATGCGTGTCCCTGGACCAGGACTGCACTTCCCACACATGGATCTCCGGCATCCCATGAGGGATGGGGGGTAGGAGTTGAAAAGAGAGGAGCTGTAAGAAAAAACAGCGAACCAAAGGACTACAGGAAAGGAGTCCTTGGTATGTATGATAAGTAGCAGTAAAATTATTGAATGAACAATCACAATATGGACCTTACCTACTGGATTGCAGGAAGTAGAGAGCTTGATGGAGTCTACTGGAGATTCAGTAGAGGAATCCTCAAGGTGACCTCACGGCAGTTAAGGTGAAGGTCCAAACTTGGAATTGGCAGGTGACTCAGGTGTCAACTGGGGTAATATAAAAACGGCAGGTCTTCAGTGGAAAGCTTTATGGAAAAAAGCTAAAACTCTTTTGGCTACAGAGGCATTAACAATGAGGAGTAAAAGAGGAAGACTGACCGATTTGGACAACTAGCCCAGTCCTGGAGGGAAGAGGGGTATGGAAAAAAACCCGTATTCCCAAAGAGAACAGGTGTGTGAAGGGCTGAAACTTCAGAAGTACTGAAGATCTACACTGTTTTTCCTAGCTGGTGAGAGATAGGAAAAATATTGAAGCATGGTGCTTCAAGGAAAGCGAGACCTAGGGTAAAGTGGAAGCTGTCAGTACCACAGTAGTGGTTGTATGCATAATACCTCCGACATACTGAGGGACAGTATGAACATATGCAAGCCCACTGTCTGGAACCTCTATAGCATAGACAGGGAAATAAGTATGTAAATACATATCTACTTATAAGGAAGTATCTCGACAGATACACACATATATATATATACACACACACACACACACACACACATATATATATATATATATATGTATACTTCTATAGATACATATGTCTGTAAGCTGTGTGTGCATATGTTATGCCCCTATATATATATATATAGGGGCATAACATATGCACACACAGCTTACAGACATATGTATCTATAGAAGTATATAGAGATATATATACATACATGAACATGTATGTTTGAGGATACATGTCTGCAACTAAGCAGATAGAGATATGCCCATAAGAACATTCACATGAGATATGTGAAGGAGAAAGATTCATCTAAGAACAAGAAGGTGGAACCTACTTGAGAAGATATATAGAGAATCTATTCCTCCTGGCTAAGATGGTGCAGGAATGCTATCCAGTGAAATAACCAGGATGGTTGCGTGAAAAACAGAGGATCATATCAGTCTGTAAACAGCAAGTCCTGAGTCTTGAAGAAATCCGACATGGTAAATGGACAGAAAACACATAGGAGGAGATACCAGGTTGACCCACTGGAGGGACACAAGGGGTATCATGCGTTGCTAATAGAATATGTGCTGTCCATAAGGAATAGGATACCATGAGGACTAGCTGCAAAGGAAAAAAGAGCACATTCCTGCAGGATTGGAGAACCTTTTTGGACATTCACGCAGAAAGGCTTATATCCTGTATTATAACAGGAGATAAGAGGGTGTGGAGAATCCTCACAGTCATGAAGAATGACTGAGGAGACTTTCCCAACCCTATAGAGCAGGCACTAGAGACAAAACCTCATGCTCTCTAGCAAGGGCCCATAGTGGAAAGCTTCTCTGAAGATTGCAGAGAGCATTATGCAGGAGAATTAGGAGATAAAACTGACTGTAGGTCAGTTGTGCTACCAAATCCAAGAAAGTGGAGATGGCAAGAAAAGAAGATAGTGTGAGAAGCCTGAAGTGATTAGGATTATCCAAGATAGATGAAGTACTATCTTGGAATCACTACTAAGGCTAGACAGAAAGTAGTGGAAGACAGACTGGAAACTTGTGGAAAAGTACCAGTAGTTCAATCACTGGAACTCCTGCATGGGCAGCTGCTGAATGAGAAAGCAGAGAGAATCTTCCTGTGTAAAACAGAGAGAACAGACAAAAGGAGAGGAGAAATTCCTGTCCCTGTCTGATGAGCTGCCCAGAGAAAAGAAGGGAATTTATTCAAAGGAAAAAACTCTACACTGGAATGAAAGGCTAGAGAAGGTCTGCAGTGATATGGTACCACTCATTCAGGGGAAACCCTGGATGAGAGGGTAGAGAAACAGGAGCTGAGGGGTGACTTACCATATGGTAAGTCTGCTGAAGGAAAAAATGTTCATGTTGGGACAGAAAACTATCATGGGATAGTTGTTAACTTCTCTTCTTGGTAGGAAGAAGAGGAGAAATCTGTGACCCATAGACATGAATATCCTGACAGCTCAGCATATCTAGGAGGAAAAAGATGTCCTGAAGAAAGGAAACCATGTGTAGAGATTTGAAAGAAAAAAACAGTGAACAAAACTTCTGCTAAGAAGTAGTTAACTGTAGGTTGCAACCTTCAGGAACCTATGGTTGCTGGGTTTGTTCAGCCTGGCTAGAGTTTGGATTCTTCAGACCAGGACGAGGTGTCCCCTGTTTGGGAACATCTGGATGATGGGCAGGGGAAGAGTGAAACCTTCTTTTCCTAGGGAAAGAAGGTGTGGTAGGACATTTCCTACCTACTGGGGAAGGAGAAGGCTTAGGATGGCCCCCAGAAACAGGGAAGTCAGTGGAGCAATGAGCAACCTGACGTAAAGCCTCCCTATTGAAGAGATTTTCTCCAGTACAAGGAGAATTACCCAGTCTTTGCTGTGCCCATCTGCTCAAGTCTGAAGCCTGGAGCCAGGCTCTACGTCGTGCTCCTATGGCTATAGCAGAGGTTCTGCTAACAGACTCAAAAGAGTCTAGAGAAGCACGAGAAAGAAACCAAGAGATATTCTGGCTATGACTAAGAAGTAAGGAATAGTCTGCAGCCTTGGGCTCTGATAGAAAAGGAGTCAAAAGAGATAATTTCCTTGTGACCTCCTGGAGAGATAGACTCATATAAAAAATATAAGAGACAATCCTTGTTGCCAGCACAGATGTTTGGAAGGTTTGACGTCCAAAGGCATCAAGTGCTCTAGATGCAACACCTGGCAGATAAGAAGAATGCTTCTTCTTGCTTTTCACCTTCCTCATTGCTGATTCCACTACAATGGAATGATGGGGAAGTTGAGTCTTTTGAAACCCTGGAGAGGGGGGCACCTGATACAGAACATCAGTTGCTGTAGAAGGTGAGGAAACCCTTAAAGGTGTTTTCCATATTCTAAGAAGAAGATCCTGCATAGAATGATGTAAAGGAAGCATTATATTTCCCTTTCTTGCAGGAGAGCCTTGAGTAGGATCACAGCCAGGGATAGGAATAGCAAGGAATGTTGCCATGTCAAGGAGAAATTTCTGAAAAGAAGGATCTCCAATGGGAACCATCCCTGGATAGGCTAAAGTTGAAGCAGCAGCCTGGGCACCAGATGATGTACTGGTTCGGTGCAGAAAAAAAGCCGCACTAGATGGATACTGGTACTGGCAGTCACAATTTGAGACAGTCAGAACTGCTTCGTCCATGCCAGGTATCGACTCCAAACTAGGTATAGAAAGGAGCGATCCTGGTGAAAAAAGCATGGAAGTGGCTGGTCCCGATGTTACTGCAGGAATTGACATCGATACCGATACCGGTAGCTGTGCCGGAATCGGAGGCGATAACGCCATCGAAACAGTCATCGGAGGCTGCTCAAGCGGTACCAAGGCAACCAAAAACCCTTGGGGAGTATCCTCGGTACTGCGCATCTGGAATCGATAAGCATCGGTTCCGAGACGCGTCGGTACCCAGTCTTCTAGACTAGATATAGATTCCAGACTCGGCATCGAAGGGAGCGAGTCTATCGATGCATGTCTGAAGGGTACCGACGTCGGTGGTTGTATCGGCGATGCTGGCGATACTGGAAAGTCAATCTGGGACGTATCGACCAGTCCCGAAGGTACCAAGGACGCCAGATGACGGTCCCTGGTGAAGAGTGAATCACTCAACACCGGTGCCGATGCCGGGGTATCGGTACCGCTCGAAGCGGATGCCACCACCGAGCATGGCTCAGGTATGTTCTGTGAGGGGTGAGCCCCAGGAACAACCTGAAACCCCTGAAAGGCTTTGGAGACCGAAGACTCCCGCTGGGGTTTTGAAGCCAATAGGGTCCTGAGGGCAAGGCCGGAGCCGTCATCATGCTTGGCATAAGACCTACCACTCAAGGATTGGCTAGTCTTAACAGACTGTTTGTGGGTTACCTGATCCTGTAGAGAAGAATTGGTCGGTGCCCTGACACTGGAAGGGAACTCGGTATCGAGGGAAACCCGAAATGGAAAATCTCTTCTCATAAAATTGTAGCCTAATGGCTCCGGAGGAAAAGGGTCAGGACCCAAACAGGTTAGACACCAGTTGTTGGAGTCTAAAAAGAAAACTGTATTTCTACAGTTAAGGCACTTCTTAGGAGAAGAAGGCTCCATGATGGAGGGGCCTTACAGGCCCAAAAAATTTAAGACAGAAACTGAGCGAAAACTTTCCCTGAGTTTGAGAAAAAGAAAAGAAAAAACCCACCGGCAGTACCGGTGGAGGCGGGAAAAACAGCCGCGACCACAAGAAAACAAAGAATTAAAGAATTAAAAAAAGAAATTTTCTGCAGTGACAGGAGTACGTCCTGCCGGCTCCGCGGAAAAACGAAAACTGAGGAGAGACAGTTGGAAAGGCGGGAAGGCAGCACACAGGCGCTGTGGGATGCTCCCAAAGGCTTTCTGATTAGACGCTGGGGAGCGTTCCCGCGCAGGCTCCGTCGGTACCGACGTACCCATATGTGAAGACTCATTCCTGCTTGTTCCTGGAGATTGTGCAATTCAAAGTGTGACACTTTGGATCTGCCAGCAATGGAGGAGATATAGCTGGAGACAGGGCTGTACCAAGCCATAAATGTGCCCTGTGCGACTTGCAAAACTGGTGCCCCCCAATGGCATCAGACTTTTGTCATTTGCCCCAACCCCCGATGCCCTTCTGCTCCTATCCCCCCCAAGTCCAGCATCTCCCCATCTTACCCCATCTCCTCATGTCCAGCCGGCTCACCCTGTGCTGTCTGCCCGTCCTGCCGTTGTCCCGCTGCTGCTTTTCCTGTTCTCTTGGTGGCGGCGACAGCGGATGTCTAATTTAAAAAAAAAAGTGTCTTTCCGACTCCACGCTTACATGGCTCATCTGATCCCACCCTCCTCTGATGTATGCTTGCGTCAGAGGAGGGAGGGAGCAGACCAGCCATGCAAGCGTAGAGTTGCAAAGATGCGCAGGTTTTTTTGTTTTTTTTTTTAACTGGAGGTCTGCCACTACCAAAGGAACAGGAAAAGTAGCAGCAGGGCAGAGGCAGAGGCTGGCTGGGCAGGCAGCACAGGGGGGAACTGAGGCTGGCAGTCAGCATCCCTAAATGCACACCTTATTTTTTGCGCCCTTTGTGGCTGCACCACTTGCACAGACCTAGGTACAGCACTGGCTCGAGATGCCATACTGCTTCTGTCCTCCTCCTGCAGAAAAGCAGAATCGGCATGAGGTGGGGGAGAGGAGAAAGAGGACTGCCATGCATCCAGCACTTAGAGCCCAGTTACTGAGGAGGAGAACGGGGCCCCAAGCGCACTCTGCCACTTTCGTTCTTCGCAGTATAGGTGAAAAGGCGTGCATGCATTTCCACTGGTCTCTGACTGAGGGCTGGATGAAGGGGCCTAATGGGAAGTATGTTTGACACCCTTGGACTCAGACTTCCTAGACAGAATCCCTACTGCTACTGCTTCCTGTCCTTTCTTCACTTTCCTAATCATATCTTTAAGGCAAAGTCCTTAGTCTCAGCTGCACAAGGTGGCAAGAAGTAAAAAAACAGGTCCTTTCTCGCCTTCTTGTGCTGCTGGTTTTAGCAAGATAGTACGTGAGGTTTGCTGTGGACAAAGTCCTTATTCTCTACATTCCACTCATTCCATTAACTGAGAAAAAACAAGTTTGGAATTGTAATTGTAGTCCAGTTAAAACTTCCTCAGAAGACCATTCCACTGAATTGATGCAATATATTTGGGAATTTCTTTCACGTCAAAGGCTCTTTTGCTGCCTTTTCTTTGATTTGTGTGCTTGAACAGAACTTTATAACACCTACTGTCAAGAAGCACATACTGAAATAATTACATTTATCAGGTGCATCATTTATTTAGGTAATTCTACTCATCACTGAATTTCTCAGAAAATCTCAAATGATCCTAGATGATTTATTGAAAATAAGGGCTTATCTAACATACAACAAAAAATGTAATGCTATGGACAGCACAAATAAAGCTGTGGTGAAAAGATACTCCAAGCTGGCACAAGTCTTACAGGACTGAAGGTTAAAATCTGGAGTGAAAAGGGTAAGGTAGCTTATTGCATACATTTCAGTTCTTTTGAGGCCAAGTTACTGAATTTTAAAAGAAACTCAGACACCTCAAAAGAGAGGATGTTTAAATCTCAAATCAAGCAGTGGCTGGAATGACACGACCTACCTTCTCCCAGCTCTAGACCAAAGAGCGAAGGAAGTTTTGCTTCTTCTTAATGTTACTAAACAGAATGCAAGAGAACTCACGTAATGTCTGAACAATATTGTTTGGGTAGAGTGTGTGAAAAGCATATTCTGTTTTTTATTGTGTGCTGCTCATCTAGAGAATATGGTTAGTACAGCATGGGAATTTTATAAAGCATTTCCCTATTAAACATAGAAACATAGAAATATGATGACAGAAAAAGACTACATGGCCCATCAAGTCTGTCCTTCCATATCAACAACTACAACAGTCCCCTTTTTACCTTTAGAGATCCTCTGTGTTTGTCCCATGCTTTTTTGAATTCAGTTACTGTCCTCATCTCTACCACCTCCACTGGGAGACTATTCCACGGATCCACTACTCTTTCTGTAAAGAAATATTTCCGCATATCACTCCTGAATCTATCTCCCTTCACCCTCATCCCATGTCCCCTCATAGCAGAACTTGCTTTCAATTGAAAGAGGCTCTCTCCCTGAACATTTATGCCATGGAGATATTTAAACATCTCAATCATATCACCTCTATCCCGCCTTTCCTCTAAGGTGTACATATTAAGATCCTTCAGTCTGTCCTCATATGCTTTATAATGAAGACCACTAATCATTTTAGCAGCCACCCTCTGCACAAACTCCATCCTGTTCACATCCTTTTAAAGGTGCGGTCTCCAGAATTGCACACTATACTCCAAATGAGGTCGCACCAAAGACTTATACAGAGGCATTATTTCCTCCTTTTTTCTGCTAGCCATTCCTCTCCATATGCACCCAAGCATCCTTCTAGCTTTTGCCGTCGCCTTTTCTACCTGTTTAGATACTTTAAGATCATCAGACACAACCTGTCATGGCGCAAGGCAGATAGTGCCTATGGAAGTAGAGGAAAATACACAGGGCAGTTTTAAAACCGGCAGTGCAAAGCACATGGCTAGGGGTTGCTATGAGCAACCAAGCAAAACAAGAGCACCGGCTGTAGGTAAACGCCCAGAAATAGCATTACATCATAGCTCATCAGAGAAGCAGAAACAGCTGCAGGGAGTTGAGCTAACAAGAGTCTCAAGGAATGACGCACATAAAAAAAGGTCAGTCTTGAGCAAAGCAGATGAGCAGCAGGTGCGAGAAGCACGCAAGGACACACGCAGGGAATCAAGCAGAGAGTCAGACTCAGTCTCTGATACAGAGAGAGAAAGAGACACTGAGAGGACTCACGGGAAAGGAAAGAGCAGAGCTCAGGAGAGCCAGGAGTCATACCTGAAAGCTTCTGACGTGGAGTCTATCTGCACCTCAGAGGAGTTTGCCCAGGAGGAATTCTCAGAGGTTAGTGCTGGAAAGTTGGGCTGCACTAAGCCAAAGTCCAGTTGGGGACAGAGAGAGATTCCAAGCTGCAAACCACGAGGAGCTTGGAGAGGGAATAACCACGGGAGCAGGTACCTGTGGAGCAAGAACTCTTATCCAGGAGAGATTTCCCACCTAAGAGAAAGACGTCCTGGTAGGGGAAGTGAAAGGGAGAAAAGTTTCAACTTCCCGGTTGCAAAATGGCCAGGCAGAGCTCAGCCTGAAGAAAGGCATAGTACCTGGAATAGAGGGGCACTGAATTTTACTCCCAATGATCCTGAAGTGTATGGCCCTCTAAGGGGAGAATACAGAGTGCACGGTAACCAGCCTTTCTGCAGTGATAGAAACATAGAAACATGATGACAGAAAAAGACCACAAGGCCCATCTAGTCTGTCCTTCCATAACAACAACTACAACAGTCCACTTTCTACCTTTAGAGATAGAGGGGAGAGAAGCTCTGGCCAAGAAGAGAGGAGACTAATAAACACTGATACACATTACAGCCCTGCAGAATACAATAGCCAAGAAGTACACGAGGATATGGAATGTGACTTCTGTGAAGAGAGCTCAGATATTTGCAAAATGGACTGTACATTGGTGTTTTCCGATAGTTTAACCTCTTTTTGTTAAAGCCTAAGTAAAGCCTGCTTAAGAGAAATCTGTGGAGAACACAGATTTCACAGTTCAGCTTTTGTGATATAAAAGCCTGTTTTTCCCTTTTTGTTTGGTTAAAGCTGACAAGAAGCATTTTTGTTGTAATTTGTAGTCCCCACTTGTGTTATGCCAGTATTATGATTTAATTTCCTTTGACCCTTGTTGCAAGAATTCTCCCAGGAAGGGAAAATAAATACCTCTTTAAGCATAGCTACTCGACCGCAACTACCTTCTTATTTGATTAGCTATTGGGACTCCAAATCCCAGAGGGCACTACTAAGTCCTTGCTATATAAGAGGAGCCTCACCGAAGCCCCAGGCCTTCCGCCTCAGGGGTAAGTAGGTGAGTGACAAGTGGCGTAGTTGGCAGGATTTTTGCGCAAGATTCAAAAGGACAAGCACAAAAGGACTACAGTCTGCTGGAAAAGGAAAGCAGTCATCCAGAAGGAGAGAACCGTCAGGAAGATTTCTGATGCCAGGTGTTGGACCCGGAGAAAACCTTTCTCACAAGCTGACCCCTGCATGAAGGCTCAGGTAAAAAGTACCTAGTCAGACGTGGGGAGGATAAATTGAGAAAGGGGGCGCTGGTGGGCAGAGAAAGGGCGGTGAAAAAAAAAAAAAAGTTGCGGTATCACACTTGTTTTTTGTTTTTGTTTCTATCTCTCTAGGTACATCAAGGCTAAGGATGGAGCCACAGGATGTAGCCCATTGGATGAAGATGCAGTGGGATAAGCAAGTCGAGCTTATCCACTACCTTCAGGAACAAACGACAAGGACCATACAGGAGCAGCAGCGGCCCTTGATAGAGACCATGGACGCGCTTTTAAAGAAGCCGCTAGACGCCGCAGCGGATGTACCCATGGCACTCCAAGCCGCCGGTCTGAGGTCGTATGGTGCCTTTGCATTAGGACAGTTACAACCGCAGGACAATTTGGACGATTACTTGGACGCTTTTGAAAGGATAGCTACCACCCTGAAATGGCCGGAGGAGCAATGGGCCACCCGGTTTGCCCTGTCGCTCACAGGCGAGGCCCTTTCAGCGTATAAGGCTATGCCAGCAGAATTAGCTTCCAATTATATTGAAGTGAAGAAAGCAGTAAAAGATAGATTGGGGCTCACCCCACTTCACTATCAAAGAATGTTTAGGGAGGCAGTAATTAGGCCTCAAGAGACCCCCAAGGCCGTAGCACAGCGCTAAAAAAGTGTAGCCAAAAAATGGTTGCTAGCCGAGGGAGGTACCTTGGAAACAGTCATTGACAAAATTGTGCTAGAACAATTTATGCAGGCTGTTCCCAGAGGTCTTACAACTTTTCTGACGCTCCAGCACTGCCAAACCCCGGAGGATGCAGCCACTCTTGCGGAGCGGTATTTCGCTGCCGAGAGGACTGACACCTCAGGGCAAGGTATCTGGTTGGCAGCTGGTAGGAGAAAAAGCGGCAGAAAAGAAAAATATGTGCCTGATAAGATGTATAAACCTGAAATGTTGAATGTCAATGTCTCTGATGGTAATGTCTATTCTGTACCCAAAGGAAAATGTTTTAGGTGTGGAAAAACTGGACATTATCAGAGATCCTGCACAGAACGAACAGTCCTGGTGACAGGGACAGAGGAAACAGAGCAGGACGAATTCCTGATCCAAGCACAAGTGGAAGGTATTCACACACTGGCTCTACTTGACTTGGGGGCTGACCAGAGCATGATTTCAAAGAGGCTCTGGGAAGCCATTGAGGGGCACCGCCGGTCGCCCCCGAGTCAAGCAGAGGGACAAGTTTGTGTCAGGTGCGTGGACGGCGCAGCCTCGCACTATCCACTACACAGTGTAAGGGTAAATGCATTAGGAACTCAGCAGAACATATTAGTAGCTATAGTTCCAAAGCTGCCAAGGGAGGTTGTCCTGGGGCGGGACTGGCCACCATTTTGACAGAAAATGGACAGGAAGCTTAATAAACCTGGCCTAAAGTCCAACCAACACCAGGTAGGGACACAGGAAGGGGAAATAGAAGCTTTGGCCGCTAAACTCCTGAGTCCCCTGTTTGGCAAATCACAGAAGAATAGGACACGGCCACAGGTTCCCAAGAAGGGGGTGCCCTTAGGGAAGGCAAAATTCGTCCTACAGTTCTGTAAGGTGACAAACCTGGCCAAAAGCCCACAGAGAGCCACCCCAGGAGCGGCCGGCTACGACTTATTCAGTGCGGAAGAAGCCATAGTTGAAAAAGGAGGGAAGGCCTTAATTGATACAGGCATCCAAGTGAGAATCCCAGAGGGTTGCTATGGCCGTATTGCTCCAAGGTCAGGCCTTGCAGTTAAGTTCTTTTTAGATATAGGGGCTGGGGTAATAGATCCCGATTATAGAGGATGCATCAAGGTCTTGGTCTTCAACTTCAGTAAGACCGACTTTAAAATTCAAGTAGGCGATCGCATAGCGCAACTAATATGCGAGCGAGTGGGTTTTCCCATAATAGAGGAGGTGTCCTCGTTACCATCAACCACTAGGGGAGAAAAGGGGTTCGGGTCCATGGGCCAGAGTGAAGTAAAAATTATGACGGCCCTAGCTGAAGAACCTAAAGAAGAAGACCTGGGTCCTCAAATTACAGATTTGAAGGACAAGTCCAAACCTAGGGTAGGTGAAGGGCTTTCTATACCACAACAGCAAGAATTGGCCCAAGTCCTGGACAGGTTCTCGGACGTCTTAACTACGACACCTGGGGAAACTCACGTAGTAGCCCATGAAATTATTACCACACCGGGGCGAATAATTCGGCAGCGCCCCTACCGCATGCCCGAAGCTAAAAAGAGGGAAATAGTTGAACAGGTAAGGGAGATGGTTAAACTAGGCGTCATAGAGGAGTCACGCAGCCCCTGGTCTAGTCCAGTGGTGCTGGTGCCCAAACCAGATGGATCTATCAGATTCTGTATAGACTTTCATTGGGTGAATGAAATTTCACAATTTGACGCTTACCCGATGCCCCGGATTGACGATTTGTTAGATCGTTTGGGGCAGGCGAGATACTTAACCACCCTTGACCTCACCAAAGGGTATTGGCAAGTACCCCTAACGAAAGAGTCCAAGCCTAAAACAGCATTTAGTACGCCTATAGGCCTCTTTCAGTTCCGGCGCATGCCATTTGGCTTACATGGCGCCGCAGCCACCTGCCAGCGATTGGTGGACCAGGTCCTGAGACCCCACCATGATTACACGCTGGCCTATATGGACGACGTTATTATTTACAGCACGACATGGACCCAACACCTCGCGAGAATAGAGGCCGTACTTAGGGCACTTCGCAAGGCTGGCTTAACATTAAATCCGGCCAAATGTTTGTTCGCCACAGAAGAAGCTAAGTACTTGGGCCACATGGTTGGGAGGGGGGTAGTAAGGCCCCTAGCCTGTAAACTGGAGAGTGTCAGCAACTTCCCACGTCTGGGCACAAAAAAGCAGGTGCGCAGTTTTCTTGGATTGATAGGATACTATCGCCGGTTTATACCTCGCTTTGCCGAGGAAAGTATCCTATTTACCGAAATGCTGCGGAAAAACGCACCTAATACGATAAAGTGGTCCCCGGAGGCTGAAGAAGCCTTTACTACCCTGAAGGAGAAACTCTGTATGGCACCCGTGTTAAGGGGGATAGATTTTAACCTACCCTTTATAGTCCAGACGGACGCGTCCGAAACAGGGTTGGGGGCGGTAATGGCTCAAAACTTTGAGGGGGTAGAGCACCCTGTAACATATTTGAGCCGAAAGCTCACTAAAGCAGAAAGAAATTACTCTACGATAGAAAAGGAGTGCCTGGCGATTAAATGGGCAGTGGAGGCATTGCGCTTCTATTTAACCGGCAGGCAGTTCCTTTTGGTCACAGACCACGCCCCTCTGACATGGTTACATCAGATGAGAAATAGTAATCCTCGTCTGACCCGGTGGCACCTAGCGCTCCAACCTTTTAACTTTTTAGTGAAGCATAGGGCGGTGCGGCTGCATGGGAATGCGGATGCGCTGTCACAGATTCCGGGCTGTCAGGAAAAATCTGCAGCTGGTAATATTTTAAGGGGGGGATCTGTCATGGCGCAAGGCAGATAGTGCCTATGGAAGTAGAGGAAAATACACAGGGCAGTTTTAAAACCGTCAGTGCAAAGCACATGGCTAGGGGTTGCTATGAGCAACCAAGCAAAACAAGAGCACCGGCTGTAGGTAAACGCCCAGAAATAGCATTACTTCATAGCTCATCAGAGAAGCAGAAACAGCTGCAGGGAGTTAAGCTAACAAGAGTCTCAAGGAATGACGCACATAAAAAAAGGTCAGTCTTGAGCAAAGCAGATGAGCAGCAGGTGCGAGAAGCACGCAAGGACACACGCAGGGAATCAAGCAGAGAGTCAGACTCAGTCTCTGATACAGAGAGAGAAAGAGACACTGAGAGGACTCACGGGAAAGGAAAGAGCAGAGCTCAGGAGAGCCAGGAGTCATACCTGAAAGCTTCTGACGTGGAGTCCATCTGCACCTCAGAGGAGTTTGCCCAGGAGGAATTCTCAGAGGTTAGTGCTGGAAAGTTGGGCTGCACTAAGCCAAAGTCCGGTTGGGGACAGAGAGAGATTCCAAGCTGCAAACCACGAGGAGCTGGGAAAGGGAATAACCACGGGAGCAGGTACCTGGGGAGCAAGAACTCTTATCCAGGAGAGATTTCCCACCTAAGAGAAAGACGTCCTGGTAGGGGAAGTGAAAGGGAGAAAAGTTTCAACTTCCCGGTTGCAAAACGGACAGGCAGAGCTCAGCCTGAAGAAAGGCATAGTACCTTGAATAGAGGGGCACTGAATTTTACTCCCAATGATCCTGAAGTGTATGGTCCTCTAAGGGGAGAATACAGAGTGCACGGTAACCAGCCTTTCTGCAGTGATAGAGGGGAGAGAAGCTCTGGCCAAGAAGAGAGGAGACTAATAAACACTGATACACATTACAGCCCTGCAGAATACAATAGCCAAGAAGTACACGAGGATATGGAATGTGACTTCTGTGAAGAGAGCTCAGATATTTGCAAAATGGACTGTACATTGGTGTTTTCCGATAGTTTAACCTCTTTTTGTTAAAGCCTAAGTAAAGCCTGCCTAAGAGAAATCTGTGGAGGAACACAGATTTCACAGTTCAGCTTTTGTGATATAAAAGCCTGTTTTTCCCTTTTTGTTTGGTTAAAGCTGACAAGAAGCATTTTTGTTGTAATTTGTAGTCCCCACTTGTGTTATGCCAGTATTATGGTTTAATTTCCTTTGACCCTTGTTGCAAGAATTCTCCCGGGAAGGGAAAATAAATACCTCTTTAAGCATAGCTACTCGACCGCAACTACCTTCTTATTTGATTAGCTATTGGGACTCCAAATCCCAGAGGGCACTACTAAGTCCTTGCTATATAAGAGGAGCCTCACCGAAGCCCCAGGCCTTCCGCCTCAGGGGTAAGTAGGTGAGTGACAAACCACGCCTAGGTCCCGCTCTTCTTTAGTGGACAAAAGTACTTCACCCCTTATACTATATTGCTCCCTTGGATTGCTGCAGCCCAAATGCATGACCTTACATTTTTTTTAACATTAAATCCCAGCTGCCAAATTCTAGACCATTCTTCAAGCTTAGCTAGATCCCTTCTCATGTTATCTACACCTTCCTGGGTGTCTACTCTATTGCAGATTTTGGTGTCATCCGCAAAGAGGCAAACCTTACTCGACAGCCCTTCCGCTATATCACTAACAAAGATGTTAAAAAGAATCGGACCAAGGACAGATCTCTGGGGCACACCACTGGTAACATCCTTCTCCTCAGAGTGAGCTCCATTTACTTGTACTCTTTGTCGCCTCCCACCCAACCAATTTCTAACCCAAGCAGTAACTTTAGGGTCCATCCCTAGGGTGCTCAGTTTGTTTATAAGTCGCCTGTGAGGAACAGTGTCAAAGGCTTTACTGAAATCTAAATATACCACATCTAGGGCTCTCCCTCGGTCCAACTCCCTGGTCACCCAGTCAAAGAAATCAATCAGATTTGTCTGACAAGACCTGCCTCTGGGGAATCCATGCTGCCTCGGATCCTGTAATCTGCTGGACTCCAGAAACCTCACTATTTTCTCTTTCAGCAGCGTTTCCAATAATTTACTCACCACTGAAGTTAATCTCAGTTCGCATTTCAATTTTAAACTTCTGCAACCACTTACGCAGTGGCACTTCTTCCCGCCCCTCCATATCTGTGCCACCATCATCTCCAGAGCTCTCGCCATTTACTCCCGCGTCAGAGCAGGCTGACGCTGCTGCTGCCGCCATCAGCTCCCGGCGCACATACGGGGACTGGAAACCCGCTAGTTTCTTCTTCGCGGCCATCCGACTGCTAACTGCTCGCCTACCTTCCACTTTGGCACTTGGGGATACTCCACTATATCACCACTCTCGGGAATCGGACGGAGCTAGGCTTTTAGGCTGCCATTAGCTCCGTGATGTCACTGGACGTCCCTCACCACTGAAGTTAAACTAACCGACCTGTAGTTTTCAACCACATCCTTACTTCCGCTTTTGTGTAAAGGCACCACATGAGCCTCTCTCCAGTCCTTTGGCAGCACTCCCAACTCCAACGAGGCATTGAAAAGGTACTACAAAATTGCATTGGAGCATACATGCATAAAAAGTAGACACACTGAAAAACAGCACCTATTTTTAAAAGTCTGCATCATTTGGGCAAAGCAGGGGTGGGGTTGCAATGTACGTGTATACTTAATAACATACACATATATATATATCAGTGGTGTGCAGAAGTCTGGAATCACTTGTAAATTTAACGTTTTTTCAACTTCGTGACCTTATATCTTAATTTCTTTTTCCTCCCAGTGGCTTTTTCTGTGTATCTCATGATAAGAGATAGATTTGGCTATTAGGGCCAACTTTTAGTATTGGTTTGGCCCTTCATTTCTGAGTTTGTTCCCCATAGTTGTCCTGTTGATAGATTTTCTGTGAAAATTGCGTAATGTACATCGTTGGCCAACGATATGTTATTGTAAGTATGCTTTAAAATATTATGGACGCACGCCAGGTTTCCTTCAAATTAATGTATGTGGCCTTGAAAAAGGCCTTTTTTATGTGTCAGTGATGGCTCAGTATTTGATGGGCCACCCTTTGTTCTTGATCACCTAACTGCACCTTGTCGGCATTGAATGAACCAGTCTGACAAGATGATCGTTGGTGACAACGCGGTTCCAAGCTGCAATGGGTGACTCAATCAGCTCACGCTTTGATGTCGGATGCCTCTTGGATATTTCCAAGGCCACCTTGTGCCACAGGTTCTCGATTGGATTCAGATCTGGAGACTGGGCAGGCCAGTCCATTGACTTGATGTTGTTCTGCTGCTTCCAGCTGATCACCTGTCTGGAGCGATGGCAGGATGCATTGTCATCTTGGAACAGGAACTGGGCAGGAAACAGCTGGTGTGCTGATGGCACCATGCACTTTGTAGTTTGGTGATGTACTTGGCCCCGTTGACCATTCCATCGACGATGTGAAGACGTCCAATGCCACTGGCAGCCATTCAGCCCCAGACCATGACCTTCAAAGGATTCTTCACAGTGAGGTTGAGACACTCAGGCTTGAATTCCTCTCCAGGAAATCTCCTCACATAGGTGTGGGCCTGGTTACCAAACAGGCAGAAGGTGCTTTCATCGGTGTATAGCACCTTTTCCCACATTTCAGTCGACTAGGTTGAGTGCTTTCTCGCCCACACGATCCAGTTGCGCCTTTGTATGTCGGTCATCAGTGGCTTATTCTGTGCTTTGCAGCCCTGGAGACCAAACTGCAGGCACCGGCGATGAACTGTTGATGAGCTAACACTGACCTCACTCTTGTCTGACCACTCTCGAAGTAGCTGAGGAGAGGTCAACTTGCCATTAGTCAGTGAAATGCATCATAGTGCGCGGTCCTGACGTGATGTTGATGCACGTGGACGACCTGAACAAGGCTTGTCCACCACTGAACCCGTCTCTTTCTTCTTCTGTACAATCTTAACAACAGCACTCTGACTGCAGCCAACTTTCCTGGCTATCTGACAGCTTGAAAATCCTTCCTCGCTCATAAAGGACACACGAACACGCTCCTCCAATGTCAGGGTCCGAGTGACCTTCATGGTCGATCCAGAAAGCATAAGAAATTCAAAAATTCTGCACGTTTTTAGCTGCACTGTTGGCTAGATATTTGCATTGTGATTGGTTAGTGAAACCAGCCTCCTGATTGGTCAGAAATAACATGTGTATATTGGATAATCTCGATCCAGTTTTGACGCAGGATCCACAAAAATCGCAGTAGCTATCTCCCAGTGTCTGTAAAGTATTTAAATTGGAAGCAAGGAATGCAAAAAAGTCAACTCTAATAGCCAAATATATCCCTTTTAACGTGGTAGAAAGATGAATATGCTGAGCTAATGCAAAATTTAAAAAAAACATTAGAAAGTACGAAAAACGCAAAACTCACAAATGATTCCAGACTTTTGCACACCACTGTGTATATATATATATATATATGGAGTAATTCTATAAAGTAAATGGTTTGTTATAAAATTCCAACTGGCATAAAAATATGCACACTGGTTGGTGCATACTTCGGAAGGCATGCAAGGAGGCCCAAGGAAGGAGGGGGCTCACTTATAGTTGCTCCCATATAGTCTGAGGTGGATCCCCCTCTGCTCTTGGAGCCCTTTTCAATATTTTTCTTGGGAGATCCTTAATTTGAACTTCTACCATTGATGGAAGTCTGTCTCTACAAGTTGGAAGTCGTCATAACCAAAAACCTCTCATTCTCCCCACCACCCACAATCAACCTAGCCAACCTAACGCTGCAAGTAAAATACCTCGGCGTAGTCCTAGACCAGAATTTAAACTTCCACACACACATCAAGCATGTCACTAAAGCAGCTTACTTCCGTATGAGGACATTTCAAAAGCTTTGACCTCTTCTGGAACAAGCCGACTTCAGAAATGTCTGTCAGGCTCTCATCACCCCAATTCTTGACTATGCCAACTTCATATATCAGGGTGTCCCAAAATCCACCTTACTCCCCCTACAACTTGCACAGAATACAGCTGCCAGAATCATCATAGGTACCAGTCAATGAGTACACATCACCCCAGTCCCGAATCAGCTACACTAGCTCCCCGTCTATACGAGAATCAAATACAAAGTTGCCCTGACCATCTTCAAGACCCTTCATGGCCTCTCAGCAAATATTGTTCAGCACCTCACTCTTGAAATGCCCAATAACGGATCCAGCAGAAAGGCCAGCCACAATCCCCTAATGGTCCCAATTGCATTCTCTTGATCCAACCTATCTACCTCCAGCAGAGCCTTCACATTCTACGCACCCACCATCTGGAATTCCCTCACATCAGACTTACGCTCTTTAACTAAAGACTCACCTCTTCCTGGAACATTTTGGACCCGTCACCTAGTCTCATTCCCTAACTCCCCTATGTTTTTCTCACTCCATGTAAAATAATCTCCCCCACCCCCTGTTCAATACAATGTTAATTTCCACTCATTTCTCTCTTGTTAAGATAGTTTAATTTGTTATCAAATGTGTTCTATGTAAGGTTCTTCCTGTTCTTGTTCCCTGTACACCGCTGTGACTGGTAGATACAGCAGTATAGAAATGTTGCTAAATAAATGTGTTTGTAAGTGTGTGGAGGTGGGGAGGGGGTAAAAATAGGATATCTTCATGTAAAAGCACCTGGTGTCAAAACGTTTAATCCACTGAGGAAAACATAATACTTTCTTTCTCGTGTCCATGCTGGGGTTCACTCTGTGTTAAGTAGTTATTAATTCAGGAAGGAACTGACCTAAAAGATTGTGACTAAATATTGTATCTCATCCATTTATGCTTTAGTTCCAATGATGTAGCAGAGGACAAACATTATTACTAGTACGATTAAGCTTGTTAGCGAAAACAAAGAGCTAAGGTCTGTGCTCCTTGTGAGCCATGCATCTGTTCGTCTTCTTTAAAGAAAGATGTTTCCAAAAGAGAAAAATGTCAGTTCTTTCTTCCTATCTGGAATAACAGGCATCAATGATATAGAGGTCTATTATGTTTTTTATACATTTAATTTAAATTCTGAGGTTTGGCCTTTAAATTTCCATTAATTTGCACTGCTTGGTCTATTGAGGTTTCCATTTGTCAAAACTGTTAGCTCTTGGGTATTAGTTATGCAAATATTGATGTGTAGCTTTGGCCTGTTAGCTATCAATTGAAATCAGAAAATCAATAGACTTAATAGTTCCTCATTACACAGTTGATGCATTTGCAGGGCTGAGTCGAGTACTGTCAGTGAATAATCAATTCAGTCAAAAACTATTACCTGATCAGTGGCAAATGCAGTTTCATAATGTACTGGCTTATTTTTAGTTGTATGCAACACCCACAGTGCTTTATTAAATTCTATGCACATCCACTTTTCTAGTTCACTGTATTATTTACTTCTGCAATATCAGCAGTTTGCATTGGAGTAAAATTATGATGATAAATAGAAGTATTGTGTTTCTTCTGCAATTCTGTATGTTGTAGCATACTTTAATAAATGTACTTTCCAAATGAAAGTAAAATCTTGGGGGTCATATATTTATCTGGTGGAACTATTATAAAACAGCTATGTGAATCACAGGCATTTCACTTTTCTTCCAGACACAAATCAGTCCTAACCAGTGCTAAACTCAAAACGTCTGAACTGCAGAATGTTTTCTTCAAACATGTATAAAAACTCAGGAGGACATGTTTAATGAGTGAATGGCTATGGAGTAAAACCAAGCATTTCATGAATTCATTTTATATATAAATTTCTGGACACAGCATAAAATATTCTAGAACTGCTATTTTTAACTAATAGCTGAGTCCTCTGCAGTGCAGCAGGAATAATTTCCATTCCATCTCATGCCTCCCTCCCTTCTTCCCCTCTTTCAAGTGTCTCTTGTTCCCCCTCTTCCCCTTTGGTGTCATCTAGTCCATGCTGGTCACCCTCTGCCATCCTGCATCAGTCCACATCACCTTCATGCATCTTGCTCTGGATGTTGGCTTGGAACGCATACTCTCTGCCAGGGACAGTGGACCTCCTTTTTGGTTGGGAAGGAGACCAAACAAGCCATCCTCCGCCCCTGCCCCCTCCCCCAGGCTTTCTGGTTACTGAAGCCATGTGAAACAAAACGTTGGCCAAGCCAAAGATATGTTGGTCCATCCGATTCCACTAGCTTTGCCCTTTGTCGTCTTCCCATGGCCTGCTCTGGCTGTGCATTCCAGCATGCAGTCCACAAAGATGCTACCCATACCAATATAATCCCATATCGGCACTGAGCATATACCTTGGTTACACAGGGGAGGGGCACAATTATATAGATTTCTTTTTCAGAATAAAAAACATATTGTATGAAAATATGAAACCTAATCATAATCTACAATTACCCTATTGACCAATTCCAAAATTTCTAACAACGAAAAATTTGTCTAAAGTAACAATAAATTTGCAACAATAAATTTACGATATAAAATTAGTGAGCTTTTAAAAATATATTTGTAATCACTCAGCAATACCTAAAGTAATCATTTTATGGAAGCAATTCCACAATCTGAGCTTATATTTGCAATAATACAAGATATCATTTTATAATGCTACTGGACACATGCAGCATTATACAGAGGTGACAAATCAGCAATACCTAAAGTAATAATTTTATGGTTCATTTGCAATTGTAGCTCAGAGAAATGAAGACAAATTAATTTTGGACAATCTACTCATATTGGAGGTAATCCCGCAATGCAATCTAAGCTTATATTTACAACATATCATTTTATAATGCTACTGGACACATGCAGCATTATATAGAGGTGACAAGTATTCAGGTACAATACGTCCCAGCCCGAACCGCTTACAATCTAAGTGGTTACCTGGGGCAATGGGAGATAAAATGACTCGTCCAAGGTCACAAAGAATGCCAGTGACAGAAGCGAGGCCTGAACTCTGGCTTCCCACGTTCTCAACCGATTACTCTCAATGGGACCATGAAAATATATGGCGAGGGACAGATTTTGTGGCCCTGACCACAGTACTACCTGGATCCAAGAGCCCTACCTACAGGTCTATGATCTAATGTGAAGATAATCATTAACATAACATTTCAATCCTTTTCAACCTTTTTGCAGACCAGACTCACATAAATAAATTTACTTCGAGTCACAGAAACTTTTAAGTCAAACAACACTATGTTAGAGAGATACCATTTAAACTGAAAAGAAAATCATTGCTATATAATGGATACTGGTGGTTTACTAATAAATGAACAACTACTATATCTTCCTAATCAGTATCTTCATAAAGATACTAAAAATTATTGCCTGCATACACAGCTGGAAGTTACTGTGCTCTGTAAAGTCAGGTAAACAGAATGCAAAAGGTACAGCACACTGTCAATCTAAAGAGAAATCAAGACAAATTGGGAGGGGGAGGAGTCTCATAAATTGAATGAGCAAACTATACTGAAGAAGCCAAACTTCCATAATATGTAACTGGTTAACATCACTGATTAGAATGATGAGTGAGCTTCTGAAAAACTATTAGAACAGTTTGGAACAAATTGCTGAAATTACACTTGACGAATGAGTTACATTAGATTAGTGCATAATGCTGCTGTTAATCTTTGTCCCATTAAGTTATGATAACAACGTTCTAATGGCTGCACAATCTTGGCTGTATGTGTATAATATGAACACTAATCAGGATCACTCAGCAGGTCAGCAGATTAAGATCAGAATCCAAAGCCAGATGCTGAGATATTCTCTGGAGTCTGGAAACGCCACACCAGGTGGTTGTGTCCACTTAATGAAGCAACACATATAGACAGTACATTGGGGACAAAGGGCGGAGTTACAGAGACTGCCGTACATATTTTTAAACTATATTTCGAGAATATTAAATAAAAGGTTTTTAAATTTATGATGATGATAGAGATCATATTAGAAAAAGCACAAGACCATATTTGTATATAAGTAGTATAAATTTGTATATAAGAAGTATTCTATGGATCAATATTATAGATTTATATTGAATTTTCACATGTAAGTCTTATATTCAGGTTAGATGATGTAATGGTCTTAAAGTCTTTGACAACATGAAAAATGTCCATGACAATTACACATTTTTCTGTGGCACTAGGAAGAAAGAAAAGTGTCCAAGAGCACTTAAAAATATCATTTTCAATAACCAAACAAAAATGAATATGTCTTTTATAACAATGATAATGAATGTTGGATAGGTTATTTTTTGTACATTAATATCCAGGTTAGCTGGAAGGGGTCAGCATTAAACCCCTTCAGTCAAGCAATAATTGCTAGGAAAAGTCCAGTCTGTCGGTAATTTCAGCTTCACTTTACCAACTTGTTTCAATGCAACCTAAGTAAACATCACAAGCCCAGATCCACATAACAGAAACCCAGTTATGCTCAAATTCAAAATTCTGAGGGTATAAGAAAATGTAAATACACATTTCTTAAAGATGTTTAATGATGAGAGTTCAGGTCATTACCATAACACCTTAACGTCAATAACATTTACTGAACATAAAGTATGACCTCGGGCAATAACTACTGAACTTAAGGGCATCTTAATATATTTTCTTATCACTGTAAAGCACTTTAAGTTATTACAGCTATAAATCTTCACCTCATGCAATCAAACCCTTCGGTGAATTGACCAATACTTTGCTATTAATTACATTAAGTCTTTGCATGTAAATTTTGCTTAATGTTCTCACATATGGTAGGTATTTGAAACAGCTTGGTATAGGATGCCCTCTTCATGGGTTTAAGGAAGGAACAGAAAAAATCACAACTGGGATCAATTTGGGTAGAATACAGAGAGTGGAAAATAAAAAGAAAACAGTGCCTGCACATAATTTTTTAATATTTATTTATTTATTTCTACTGTGACAAGGCAGAGCTGTCAGAGCACAAGAAAAAGGCTTTTAAACAAACTTTTTCCTCTGAACCTGCCAGGAATACAGGGCAGCTGAGGGTTAAAACCTCAGCGCACAGAGTTGCAGGGCAGGAGAGAAAAGAAAGGGAGCCACACCCTAGCTCTAGGCTGACAGGGAGAGCTAGCCAACCAGGGAAAGGGGTGGACTCTCACCTGATTGGACAAACCACTCCACTTAACCAGGAAGTGGTAGGTTCAGAAGGAAGATCTGCAAGATCTGCAAGATCAGCCCGGGCAGCAGGATCAGCAGGATCAGCTGGATCAGAGAGGAGATCAGACGAGGAACGCAGAGAGCTACAGGAGGAAGGAAAAAGGCAAAATAGGAACTTACCTTTGGCAAAGCCAGAAAAAGGGGACTCCAGGAGAGCAGATACAGCCTTGGAGTCAGGCATTCTTGGCAGAGGAACAGAAACAGAATCCTTATCCAAAAGGGGCCGAGCTCAGAGCAAGCGGGACCAGCTGGGATCCAATTACCGGGACCATTGCCAGCCACCTTGCAGAGAGAGAGCCACGTCTCTGGGGAAACAGCCGAGAATCCTCCCAGGAAGGGATTGCCCTCAAGAAAAGCTGAACCAGGTCAGAAAAACTTATAAGCCTTTTAAACAGAACATAGAGCCTGTGTCTGAAAGAGACAGAAGTAGTTCCTCTGATAGTTTACCTTGTAATATTGGCAGTGAACGTGGTAGAACTTGTAAGCTAGAAGCCAGCACAGGTGCACGTCAGCTAGCTCCTAATTGGCAGCAGCGTGATTCAAGCACGGATACTGAGCTGGAGGAATGGGAGATAGGTAGAGTCCCTGAAAAGCCTAGTTACAAGAAACACGTAGTTCCTCAACAGGGAATAAGGTATAGGAAAAAGGAAGAAGGAAGAAATCCTTATGCCCAGCTCTTTAAGAGGCTGAATAAACAGTTATCCTTGCAAGACTGCAGGACAGGCAGTGAGAGGGGAGAAAAGCAGATACAAGATCTTCTCCACCAATTAAGAGCATTAGACTCGAATAGGCCAGATAGCCAAGGAGCTCAACTCAGCGACGAAGAATCCATGCAAACTGACATCCCATTGTCTGATCACAGTAGCTCTGAGATGGAATGCGGGATTTGCCAGTGTGACTTTTAAATGTACAGCTTAAACAGAAGCAATGTTTTAAGGCTGTTTTAAAAGCATGTAGAGAATAGAGTTTAAGTACAGACAAGAAGTTGTCTGACTGCTGACACTAGTGAAGTGCATAATTCTAAGGCTTGAAGTGAATTATCCATGTGAAGGTGGAACATGAAAACCACGCTTGTTGGAAGTTCTTTATTGAATGCCTTGAATGAGTATCGCTGTTAAGAAAGTCTACAGTTGTTTTGGACTACAGTAACCTGAGAAGTATCAGGGAACATTTGTACAGGACTTTATTTGCTTTATTCATGTTGTTATCCTTAAATATCTGTTCTGGGGTGAAGAAAACCTGCTGGGAACAATAAACCTATTGTTTACCTTCAAATTGCTTTGGCTGTGATCACTGGGCCTACAACTACAATTTTGCTCAACCAGAGAACAGCGATAACAAAGTAACATACACGACGCTGTCTCCCAAATGAACTGCGCCACAAGTTGGTGTAATTGGTAAGACGAGGCGTCACACTACCCATGGCATTTGATCTCTGGAATCATTTCAATTATTTTCTAGTAACTCCCAATGCCCCCCAAATTAGATATTTCTTATGACATTTATCCTACCAGTTAACAGGTCCCTCCTGTTACACCTATGCATGAACAAAGCTGCACCTGATTTTTGTGTGACTACTTTTTGAAGATAAAGGTACAGGTGTAGTTCTTGACCTAACCCTACTCTGGACAGTAGCTGAACCCTGAGAAAAAAGGTCCACGGAGTCATAAAAGCTGGAAAGCGCTGGTGGCAATGGCAGAGGATAGAGGTTGTCACTCCACTGAAAACTGATGCAGGCTTAGAGGTGGAGAGCGCCGCTGGTAACAACACTGGCTGTCACTCCTCTCTTCACACATGCACACACACTGGTGCAAATGGATGGAGAGACAAGCAAAGCCTACAGAGAGTGCACCAAAGGTCTATGTTTTTCATACACTGATGGGCAAATCAAGGACTCGGTATTTGTAGGGTGTCTATGCATGTCAACGCATCACAAGGCATGCCCGTCATACTCAAGGCACGGATACAAGGTTACAATTGTACCATGATGACAAGTGAACCCTAACAGGCAAATCCCAGCCACACCTTAAAAGTCCTTGGTCAGCAACTCACTCCTTCATCCTACCTCTCCTATGGCAGACTAATCCTGCCAGAGATCCTGCAGTGATTATACATACAGCTATACAAAACATGTACCTTATACCTCTGGAATCCACACTAGTTTCTACAGATGGTGCTGATGAATAAATTCTGTCTAGTGTCAGAAAGGTGGATGTCATTTTGGTCTACATAGTTTTGCACAGCTTAGAAATTCCCAATTGTGCCTGAAGCAGCAGACAGCTTGCCCATCAACTTGTTAACATTGGCAACACTCCAACTCCACAGCTGTGACTGGCTCCACTGGCAATGCGGGATCTCTAACCGAGACATAAGGGTTCCTGGAGGCCAGTGACTAGACTTCACTCTGCCCCCCTATTGCTTGCTGCCCCTCAATGTAACTATCCAAAAGAGGGCTATCTCAAAGGCGCATGCTGCACTTGCAAACAGGATATGCCACAAGCAAAGCAGATGCTTATAAGTAATGAGTATGCAGGCATCACAAAGAAGGTCCCATCTATATCACCATGACCCTCTTTACCCTGAAGCCTGCAAAAAGAGTTGAGCTAACCTAGTAATTTTGTGAAAAAGGCCAACCTGGTTAGGTAGGTGTGTATCTTCCTTTTGGAGACACCTAACTGCCTAATGGAAATAACAGAACAGTCTTACTGCCACTCTTTGAAAATAAGGATTCCCATTAAACTGTTGTGTTTTTGAATGCATTATAGACTCTCCAAACAGCGGAGGCAACAGACTTATGCAGTAACTCCCATGCTTGCAGGCTCCAAAATTCCTCAATTGTGTCAGGACTAGGGACTCCACTGTGTTTGTTCCTAGCAGCAATCTCCAGAAGAAGGACTACTTGCATTAAGAGAACCAGCAGTCTCATAATCTTCCAGACCACATGACATATCAAGGAACTTATCCACACCAACCTGCTCATAAAAAGGCTGCCAGCCACACCTGCAGACCATATCATAGCAGGTATCATTCAGATTGCCATACTCATCGTGGCCCTAGTAACAACCAAATTTTTGTAGCCATCTGTAGTATATGAGGGGTCAGAAAGCATATATTCTTCAAGAATCCATGGCCCATCATGCATAAAGCAAGACCTTGGTCCTCCTAGAAAGTCTCTCCATGTCTGGGTGTCACCAAACAGCTTCCATTCTTAAAAGAAGGCTGCCAGAGCACATCTGCATGCCAGGACCGAATCAAGGGTGAACCAGATTTCTGTCTCAATGGGGCTGCATGGGTTCTGGTCAGGGTTGGTGTGAGGATATGAGCATCCATATCAGTCTTACACCTTCCACCCCAAAATGTTGGTAATTAAATTCAACAATCATAATTACCCTGACACCATCTCTCCCTCAACAATCCTTTAAAAATGCATAATTGGACAACATACTTTTATTTATTTTTTTTAGAACTTGATCTTTATTGTATTTTCATACCTATTAACATACAATCAAACTGTGCAACTATAATCAAATACCTCCAACATCTCCTTTCTCTTCCCTTCCTACCCCTCTCCATCCCCCTTCCTTCCTCCCTCTCCCCCCCCCCCCACCCTGCTCTCCATAAGCTATTAAAAGTTCCGTTTTACAACAGCCAATCCATCTATATATCTATATATCCACCTTGGTGTCCCCTCATTCCAGTGCTTTTCCACTCCAATGTCCAGAGTATCCACAGTTCCACTTTTCCATTTCCTCATATAGTTCCACCACTTCTCACCCCCATTTCCACTCCCATCCCTCTTTCTTCTTCTTCTTCCCTCTCTTATTTTTATTATTATTATCATTATTATTATGCCTTCTTCTTGTACAACCCCTATAAAATCCTTACCAACATTAACACTGTCATTATCAATTACATTTTTATAATTGAACCTTTTTAACTTTCTTTTCCCCCTTTTGTATTTATACCATGCCTTCCTTCCCACTTTTTCCCAGTTCTTCTCACTCCCTTCCTCTTATGTACTCATACATCTACCCCTCCACCACCCCTCCTTTTCTTAGTTTCTTTAGTTGTTCTTCTTCCATTCTTCGTATTTTTCCCAACTTAGATGCGCCTCCCTCTACCTTAGTAATTTTATGGCTGTTAATTTATTCATATTATATTTAATCTTTTTAAGATGTCTCTCCTGCCTGGGAGCTGCCCACAGAGCCATACTTCTGCCATTATCATTTTTGCAGCCAGCACTACCTGGATTGCAAACTTTCTGGTGGGATCTTCAACTTCTCCCCAACCCTTAAATAACGGTATAAATTCGGGTGTACATTCCATCTTCTGGTTCGACACCTCATAATATATATCTGCTACTCCCCTCCAATAGTCCTGTACCCGTGGACATTTCCACCACATATGATTATAGTCTCCCCTCTGTCTACATCCTTTCTAACATTCTGGGCTTCCCCCTTTACTCCATCCACTTATCTTTTGTGGCGTCAAATATGTCCTATACATTACTTTCCAAAAGTGTTCCTGTATTGCTGCCAATATAATAAAGTGTTCCTGTATTGCTGCCAATACAATACCCTCCATATCCCATGTTCCCTGTAAAATAGTTATCTCCAAGTTATAATGCCCTGTTCAATGTAATTTCAGTTTGTTCAATGTAAACCGCACTGATGCAGAATAGCGCGGTATATAAGAGAATATAAATAAATAAATACTCCTACCTTGACCATTCCTTATATATCCATGCCCAGGTATGCTCATCCCATTCCCCCCCTTATATCCCTTTTCCAGGCTATCATAAAAGTTTCCTTACCCTTAGGGGTCATCAGATGTTGATATATCTGCGCCAGTTGCCCTCTGTGATATCCTCCTTTCCTCACCAACTGTTCAAATTTGGTTATTGCTTTTGGTTCCTTTCCTCTCCCAAGCCTCTCTCTGAGGTAGTGTACCGCCTGTATATATGGAAAACAGCTTCCTTTCCCCATCTCATGAGTCTCATGCTCATGTATTTGGCCACCATTTGTTAGCATTTGCCCCCAGACTCTCAAGCCCTTCTCCTCCCACTCTAGAAACCCCTTTGTTTCTCTCCCTGCCAGGAACTCCACTGTTTCTCTTATTCTTTGAAGCCAAAGACCTCCCCCCTTCTCACCAGATTGTCTCGGGTCTCCTGCCATATTTGTATAATCAACTGTACAAAGGGATGCTCTATCTCCTCTTTACTTTTCTTATTCTCTGTACCCCAGACCCTTTCATGGGGATCCTCCTGCAATAGTCTCCATTCCATCTCCACCCAATGTTTGTCTCCTATCCTGTCCCCCAACTCTATCAGGGCTTGCAGCTGTGCAGCCCAGTAATGTCCCCCTAAACCTGGGACTCCCATTCCTCCCTCCCTTCGTTTCCAGCACATCATGTTCCTATTCACCCTCGGGGGTCTTCGTCTCCATATACATCTGAATATTCTATACTGCCATATATTCTACGCAGCTTGAACCGGTAACATCTGGAAAAAGAACAGTATTCATGGTAAAATATTCATCTTTATGGTGGCAATCCTGCCTCCCCATGACAAGTATGGCTTATCCCATATCTCTAAATCTCTACTTACTTGCTGCCAAAGGGGGGTATAATTTAACTTGAATAACTCCTTTACATCACTCCCTAATTGGACCCCCAGGTATCGAATCGCTGCTTTCCCCCACCTATATGGGAAAGCTTGCTCTTAATCCCTCTTCGGTCCTGGGGTCCAGCACTATTTTCAAGATTTCAGTTTTTGCCAGATTAATCTTATACTCCGATACCTTGCTATAATTTCCGATGACTTTCAATAAGTTTGGCAGTGTTGTTACTGGGTGAGTCACCATAAATATAATATCATCTGCATACAGGGCCATTTTATATTCTTCACCCCCTATTTGTACCCCTTTTATATCCACTGAGCTCCTCACTGCCACCGCTAGGGGTTCTATCACCATCGCCGACAACAGTGGCGACAAAGGGCACCCTTGTCTTGTTCCCCTTCTCAGATCAAATTCCCCTGAATATCTAACATTAATCCTGATTCTAGCCCTAGGCTTATGGTATATTGCCCTAATCCATCTCAAGAAAATATGTCTCCTACCCCCATCTTTTTCAATACTCCAAATAGAAAGCCCCACTCCACTTGATCAAAGGCCTTCTCGGCATCTCCAGTCATAAACGCTGTCAGCTCCTTTTGCCTCTGCACGTGCCATATAATATTCAGTAGTTTTCTCACATTATCCCTTGCATGCCGGCCTGGTATGAACTCAGTTTGATCTGCCCCAACTAGTTTGGGAGGAATCTTTGTATCCTGCTGGCTAGTATCTTCACCAATATTGTTGCATCCAGATTTATCAGCAAAATCGGTCTACAGTATATGAACTACATACTGTCTCATCCTTCCCTGGTTTTGGAAGTACTGTGATACTGGCTACCCCCTTTGTGTCTGGCAGCTTACACCCCCCCCCCCCCCACCACTACCGCATTGTGCATGGTTGCCAGCACTTCGGCTACCTCTCCTGCAAACCTTTTATAAAATTTGGCGGTCAGGCTGTCCAAGCCCGGTGCCTTTTAGGCCTCTAATGGCATCCTGTACCTCCTCCACTGTAATTCTACTGCCCAGGAATTCTCATTCGGTGTCTTGTAAAGTCTCCAGAGGGAGGTCTTTTAAGACGTTTTCCCTGACCTCCTCCTCCCCTTCCACGTCAGACTTGTATAGTTTATGATAGAATTCCACAAAAACTTGTTGTATTTTTGCAGTGGTAAACTCCATATCCCCCTGTCTATTTCTGATCTTTAATATAGTCTGCTGTGTCTGCCGTGACCTTAGTTTATTCGCCAACCAGTTTCCCATTTTGTTTCTATATTGATAGTTCTGTTGCTGTATCTTACGTAACCAAAAGGCCCATTCCTCTATCTGAATCTTTTGCAGCTCTGCCTGTATCCTCTCCATTTCCTGCAGTGGTCTCTTTCCCCCCTCCCTTTTATGTTCATTAGCCCAGTGTGCCAATTCCCCCCTTAGCTGTTCCTCTTTCCGCCCTTTTTCCCCGCCCCCACCTGTATAAATTCCCCTAGTATAAAGGCTTTAAAGCTATCTCACACCACCTCTCGTCCCATCCCCGTGGTACAATTATTCTGCAAAAACTCTTTGCTTTGTATTCTTAATCTGTCTACTGTATTTTTATCCTCCAGAAGCACTTCATTTAACCTCCAAAACTGTAGTCCCTCCTCTTTTACCCCCCATTCTACCTCTACCTCCACTATTGCATGATTTGACTATTCAATCTGATCTATGCCCACCTCTACCATTTGTGGGATGAATGAGTCATCCATTAAAATCATATCTATTTGGCTGTATGTGTTATGCACAGGGGAGTAGTATGTGTAATCCTTCTTATTCACCACTTTGTGCCTCCATACATCCACTTCTATAGCTGCCATAAACCTTCTTAATTTGCTTCTTTGTTTCCCTTTCCTCCCCCTCCGCCTCCTGAATAATCCACTTGTGGATTAAGCGTCATATTAAAGTCTCCCCACACCACTATGGGGGCCTCAACTTCCTCTGCTATCTTTGTGCGCATCTTATCTTAGAACTGACCTTGTCTTTCATTAGGGGCATATGCACATACTGTCCCTACTGGTTTGTTATTTACCTTAACTTCCCATTTCAGCCATCTCCTCTCTCTGTCCCCTCTTAACTTTCCCCTCCTCAATGTGTAAGCTTCTGGAAAACAGGATCTCCCCCCCCCCCCCTTTCTGGCCTTGACTTTGTTTCCCATTAAATATACCTGAGGGGAGATATGATAGAGGTCTATAAAATAATGAATGGAGTAGAACAGGTAAACATAATCGGTTGTTTACTCCTTCAAAAAGTTGAAAGACTAGGGGACATGAAATGAAGTCAAAATATAGCCCCATTTAAGAGTAATAGGAGAAAATATCTTTTCACTCAATGCATAATCAAACTCTGGAATTCGTTACCAGATGCAGTAAAAGCTGTTAGTATAGTTGGGTTTAAAAAGGGTTTGGACAAGTTTCTGGAAGAAAAGTCCATAAACCATTATTAAAGAGGACCAGGGAAATCCATTGCTTACCCTGGGATAAGCAACGTGGAATCTGTGATTGGCCGCTGTTAGAAACAAGATACTGGGCTTGATGGACCTTGGTCTGACCCAGTATGGCATATCTTTTGCTCTTATGTGTGATTGCACCATGGTGAGATACAGAGGCATTATGATATTCTCTGTTTTATTCCCCATACCTTTCTTTAAAATTCCTAACATTCTGCTTGCTTTTTTTTGCTGCAGCTGAACACTGAGCAGAAGATTTCAACATGTTGTCACACAATGAAGCCTAAATCCTTTGCCTGAGTGGTGACGCCTAAAGCAGAACCTAGCACTGTGTAGCTGTAACTTGGATTATTCTTCCCCATGTGCAGGACTTAAAATTTAATGTGGATAAGAGTTATCTGCAATCTGGATGCCCAGTCTCAGTCTCACTAGGTCCTTCTATAACTTTTCATTATCTGCATAAAATTAAATAATCTTGAGTAATTCGGTGTCATCTAAAAATTTGATGACTTCACTCATTGTTCCCATTTCCAGATCATTTATAAAGATATTAAAAAGCACCAGTCCCAGTACAGAACCTGGGGTGCTTCACTATTCACCTTCCTCCACAGAGAAAATTGCCCATTTTACCCTACTTCATTTTTCTATATTTTAACCTGTTCCCAATCCACAATAGTACAGTGCCTCCTATCACAGAGCTGTTTAGATTTCCTCAAGAATCATTCATACAGTACTTTGTCCATTATGATACATTATGTCCATATTGATACATTATTTCAACTGGCTTACCTTCTTCACGTTTATCTTCAAAGAAATGTAGCAGATTGTTGAGGCAAGACTTTCCTTGGCTAAATCCATTAAACCATGTCTATATACATAATGTAAAGTAATTTTGTTTTTTGTAATAGTTTCTACCATTTTGCCTGGCACCAACGTGTGGTTTCTGTAGTTTCTTGGATTACCCCTGGAACCCTGTTTAAAAATTGATGCCAAGTTGGCCACCCTCCAATCTCCAAGTACCATAGACAATTTTAATGATAGATTACAGATTACTAATCGTATATCCACAATTTCATTTTTAAGTTCTTTCATCACTCTAGAGTGTATACCATCTAGTCCAGGTGATCTATGTTCATTGAGATTTGTTTTAGTTCCTCTGAATCAGCACTATTAAATACCATTTCTGGTATGGGTATTTCCCTTACATCTTCTTCAGTAAAAACCAAATCAAAGAATTCATTTAGTATTTCTGCTATGGCCTTGTCCTCCATGAGTGCCCCTTTCACATCATAGAAACAAAGAAAAATGACAGAAGATAAAGACCATACAGTCTGCCTTTCCATTTAATGGTCCAATCGATTCCCTAACAGGCTTCTTGCATTGAATGTATTTGGCAATCAGGGCCAGCCTATCCATTGAGTGATAATGTTGTTCGCACAGCACCCCGTGCTTCAGGGAGCCCTGCACGAACTTCATTCTGCAGGGTTTGCAAGGCCAGCTTCAGAGGGAGCCGGGGATGCCAGAGGCCCCGGCTCGCCTCTGTACAACGCTGGAGTGAAGAGCAGCGTGCTCCTTCACTCGCGCTGTGTTCACGTGACGCTGCTGAGTGCCAGGAAACAGTAAATTACCTTTAACCTTCTCCGGCACTCAGCGGGCTTCACGTGAACACAGCGCGAGTGAAACAGCACGCTGCTCTTCACTCCAGTGCTGTACAGAGGAGAGCCGGGGCCTTTGGCATCCCGGCTCCTTCGTAAGCCACTCAGACAGGCTCAGAGCTCTTCAGGGTGGAGATGGGGGCTAGGATAGGACTGGAGATGGGGGCTAGGATAGGACTGGAAATGGCTGATGGGGGGGATTAGGACTGGAAATGGGCTGATGCGGGGCTTGGACTGGAAATGGGCTGATTGGAAGCTGGGATTGGACTGGAAATGCCTGATGGGGGGCTAGGAATGGAAATGGGCTGATAGGAGGCTGGGATAGGACAGCAAATGGCTTATGGGGAAGACTAGGATTGGAAATGGGCTGATGGGGGGCAAAGATAGGACTGGAAATGGCCGATAGGCTGCTAGGATTGGAAATGGGCTGATGGGCGACTACGATAGGACTGGAAATGGCTGATGGAGGGGTTAGGAATGATAATGGGCTGATGGGGGGTGGGATCTTCACTGTCCTGGAGGGACTCAAGAAAAGACAATTAGCAGGTAAGGTCTAATTTTGCCTTCCTAATTGCCTCTCCAGGCCAGTCCAGTTATGCTTGTGATGTACCAAAGCAGTGTCTAAACACGGGAGGGACCCACGAGACCAGCTTTCAGAACCACAGAACCAAACCTGGCATCCTCCTCAGCTTGCACATCCAGATGATATTGCCTAGTAAACATATGTAAGGATGACCAAGTTGCCGCTGGAACAAGACCTGCCTTTGCCCAGGATGCCACATGCGCCTGGGTCGACTGAGCCCTAAGCCCCACTGGTGGAACACACCTGCATTGTTCATAAGCTGTGGAAATGGTCCGCTTCACCCACTGGGCAATTATGGCTTTAGAAGCTACCTCCCCTTCCCAAGGGCCCCCAAACAACATAAACAAGCTGTCCAACTTCTGCAGAGACTCTGTTCTCTGAAGATGCTTCTGTAAAAGCCTGTGCAAATCAAGCAAATGTAACTGCTGATCTTCTACAGAGTCTCTCAACTCAGGGAACGCCGGCAAGGAAACCGTCTGGTTCAAGTGAAACAGAGACACCACCTTTGTCAGAAAGGAGGAAACTGGCCGCAAGACTACCTTTCCCCTGGAAATGAGCAAAAAAGGTTCCCTTCAGGACAGGGCTTGAAGTTCCAAAACTTGCCGCGCAGAAGAGAATGCCATCAAAAACACTGTCTTCAAGATGAGATCCTTGAGGGACGCTGTCGCGAGTGGCTTGAACGGAGCCCCCATCAACACAAATAAAACCAGATTAAGGTCCCAAGCCGGAATCATCCTCCACCTAGGTGGACACAACTGCTGCACCGCCTTGAGAAACTGTACCACATCCAGATGCGCCTCCAGAGACTCCCCTGAATCCAGTCCCTGTAACAGGAAAGGGCTGCTATCTGAACCTTAAGTGAATTGAGCGCTAACCCTTTCTCGAGGCCATCCTGTAAAAATAGAAAGATCTCCGGCAGCTTACAAGCAACCTTACAAGCAGAAAGGTTGTAGGCTCCATTCCCCACACCAGCCCTCGAAGATTCAACACACTCGCACATAAGCCAAGGTGGTGGACTGCTTCCTGGACTGTAACATGCCCCATTCAAGAGCCATGCCATAAGCAAGAACCAACTCACCTGAGGCATCAACATCGGCCCCTGGGCCAGAAGGTTGATCCTGTCGTGTAGCCCGCCAGCATTCACCTGAGGTCCGCATACCAAGGCCACCATGGCCAATCCAGAGCAATGAGGATCACCATCCCCTTGTGCGCCTCTATTCTCTGCAACAGGCAGCCGATCAACAGCCACAGAGGAAATACATATAAGAATCCTTCCGCCGGCCAAGCTTGAGCGAGTGTGTCTAGGCCTTCTGACATGTGCTCTCAGCATCTGCCGACAAACCTGTCCATCTTGGCATTTTAGCTTGCGTCACCATGAGGTCCATGACCGGTTGCTCCCACCGCACAGTGAAGTCATGGAAAACTGTGGCATTCAGTTCCCATTTGCCTGGATCCAACCAGTGCCGGCTGAGGTAATCCACCTGGACATTGTCCCTGCCTGCCACATGTGCCGCCAACAGAGCCATCAAGTCCTGCTCAGCCCAAGCCAGAATGGCTTGAATCTGCTCCAATAGAGTTGCACTGCCTGTGCCTCCCTGGCGATTTATGTAAGTCACCATAGTGGCATTGTGAGAGCAAACCCGCACCACCTTTTGAGCAATCAACAGGAGAAAAGTGTTGGCGGGGGCCCTCATCTCTAAGTGGTTGATGGACCAAGAGCTCTTCCCTGGAGTCCACCAACTCTGCATCACCTGTGACAGGCAATGCGCTCCCCATCCTGTGAGGCTGGTGTCCATGGTCACTAGAGTCCAGCTCGGGCTCTCCAATGGCATTCCCACCGCGAGGTGACTGTACTGCAGCCACCACTGTAGGCTGTGCCGCGTATCCTCCGGACATTCCAACCGCTGCATCATAGATTGGGACTGTGGAGCCCAGCAGGACAGCAGCGCCTGCTGCAATGGGTGCATGTGGGTCCTGGCCCAGGGCACAAGGTCCAGAGTTGCTGCCATAGTGCCCAACAGCTGCAGATAAAACCATGCCACTGGCATTGGGCTGCCAAAAAACTTCTGGACCTCTTCCTGTAACTTGCATATGCACTCCTCTGGAAGCAAGACTAACTCTGGCCCCGTATCGAACTGGGTGCCCAGAGAGATCAGGCGTTGCACTAGTCAAAGCTGACTCTTGGCCAAATTGACCACCCAGCTGAGGCTCTGCAAGACCTCCATCACCCGTGTTGTTGCAGTGACTGAATCCTCCTTTGACTTTGCTCTGATGAGCCAGTCTTCCAAGTACAGGTGCACCAAGATACCTTCCTGCCGCAAGGCTGCCACCTTGGTAAAGGTGCACGGCATGGTAGCCAGACCAAAGGGCAATGCCCGGAACTGAAAATGCTCCATTGGGACTGCGAACCAGAGGTACTGCTGATGTTCTGGCTGAACGGGTATGTGTAAGTAGGCCTCCGTGAGATCTGAGACAGTAAGATATTCCCTTTGCTGTACCACCAGGATGACAGACCACAGGGTCGCCATTCAGAAATGCAGGATGCACAATGTCCGACTGACATATTTGAGATCTAGGATGGGTCAAAAACATCCTTCCTTCTTGGGCACCACAAAATAGATGGAGTATCAACCTGACCCGCACTGTTCTGGTGGCAGTGGTTCCATGGCGCCCAGCTGCAGTAGCCAGCTGAGGGTGTTTCGTACTGCCTCTGCCTTTTGTGGCATCTTGCAGGGCGAACTGACAAAAGCTTCATGGAGGGGTCTGGCCAATTGGAGAGCATACCCTTCCCAAATAATCTCCAAGACCCACTGGTTGGTTGTGATGTCAGCCCAGGTGGAATAAAACTGTTGCAACCAACTGCCCACTGGCACATCCACCTGGGCCTCTCTAGCTTCAATGGGGCTTTTTGTTTGGTCCTGGAGAAGCGGAGTAATAACCCATCCAATCCCCCGGGAGCCTCGAAAGGACTGACGGTATGTCCCATAGCACTCTCTCTGATAGGAGGTAAAGCGCCCCCCTAAACCTCTGAAAATCTCTAGATTGCCCCCACTGGGGGATCATAGCTTTAGGTCCTTTTGGCCTATCTTCCAGTAAACGGCCTCCCTTAGAATCCCTCAAATCCTTCACGATTTTCTCTAGTGCCTCCCCAAAGAGCAGCTCACACTTAACCCGTTTTGGACAGCTTGCATATTCTCTCTCTGTTCTGGATGATTTATTAGATTTGTTACACTCAAACAACTATGAAATACCGGCAATAATAAAAAATATTAAAACTTTGCAGGAAATAGAAGTTTCATATAGTGTATGTTTTTCATACACTGGTCCAATATAGTATATTGTCTGTCTTCAGAAAAGATAGGATTCAGTTCCAATATTCATTGACATAAACATGTTGTATGATACTATTGAAACTGCATTTTTCATTTAAAACACTTTATTATGTTATAATATACAGTAGTTTGTCAACAGTCCATTCTGATAGCAGAATATGATACATGTGAAAACACTTCTGATGCAGCGCGTTGATGTTGCACCATTGAAACACCTAGAACAGAATGCTTGACAACAATTAGTTTCGAAAACATATTAGCCCAGCGTATGAAAAACATACAAGGCCGATATACGCACCAATAACTCTGACACTAAATAACTTACTAAACCTATTTTCTAAAGTCTACAAATAGCTACTATTTTGCAAATAAAAATATTACAGCATTATAAGCTACTTACTATTTTTTGTGATCTTTTTATGTTGAGCCGCCAATACCGTCAAAATCAGCAAACTTTGAATACCTATTAAAATAACTAGATCTCAGATAAAAAATCTGTATATAACGCTTTTTGATATAACGATAATAGCTAAACATAGTTCCATTTAATTTATAACCATTAATTAGTAAACAGTTGAGTAGTAAGTATGGAAACCTTATGTATGTAAAACATATACTGGTCCAAAACGGGTTAAAGGAAAGCTTGCTGAGCCGCGATTTGGAGGAGGCATCTGCTGCCTAATTTCGTAACCAAAGGAACCGATGAGCTACGATAACCGAGGCCATGGTCTTGGAGGCCACCCGCACAAGATCATAGAAAGCATCTGTCATGTAGGCCGCTGCTGGCTCCAGTCTGTAACTTCCATTGCTACTGAATCACTGAGATCACCCGGCACCAGTCCCTGGATCCACCGAATGGAGGCCCTGGAGACATAGGCCCCGCAAATGGATGCCTGGAGTGCCAACGCACTGGAGTCATATGCCTGACTGAGCAGTAACACCAAACTTTGATCCTGAAGGCCCTTAAGCGCTGCCCCACCTTCCATGGGGATGGTGGTGTTCTCAGTCACCACCGAAAGCAAAGCATCGACTTTAGGCATTCACAGAAGTTCCTTTCCCTCTGGAATGGGGTACAATCGTCCCAGTGCCCGGCTACCCTCAGGTTGGCCTCTGAAAACTCCCACTCTGACTCGGTCATTCTCTTTATAACCCTGTGCACTGGGAAGCAACCTGTGCCCCCTGTGCACTGGGAAGCAAACCTGTAACAAAGGATCCTCCAGGGGCTCTTCCACTAGAGTCGAGACTGAGAAATGAAAGCGGTCAGCTCTTCCTTATGGAAGACCCTAACAGTCCTCGCCCGGCAGAATCTCTCTTCCTTCCATTTCAGGGCCTGTCTGTTCTCCCCAGAGGTCTGAGGGCCCCTCCTCCAGGTCCTCTGAGGCCTCTGGATCCCTCCTGCTTCGCTTTGCCTTAGGGACCTCTAGCATAGGGTCCCTCCTTAGGCCATGTCAGCTCTGACCCCGAGAACAGCTGCTTGCTGGCCAAATCCCCTCTTGGGCCTGTTCAAGCAGAAGCCCTATGGAGGGATAAAATGAAATCTGGGGAAAAAACTACTTCAGGGCACTGAGAAACCGCCTCTGTCGCTGACTGCGCTGCTGAGCTAAGTAACTCCAGGGTTTTTGCCTTACTTGTTTTCTTCCCACACTTCAACTTTGCCTCCAGGGAAATGGCTGCTGTTCCTGCCAAATCCTCCGCGGCCTCCCCTGCCAGCCTCTGGCACGCTGAAGCTGTCCATACCTGCGATCAGGAAGAGATATTGCAATGTTCTGCCCCACTGAAGGCACAGCTGGCAGAGCCCCGATGAAGACATGCCGCAGCTGCCTGCACAAAAGACACAGGCAGACGGCTGCAGCAGCATACACGCCCCTCTCCCCCCACGAACCTGATCGTGATGAAGGGAACAAGTGAGGAGCTTACCTGACCGGGTCTGCCACCGCGTGCTTCAATCTCCGGCACAGCAGGAAACTTGCTGCCTAACAACCAGCCTACCATGGAGCTTGCTTTCCCCCAGGTCTTAAACTCCACTGACCAGGAAGCACAGCACCAGCCCAGAAATAGAGAACCCAACAGGATCTTACTGGGATACCCAGCGGGGAGGGGCGGGGGAAGGGACTTGGGGCTCCCAGGAAGTTTGACCCCGGGCAGTTTCCGAACCTCAAGGATAGAAGACAGGATCTCCCCACACTGTCTACCCCACTTAGGCTACCACAGCAGCTCACTTCGAAAGACTATGCCTAATGTCTGTTTATTTATATTTTTTAACTACCAAAATAAGGAGTCCTAATCGCCCTTAGAGCAAGTCACTGGGAAAGCTCTTCCTCCAGTTGCTGAGAACTGAGAGACTGGATGCTGAGTCTCAAGGAGGAGCTCTTCTACTGGGATCTCAGAAACCTGACATGTTCAGTTCTTATCTGCTGGAGGATGGTGACTACCCAAACGTAATTGGACTGGTCTGGAGGAACGATTAGGAAACCTGATTTTCAGAAAGTCAGCTTGCTATTAATTTAAAAAAGACTGAGGCCACGATTATCAGTAATTCAGTTTTTTATTCAGTGAATCAATTTGTCAAAATACTTGACTTTACTTTTCTGATCTGGTCTGAAATTCATAATTATGGAGTCACTCTTAATTACAGACTGACAATGCACCCACAGATTAATAATGTTGTAAGTTGCACCTTTTGCATCATCTGAAATTACTGCTGTTGCCCTTTGATTTTAGATATATTCTTCAGGCAATGATACTTCCTGTAATTGATTATTGCAAATCATTCTATGTGGAGCTACTGGGATCATCAATTAAGGCCCTTCAAAGAATCTAGAACACAGCAATATGGCTAATCATGACCATATTTGATTACCTTGCATCAACCGTGTTTATTATGCACAGACATCAGTAATTGCCTAGGGCACCAAATTTTGAAGATACCAAATAACTGGCCCAAAGAGGAGCCTGCATGTGCTTACTTTCAGACCCTGTGCATATGCTGCTGAAAAGGGGTGCCACTGTGGCACCATAGCTTTCCTCTGCTCCTCTTCTGGCTCTCCAATTTTTGGATCCCTGAACTCCTCCACCCTCTTCCCTTAAGTTCTTTGGGATCTGCTACTTGGTCTTGTCCATGGGTACCAAAATCTTAAATCTGGCACTGCCTTGCATTTGCTGTTGTTTCATGTAGTGTTATGGCATAAGAACTACCATACTAGGTCAGACCAAATGATCCATCAAGCCCAGTATTCTCTTTTCAATAGCGGCTAATCTAGGTCACAAGTACCTGGTAGGATCTTAAAAAGTAGATAGATTCCATGCTGTTTACTCACAGGAATAACTAATTGTTTTCCCCAAGTTCTGTGCACTTTTGCTAGTAAGAAATCATTTCACTAAAATATAATATTAAAAAATAACTTAGTATACATATATAGTTAAACACTTATTTGTTATTAGTACTGCTGCTAAATAAAAACATCAGCTACTGAGTTTTGCTCTCAACTAATAAATTGTCACATGATTTGAGATTTCATAATAAGAGTGCGATAGAGCAGAACACTAATTACATCACAGTGAAGTTTATTACTGTCATGGTATGTGGAAACCTAACCCATTTGGAGACAATGCCCAGGTAGAATATGAAGTGAAAATTTATGTAGTTATAGCTATTTTTTAGAGGAAGCACAAGAAAACAGTAGATATATGGCAATCTCATCTAAATCCATATATCAGCAGAAACATAAGGATTAGTACAAATATGTTTCAGTTCACAAAGGAAACAAAAGGTTTTTTTGCTTCAGCTTGCTGATTTTCTTTTATTCTTTATACCATTTTACATAAGGTATCATCCCATCATGCGAAGAGAGATCATTAGAGAAAGACATCATGCTTGGCAAGATAGAAGGTCAACGCAAAAGAGGAAGGCCAGCACTATGAGATGGATCGATACAATAACAGCAGCTATGGGTACCAGTCTGTCAACAATGAGCCACCACTGAAGACCGAACACAATTTAGGACAACTATCCAGAGGGTCGCCATGAGTCGACACTGACTCAATGGCACTTAACAACATCATCATCCCAAAAACAGAATGCTAGGAAAAAGAGAAAAAATATTTCAGGAAATCTACCAAACATTGATCAAAAAGTAAACTTAAATATTAGCCCACTAATCAGGGGCAGGAACAGGAAATTATTCCACACAGAATCACAAAGAAAAGGAAGCATAGAACAACGCAGCCAGCTTACAAGGAGGACATATTAAATACTGTGCATAGTATCATGACCTGCCAAAATTCCCAGAAGCTGTTTAGGTTCAAAGAAAATAATTTTTTTTACCATCAACACAAACAAAATATTTACATGGAAACTAACAAAAAAGTAGCCCCAAGAGCAAGGACTCTAGACTTCAACATCAGAAATTCCTTGCGCCTCTTCTGGGTAACACTCAAAAATTCATGAAAAATCTGATTCCAAAAACAGCTCCTGCAAATGTCTAAAGTAAAATCTCAAAATATTAGTTTGAACAATCTCAAGTGCAAAGCAGACTACCATTGTGGTCCTTTCAATAACTATGTCCAAGGAGCTTTTGAGAAACCCCATTAGGTCCAAAGAACCATGCTGGGCTTGAAGTTGCTCAAAAGACAAGGAAGTAGGTTCCAAAGACAAATACTGTGCATGAGCAATAGGCGGAAGATCATCCAACATAATCCTCAGGACCTTATGAGGATACTTCATAAGGATCTCCATTGCAGCCAATATTGGTGATTTAGGATAATTAATAAACCGTAAATTATTTCTCCAAACTTCCAAATTTTCCTGTTCCCCCCGCTCCATCTGCACCCACTGAGGCACCTCCCCTGTACTTTTACCCACCACCAACGCCTACAGGTGTGCTGCCTTATAATATTCTACATTTGGCACTCCAAATCCTCCCCTAGGCATATGCATTATTTTCCTAGATACTTTAGGTATCCCCCCCCCCACTAAATATCAGAAGTTTTTGTGAACCCATTTAAAAGGAAATCCCTTCCGTAACCTCTGTTCCAACTCTTCAGTTAAATTTAACCCCAGTATTTTGGTTTTGTTAATATTTATTTTATACTCTCGATGTCGCACTATACTTTTGAATCTCATGCATGAGAACTGGCAATGATATGAATGGTTCAGTCACAGTAAATATATCATCTCTGCAAATAATGCTATCTTTGACTCCGTTCCCCCATCTTTATCCCCTTTATGTCTCCTTGCTTTCGAATCACTTCTGCCAGGGGCTATATCACTAAGGCAAACAGTAGTGGTGACAGGGAACAACCTTGCCTTGTGCCCCTCTTTAATTCAATAGATTCAGAGTAACTCCCATTGACTCTAATGTGAGATTTCGGATGAGCATATAGTGCTTTAATCCAGTCTTGAAAATCTTTGCCTATTCCCATGTCTTCCAATACTTCAAACATAAAGGGCACTCCACTCTATCAAATGCTTTTTAAGCATCCACTATGACTAATACTGCTTTCTGCCCTGTTTTTTGCACATGCCATATGAGGTTAACAATCTTCCTAATGTTGTCTCCTCCTAACCTGCCCTGCACGAACCCAGTCTGGTCTTTATGTATTAATTTAGGAATTACCTCTTGTAATCTGTTTGCCAGCATCTTTGCTAGTATTTTTGCATCCAGGTTAATTAATGAAATCTGCCTATATGATCTGCACACTGTGGGGTCTTTACCAGGTTTGGGTAATATGGTTACTCCAGCCTCCTCTATAGATCTCGGTATTTTTTTCACAATTAATCTATCGTTAAATACTTCTACCATTAAGGGTTGCAGCTGTACCTGGAAAATTTTATAAGACTTAGCTGTCAATCCATCCAACCCTGGGGCCTTCCCAACCTTAAGCTCTTTAATAGCTGTTTTGATTTCATCTCCACTTATTGTTCTGTTTAGTCTTTCCGCCTCCTCCCTCATCACCTTCCTCAAGGTACACTTCTTTAAATATTGTCCACTTCTTGCCTCTCCTTCCTGTACCTCACTATTGTATAGAGTCCCCAAATATTTTCCTGATCTTATTAGTATTATACACCATCTCTCCTTTTGTGTTTCTTATACAGTTTATCACCTGCTGCTGTTTCCATTCTCTGAGCCTATTAGCCAATACTTTGCCAGCCCTATTATATATTTCTATTTCAGCACATTCATTTTGTGTGCCATGACACTGGCCCTAAGCCTCCCAAGCTGCACTCGCAGTACTGTTAGGGTCTCCAGTGTTTTCAGGTTACAGTCACTCTGGTGACTACTTTCTAACTTTTTTATGTTTTCCAATAATTTCTTCTCTATTTTTTCCTTCACCTTTTTTGCTTTAACTGCAAGCCCTATTAGATGCCCTCTCACTACCGCCTTAAACCCGTCCCAAACAGTCCCCACTGCCACCTCTCCTTTGCTATTGAACTGAATGTACTCCTGTATATTCCTCCTGATGCTTGCCACATTTTCCTTGTCTTCCAGTATGGAGTCATGAAGCCTCCAGAATTTCAGTCCTTCATCCCGGTTCCCTAATCTGAAGGTTATCGATACTGGGGCATGATCTGTCCACGTTATAGACTTATGTTCTATCTCCTTCACCTTTGTGATCCATCCCCCACTTACCCATACCATGTCTATTCTACTGTATACTCCCACGAGGCTTTGAAAAGAAGGTGCAACCCCTCCTCCCTGGGTTCCTACACCTCCATACATCAATGAACCCTACCCATTCCTTCAGCTGCATAAGACTTCTCCGCACTGCCCTCCCTCCCTCCCAATCTCACCCCTCCACTGGAGTCTAGTCATGGATTTATTGTTAGGTTATAATCCCCACCTAGTATTATAGGGGCATTTCCCAATTTCTCCAGCTCTGGCATGCAATTATTATAAAATTCCTTCTGATCTTCATTTGGCCCATATAAACCTATCACCCATATCTCTCCTCTTTCTCCACTTTCAGGCGTACCCCCACCCAGTGCTTCTTCTTGTTTCTATATTCGCCTATCACCTGCTCTTTAACCTTTTCACTTACCAATATGCCTACCCCCACCCCCCTTTACATGGTTCCACTCTTTTACCTGACAGTATCACATAGGGGTATTTTCAAGACTGCAATAATTTCTCCTACTTTTAAATGTGTTTCCTGTATGCATATGATGTCAGCTTGTTGCCTTATACCTTCCTTTTCTAATAACCGCCTCTTTTGCCAAGTTCGGAGACCTTTCACATTTATAGTGGTGATTTTCAGCATCTGCTCTTCTTCTTGTTGTTTAACTCCACCCCCTTTTGTTCCCCTCCTTTCCCCCTTTTCCCAATACTACCTTCCCCTTTCTTTCCTATCCCTCCCCCCTTTCCCCTCTTCTCCGCCTCCCCCTCCCTCCCCCTTCCCTCTCTTCTCCCCTGGTGTCTTTCCTGGAGTAGTAACCATCTTCCCGAATGGTCCCCGGGCACCCCCCACTCCCCTCTTTATACCTTATTCTCCCCTCCCTTATTTCCTCCCCTTCCCTCTCTTGTATTATTTATTCACCGTTACCTTCCATTTATAACATTAACATTCATAACATTATTATTTCTCATTAACTTTTTTGCACAGGGCCAAGCCCGTACTCTCAGTACTTTTCCTCCTTGATGTTTAAACCTATTAGTCTGTTTTTTAAAAGTCCTGCCGCTTTTAACACCTTCTTTGCTTCATCCAGGGTTCTTACTCTCCAGTTTCGTGCATTTCTTTGAAAAGTCAAGCCAAATGGGAACAACCACCGGTACTGTATTCCATTATCATTATTTTGGTGATGGGTTGCATTTCCCGCCTTCTCTGCAGAGTTCCTGCTGCCAAATCTGCATATATGGCCACCATGTATCCCTGCCATTCAAAATGTCCTAAGCTTTGCATTTTCCTTGCAATTCTTTCTTTAATCCATAATCTGTAACACATATTGCAATGTCTCCCGGTCTGTTCTTGACCACTGGGCCCAGTGCTCTATGTGCTCTGTCCAAAGAGATATGTTCGGGGATATTTGGATCTCCTCCCCTCCTTAAGGCTTCCATGCATACCGCCTCTGCCACTTTTTTGCAGTCTTTAAATTCAGGGTCTTCCGGTATGCCTCTTATCCTTAGATTGTGCCTCCGGGACAGGTTTTCCAGGTCCTCTATCTTGAACTCAAGTTGCTCTTTCCATATATTCATTTCTTTTATTTGGCCCTCCAATGTTCCCTGCTTGCCTTGCATCTGCATCATATTTTGCTCTTGTTCTTCCATTCGCTGTGCTAATTCGCCCATCTCTTCTTTAATTTCTTCCATGATGCTTCCCACTTCTATTTTCACTGCCAAAAGTTCAGACTTTAACTCTGCAAACCGTCTTTTTAGCTCACCTCTCATTATTTGTTATATTAACACGTTGTTTACTTCTTCCTTCTGCAGCGTTCTTGCTTTTCCCTCTCCAGATCTTCTCCATTTCTCTGATGGCTGCCATTTTCTTTACCTCCTTGTCTCGTATAAGTGAACTCCGTCAAGTCCGCTGCTTTCCGCCACGTTGTCATGCTCCCTGATGGCCTTAAATGGTAAGCTTTGCCTCCGTTCCCTTTTGCCACCACTGAACCGTCTCCGGGAGGAGTTTTGCAATTTTTATCAGGGGTAAGCTCTGGAGCCTGCAAATGAAGCCGCCAACCAGGAAGATGACGTCACTTCCTCCTTGGTACATTTTTTAACACTACTAGTTGGTTTTCCATGCCTCAAAAAAGTTGTCTTCAGATTGAAGAGAAAGCTATGGAGGCCTAAAGGCCTAGTTTAGCAGTGAAAATTACGTTAAAGAAAACAGAAAAGTAAAATATAAAAGAAATATCAGGACCAGTGTTGATGGGAAGGCAGAAGCACAATGTACCACACCAAAATGTTTTTTGGCGGTGACAGGACAATGCGTATTACTGGCTCCGCGGAAAATGAAGAACTGAGGAGAGGAGTTGGGAAGGCAGGCATGCAGATTCAGTGGAGTGCTCCCAAAGGCTTTCCTATTGGACGCTGGGGAGCATTCCGCGCAGACTCCGTCGGTGTTGACGTCACCCATATGTGAAGACTGCGTTCCTGCTTGTTCCTGGAGAGAGACTTTATATACATGGTATACCTAGTCATTTTTTTCAAATATTTAAGTTCTGCTGTTTCAAGCTTCTATTTTAAATTTAATTTACCAGATCTACAGTTATAACTATCTGTACAGGGTGGTGACATTATCAATTTTTTCTGCTAGTTTTAACCATAAATAAAGTCAGTAAAACCTATTTCTGTACATGGATGTAACAGAGCAGCCATGTATTAATGTACCAAGATGCAATAAAGAAATTAACACTGACCCAATGAAAGTTCAAATGTAAATTCAGATTATGAGGTGGTTATTACTGCTGTTTTTTCTTTAAAAGGAAAAAAAAGATTATTTTTGTGCATGTGTCCTTCAAATGGCTACTGGGACTATGGTAATTAAAGCATTTAAAACAGCACAAGTTCCTTGTTTCTAATCTGTAGCTTGGGTCAGCTGTCTGTAGACTCTAATTTGTCCTCCATTTGTATTCATGACAGGAAAGTGCTGAATATTTAACAGCAAACCAACAGGAAGGTTTTTGGTGGACTTGGAGGTCAAAAAATTTGATTTCTGAGCAAGATTACATCCAACATTCAACATCAAATCTCGCACCTTTTAGCAATAAAATTACAAATAAAAAAAATACTCTGATTCTTCCACTAAAGGTTTGGAAAGTAAAGAGCTTTGTTTTCTTTCTTTCAAGAGTTGAGAATCTCAAATTTTTATGATTTTTTAGACACTTATTCTGTTTGCTTGATGGATATTAAAACTGGAAAAGTGCACTACATGGTGTATACAAAATTTACAAAGGCATTCTTCAACCCCATCTTAGAGGGGGCTACGTGGAATAGCAGTTACAACCCTAAACAAAGGTATAGATGTGTGTAACCTGCACGGAGTAGCAGGTACAACTTTATAACTCTAGTCACCTTATTGGCCGACTAGATGGAACATGCTGTTCTTTATCTGCCATCATTTACTATGATACTATTCTTTCACTGGGTGCCCATCAACCAGTAAATTTTTGGTCCTGTTGGAGCTCCCCGTGAGGACAACAACAAATGCAAGGACCAGTGCAGTCTTCTCCCCTAATGCTTACCCAAGTGCAGGTCTCTCTCTCTCTCTCTTCCTCTCCCCACCCAGGTGCAATCTTCTTTCTCCTTTCCCCCTTCCCCCTCCATTCTCACCCTTTCCAGTCTTCTCTCCCTCCTTTAGCTCTTTTCTCTCTCTCCTACCTCTTCCATCTTCCCCTCTCTCTGATGCTGCTTCTCAGGCCTCAAGTGGTACCAAAGAAAACTCTCGTTCTAAGCCTTCTACTGCTACTGTCTTCCAGTACCTTACTGAAAACAAAAGCTGCCTTTTCTTTGGTTGGCTAGAGTCTCGATAAACCCCAGGCAAATGCTCCCTGACCTGGAAAAAATTATGGAGGTGGAAAATAGCTTCACTGCTTCCCACCTTGAAGTTGCTTTTTAGAATGGTGCCTGCTATAACCTGCTGTCTTGCCCCACACATATGAGGATGCAGGGGGCCCGTGTCTGGGGGAGAAAAGGGAAAAAGAGTGGGAGGTCAGGGTATCGTAGTTTCTTGATTTTAGGATTTGGGGCACGGATGGGAATCGGGGCACGGATGTCCCTTAATTTTGTCATCAGGGTGGCTGGGAATAAAAGACTGGATATCTCTTCATGATGGTGTTGGGGGGGGGGAGGGTATGAGAGAAGGAAATTGGGCTGCTGGGCTCCAGGGGGCTGCCGGGAAGGGTTGGAGAGCTGCCCCGCGTTTATTCCACCTCAGTGGTGGAATAAGAAGGGCGTCCTCCCAATGACCCCCAGACGTACATGACCATGAGCGGAATCGTTCCTGTACTTCCGGGGGTCTGTCTGCCCATGCCCCATCCCCCACAGCATGCACAGCGGGGGACAGAGTCAGAATACCGGCAGGTGGATAATACACTTAATATATTTGCCAAATCTGCCTACATCAAGACCTAATAGGTGTTTCCACCATGGACTCACTCTGCTGCTACTGTATGCTATTGCTATTATTGTTGCTTATCCCCTGCCTGCTTTGTATACCTGCAATCCTTGCTGTCTCCTCTCCCCAGGTCTCTTGCTGTCTCGCTACCAATCAAGACCCGTTGTCCCGCCTCCTGGATGTGACGTGGACGCATGCAACGCGTCCGCGTTGGCATCCAGGTAGTCGAACGGTTTTAAGGACTCCACTGGCGGTGTTCCGCACCGTGGGCGCACATCGAAGGAGCGTGCTCAAGGAGCAGGACGTGCTCCTTGGGGCGACAATGGGGGCGTTCAGTGCCATCGGCCTGCCCGTATTACCTTTGGCCTTCAGTTACCCCTGCTCCTCACCATTCTTGCGGTAAGCCTGTCATTCCTGCCCAGCTGTTTATCTCCTCTGCCCAATCTTATATTACCAGCCCTCAGCTCTTATTGTACTGTTAGTATGGCCGCCATCCCAGTTTTTTGGGGCTATCATCCGCTTACGTCCGGTTTTGTACCTTCAGGTGTCAATTCGCGCAATGTGTCTAATCTCCTTTCATGCTGCTCCTGCCAGCTGGCCCACCTCCTTCAGCTCCCTTATCTTCTGCCTGGCTGACCCTCTCATTTGCTCTTCTCAATTGCCAATCCCTCCGCGCCAAGACCCACTTAGTTCACGACCTCCTCTCCTTAGATGCACTGTTCATTATGGAATCCTGGCTTCGTGAGGGGGAAGACGGTCTGCTTCATCGTTGTCTCCCTCCAGGCTATTCTGCTCTATACACACCCTGTCTCCATCAAACAGGTGGGTGGGGGTGGCTCTTATTCATAGGTCCTCCCTTCCCTTTTCGTTGGTTACCCCTTCCCCACATTACCCCGAATCCTCCTTCGCTTAGGGTCCTCCGTCCCGGTGTATTTTCTTCTCCTTTATGCCCCTCCCTCATTAGGTATGGATCTCTGGGACTCTCTACTCCTTTCCTCGTCAGCCTCTACTCTCCTTTCCCCTCACCTGCTTGTTCTGGGCGACTTTAATATTCATCTCAGTTCCCAAACCAGATCTCATGACAAGACTTTTGCTTTGCTTCTTAGTGATTTATCCCTTACACAACACGTAACCTGTCCATCCCATGTCTCCGGTCATACTTTGGACCTCATTCTCACTACTGAATTCTCTCCCTTCCTTCCGTTCAGTATTCAATCACTTCCACTCCCCTGGTCCGATCACCATTGCCTTTTATTTTCCTTCCCTTTCCCCCCCCCCCCCAGCGTCCTCCTCACCTGCCACCATGGACCCTCCCTCACAGACTCTTAAACACCACCTTACCCCGCTCACTCTCGAGCGTTTCCCCCCAGCTGACTCCCTTCTTCCCCCTGAGTTTGTTTCCCTCACGGTGGATCAGCAGGTGGACTCTTGGACCTCCACTCTCTCTGCCGCTCTTGACACTCTTGCCCCACTCCATCCTATTTCCATTCATACTTCCTCCCATCATCCTTGGTATCATCCTGGCCCATACTTGCTCCGTATACATTTTCGCCGTGCTGAACGTCAGTGGCGGAGGAAGCCTTCTACCGTCTCCACCGCTGCGTTCCGCCAGTCGCACCATCATTATCGTTCTATGATAGCCTCTGCAAAGAAATTCTACTACTCGCAGCTCATAGCCTCCTCCTCAAATTCTACTAGACGCTTATACCAGGTTCTTAAATCTCTCTCATCCTCTTCTACCTCTCCCCTCACCACCTCTCCCACCCCTTCTGCCCCAGCCCAACCACTCTCGCTTCTTTCTTTGCTGACAAGGTCCCATCTCTCCGCTCTTCCTTCCCTTCCTGCCCCATACCTCTCTCCCCCCCCCACCCCCTCTTCTCTTTCTGTTATCAACTCACTGCCGCCCTCTTGCACCTTTCTCCATACCTGGTGCACTTTTGGTCCTGTTACCTCTGCCGAACTCAGAGCCATATCTTTCTCTCACCAGACCACTTGCCCCCTTGATCCGTTCTCTTCCTCCTGGTTCCTTAACCCTTCACTTCATCTTATTCCGTACACCCTAACTATTCTTAATTCTAGTCTTGCCTCCAGTCACTTCCCCTCCAGTTGGAAACACGCCATTCTTCGACCACTTCTTAAAAAGCCTACCTTAGACCACGCTGTCCCCGTAAACTGGCGCCAAGTAGCCAACCTCTCCTCTCTCCCCAAAATTCTTGAAAAGCTTGTCTTCTCTCAGCTTGCCACTCACCTTGACTCCACCTTTTCTCTTCACCCACGCCAATCGGGTTTCCGCGCCGGTCACAGCACTGAAACTATTCTCATAGCACTGCTCTCCGAAATCCCCCGCTTTCACGATCAAGGTGACCTCTCTCTTGTGGTATCTTTGGATCTCTCTTCTGCTTTTGATGTTGTTGATCACCGTACTCTTCTTTCACGTCTGTCTGATCTGGGTATCTATGGCACAGTTCTGCAGTGGTTTCGTTCTTTCCTCTCCTCTCGCTCCTTTGCTGTTCACATGGATTCTGGTGTTTCACCTTCACTCCCGTTGCATTGTGGTGTGCCACAGGGTTCTATCCTTGCCCCACTTCTCTTCAATGTCTTTCTCACCCCTCTTGCCCTACTCATTCAACAGTCTTGTATTTCTGCTTATATTTATGCCGATGACATTCTCCTGGTTTATCATACTTCCCCCTTGGCACCTGATCTTTCTCCGCTCAATGACTGTCTTAATCTTATTGCCTCTTGGCTTAGTCAGAACTTCTTCCATATTAATTCATCCAAATCCTCTGCCATCTGGCTCTCTTTTTGTGCCCCTTCTCCCACTCTGTCACCCCTTATGTCTGCTTGCCCTATTCCCCTCGTATCCACCCTCTGATACCTGGGTGTCACTTTGGACTCTTCTCTTTCTTTCGACCAGCACATTTCCACCGTGGTACGCACTTCTTTCTTTCATCTCTGTAGAATTAGGTCTATCCGACCGTTTCTTTCTATCTCTGCCATCACCACTCTTGTTCTATCCCTTGTGATCACCCATCTAGACTACTGCAACTCTGTTTTCGCTGGTCTTCCTCGTCATCAACTACGCCGCCTCCAGTTAGTTCAGAACACTGCCGCCCGCTTAATTACTCACTCTCCTGCTACTGCCCATATTACTCCTTCTCTCCTCTCCCTTCATTAGCTTCCAATCAATGTCAGATTTATCTATAAACTCCTTACCATCACACATAAGGTCCTTCACACTAGTACTCCACAGTACCTGGCCGATATCATTCACCACCATCCAGCCCCTCGTCTCCTCCGTTCTGCACATGGCAACCGTCTTTTCCTCTCTTCCCCTTCCCAGGCCCACCTCGAGCTCACCAGTCACTCTGCTTTCTTTTTCCTCAGCCCCGCTCTATGGAACTCTCTCCCACACCCCCTTCGCACTGAGCTATCCTTCCCACGTTTCAAAGCACTTCTTAAAACACATCTCTACTACCAGGCCTACGATCTTCCTGTTCTCGCTGGTGGCTCTGACCCTCCCTCGCCGAGACCTCCTACACCAGTACCTTAGTAATACCTACCCTTGCCCATTTGGCAGCTCCTTCCCCCCTGCCCTTTCACTTATACTTTCTATGTCAATCCTTCCTTCTCTACTTTTCTTGTTATGTTTCCTTATTCTTCTTTACTTTCCTATCTAATGATGGCGTTCCTTTCACTTTTCCGTAGCCAATATATTGTTTTATTGTACACCGCTCTGACGCTCCAGCAAGGGCGGTATATCAAATCTCACAAATAAAGATAAAGAGACTTTGGCACCAAAGTATATCTATATCAAAACATCAGACCTTTAAAGATCTTCATAATTTATATTGTGGACAGGTGCAACAAGTTTAAAGTATATAGTTTTCAAATCTTCTTCATACTAGTGCATCTCAACCCAGGAAGTTATTCAATATTTTCTATGAACTAAGAAATTGAGCACTTCAGTATGTGAAGCTTCACATACTGATCATTGTCTTTTTCCAACAAAGTTTTAGATATTAGACCAAGCTTGCTTAGTCTGTCTGGAAACCCAGTATCACCTCCTTGAGACCTCTCATCTACTGAGGCGTGTCTGAAAACATTTATCCACAACTGGTCCGCTTTTAATTTACCGAACCTAGTTGCCTTTTCTAAGATTTTAACCTCCATGAAAACTGTTTCTTCATCCTCTGATTCCTGTCCACCTGGAAGCTTTTGCTCTTGCTTCTTGTTCTGATTAATATACGTCTGTCCTTGGGCTCCAACCCCTACAGTTTGGAAGCATGCCTATATGTGTCCCCTACTCAAATAGTCTAATCTAAACCCTTCCAACTATTCAAATTATTGACCCATTTCCTGACTTCCTTTCCTATCCAAAGGGCTCAAGAAGCCAATTTACAATCAGATTTGTCACTACCTAGAAAATACCAATGTACTCCATCCCGAGCAATCTAGATTCTGTTCTGGTTACTCCATGGAAACTTTACTAGTGTGCCTCTTAAATGAGATCAAATGACATTTGGATATGGGTAAGACTGTAATTATTGTCTCTCTAAAATTAAGCACCTTCTTTGACTTGTAGGTCCATTTCAACTACTGATGTATCTCTGGGAAACTGGGATCAAAGGTACAGTTCATACATGGTTAAAATTGTACTTACTAAACCATTCTTATAAAATCACTTACAAAGGCAAACTGTCCAACAAATTCTACTTACTGTATGGAATACCCCTGAGGTCTGTTCTGGCCCCAATTCTATTTAATATTTTTAGTCACCATTCGGCACACTTATTCGAAACCTTGAACTTAATGGGTTTATATTAGCTGACCGTATATAAGTTGTTTCCTATGTGAAACGTTTTCTGACTCACCTGACAAAACCAAGGTCTGGATACTACAGCAGAATGGCTTTCCTGGAACAAGTTAAAACTAAACCTCACTAAGCCTGTGGTCATGGAGGTTAAGAATTCCTCTCTGCCTACTGTTTCCCCCATTATTAAGGTATCAATGCATGGTGTTTTTGAGTCTAAACCAGGAGTCTCCAAATCCAGTCCTGGAGGGCCGCAAACCAGTCAGGTTTTCAGGATATCCTTAATGAATATGCATGAGATCAGTTCAAATACAATGGGGACAGTGCATGCAAATATATCTCATGCATATTCATTAGGGATATCCCAAAAACCTAGCAGGAATGCAGCCCTTCAGGAGAAATTTGGAGACCCCTGGTCTAGACCAACAAATCTCCACTGTCACTAAATCCTCCTTTTTCACACTGTGCCAAACCTGAGCAGTTAGACCTTAGCTAACTTTCCTTTACTAGAGGTAGGCCATGTCAAATTAATCTGATTGATTTCTTTGACTGGGTAACCAAAGAATTGGATTGAGGAAGAGTGCTGGATGTGGTATATTTTAGCAAGGCCTTTGACACCATGCCACATTGGTGACTTATAAGCTGAGTGCCTTTAGAATGGACAATAGACTAGATATGAAACTAAATGAGTAAGAGGGGCCACAAGATAGTAGTAAATAGCATGCACTCTGAAGATAGGAGTGTTACCACAGGCATGCCTCAGTGATTGGTCATTGTTCCTGTTCTTTATAACCGTTTTGTAAACGATATTGCAGAAAGTCTGTCAGGAAGGTATGCCTCTTTGCAGATGATACCAAAATCTGCAATAGGTAGATACTCTGGAAAATGTGGATAACATGAGGAGGGGATCTGGCAAAGCTTGAAGAATGATCAATAATTTGGCAGCTAGGACTTAATGCTAAAAACTGCAAGGCCATGCATTTGGGCCGAAAAAACCTAAGGGTGCAGTACAGTATAGGGGGTGAAGCATTTCAGTGCACAAAAGAAGAACGAGACCTGGGGTGACTGCATCAGACAATTTTAAAGTAACCAAACAGGTAGAAAAGGCAACGACAAAGCCAGAAGGATGCTTGGATGGATAGGGAGAGGCAGGAATGACTTGCATGATTGGCCAAATGAAAATTGCAACTAGACTGCCACTAGAGGTTAAAGCTGCCAGTTGGAAGCCTTGTGGCTCTGGGGCAGGAGCATAGCCCATGCCCTCTGGACACCAGGGATTCCCCCAGGTAAGTCCTCAGGTGGGGGAAAGGAGGGTTAAGGTATGGATAATGGAGGGGAGGTCCTTTATTCAGGCAGCTGGCCTACTGTTGGAGGGGGTATCTGGTTGGAGGAGCTTCTTTGCAGGGTATAGGGGGATTGTGGCACTGGAACAGTCCAGGGGGACTGAATGGATGGAGGGGTCTGTGCTGGGACAGGAGACTGGGGTACTGGGGTGTGCGGCAACCACTCACTTTCATATTTATTTACTCTATCCTAAGGCCACGTTATAAACCTTGGGAGGTAATAAGGGTGCACCTGCATTACCTGACAAGGTATATAAATCGTGAGCATTTACTGCACAGGCTTGCACTTATTGCACCTTCATTTTTGCAGTTAATTTATAATAAGTGCCAAACTTTACTGGACTTTAGTAAAAGGCCCAATAGCATCCATAACAATATTTCTAGACTTCTAGGAAGCTGGCAACCTTGCCATGGAACCAGGAACCCCGCCTGCTGTCTTCCACTGCATCTGACCCTTGATGTGTAGGAAGAATATGTGCAAGTGTGGGCGACATACTCCTCCTTACTCCTTTCACTCACCATCTCTTTCCCTCTTTCCTCTGACTCTCACTCCCTTTCCTCTCTTTACTTTGCTTTTAATAATCTCCCTTCAGCTCCCTCTTTTTTCTTCTGTCACTCACTCTCCTACCTCAGCTGCATACTTGGTCTTGATCTTCTGCTAGTAGAGCACATCACAGCCTCCAGTATTTCCTCTGAGCTCATAGACAGTGACATGGCCTCCTCTACTTTCCCCCCTTATTTACTCACTTGACTGGAAGGGGAAATTTTAAACTCAATTAACAGTCAGTTTGAGTCCAAGCCGTAGCTGCCAGAGGCTGGGCCAAGGCATAGAAGCAGCAGCAAGTCCCTGTTGGGAAGAATGGGGTCTTTTGGCCCTCAGTGACCTACCTGTACCACACTCTGTGGAGAGCATGGTTCTGAAGCTGAACAGCAGTCTGACATGGGCACAGATGTGGCCGGCTTAAACAGCTTTCACTTCTCTACAATTTTATCATCAAGCACTGAAGTGGCGGCCTCTGGCTCCAGCCACCAAAACCAGAAGCTCCAGTAACTATTTTACTTGAAAGCAGGCAACATGTAAGAATACCAAAGCTCAATTTTAAAAATGCTAAACTTCAAAGTACACCCAAGTTTTTGAAATCAAGAAAATATTCTACTTTTAAAGAAATATTACTAGAAAAAAGTTTCACAGAATTATTAATATGAAAATATAGTTAACTCATGCTATTAATATATTTATAAAAGGTTACAATACCTTCTTCTTTCTTCTTTTTAGTTTCCTCTTCACTTTTCTCTTTGGCTTTTAATGCTTCATCTGCTTTAGCTAGAAAACAAATAGTTATTACTACTATACATTTTCTTTTTTTAGAATACTTTTGTTCATATTGGCAAGGAGATTGTTACGTTTTCTTTAGAATAGCACATGATGAAAAATGTGAACATCCTTGGTAGTGTACATGGAAGAATACTCTCAGCTCATACAATATAAACAGGCTCATCTGTTTTAATTTTACATCTCAGGAACTACTGCGAAAATAGAAATAATAGCATAAGGCAAAAATAGCATACTATCAATAAAAAGACTTATCAAATTTCCTGAAAAAGACAGAGACCTCACTGCAGAAACTCGTGCTAGAGCCCAGCACTAAAGCTTTGGCACAACGTTTCCTAACGCAAGTTTAATGCAGAAGTTTGCTAACCCATGCTATAAGCAAACAGCATGCAAATGAGCCTTACGCAAAAAGGAGAGCAAACCAAACGCATGTGCAGCCTGTCACCTATGCACATGTGTTTGACTGCTGAGCAAAAAAAAAAAAAATAATCTGAGGTGAAGTTTGATACTTCATCATAGATGACCCAGGCAGACCTCCAATCATGATATTCCCACCCTCTTTCCTGACACCATTGAAAAATTTCCTTGGTAGCCCAATCCCTAAGCCCTCTACAAATATTTTCCGATTGGCCTGGTTACCTTTACCCCTCACCATTCCAAACCCCCTAAAAAAATTCTCTGGTAGTCCAATGGCCTCCTACCCCCATCCCCGAAACCCCTGGTAGCTCTGATCCTCCCCCCCGTCTGATACCTTACTAGTTGGGGGGCAAGAGCGATGACCACATTCTCTTGTCCCTGTGCCGTCATCTTGAAAAATGGTGGGTTCGGGTACCAACATTTTCCAACATGGCAGTGCAGGGGCAGAAGTGTATGGGCATCACTCCTGTTCCCCAACAGGGAAGGTATCAGAGGAAGGGGATGGACCTACCAGGGGTTTGGGGTCACCACTGATTTTTTGGCAGTATTGGGGTGGGAATAATGTAATTGGTGGTCTGGACCTCTTGGATCATTTGAGCTGAAGTGTCAGACTTTACCTCAGATGATCCTTTTGTTCCCATTTGCATCTTTATGCCTGCCTGAAGTTGGCATAAAAATCCAGCGTTAAGAGAAGAATAAAAAATTGAACTAATTTTCAGCAGTTTTTTTTTTTTTTTACATTGGGAAACAAGTACCTATTCCTTCCTTTGCATGCAATTGGCATGCCCACTGTGCTATGCTTTAACACAGTGGAGTTGCTCTGGCTTTTCCTGCACTATATTGCTGTATGCATTGGGAAGCAATAAATCTCTAGCAAAACGTTGAGTGAGAGCATAGTGCAATTTGCTGCATCAAGGCCTGGGCGCCTAAATCTATTTTTTGCTCAGTTCATGAGAGCATTAGAAAGTATACAGCTATGTGTGAAGCAGTAGAACTAAATTACATGTTTGCAGAAACACCCTGAATGATTCAGTAGTTTGACTTTTTCCTTTACAATAAGAGGAAATGCTGAGTGACATCTCTGCCATAAAAGCTCACAGAGTACTCTTGGAGGAAGGTTTCAACTGTGTAGTTGACAATGCTATGGATAGATCATTGGGCCTGTCAGGTAGGATGACTAGGCAGAAGTGTCAGTGGCTGGGCATCTGCAAGAGTAACAACTTACTTGATATTTGACAGATGTTTCATTTTGCAGAAAAAGATTATACTCGTTAGTCGTAAGCACATGATTCTTGGTCTCATAGATTATTTTCTCATTAATGAAGTGTTCCTGAAGATTACTTAAGCAATACAAATTGGCCATTTAGGTTCCTGACCATGTCATGGTAGGGTTGACTTGGGTTAGCCAGAACTAGGGGGCCAGGGTCTGAGACCTTGGTGCTCTCCATATAATCTATACAGAGACACAGGGTTTCAGAGATTTCTGAGCATAAAGATAATCTCTTGCTGTTTTGAGAAACAGCAAAGGTTCATGCAAGCCACTGTAATAGGCTACACAATCAAGTATCATAAGAAGAATATTTAGGTTGGAAAACCATAACCATCTGTGTAGGCTGCGTAAATAATGGGCAACAACTCCAACTGTGGAAGTCTGCACAAGTATTTTGGCCAATCAGGTAAACCTTAAAACGGCTATATATAGTAGGGTTCAGAAATTTGTACTTTACTATAAGCATAAGTTTTTTAAAATTGGAGATAGGTCTAGGAAGTTAATGTCTGCTTTGATTCAGTGGGGGTGGGGGGGGGGCGTCCAGACAGACTTGGACACTTAGGGGTATGTGTACTAAACAGCGGCAGCGGCTTCTGTGCGATATCGGAGCTGCGGTCCCATTGAATTCAATGGGGGCGCAGCTCTGATATCGCACGAAAGCCGCTACCGCTGTTTAGTAAACATACCCCTTAGAGACAGATAGGGCGTGATCCAGGTGGAACATAGGATAGGGAAGATATTCCAACATTTTTATCAAACTTTCTAGCAAGAGGAGGAGAGTAATTTGACTAGAGTTTAAACTTACTTAGAGGGGTGTGACCTGCCTTGGGTTACAGATGACTAATTAGACACCTTGAATGCTTCAATTTTAGCTACAGAAATACAACAAGCAATAAAAAATGCCCATAGTTGCCAAGGCTCCAGGATTGGACTGGTTTAGCTATGAGTTCTATAAATTGTTTCAGGACCAAGGTTAGCATACCATTGCACAAGATGTACGGTCAATTAATTAGGGTGGGATCTTTCCTGGCTAGCTCCAAAGAGGCATTATTTACAGTAATACTCAAGCCTGGCAGGGATCCTGTACAACCAGAATCATATAGGCCTAATTTCCTTGTTGAAAACAGATCAGAAGATTGTGGCTAAGATTCTGGTCGAGACAGATTAGTGGAGATTTGCCATATTCATTCAGTGCAGGTCAGGTTCATGAAAGGATGCCAAGCTAGTGTATAGTATGTAGGATTCTGGCATCTATCTCAGGCTCAGTGTATCAGTGCTGGGTACTCTTCATTGCTCATTAGCTTTAACATGCAAAAAGCTTTTGATAGGATGCATTGGGACTATATGTTTTTGGTCTTGAAACATTCGATGGACGGGGTATTTTTATCAAGATGTACAACTTTTGTATGCATTTCCCAGAGAAGCAGTAATTTTATTGGAACAAGGATGGAATCATTCATTTTTAGTCAGACTACAAGACAGGGTTGTTCCCTGTCCCCACTACTCTTTCTTCTCTTGAGCGATTATTGTTTCTAATTTGGAGGAATTAGGATAGGTCAGACAGAATTTAAGGTCTCAGCATTTGCTGACAATCTGATGGTCTATATTCTGGAGCCCAATCTATCTTTGCCACCTTCATTGGTGGAATTTGAGGACTTTGCCTTGTTTTCCAGAATCCAGTTGAATATTGACAAATCAGAAGTTCTCTCCCCCCTCTCTGGGGTATACGACTGTATGGGAGTGACCTTCTCATTTCAATGGGCATGGGGCTCATTTTGCTATCTTGGTGTTATTTTGCTAACTATTCTGAAAGAATTAAACCAGAACAATATTCTTCCACTGTTACAAGATATGGAGGCCTAGCTTCGATGTTGGTAAGAGTTAGCCCTGTCGCTGGAGGCGGGGGAGCAGAATTGCATTATATATGATGGTGATCTTCCCAAGGTAGCTTTATGCCTTACAGGTATTGCCCTTGCAGTTGAATATGCAGGATCTTAAGGCACTACATTGACTGCTTAATCAATTTTTATGGTGGAGAGGGCGAGCCTGACTTTCTCTCTCAGTAATGCAAGGTTTCTGGTTTAAGGAGGGGGCTAGGACTACCAGATCTGAGCAATTATAATACAGCTTGTATTCTTCAGCACCTCAAAGATTGGCTATTCGATGCAGATGAGTATACTCCTTTGGTTATGGTTTATTCAATTTACTATACTGTCTTTTCAGGGTATACAAAGCGGTTTACAAATTTCAATTAAAAAAAGAAGGGTGAAAGGAATACCAATCAATAAACAGGCCAGAGGAAAAGTCAGTAGAGAAGCACAAAGCAATCATACAAACAGAGAAACACAGACTAGCGAGTCAAACAAACATTTTAGTGGAACAAGCATACAAGTATAGTTTTCCAGGCTGTGTTATTACAGCTACGCCTCCTTGTTATGCTAAGCATGTCTGATTAGTCAGGAAGCTCAAATGCTTGTTTAAATAAATATGTCTTAAGTGTTGCCTTAAAACATTGAAGGTGAAGCTCCGGGGAGAGTCCATTCCCTAAAAAGGGGCAAAGGAAAAAAAAAAGGCTGAATGACATGTAGATTCACATTGGGCATGATTCAGAAAGGGTAGACACAATCTATTTCCATGTAATGACCGCAGAGAGCCAGATGGGCAATAAGGAATGATTCAAGAAGATACAAAATCGGGGGCTAACTGATGCAAGGCCTTGTAAGTCAGAATGAGAATTTTATATTGAATACGGTATTTAATTGGAAGCCAATGATGCTGGAGAAGTAAAGGGGTTACATAGTTGTATCTATGGGCATGTGTAAATATTCAAACAGTAATGTTTTGTACTGTTTGGAGTCTCTTCAGTCCTGCACAGGCTAGACTGGCGTAGAGAGAGTTGCAATAGTCAAGCCTAGAGATTACTGTTCTGAGAATAGTAGTGGTTTGTCCATAAGGATGTCTAAATATCAGAATGAAGTAATAGCAGTGTAACAGGTTGTCCCTGGATTGTTGGGGCCATATTAGGGGTCGGAAAGCCCCGTGTTATCCACATGGCTATGGACTTGTTAAGGTTTAGCTGCAGATAGTTTACCTCTAATCAATCTGCAACCATGTTCAAGCATAGATTAAGAGCGGTAAGATTGGGAGCGATACTGTCAGTACATGAAACAAGAAGGATGTCATCAGCATATACTGTGCATGTAACCTGCAATGCCTGAACTTTGTATCAGCGTCAGTAAAGGACTCAGGAAAACATTGAAGGAGAGGGTGAGGATCGAGCCCTGGTGAACCCCACACTTGAGAATGAGACTGTGAACAATTCCCAGCAACATGAACAAAGAAAAAGCGGTTCGCCAAGAAGGACTGAAACCACTGATAAACCTTTCTCCGGATTTGAATAGAGTAGAGACACAACAGCAAAAAGTCATGATTTTCTAAGTCAAAAGCGCAAGACAGATCAAGGGAGACAACTAGGGCCAGGATAGTCCAACCAAGAAGCACAAATCCACGTGCAATCAACACCCAGTACAAAAAACGTGGATGGCAAAGGAAGGAATCTTTATTGTAACTGTACACTTGTGAGACAGGCCCGACACAGGCCGTGTGTCGCTATGCCTTCATCAGGGGCCGTAAATGGCTACAAAATATGAGATGCATAATTAAATAACAAATAAATTAATAAAAAAAAAATATTAACACACATAAAAAATGAATGCATTAAAAACTAGATTTAACTCCCATACATAAAAGTCAAAAATACTTTTAAGAACATATATACACTACATACATGGAGAAGAGTGTCTTAGTGGAACAAGCCAAGGTAGAAATGGAACTAGAAAAATACTACTACTACTACTACTAAAATACACTTTAGACGTTCTTATCTGAGTGCAGTAATATTAATGAAGCTTCTTTAAGGCTGTTAAAATGGAAGATAGAGGGTATTTCCGCAAGGATCACTTCACCTTCAATAACTGGCGTTTTGTCAGGGCTAATTACGAGTGGTACTAGGGGTGATGAACCCTTTGGTGTGGTGTATAAGATTTTTTTGGGGGGGAACGTCTAGTGCTTGTGAGAGCTGCTTGTTTTTCTACGGGAAGTGTATCAAAATCTGGGAAAAAACTGAATCTGCTGCTAGAAAACAAAGTAGTATATGGGGGATTAACGTTCGCCTAATAATGGCTTATCTGCCTATAGATGGAGATGGGGTGTCTGAATGAGAGAATAGTAGAAGTTCAAACTCTGGAATTTGTTACCAGAGAATGTAGTAAAAGCTGTTAGTGTTGCTGGGTTTAAGAAAGGTTTGGACAAGTTCCTGGAGGAAAGGTTCATAAACCATTATTAAAAGGGACCCAGGATATCACTGTTTGACCCAATACAAGCATTGTGGAACCTGTGTCTTTTGGGGAAACTGCTAGGTACTTATGACTTAGATTGGCCACTGTTGGAAACAGGATACTGGGCTTGATGGACCTTGGTCTGACCCAGTATGGCATATTTTATGTTCTTAAAGTGTATAAGAAAATGACCAGTCCAGGGAAGATTAGAACGCTGGAGTCGCATAGGAGTAATGTCCGAATTAAGGTGTGTTAAAACGAGATCCAGTGTGTGTCCAGCTTGATAGGTGGGAAAAACTACATGTTGGTGGAGATCAAGATCAGACAAGGTGGCATAAAATGACTTTCACGCGGTCTGGAAGGATTCTCAACATGAATACTGAAATCGCCCAATACTATAAGGCTTGGGAAAGCCATAAAAAGTCCAGCTAAGGAGGACCGCACAAAATACCAATTGACAGTTGGCAATGAAGGAGGACAATATAGCAGAAGAATATGGACAGTGAAACAGACATTTAGTTGCAGGAGTAGGCCCTCAGGGTAGTTGAGGGAGTGAGAAGAACATTCCTTGACAGGAAGTATATTTTTGTGGATTATAGTTACGTCGTCCCCTCCCCCCCAACGTAAATCACATGGAAGAGAGAGCATAAAAGCCAACTGGAAGGCAATGAACAAGATATGGCTCCTCAATAGCATTAGCCATGTCTCTGTAAGGCAGAGTATGTCTAACTGATTGTCAGTGATGATGTTGGCAATGAGGTCTGTTTTGGACTTCAGGGACCTACAGTTAAGAAATGCAAATCTAGTAACTATGGAAATAACAGGGTTAACAGAAAGAGGGAGCAACTCGAGAGGCACTCTGCATTGGGGGCAAAGGAGTTCGTACACAGTAAATTAAATTCTTTACCTGACACGAAGCACGATGTTTTTGAGCATGGCATAGCCAAGGGATCCAATGCACTGGTTATAGATAATGTCAGAATTGATGCCTTTGTCCTGGCTTGCATTGCCGCCATTGAAAGACAGACACAGAAACTCACTGTCATATACAGCGACCAAAGACTTAATGGTCTAGAACAAGAAAGGAGCGGCCAAACTGTCGACCTGGGAATCACCCTGACAAACTCTCCAGATGAGCACAACCTGCTCCTTGGGCACATACCACCATGACACAAAACACCATACTATAGAGACTTTTATGCTCCCTCCCGATGCTATCTCTGGAGTTGCATCAGATGGGCAGAGCCATGAGGGTGATTCTGTAATGAGTCTCTGAGGTATTGCTAAGCTTTCCCAATGTGGGCGGAGCCAAGAGGGTGCTTCTGCAATGGAGCCTCTGAGGCAGGGGTTCTCAACCCTGTCCTCGGGACCCACCTAGCCAGTCGGGTTTTCAGGATAACCACAATGAATATGCATGGGAGAGATTTGCATATAATGGAGGCAGTGTATGCAAATCTCTCTCATACATATTCATTGTGGTTATCCTGAAAACCCGACTGGCTAGGTGGGTCCCGAGGACAGGGTTGAGAACAAGCTTTCCCAATGTGGGCGGAGGGGGTTGTTGGCTGTGAGCTCCTGAGGAGGGCCTGGGAAATTGTATTTTATGGTCTTGCTTCACTGAGCATGAGAGAGGCAAGCAAGAAGCTTTGGATTTGCAAGGCCTGGATGGAGGGAAAGAAGTCCATTCTCTCGATGTGGGTTAACGTCTGATACTGATGGAGTGCCATGCACCAGCTCCAAAAGATGGAACACTTAGGTATACATAGGGGCACTAGACAGGTACAATTTTTCTTGGGGATCTGGTGGGATTACTTTCACACATTAACTCTGAGAAGTCATAGTAATATTTTGAATTTCTATGATTGGCATATATACTATTCAAAAGGAAGGCTCCGGATCCTAGGGAAGGGTGGGTCCTTACGAGGCAAGGGCTGAGAGGTGGGGGTGGAGGGGGATGGGTTGGGAAGGAATGCCCTTCTGGGTAGGAGGGTGGGTGGAATAGGACAGGGAATAATTATGTGGATTAAGTAGGATGAAGTGGATGAGATACATGCATGGCTTATCATCCAGACTGTTCAATTGCGTGCTTGCCAATGCCTGCTTGGGCCGAAATGGGGGAGATGGATGGGAGTTAAAAAATGTAAACTTTGTATGTGTTTTGGGTTTCTGGGGTGCATAAGGAATCTTCCATAACGGGAATTTGTCTGTTCTGTTTAATACTAAAAAAAGAGTTTCAGGTACAAACCTCTTTTGCGTTTTCGGTGTAAATGTTGCTATCTTATCAGGGATCTAATTATGTTTTTACTGACCCTCTGTAGCTGGAGGAATTTTTGGCTGGTAAGAGTTAACTAGTCTATCATTAGGTTGATCTGTACCTATCTCCCTTGTTTCCTTTTTCTTTTGCTCCTGCATCTGGTTTCCGGTGGGGAGTGTTTACTTTACTTGATTGAAGTTTTGTATGGCTCTCTTTGCTGATGATACATCATCTCTCTTGTCCCCAAGATGTGGGCTTTTAATTTGATCATATGTGATTGTATTTTATATATTGGGTTTCTTAAATTTCTTTGTTATTTTATGGTATGTATATGCTATAAACTTTGAATTAAAAAAAAAGGTTTCAAAGTACAAAAAAGAGGTAGCTATGGCTTTAGGCAAGAAGTGTACTTTTATTTCAGACACATGTAGGTCAATATTTAGTCACAGTGGTCAGTATATTTTTAAATGCCAGCTGCTACAATTAAATAAAAACTGGATATTCAACACTGGTATCTGGATAGTGGCCTGTGCTGTATATAGGGTCAGTGCCTGCACTATCCGCATAGCAGTAATTTTTTTGTCTCACTATATGAATAGCCAGCTGGAGAGCCAGCCAATTAGGACAGCTTTTTGCTGTGCTAAGCTATCCCAGCTATTTGTATAGCAGCACTGAACATCACCATTACACAGATAAATTGCAGCTCTACCCTCTCTCCATATCCAGACCAATTTGGCATTATCTAGATAGTGCTAAGGTGGTGAGAGAGCGCTATACAAATGATAAGTAGTAGAATATTCAGGAGCACTATTGTATAATGTCGCTAAATACCACTCTTAGGGGCACTTTATCCGGTTGGCAGATGCTGCTAACTAGATAAGTGCTTTGTTAAACCTATAGAATATACACCCAGTGCTATGCTAACACTTTTAAACCAAATTACAAGCAAAACCATTAATACCAGTGGCTATTTAGTGTATTATGTTTTGATGGCCACAATTTCTTCATTACGGCAATAATGGCATCACCTTCAGTAACTGAACATCTTTACAATTAGAAGGAGCAGGAGAGAAGTACAGAACACTACAAGGACTTCACCTGAACTGATTCCTATGTGCAGTACCTACAACTCTCTTAGATCACCTTTGTACATGGCTCTAATCTTGTATATATGTATATTGCTCACTTTGTATATAGCTCACCGTTAAAATCTAGCACTCTGCACTCCACATCACTCTTAATTTCCCACTGCATGCTACTGACCACACAATTATCTCGACTGTTTGATGTGCTAAACCGCTTTGATTTAATGATAAAGCGGTATACTAAATCTGTCTAAATAAAATAAATAAATAAGTACGCAATTTTTAGAACTGGCTATTCATAGCATGGAGTTATTACCTGGACTCTGTGATCACATTTACCAAGCATTTTCAAATGATCCTTATCAAATACTCAACACTAATCTGAACAGGCAATTTACTTCTCTATTACAGAAGTCATCTATAGTTTTCTAGTAAAATACAATTTGGTATAAATTGAGCCATAGCTCTTCTAGATTCAGCTTAAAGATGTTCTTAAGCTTTTGTTTTAAGACTCTTTACTAAAGTTTCCTTTGGTTTTTACAGTAACAAAAAAATAAAAATAAAAAGATATGAAATATATGCACATACATATATACAAATAATCTCTAGACATACATTTTTGTTACTATGCATATAATTCTTATTTCTTCCTGTAGTGATTTATAATACCCAGTTTCCATTTGGGCTTTGGCAGATTTTTTTCCTACAGTTTTCTCTCATAAGTTTCAAATCCCCATCAAAGAATCCATAAAAATGCTACTTCTGAAGAACAACTGCAAATAAGTAATTATCTTAATATGTTTTTTTCAGGAATTCAGATGCCCCTTTCACTTATCCGCCATTCTATTTACATTGGTAGTTGACTGGATAGAAAAGAAACTGATGGTTGGTGTAAATGGCTAGCAGTAAGTTAGGCAGCTATAAAGTCTACAACTTGAGAAGCACCTCAAAGTAAAAAGCAAGTTACATCACCCATCATTGCAAATCTATGGATAATACTTATCTTTACAAGGAATAATCTACAAAATGTCAAAACATATACATCACAGCTTATAATTAGGTACTTTATTTTTTTCTCATTGCAAATCAGAGCAGCACTACTTAGTCGTGTTATGACAGCATTTGCTAAAAGAGAATCTTTTCCCCCTGGAAGCCTTTTTCCTTATTACTTAATTATCTATTAGTTGCTCAACTGCAGGGGTTTTCAAACACTTTACTACAGATGTTAAAAAAGATTAAAAATATACAGTATAGTAACAAGGGACTATCAATATACTCTGTAAATTAATTAAATTTCTGTTCTAGCACATCATTTATTCCAAAGCATTAATGTCTCAAAGGAGCCCATTCTCTTTTATTGCCATCTCACTGCCTGATGAGTGAACTATGTGAAAATAAGTCTCTAATAGCATTATACTTGATGAAATATTAAGTTTAAAAAGTACTGCGCCTTATCAGAAGAAAAAGAATCAAAAGTAACATGAGCTAAACTTGAGAACAAAGCTAACTATAGCAAGTTTATTACAATGTATGCCACAGTTTAAAAGAATGGGATAATTTAATTTATGCAGGGGTATGCTAAATCTATTCAGTTTCTGTATAAATATTGTTTTACTAATCACCATGCAGTGATATGTTCAGTTGGACGTGTCTTTGTAATTAATAGTTACACCTTTAAATCCTCAATTAAATTATCAGTTTGTGAAATGTTAAAAATCTATTGATTTCTAGGAACAGGGCTATTGTATATACTTAGCCTACATTTTACGTAATTAAATATTAAAAAGCATAGCCAGTCTGTATCATAGCAAGAATCTATTAAATTCGATTAAAACAAACTATTAGGCACTATAAAGACTTACTACATTTACACTTTAGTTTTATTTTATTTTATTTTATTTATTTATTAACATTTCTTATATATCGCACTATTCGACATCAACGCGGTTTACATGGAACAGAAACATCCGACAAGTTGCATATGTCTGGTCATTACAATTAACAGGATATGGAACTTGGATAACAGGGTAAACTATATACATAAGAAGTGTAGCGAGAAAAGGATACTGTTTGGTGTTTTACATTGTTGGGGACACATTTTCTCCGATAGAAGAACAAGCACAATAGAAATTCTATTTAAATAGAATTTTGGTTATATGTATAATTCTATATATACCCCTGGAGTCATGTAAAATGCTCGGCTTCTGTTTCTTTCAAATTATCCCGCTCTGATTCACATTATACTTCTTACACCATCTTCAATATGTATTAGCAGAACTCATTAGACTGAAATTTAATAATGCAAACATCAGGTGGATTTCAAGAGCCTCCATTATCATCACAAGATGGATTGCTTATACATAGCTCTTGGGCCAACTGGGCACAATTTAGATCAATTTAGATTCAATAAACAACCATGCTTGGATTTGATTTATCTATTATACTAGGCTAGTTTGTTCTTTCTTACCAATTTGTTGCTTTAAAGGAACAATTCATTGGAATTTTTAAAATACAGAAATAAGACTGGTCACTTAAGAAGAAATCACAAACAATTGAAAGGCTATGTAATTATTACTAAAATATATGTTTCCCAAGACTATGGTAGGTAAATAAATATTTTCTTCCACATAAAAGGCAATCTGTTACCTATTAAGTTTTAGTTCTATTGAAAATCAAATATGATCTTTATGTGGTCTACAAGCAAAAATCCAGATGAAGCCCCATCAAGAAAATATGGTCACATTTCCTTTTTCAGCTCTTGCAATCTGCATGATGACCGAGGAAGCAAAGATGAGGAATAATTTTACTATTACTCAATCATGCCAGGTATTTAGGATATGAAGTGGCTTTTCTAATGGCCTAGAAAATAGCAACAAAACTTGTAGCAGAATACAGGAGATTCTTACTCATAAACTTACCTCCCAGGAGCTGGGCCCTAAATAAGAAATGAGCTCATGCCTCTTTCTGCTTTTATATTGTAGCCTGTCCTAGCTTTCTGAAGATCCTTTGGACCGATTGGGTCATATAGAAGGCACCCACTGATTGGTTCTCTGCAACTATATTTATCCTGGAACTCCCAGTCATCATTGTCCTCAGATAGATCCCTTATGGGAGATCTGAGTGTCATGTTTTCTGCTGATCGATAGTTTCTGACCATTGCTGATCTAGAACTAGATGTGAGGTTCCACCACCAACCTTTGGGTGGATCTGCTTCTAGGAAGACTTTGTAATAAAGTAAACTTCCAACTTACCACCAGGATGTGTTTTTATGGTTCTCCTGGTAGGTTTAATCATTCCTACCTGCACTATGGTTCCCATTTCCTTTAGGGGCCACCTTGCTTGAGACCATTTCCTGTGCTGATACGCATATATACTTAGACTTCCATTACTAAAGCTTTGTCCTCCACCTCTCTAGCGTGTTCTTCTGTGTTAGCTGACTTCAACGAGTTCCTTTTTCTCTTTGAATCCAGATTTCATGCTGTGATCCTGTTGTTCATCAAACCCAGACTCCCTGCTGTGCTCCTCCCATTCTCCAGACCCTGATTTCCTGCTGTGCTCTTGCTGTGATCTGTCCCAGTCTACAAAGAGAACCTATTGCTGTTGGTGTGTTCTGCTGTACCCGTCTTTGTAATAATGATTCTGCTGTATCCAGTATTACACCTTGAGGTGCTGACTTTGTACATCAAGACCTGGTGGTTACTAGCACCTGAGAGTTCAACCCAAAGGGAAAGAAATATCTTTAAAAAAAAGTCCATGATCTCCATTTTCCAGTGCCAGGGATGTCCCTTCCTATAGTTCATCTCGCCTCATTTTCAAACTTCAGCCAGTTCCTTATCACAGAATACCACCTACCAGCAAGAATCACACCAGTAATTCCACCACTGAAAAACCACACAGGTCTATAAGACTAGAAAAAAGAGATTAACTGGGTCGTCTACTTGAAGTCTACTGAGCAGAAAATCATAACCTGGAGCATGGAATTTGTAATTCTTAAAGGTACATGAATTATAAGATATTTGGAACTGTGATTAAAGAACTATGAACTGTCCCTCCTTCTTGCATTAAGGAGATCTGTACTGTGAATAGAATCCCTGTGGAGGAGAAAACCAGTATATCTGTGCTGTCATTCCTGCATTGAAATAAAGTTTAGTCTGGTGTATCAGTAAAATTTTGTTGGTATATTATTGTCACAAGATTTTACTTGGACTCAAATCTAAGCAGTAATCCAATAATAAAAACACTAAATAGAAAATATATAATAGATTGCTTGAGGCTATGATACTTATCTACATGTTATTTTTACCTTGCTTGCGTTATAGCACTTTGGCGCTACGAGCAAGTTCTGAAAGATCTAAGAGAATAACAATCAAATTATTTCTTTTTCAGGGGTTCTGTCCTATCCTGGTTTTCCTCCCACTGCACTTTTAACATATGTTTTGGTGGATCCTCCTCTACTGCTATCCCCCTTTTAGTCAGTGTACCCCAGGGCTCTGTCTTGGGACCTCTCCTTTTCTCTCTCTACGTTCAGTTCCTTGGTGCACTCATGTCCTCCCATGGTTTTCAGTACCATCTCTATGCTGACTACTCTCAGATCTACCTCTTTGCACCTGAAATCTCTCTGGGAATCCAGCCCTGGCTCTCTGCCTGCTTATCAGAAATTAGTGCCTGGATGTCTCACTGCCATCTGAAATTGAATATGGCAAAAACCGAGCTCGTTATCTTTCCCCTAAGCCCACCTCCCTCACTTCCTCCTTTCTCTATTTCTGTAGATAACACTCTACTCCTCCCTGTTTTTCGGCTCTCAACCTTGAGGTCATCTTTGACTCCTCCCTCTCCTTCGCCACACACATCCCACAGATAGCTAAAACTTGTTGTTTCTTTCTCTATAACACTGGCAAAATTTGACCCTTCCATTCAGAACATACTACTAAGACCATTATCTATTCTCTAGTCACCTCCTGTCTAGACTATTGCAACCTTCTCTTCATTGGCCTTCCTCTGAATCATCTCTCCCCACTTCAATCTGTTCAAAACTCAGTTGCATGGCTGATTTTCTGCCAATGTTGCTATGCTCATGTCACCCCTCTTCTCAAATCACTTCATTGGCTCCGTATCAGTTTCCGCATCCTGTTCAAACTTCTACTACTGACCTACAAAAGTGCCTTCATTCGGTTGCTCCTCACTACATTTCCTCTCTTATCTCTCCTTACACCCCTCCTCGGGAACTCCGCTCTTCTGGCAGATCCCTTATATCTGTGCCCTTCTCTTCCACTACCAACTCCAGACTTCCATCTTTCCACCATGCTGCTCCTTATGCCTGGAACAAACTACCCGAGTCAGAATATCAGGCTTCGTCTCTGCCTTTTCAAATCCAGGCTTAAAACTCATCGAGGCTGCTTTTGAATCTTGATCCACATAGTCTTCAGCTCTTCAACTATGTGTTTCCTTACCATTTCCCTAGACATATCCTAGTCCCCAGCTGTTATGTTGTCTGTCTTGACTAGACTGTAAGCTCGAATGAGCAGGGAATGTCTCTGTATGTGTCTCTGTACAGCACTGCGTACACCTTGTAGTGCTATACAAATGATCAGTAGTAGTAGTAAGATCTGGAGAATCATTCCAGATGTAACAACATGAGGATCCATGGTCTACTGAAGCCAGTAAAAGCAGAGGACTGTGTGGAGATTGTACAAAGTATTGTCAGATAATCCTTGTCAGCGACCAGGGTGAACCGAAGGGGAAAGTAGTAAAGATTGATAGAGCCCATAGAAGCCTGCAGCTGCGAAGGGACAAATGGCCCTGGGACATAATTGTCTGCATCCATGACTTCTGCCTCAAAGAGGCGATCATGGGGATAGCAAGGAAAATGGGTCAGACAGTATGGCGCAGAGAGAGAGTGGAGCTTTTCCAGCTCCTGTTGGCAGTCATTGTACAAATACAATGCAAGTTCAGAGATGTTACCTCCTACATGCAGTAGCAGGAGATCACGTATAAGTGGCAATTCGCATTTGCCCTGCTGGTGACAGTGCAAGGTGAATCCAGGAGAGCTTGGACTCCAGCAGAAGCCTGGGGCTGTTGAAAAATATGAGATGCAGAGACTTGCCTAAGGAGGCTCAGCACATCGTGGAAGGACAGCAGGAGAATTGTGAGGTCGCCAAATGGATCCGTGTGGGTTGATAGAGTGGAGAACATTGACTAAGGACTGAAAAGCTAGTATCAACAAGACCCTGATGTTTGGTCTTCTATACATGAGGGAGTGAGTTGGGAATAAGTGGAATGTCTGAAGTGTGGTAAGTATGTCAATAGAGCTGGAACAATGATGGTGAATGGTGTGTATGAGTGGGGTGGCATGTTGAATGGTGGGGCTGGTATGAGAGCTCAGGTGATGTGTCAACTTCCTGAGTATGTGTGTGTGGAGATGTGGTCTTGGATTGGGGTGTGGGTGAAAATGAATTGGAGGGAGGTAGACAAAGGGCTATGGGGATATAGGGCTCGATATTCAGTTGGGCAGGGTATGCGCCCCTATGGTGCAAAGACCTGCCCATTGACCATTAACCCTGGACATTACTGGGGTCATAAGTGGCCCCGGCATTGAATATCTGGGAATCTCCACACACACCGCAGTAGTTAACTGGGCAGCAGCGATACTGCGTGCTGCCCCGTTAGCTCCTGCGCCTTAAAGATAGATGCAGGTCACTAACCGGGCAGCATGCAATATCTCTGCTGTCCGGGTAGCGACAGTCTCTGCCTCTGCTTCAGAATGCCCCCAACATGTCCCGATGCTAACTAGACAGCATCGGGGCGCACAGGGGAGTTAGAAGGGGATATTCAATGGCACTAACCATGTAAGTGCTATTGACTATCCCCATTTAAGGCATTTACACAGTTTACTAGGCTGTAAACAGGGTAAATGGCTTTCGAAAATCGGGCCCATAGGCTATGGGTGCTTCTAGACTTGGGCCAGTGTAATTTACTAAGTAATGGAGTAATTGCCGAATGTTTAGAGGCACCAAAAATTAACCTAGCTGCCATATTTTGACACAGTAACATAGTAAATGATGGCAGATAAAGACCAGTATGGTCCATCTAGTCTGCCCATTAAGATGGCAAGAGTAGGTGCACCTGCCGCTCCGTGCAGGCCACCCCTTCCCATGTCTTTGTTTTAGGGGTGAACCCACTGCTCCGTGTAGGACACCCCTGTATGTTGAGAAATTAGTTAGTTAAGTTTATTTTGATTTTATCCTGTTGCTCTAAAGGGATCCACTGTGTCTGTCCCATTCCATTTTGAATTCTTTCACTGTATTTGCCCCCAACCGACATAATTCTAATCTTTTCATCTGTTGTTGAGAACAGTTTATCAAAACTAAATTACTATAATCTAAACAAGCCAACGCCATACTTTGTATTACAATACAAAAATATTTTAGAGCAAAAAAGGGTCGAAGCCATTTAAGTTGTCTCATCTTAAAAAAAAGATTTTGAAATAATTGAATTAACATGCACTTCCAAGGTCAAATCTTTATCTAACAGTACTCCTAACACTCGAATCACAGATTTTCTTATGAAATTCAAATGGCTTATAACTTCTATCAATGGACTAGGAATTGACTTGCCATTATTAAAACATTACACAATGGACTAGGAATTGACTTTCATCTTAGTTACATTGAGCTGAAGACGAAGGAGCTGAGGCACTCACAGGAACGGGGAGAGCAGCGGCTGCCATCGAAGGGTGTGAACGGGAGCTCCTCCTCACCTCCAGAGCCTGCCAATCATCAGCCCTTCACAACGGCTTTAAAACCGCCGCTTCTGAGGCACTCACAGGAACGGGGAGAGCAGCGGCTGCCATCGGAGGGTGTGAACGGGAGCTCCTCCTCACCTCCAGAGCCTGCCAATCATCAGCCCTTCACAACGGCTTTAAAACCGCCGCTTCTGAGGCGCTCACAGGAACGGGGAGAGCAGCGGCTGCCATCGGAGGGTGTGAACGGGAGCTCCTCCTCATCTCCAGAGCCTGCCAATCATCAGCCCTTCAGAACGGCTTTAAAACCGCCGCTTCTGAGGCACTCACAGGAACGGGGAGAGCAGCGGCTGCCATCGAAGGGTGTGAACGGGAGCTCCTCCTCACCTCCAGAGCCTGCCAATCATCAGCCCTTCACAACGGCTTTAAAACCGCCGCTTCTGAGGCACTCACAGGAACGGGGAGAGCAGCGGCTGCCATCGAAGGGTGTGAACGGGAGCTCCTCCTCACCTCCAGAGCCTGCCAATCATCAGCCCTTCACAATGGCTTTAAAACCGCCGCTTCTGAGGCGCTCACAGGAACGGGGAGAGCAGCGGCTGCCATCGAAGGGTGTGAACGGGAGCTCCTCCTCACCTCCAGAGCCTGCCAATCATCAGCCCTTCAGAACGGCTTTAAAACCGCCGCTTCTGAGGCGCTCACAGGAACGGGGAGAGCAGCGGCTGCCATCGGAGGGTGTGAACGGGAGCTCCTCCTCACCTCCAGAGCCTGCCAATCATCAGCCCTTCAGAACGGCTTTAAAACCGCCGCTTCTGAGGCACTCACAGAAACGGGGAGAGCAGCGGCTGCCATCGGAGGGTGTGAACGGGAGCTCCTCCTCACCTCCAGAGCCTGCCAATCATCAGCCCTTCAGAACGGCTTTAAAACCGCCGCTTCTGAGGCACTCACAGGAACGGGGAGAGCAGCGGCTGCCATCGGAGGGTGTGAACGGGAGCTCCTCCTCACCTCCAGAGCCTGCCAATCATCAGCCCTTCAGAATGGCTTTAAAACCGCCGCTTCTGAGGCACTCACAGGAACAGGGAGAGCAGCGGCTGCCATCGGAGGGTGTGAACGGGAGCTCCTCCTCACCTCCAGAGCCTGCCAATCATCAGCCCTTCAGAACGGCTTTAAAACCGCCGCTTCTGAGGCGCTCACAGGAACGGGGAGAGCAGCGGCTGCCATCGGAGGGTGTGAACGGGAGCTCCTCCTCACCTCCAGAGCCTGCCAATCATCAGCCCTTCACAACGGCTTTAAAACCGCCGCTTCTGAGGCACTCACAGGAACGGGGAGAGCAGCGGCTGCCATCGGAGGGTGTGAACGGGAGCTCCTCCTCACCTCCAGAGCCTGCCAATCATCAGCCCTTCAGAATGGCTTTAAAACCGCCGCTTCTGAGGCGTGCCCTCACCTGAGGGCCTCGCCAGAGGGCCCTTTGGCGTGGCCCTTAGTTGTGAGACCGTGGCGAAAGAACAAAAACATAAAACAAACAGCCTTGATCACAACTGTGTTTCCGGTATCCTGTGGATGAAACCTGCTGTTTCCTCCCCTCTTGTTTTCTCCTATCTCTGTTGACTGTCACTGTATCTCTTATTTCTTTCCTATCTTATAAATGGCATTCTTTTCATGTTTTCTGTAATACTGATATATTATTGTAAACCGCTCTGATGCTTTGGCCTGGGAGGTATATCAAATGTAACATGAAGATTAAAGATGTGCCCACCTGTTCAACAAAGAGAGGGTATAATTTAACAGTGAATAATGACTCATTGAGTGCATAGGAAAGGATAGCAACACTAAAATATCATCTGCATATTTATCTTGAAATTAATATTGAAAGGCTGACGATTGTTAATATATATGGCCCAAATAGTAATCGGGGTGATTTTTTTTGGGAGGGTAGAAGCTCAGGTAATGTAGATGGGGCATAGAGAGCTGCTTGTGGGAGGGGTATTGAATATTATGTTGACCCCCAAATCTAAATAACTCCAAGAGGAGAGAGGGGAGGATGGAAGGATAGGGTTAAGTTCAAAGGCCTCCCGAAGGAGGGAGGTTTAATTGATATATAGAGAAATTAACACCTTTCTACAAAGAATTATTTGTACTACTCTGCCCCACATAACACATACTCGAGGATCGATTTCTTTCTGGTAGAGAAGGGAAGTATGGCCAATATGGAGAAGACGGGGATAGGAGTGTCATGATCTAACCACGCACAAGCATGGATGGTGTTCAGGCGAGGGGCAATGGGGGGGGGGGGTGAAGTCTCTGACAGATTAATGATAGTTTGATACCTAGATTGTGGTGTACATTGAAGAGGATATCAAAGAATATTTTGCTAATGATGGGGGGTGGTGGGTTAGGGGACATGGGCGGGTGGGTGGAATGCATTTAAAGTTGTCATAAGGAGGACATTAATGATGCTGCGGGTGCACAAGAAAAAAAGCTAAAAATAAAGTGAGGGAGGAAAATCAGAAAAGAATACAGAAGATGGTAGAGGCTGACAAACAGGCTCCATTGAGGGCCAGACACTTGCAATGTCTGGGCAGAAGGGTAAATTGACAGTGCATCCAGCAGAGGAGATCCATTTTAAATTGACAGTGTATCCAGCAGAGGAGATCCATTTTAAATTGAGAGTGCATCTAGCAGAGGAGATCCATTTTAAAAGCTAAGAAGACCTTTGCCGAGCATGACAAGGCTGGCAGGTTGTTGGCTGCCAGACTGAAGAGATGAGTGCAGTTGCCCAGATTTGGGGGGGGGGGGGGAGAGGATCAGGAATTGAAAATTGTAGATGAATCCATGAAGATGAGGGAGAAATTCAAGTAATTTTATCAGAAGCTCTATGCCAAGAGAGCTGAGGTGAGAAAGGAAGATATGGAGAGTTACATAGATGGTAGAAGTGGTAGAGATGAGGACAGTATCTGAATTCAAAAAAGCATGGGACAAACATAGAGCATCTCTAAAGGAAAAGAGGGGACTATTGTAGTAGTCGATATAGAAGGGCAGACTAGATAGGCCATGTGGTCTTTTTCTGCCGTCATGTTTCTATGTTTCTACATCAATTCTGTCAACAGGGGAACTCTAAGGGATGACGATAGGAGGGATCTGAATAAAGAAATCACTGCACAGAAGGCATGGGAGGCAATTAGGACACAAGGTGAGAAAGGCCCCTGACTTAGTTAGCCTGTAAGAAAAATTCTATTGAAAATTAGGGGAAGGGGTGCTTTTGGGTACCTTAGTGGATTAATATAATAGGGCTCTGGTGGGGAAGAGACTAGCTGAAACCATAGGATAGGTGGGTATAACCATTCTCCAATAGGAAGGTAGAGACCCACTGCTTTGTGGCTCATATTGGTAGATTTTCCTAATCATTTTAGATGCAAAAATATTGGCTAGGATTCTGGCTGTACACTTGAATAGAATGATATTGAAACTAATCCATCCAGAACAAGCAGGCTTTATGCAAGGGATGCAAGTAAATGATAATATTCGAATAGTCTTGAACTTGATGCAGAGGATCAAAGCAATACACATGAACCCAAAAGGCTTACATCAGGGTAAATGGAGTGTATGCAGTTCTTCATGTGGGGGGAGGGGGGGCAGGCGGGGTACAAGGCAGAGCATAGAGTCTTCTGGTGGAACTGGTAAACTGCTATGAGAGGTAAATCCAAAATGGCGCTCTTCATTTTATTTCTTTTTATTCTATGCTTGAACGCTGATGTGCTGGTGGTGATTTTGTTTTGAATCTTTACATATTCCCTGAAGAAACCCTTTAGTGAGTGAAACCATAGTCATAGGAATAAAGACATCAATGTAGCTGGCAAATGCACAACAATAATGGAATTTGAGCATTTAACAACATTGAACACTCGTCAATGGGAAAGGAGAGGCATCGTATTGTTTTCCTTCAAAGAGGATACATTTTTATTGTGAAGAATTCCATCAAAGGACAAGCATTTATTGCTAAGATAAGTGTGAACAGAGTTGTATTTTTAATTGCACTGTGGAACACTAAAAAATTAAAAATAGCAGGAGGCAGAGCGATGATGATGGTATGAGTTTTTCTGGTCTCACATGATTGGGCCATAGAGGTAATGTTGAGCTCTCCTTTCTACACCAAAAAAAATTTCTTTAGCTTATATAGTGATGAGGAATTCAGCTACTATTATCACATACTGGCACATTGATGATAGTGTGAATTCATTATAGCAATGCAAGAATTAAAAAATAGATACAACAAGAGAATTTAAGCTATGTGAAAGAAATTAAGAAATGGGAAAAAATGAAAAATATCAAAGATTTATGAAATAAGAACATTGAAAAAGACAGCAATTTGTCACATATGATTATTATACGTAATTTTATGAAAGCCATCTTGTGTGCGCATATTGCAACATATGCGTTAGAATTACTATAAAATTATCCTCCTATTGTTAAACATGTTCTCTTTTCAAGATTAATTCTCGATGTAATTTGAAAAATGTATAAAAAAAGAATAACCACCCCCCCTCCCATATGATGCTAAAATGTGTGGTAAAACATTTCCCCAATAGAATAGCCAAGGTATTAGCATGTACACAAATCTACAAATGCAATGACTAAACTGTGTGAGAATTTTACATAGCACTGGGAAAGCTAACTAGTGCATGCATGCTAAACTGAATATGCTCATTTCTTTTTCCTTCCTAGCTGTAGCTTCAAGCTTCAAAACTAAATCATAAAAAGACTGACACACAGGGTTGTTTGTGAGCACAAAGAGAAGGTTAAAGAGAACAGAGAGCTCCAAGACAGACCAAGTAGATGAAACTACGTCTTCCTGCTCATTTGTCTTCTGTGTCTTGAAACAGCAATGTGAAAGAATAAAGTTGGTAAGAGAAGAGAGAATGTAAGATGGTAACCCAAGAAGGAAACTGGCAGCACTGACCATTGCCACTTCTACAAGTAGCCTGTAATATAGACTCACAACAGCTGGATGAGAGTCTTGCAGAGCCAAAAGCCGAAAGACAAAAGCCATGCACTCAACTGGTGAGATCAAAGAAGCTTTTGAGAACCTGACTGCTATTTGTTCTTATGCTTCAGAATGTCTACTGTGATCTTTGGTCATACAAACAATGCCATCGACAACAAGGGCCCTGTACTCTGTTAATTCACTGCTTCTATTTGTGTTGTATAAATAAATGCAGATACATTTTTAAGTGCTCAAGTGTGGACTGAAGTTTCCATCTCTCTCATCTTCTCTGTCAGTCTTGCCCTCTCTCTTCCTTGTCCCCTGCTCCATATTTCCCATAACTCCTGTTACGGTAGCAACATTACCTCCACAGTGCCCCCAGCTATGCCATATACTTCCCCTTCACACCAGGTAGGGACATTCACTTACCCCAAATACTGAGGGCATCTGTATTTAACAGTTCACGCTCTATGAGCACATTGTAGTGATGGAGTCCAGGCTGGTCACAGCCTCAAGGGTGCTCTGTATGGATGAGTGGCCTAGTGGTTGGGGCAAGGTACCACAGCCCGGAAGGTCAGTGGTTCAAATCCCACTAGAGAACAGCAACCTTGGGCCAGAAGGACTGGGGTTTCTAGTCCCACAGGTGCTCCTTGTAGTCTTGGGCAAGCCACTTAACCCTCCATTACCCATGTTCCCTGTAAGTATTAGTGTATGTGTCTCATATCCCCTCATGTTAAATATATCCCCAATTGTGTTGTGACCACTTTGATTGAAGGATAAGGTGGTATACAAAACTATCTAAATAAATAAAATTATGAAGAAATCAAGGGCTCATATGAGTAGCCCCAGTGTGAACAGAGAATCAGTTGGAGGGAGCAGCCTAAGACAGTGATACCAGCCCTGTTTGTAAGTAGAACAGCAAGAAAATAGTCTGGGAAAGACTCAAAGCTTTCCAAAGAGAGATTAGTAGTCAAACAAAAAGACCTTTACATACCTAAAGGTTAGAACAGTAGGCTGAGAACTAGGGAATAAGAAAAAAACAAACTTGCTATCACTCAAACATTCAGACTACAATTTAAATAGGAGGAAAAAGACCTCAGTGTTACAAAAGCCTTCAAATACTAGGCTTTAAATGTGCTTATGGCCATGCTGTGGCCCCTCAATGTACACATCAAGGGTCCAAATAAACTTCCTAAGCATGTCATCCAAATTTTTTAATCATAATTATAGAGTCACTTAATTATATTATTTATTTAGCAGGATTTATATACCGCCTTTCACTGGGTCAAAGTGGTCTACATAAAACAACGGTTTAAATACATAGAACAAATTAACTTACAGTAGTGGCCAAAAAATTAAGGCAGAGTCCAAAATATCTGAATTTTATTAGAAAAGTACGTGTTATTGTCACTTTCATGGCCAAAAGCTTTAAGAACCAAAGATATATATGTCATTTTCAAAGTTTTATTCAGGAAACAATATATGTGTCAATATTTGATAGGGTGTCCATGATTTTTCAGCACAGCCTGGATTCTTGTAGGCATACTGTTAACTAACGTTTTACAGTATGCCGGAGTGATTTTGTTGACCCATACATGCTTGAGTATGTCCTTTAAAACTGCTTCTGAAGTTGGACGGTGTGCTGTCACCTTTTTCTTCATAAGATTCCAACAGTTTTCAATTACATTGAGACCCGGAGAGTTTGATGGCCAACTTCATAGCAGTTCGATTTTGTTGTCCACTAACCATTTTTTGACTGTTTTTGCAGTGTGGCACGGTGCCGAGTCCTGCTGAAATATAGCTGTGCCAGAAACATTCATGTGTATTTTAACTTTACTATTCAGCACGGATATGTATTTTGCAGCATTTACTCTTTCACCTTTCTCAAAAATGTGCAGGCCACATCGTCCATTCGCCGAGATACCACCCCATACTATGACAGTCTTGATCGTGTACTTTGGATTTAGTCTCTCGCCTGCTGGTTGATAGATGTAGTTGTAACCACTCCCATGTACTTGCTGAAATGTACTTTCACCTGTGAACATTACCCTCTCCCACCATTCAGCAGATTTGTCTTTCACCTTGCTACAAAACTGTATGCGGGCAGCAATTTGTTTCCTGGTCATCATAGGCTTCTTGGCAGGTCTTCTGGCCACGAGTCTGAATTCATCCACAAGCCTTCGTTGGACAGATCTGGCACTTATCTTTATTCCTCGATCATTAGCTAACTGAGCCACACGTTGAGATGAAGTATGTGGACTAGATGTAATAATGCTTTTGAGGAATCGATCATCTAGTCCAGTAGTTATCCGTCTGCGCCCACATTTCGAACGACGTGTATGGCCACCTGATTTCAGAACATTCTGAACTGCACACCTTGATATATGCAAATATTTTGCAATAGCATATTGCAAATATCCTTCAGCATGGAGTGTGACAACTTGTCCCTTTACAAAGTCATTAATATCGCACTTTCTACCCACCTTGATTGTATATTTTACATGTAACTTTCAATCTTTTCCTAGTTGTAAAACTTCAAAACTTCATCCAAGAAACCTGCTACAGAGTGTAAGAAACTAAAATGGACGCCAGACGCATGGTGTGACTAATCGCCATGCTGATTAAATAAGTAAGCACGTGTGACATCTCCACAGTACATTATTTAATAATAAATTGTAGAAAAAGATACCTGCCTTAAGGTTTTGGCCACTACTGTATGTACAAAGAACAGGCAACTTATATACATGAAGAGTGAATGTGCATTTGGTTGGGTATCTCCTTCCACAATGATTTTATGTTCCAAATTCAATTTCAATTCCAATTCAAATTCCCTCTCTACTCTGATGTTATCGGCGAAGTGTCAAGCATTTTGCCCATGGCTGCATCAGGGAGTGGAGTCAACAAGATAGCATCAGAGGATTTAACATCAAGGAGTTACTCATAACACTTTTAGGAAGAATATATTACAACATTTATAAACAACCAATATGATGACTGAAACAAACCATACTATATTCCTACAACACCACCTTATATATAGTCAAGGTCTCAAAGATTCTAGCTACAGATGGTTCCTAAGTAGATCAACTATTCTATACCTCTGCAAAGAGAGCCCACATCCAGGCTACTACTAAAATAACAATACTGTTAATCTAAGGGTCTTTATTCATTCACCCTTCTCCTAACCGTATAAATTTGTATACAAAGCTCATCTATATCCCATTATTTTCAATACTACCGGGAACGCTGCACCTGCGATCTTTAAGTATTATTCGATACACTACATCTCATATATGTAGTCTGAATGTCTGAGTGATAGCAAGTTTGTTTTTTCTTGTATATGAGCTACTGTGGGCTAAACTAGAAAGAGGGAAAGAGAAATCCATTTGCATTGGCGTGATAACAGAAGACATACACAGCATTTCCAGGAAAGGGGACATACCCCTGATAGATGATTTCAATATGCCAGATGTCATCTAGAAGTAAGGAGATCCTGGATTCTCTACAGGGAGAACTATTCAGGCAACTGGTAACAGAACCCACACGTGAAGGGGCCATACTGGACTTGGAGCTTACCAATGGTGAAAATGTTTCTGATGTCATAGTGGGAGATCATTTTGCATCCAGTGATCACCAGATGGTGTGGTTCAGTATTAGGACTAGGGCTAATAAAATCCATTCAAAAGCAAGGGTCTTAGATTATAGAAAAACTAACTTTGCCAAGATGGACCAATACCTCAAGGAGTCGTTAGTGGGATGGGAACATCTGGAGGACATTGAAAAACAGTGGGCAAAACTGAAAGGGGATATTTTAAGGGCAAACCAACCTTTCTGTTAGAATGGTAAATAAAGGTAAAAGGAAAAGAGGCCGCTATGGTTCTCAAAAGAAGTAGCTGAAAAGGTGAAGAAAAAGAGGGAGGCCTTCTTAAAATAAAAGAGATCACAGAGAGAGGAAGACAGGCATCTATATTTGGAAAAACTTAGAGAAAATAGCAAAGTAGTCAGCAAAGCAAAGATACAAAAAGAAGAAGAAATAGCCAATGCAATAAAATGCGAGGATAAGACCTTTTCAGATATTGTAGTGAGAGGAGGAAGGGAAAAGTGGTATTGTCAGATTCAAGAGTGAAGGGGAGGAATATGTAGAATCTGATAAGGATAAAGCACAGTTACTTACCTGTAACAGGTGATCTCTGGGAACAGCAGGACTAAGTCTTCACATATGGGTACGTCGGTACCGATGGAGCCTGCGCGGGAACGCTCCCCAGCGTCCAATCAGAAAGCTTTTGGGAGCATCCCTCAGCACCTGCGTGCTGCCTTCCCGCCTTTCCAACTGTCTCTCCTCAGTTGAGTTTTATAGCTGAGACAAAGAGAGAGAAAGAGGAAAGGAAGATAGAGAGATACAACTCCTAGGGGAGGTGGGTGGGTTGTGAAGACTTATTCCTGCTGTTCCCAGAGATCACCTGTTACAGGTAAGTAACTGTGCTATCTCCAGGAACAAGCAGGAATGAGTCTTCACATATGGGGACTCCCAAGCTAAGATGCCTGGAGTCCTAGCATGGTGAGGATTGGAACATGCTACACCTCATATGGCCAGGCATCCTGAGGATGGAGGGTAGGAGTTGAAAGGAGAGGAGCTGTGGAAAAACAGCTAACCTAAGGACTACAGAGTAGGAGTCCTTGCATGTATGATAATTATCATGAAAAATATTGAAATGAACAATCACAATATGGACCTCACCTACTGGGTTGCAGGAAGTAGAGAGGTTGATGGAGTCTACTGGAGGTCCAGTAGAGGAATCTTCAAGGTGACCTCATTGAAGGGAAGGTGAAGGTCCCAATCTGGAATTGACAGGTGACCCAGGTGACAACTGGGGTAGTAGAAAAAACGGCAGGTCTTTAGTGGAAGCTTTATGGAAAAAGCTGGGAACTCTTTTGGCTACAGAGTTACTAACATTTAGGAGCAAAAGAGGAAGACTGACCGATTTGGATGAACTAGCCCAGTCCTGGAGGGAAGAAGGGGTATGGGAAAAACCCGTATTCACAAGGAGGACAGATGTCTGAAGGGTTGAAACCTCAGATCTACTGAAGATCCACCCTGTCTTTCCTAACTGGTGAGAGATGGGAAAGATATTGAAGCATGGAGCTTCAGGGATACCTAAATCTAGGGTTAAAGTAAGAGCTGTCAGTACCACAGTAGTGGTTGTGTGCATAATACCCTAGACATACTGAGGGACAGTATGAACATATGCCAGCCCATTGTCTGGAACCTATAGGAAGGTAAAAGCCTTTATAAGCATAGACAGTGAGAGAGATACGTATGTAAATACATATCTACCTATAGGGAAGCATTTTGACAGATACACATATATAGGGAGATATATATATATATATGTGTATATGTATATATATATAGGGGTATATATATATATATATGTCTATAGTGAGATCTGGAGGGGCATAACATATGCACACGCAGCTTACAGACATATATATCTATAGAGAAGTATACAGAGATATATACATACATGAATATATATGTCTAAGATAAATGTCTGCAACTAAGCAGATAAAGATATGTTCATAAGAACATTCACATTGGAGATGTGAAAGAGAAAGATTCATCTAATAACAAGAAGGTGGAACCTACTTGATAAGAGATATAGAGAATCTATTCCCCCTGGCTAAGATGACGCAGGAATGCTATCCAGTGAAATAACCAGGATGGTTGCGTGAATTACAGAGGATAATATCAGTCTGTAAACAGCAAGTCCTGAGTCCTGTAGAACTCTCACATGGTAAATGGACAGAAAACGCATAGGATGAGATACCAGGTTGACCCACTGGAGGGACAGAAGGGGTATCATGCGTTATTAGTTAAATATGTGCTGTCCATGGAGGATTAGGATACCATGAGGATAAGCTGTAAGGAAAAAAGAGCATATTCCTTGTAGGAGATGGATAACTCTTTAGACCTATACGCGGAGAAGGCTTATATCCTTTGTACGAAAAGGAGATAGTAGGGAGTGAAGAACCTTCACAGTCATGGGGGATGACTGAGGAAGCCTTTTTCGACCATGATGGATAGTCATTAGAGAAAAAACTCCATGCTCTCTCGCAAGGGCCCATAGTGGAAAGCTTCTCTGTAGGATTGCAGAGAGCATTATGCAGGAGAATTGGGAGATAGAACTAGCTGATGGAAAAAAACCAGCAGCGAAGTAAACTATGCTGCCAAACCCAAAGGATTGTAATGGCAAGGATAGAAGGTAGTGTTAGAAGCCTGAAGTGATAAGGATTTCCCAAGAAAGATGTAAGTACTGTCTTGGAATCACTACTAAGGCCAGACCGAAAAGTGGTGGAAGACAAGACTGGAACTTGTGGAAAAGTACCAGTAGTCAATCACTGGAACTCCTGCATGGGCAGCTACTGAATAGGACAGCAGAGAGAATCTTTCTGTGTTAAACAGAGACTGAAGAAGGGGAGAATCTTGTCCCTGTCTGATGAGCTGCCCAGAGAAAAGAAGGGAGTTCACCCCAGAGAAAAACTCCCCAGTGGAAAGAAAGACAAGAAGTCTTTCAGTGGTATGGTACCCCTCTTACAGGGGAAAAACCTGGAGGAGAGGGTAGAGATACAAGAGCTGAAAAAATGGCTTACCATATGGTAAGTCCCCGGAAGGGAAAAATTCATGTTGGTACAGAAAAACTATCATGTGATAGTTGTTAAACCTCTGTTCTTGTCAGGAAAAAGAGGAAAAACCTGTGACCTATAGACATGAATAGCCTGACAGCTCAGCATACCGAAGAGCAAAAGGATGTCCTGAGAATAGGAATCCCTGTGTAGAGTTTTGAATGAAAAAACAGTGAAAAACTTCTATTGAAAAGAAGATAACTTTAGGTTATAAAGAGATTAATCAGAACCCCATGGTTGCTGTGTTTATTCAGCCTGGCTAGAGTTTGGATTCTTCAGACCAGGACGAGGCTTCCCATGCTTGGGAGCATCTGAATGATGGGCAGGAGAAGAGTAAAACTTCTTTCTCCTAGGGAAAGAAGGTTTGGTAGGGCATTTCCTACCTACTGGGGAAGGAGAAGGTTTAGGATTGCCTTCAGAAACAGGAAAGTCAGTGGAGCACTGAGCAACCTGATGTAAAGACTCCTTATTGAAGAGATTTTCTCCAGTGCAAGGAGTATTACCCAGTCTTTGTTGTGCCCATTTGTTCAAGTCTGAAGCTTGGAGCCAGGCTCTACGTCGTGCCCCTATGGCTATAGCAGAGGTTCTGCTAACAGACTCAAAAGAGTCTAGGGAAGCAGGAGAAAGAAACCAAGAGATATTTTGGCTATGACTAAGAAGTAAGGAATAGTCTGCAGCCTTGGGCTCTGATAGAAAAGGAGTCAAAAGAGATAATTTCTTTGTGACTTCCTGAAGGGATAGACTCATATAAAAAATATATGAGAGAATCCTTGTTGCCTGCATAGATGTTTGGAAGGTTTGACGTCCAAAGGCATCCAGAGTTCTAGATTCACGACCTGGCGGGTAAGAAGAATGCTTCTTCTTGCTTTTTACCTTCCTCATTGCTGATTCCACTACAATGGAATGATGGGGAAGTTGAGTCTTTTGAAACCCTGGAGAGGGGGGCACCTGATATAGAAGATCAGTTGCTCTAGAAGGTGAGGAAACCCTTAAAGGTGCTTCCCACATTCGTAGAAGAAGATCCTGCAAGGAATGATGTAAAGGAAGCATTATATTTTCCTTTTCTCCAGAACAAAGAGAGCTTTGAGCAGGATCATAGCCAGGGGTAGGAATAGCAAGGGATGTTGCTATGTCCAGGAGAAAATTCTGAAAAGAAGGATCTCCAACAGAAGCCATCCCTGGACAGGCTAGATCTGAAGAACTGGCCTGGGCACCGGAGTAGGCACTTGAGAAGGTAGGGATAGAAGATCTCGCCCGGTGCAGAAAAGGATCCCGAAGGGATGGATGCTGGTACAGTAGGTCATGACGTGAGACAGTCAGTACTACATCATCCATGCCAGGTATCGACTCCAAACTAGGAATAGAAAGGAGCGACTCTGATGAAAGAAGCATGGAAGGAGCCGACCCCGATGCTACTGCAGGTATCGGCACCGATACCGATACCGGCAACTGTGCCGGAATCAAAGACGATACTGACATCGAAGCAGTCATCGGAGGCTGCTCAAGTGGTACCGAGGAAACCGAAGGCCTCTGGTAACTACTCTCGGTACCGAGCATCCGGAATCGGTGAGCATCGGATCCGAGCTGTGTCGGTACCCAGTCTTCCAGACTGGAAATCGATTCCAGACTCGGCATCGAAGGAAGCGGGTCTATCGATGCATGTCTGGAAGGTACCGACATCGGTGGTAGTATCGGTGATACCGATACTGGAAAGTCAATCTGGGATGTATCGAGCGGTCCCGAAGGTACCGAGAAAACCAGATGACGATCCCTGGTGAAGAGTGGATCACTCAACACCAGTGCCGATGCCGGGGTATCGGTACCGCTCGAAGCGGATGCCACCACCGAGCATGGCTCAGGTATGTTCTGTGAGGGGTGAGCTTCAGGAACAACCTGAAACCCTTGAAAGGCTTTGGAGACCGAAGATTCCCGCCGGGGTTTTGAAGCCAAAGGATCCTTGAGGGCAAGGCCGGAGCCGTCATCATGCTGTGCATGAGACCTACCACTCAAGGATTGGCTAGTCTGAACAGACTGTTTGTGGGTTACCTGATCCTGTAGAGAAGGAGAAATGGTCGGTGCCCTGCCATTGGAAGGGAACTCGGTATCGAGGAAAACTCGAAAAGGGAAATCTCTTCTCGTAATTTGGTAGCCTAATGGCTCCGGATGGTCAAGACCCAAACAGTTTAGACACCATGACTTGGAGTCTAAAAACAATACTGCACTGCCACAGTTAAGGCACTTCTTAGGAAAAGAAGGAGGCGGCTCCATAATGGAGAGGCCTGAAGGCCCAAAGTTTAAAACTGAAACTGAGGGAAAAAAATTCCCTGGATTAAATAAAAAGAAAAGAAAAAAAAAACACCGGCGATACCGGTGGAGTCGGGGAGACAGCCGCGACCACAGGAAAACAAGAATTAAAGAATTAAAAGAAAAAATTTTCTGCGGTGACAGGAGGACGTCCTGCCGGCTCCGCGGAAAAACGAAAACTGAGGAGAGACAGTTGGAAAGGCGGGAAGGCAGCTCGCAGGCGCTGAGGGTTGCTCCCAAAAGCTTTCTGATTGGACGCTGGGGAGCGTTCCCACGCAGGCTCCGTCGGTACCGACGTACCCATATGTGAAGACTCATTCCTGCTTGTTCCTGGAGATAGCAGAATTGCTTAACAAATATTTCTGTTCTGTGTTCAAAAATGAAGGTGCAGGAGCAGGACCTCAGAAAACACCCAGAAATAGGAACAGAAAGGACGGGGATCTCAAATGATTTTCAGAAGACTGTGTTTGTGAGGAACTAGCTAAACTAAAAATAGACAAAGCGATGGGATTGGATGAGATACATCAGAGAATACTGAAGGAACGGGAGGACCTTCTAGCAGCTCTACTAACTGACCCTTTCAATGCCTCTTTGGAGTCGGGCGTGGTGCCAGAGGACTGGAGAGAGGCGCATGTGGTCCTTTACACAAAAGCAAAAGTAAGGATGTAGTTGAAAACTACAGGTTGATTTCTTTAACCTCTGTGGTGAGGAAACTATTGGAAATGCTGCTGAAAGAGAAAACAGTGAGGTTTCTGGCGTCCAATGGATTACTGGATCCGAGGTAGCATGGATTAACCAGAGGCAGGTCTTGTCAGACAAATCTGATTGATTTATTTGACTGGGTGACCAGGGAATTGGACCAAGGGAGAACCCTAGATGTGGTGTACTTAGATTTCAGTAAAGCCTTTGACATTGTTCCGCACAGGCGACTTATAAACAAACTGAGCACTCTAAAGTTACTGATTGGGTTAGAAATTGGTTGAGTGGGAGACGACAAAGGGTACAGGTAAATGGAGCTCACTCTGAGGAGAAGGAGGATACCAGTGATGTGCCGCAGGGATCTGTCGTTGGTCTGATTCTTTTTAACATTTTTGTTAGTGATATTGCGGAAGGGCTTTTGGATAAGGTTAGCCTCTGTGTGTCTGTTGTTGTTGTTAAGTGCCGTCGAGTCGGAGTCGACTCATGGTGACCCTCTGGATACCTATCCTAAATTGTGTTCGGTCTTCAGTCAGGCGGCTCATTGTTGACCGACTGGTACCCGTAGCTGCTGTTATTGTATTGATCCATCTTATTGCTGGCCTTCCTCTTTTGCGTTGACCTTCTATCTTGCTAAGCATGATGTCTTTCTCTAATGATCTCTCTCTTCGCATGATGTGTCCAAAGTATGAAAGTCGAAGTCTTGTCATCTGAGCTTCTAAAGAAAGCTTAGGTTTGATCTCCTCTAGTACCGACTGGTTTGTTCTTCGGGCAGTCCATGGTATACACAGTATTCGCCGCCAGCACCATAATTCAAAGGCATCAATTTTCTTCCTCTCTGTCTTTTTCACTGTCCAGCTTTCACATCCATATGATGTTATTGAAAATACCATGGCTTGAACAAGTCGAATCTTTGTATGGAGAGAGACATCTCTGCTCTTGAGAATCTTATCTAGGTCTTTCATAGCCATTCTGCCAAGAGCAATGCGTCGTTTGATTTCTTGACTGCTTGTTGCTTCTTTATTGATAGTTGATCCAAGTAGGTTAAAGTTGTTCACAATTTCAATTTCTTCTCCTTCAATGATGAACCTGTTGATTATGCCAGTTGTCATGATCTTTGTCTTCTTTACATTAAGGTGCAGGCCCATTTTGAGACTATGTTCTTTGATTGTGAGAAGCAAATGTTTCAGATCATCTTCACTTTCAGCCAGTAATGTAGTATCATCAGCATAGCGAAGGTTGTTGATGAGTCTTCCACCAATCTTCACACCTCTGTTGTCTTCATACAATCCTGCTTCTCTGATGATTTGTTCTGCATATAAATTAAACAGGTAGGGGGAAAGTATGCAGCCTTGTCTTACACCTTTGCTTATTTTAAACCATTCTGTTTCTCTTGTTCCGTTTGAACTGTTGCTTCTTGATCAATGTACAGATTGCTCAAGAGAACGATCAGGTGTTCTGGTATACCCATGCTTCTTAATGTAGCCCAGAGTTTCTCATGGTTTACACAGTCAAAAGCCTTTCTATAGTCGATAAAGCACAAATAGATATTCTTTTGGTATTCTTTAGTCTTTTCAAGATCCATCTCACATCCACAATGATGTCTCTCGTTCCTCGCCCTTTCCTGAACCCTGCTTGCACTTCAGGTAGTTCTTGTTCCAGGTATGGTTGTAGTCTCTTTTGAATAATCTTCAGTAGAATTGTGTCTACTCTATTGCAGATACCAAAATCTGCAATAGACACCCAGGAAGGTGTAGATAACACGAGGAGGGATCTAGCTAAGCTTAAAGAATGTTCTAGAATTTAGCAGCCAAGATTTAATAAGAACAAAAGAAATGCCATACTGGGTCAGACCAAGGTCCATCAAGCCCAGTATCCTGTTTCCAACAGTGGCCAATCTATGTCATAAGTACCTAGCTGTTTCCCCAAAAGACACAGTTTCCACAATGCTTGTACTGGGTCAAGCAGTATTATCCCGGGTTCCTTTTAATAATGGTTTATGGACCTTTCCTCCAGGAACTTGTCCAAACCTTTTTTAAACCCAGCTACACTAACAGCTTTTACAACATCCTCTGGTAACAAATTCCAGAGTTTGATTACATGTTAAGTGAAAAAATATTTTCTTTTAATAGTCTTAAATAGATTACCCTGTAGCTTCATTGCACGTCCCCTAGTCTTTCTATATTCTGATGACATAAACAATTGATCTACGTTTACCCGTTCCAGTCCATTCATTAATTTATAGACTTCTATCATATCTTCCCTCAGCCGTCTCTTTTCCAGGTTAAAGAGCCCTAACCTTTTTAGCCTTTCTTCATAGGGGTATCCTTCCATCCCTTTTACCATTTTCGTGGCTCTTCTCTGTAGTTTTTCTAATAATACCATATCCTTTTTAAAATACGGCGCCCAGAATTGTACACAATATTCAAGGTGCAGTCGCACCATGGAACAATTTTTAATGCTAAGAAATGCAGGGTCATGCATTTGGGGTGCAAAAATCCAAGGGAGCGGGTACAGTATAGGGGATGAAGTACGTCTGTCCACAAAAGAAGAGCGGGACCTGGGCATGATTGTGTCTGACGGGCTTAAAGTAGCTAAACAGGTAGAAAAGGCTGCATTTGATTCTATATCTCATGCACTAATTATCAAAAGACTGCAAGCACTTGGTCTAACTGAGACCCCTTTAAAATGGTTTAAATCCTACTTGTCAACCCGTCAATTTCAGGTGAAATTAGGTTCAACAACATCGAAGCCATTTACACAAAACCAAAAAGTTCCCCAAGGATCAGCCCTCTCAGCTTTCTTCAAACACTCTGCTCAATTATACAAGCACTCAATGTTCACTACCACATATACGCTGATGACATCATGTTCTATGCACCTATCAGTACACTCAATCCTGATATCAAGATAATAGTCAACTGCTTCATCAACATCAATGCATTGCTCACCACCCAAAACATGACTATAAATCTTAAAAAGACTGAAGCTCTTTTTATCAGCAGAGACATCACCGTCACCCCTCCAGATGCCATAAACCTGAATGGCACACTAATTCAAGTACAACGAGAGGTGCATTAGCTGGGTGTTATGATTGATCAGCATCTGACATTTTCTACACAAATCAAAAACACTGCCAGGAGCATCTACTTTAAGCTCAAGACTATACAGCTTCTCAAGCCTCTGTTAACTATCCAAGACTTTCGCACAGCTCCTCAGGCCCTTATCTTACCACATATAGACTACTGTAACATCATCTTTCAGGGATTACCAAAGGCAGCAATTCACCTGCTCCAATTAGCCCCTAACACGGCAGCACATATCCTTTACAATGCATCTATAACTCAACATATTACTCCCATGCTTAAAGAGCTACACTGGCTGCTATATCATTGAGTGTACGAGATTCAAAGCTATCTTTACCATCTTCAAAGCCTTCAACAAACTTTCACCCACTTACCTTCAAACCTTAATACATGAGACCAAGGACAACCATTCCAGGCAAACTGGATCTCAAAATACTCTACACGTACCAACACTTTTTACTAAATCCAATGCCACTACTCCAACAGAGCAACATAGCATATTATATCTGCCTATATACATATGTTCAATGCCCCCTCCACCTCTTCTACTCTTCCCTAACCCTTTTCCCTCTATTTCCATTTCTACCTATGCTCCCTTTCAAGTTTTCTCCAAGTTTAATATCCTGTTCTATGTATAAAGTTCTATTTGCTGTGAACCGCTTTGACCTTAGGATAAAGTTTGTTTATGTTTATGCAATTTCTTGATATACCGCCCAGGCTGAAGGGCATCAGAGCAGTTTACAATTTATTTATTTATTTATCCAGTTTTGTATACCCCCTTATCCTTCAATCAAAGTGGTTGACAAGACAACAAAGGCTAACATATCAAGGGTATGGGAAAACAAAAACGATACATTATAATATAAATACAAAACAAAATGGTATGGGAAGTTGGAGGTGGTCAAGAATGAAATGGAACGTGTACAACTTGATCTGTTGGGTGTCAGCGAACTGAAATGGACTGGCATGGGGCACTTTGCATCAGATGATCACATGGTCTACTATGCTGGAAATGAAAGACAAAGAAGAAATGGTGTTGCATTTATAATAAAGAAGAAATTTGCAAGAACTATAATGAAATACAATGCAGTCAGCGAACGCTTAATCTATATTCGTCTACGAGGACTGCCTATCAACACAACTATAATTCAAGTATATGCCCCAACAACAGCTGCAGAAGAGAATGAAATTGAAGAGTTCTATGAACAAGTACATGCTGAAATTGACAGAACATGCAAACAGGATATCCTGATAGTCATGGGTGACTGGAATGCAAAAGTTGGCAACAAAGAAGAAGGCAAAGTAGTTGGAAAATATGGACTTGGCAACAGAAATGAAGCTGGAGAAAGACTGATAGAATTCTGCAAGACCAATGATCTATTCATCTCAAAAACCTTCTTCCAGCAACACAAGCGGCAACTGTACACATGGACTTCACCCAATGGATTGTATAAAAATCAAATTGGCTACATCTGTGGAAGTCAACGATGGAAAAGTTCTATAACATCAACAAAGACAAAACCTGGAGCTGACTGTGGTACAGATCATCAACTACTAGTATGCAAACTCAAGCTAAAGTTGAAAAAGAGCAAACCACTCATGAATGCAGCAAAATATGACCTTGAGAATATACCACTGGAATTTAAAGACTGCCTGCAAAATCGATTTGCTGCTTTAGATACAAATGACAGAGCTCTGGAAGAGTTATGGAATGACATCAAGAAGGTTGTGTTGGAAGAAAGCGAGAAGTCTCTACAAAAGGTGAAAAAGCAAAAACTGCCAAAATGGATGACGGAAGAAACTCTGAAAATTGCCCAGAAACGCAGAGAAGCTAAAGCCAGAGGAGAAATAAAGACAATCGCAGAACTCAACAGAGATTTCCAACATGCAGCAAGACAGGACAAGGAAAAGTACTACAATGACACTTGCAAGGAAATAGAAGCAGAAACTATTAGAGGAAGAACAAGATCGACTTTCCTAAAGCTACGAGAGTTAAAGAAAAAGTTCCAGCCTCAAATTGGAATGTTACAAGATGCTCAAGGTTTGTGGTTCTATGTTGAATGATGCTGAGAAGATCAAGAAAAGGTGGAAGGAATATACAGAGTTGTTATATGATAAAGATCAAATGGACCAACAGCCGTTTCAACCTGTACCTTATGATCGGGAACCATTGGTGATGAAAGAAGAAGTTGAAGCAGCATTGAAAGCCTTATCAAAGAACAAAGCACCAGGCATTGATAGCATTCCCATAGACGTATTGCAGCAATCTGATGCAGCTGTTACCGTACTCACAAGGCTCTGCCAAGAAATATGGAAGACAACATCATGGCCAACTGACTGGAAAAGATCTGTGTTTATACCAATACTAAAGAAAGGTGATCCAACTGACTATGGAAATTATCGCACAATCGCTCTGATCCCACATGCCAGCAAGATTCTACTGAAGATTATTCAAAAGAGACTACAACCATACCTGGAACAAGAACTATCTGAAGTGCAAGCAGGGTTCGGAAAAGGGCGAGGAACGAGAGACATCATTGCAGATGTGAGATGGATCCTTGAAAAGACTAAAGAATACCAAAAGGATATCTATTTGTGCTTTATCGACTATAGCAAGGCTTTTGACTGTGTAAACCATGAGAAACTCTGGGCCACATTAAGAAGCATGGGTATACCAGAACACCTGATCGTTCTCTTGCGCAATCTGTACATTGATCAAGAAGCAACAGTTCGAACAGAACAAGGAGAAACAGAATGGTTTAAAATAAGCAAAGGTGTAAGACAAGGCTGCATACTTTCCCCCTACCTGTTTAATTTATATGCAGAACAAATCATCAGAGAAGCAGGATTGTATGAAGACAACAGAGGTGTGAAGATTGGTGGAAGACTCATCAACAACCTTCGCTATGCTGATGATACCACATTACTGGCTGAAAGTGGAGATGATCTGAAACATTTGCTTCTCACAATCAAAGAACATAGTCTCAAAATGGGCCTGCACCTTAATGTAAAGAAGACAAAGATCATGACAACTGGCATAATCAACAGGTTCATCGTTGAAGGAGAAGAAATTGAAATTGTGAACAACTTTAATCTACTTGGATCAACTATCAATAAAGAAGCAACAAGCAGTCAAGAAATCAGACGACGCATTGCTCTTGGCAGAATGGCTATGAAAGACCTAGATAAGATTCTCAAGAGCAGAGATGTCTCTCTCCATACAAAGATTCGACTTGTTCAAGCCATGGTATTTTCAATAACATCATATGGATGTGAAAGCTGGACAGTGAAAAAGACAGATAGGAAGAAAATTGATGCCTTTGAATTATGGTGCTGGCGGCGAATACTGTGTATACCATGGACTGCCCGAAGAACAAACCAGTTGGTACTAGAGGAGATCAAACCTAAGCTTTCTTTAGAAGCTCAGATGACAAGACTTTGACTTTCATACTTTGGACACATCATGCGAAGAGAGATATCATTAGAGAAAGACATTATGCTTGGCAAGATAGAAGGTCAACGCAAAAGAGGAAGGCCAGCAATGAGATGGATCGATACAATAACAGCAGCTACGGGTACCAGTCTGTCAACAATGAGCCGCCTGACTGAAGACCGAACACAATTTAGGATAGCTATCCAGAGGGTCGCCATGAGTCGACTCTGACTCGACGGCACTTAACAAAAACATGTTATAATACTATATCATAGTGAAATTAAATATACAATTACTACAAGCAGGTACTGGATACATTCATACAAGTGATATAGAAATGCTGTTAAATAAATAAATAGAAGGATGCTTTGGTGCATAAGGAGAGGAATGGCCAGCAGAAAAAAGAAGGTGATAGTGCCTCTGTATAAGACTTTGGTGCAATCTCATTTGGAGTATTGTGTGCAATTCTGGAGACCACACCGTCAAAAGGATATAAACAGGCTGGAGTCAGTGCAGAGGGTAGCTACTAAAATGGTTAGTAGTCTATGTTATAAAGCATATGAGGACAGATTTAAGGATCTTAATATGTATACTTTAGAGGAAAGGCGTGATAGAGGAGATATGATAGAGATGTTTAAATATCTCCATGGCATACATGCACAGGAAAAGAGCCTCTTTCGATTCAAAGCAATCTCTGCTACAAGGGACATAGGATGAGGGTGAAAGGGGATAGACTCAGAAGTAATATGCGGAAATATTTCTTTACAGAAAGAGAGGTAGATGTGTAGAATAGTCTCCCAGTGGAAGTGGTAGAGATGAGGACAGTATCTGAATTCAAAAAAGCACGGGACAAACACAGAGGATCTCTAAATATAAAAAGGGAACTATATTGTAATGGTTGATATGGAAGGGTAAGAAACGGAAACACAAGGAGGAGTAAGCCTCCTGCGAGCAGTACCAAGGAACACAAAGAGCAGGAGACGTTGGATGAACTAATGAGTCTTTTATTGATAAGGACCCCAACGCGTTTCGGCAACGCCTTCCTCAGGGGAATTGTCACTTAAACAAACAATATAAACAAGATAAGATTAATAATACAAACATCTAAAAACAATTAAAACCAATTGGCATGATGTGAAATATATAACAACAAATATTATATATAAATCACTTAAACTCAATAAATACATATATTAAATGTAAAACCATAAATTAATTGTAAAACATAAAACACAGACAAACGTAGGGCTGAGAAACGGAACACAGGCGTACTAATATGTTCATTAATTATGGACATGAGTAAAAAGCTATAAAGAATAAAACTAATAATAATAATAATAACAGTAATGAATAAAACAACTAAAAAACCAAAAAGCTAAAACATATAAACCTTATATGTATAATGAAGTAAATTAACCAATATGTACAATAAAAGGGAACACGCAAAATCATACACATTATATATAACAAATACTGCCTAATGTAAATTTTAAAAAAATTTTGAGTACATTGCTGGTATGCACAAATTAACTAATAGTAATAATATACTGATAATGCAACATAATCGGAAGAAGGGATAATCAGAGATAATTAAGATGACCAACATGGTATACCATTATGTGAATGAAATATATGAACGTTATCTAAAGAAATCGAGGCTACTCAAATGAATGGTGCTACTTGGATGGCCATATAAAACAACACTGAAGAAACTACAGTTGACCATAAAAACAAATTGTTAAAAATGACATTAAAAAAGGAGGGGAACAAATGTAAAGTACTGTTGGAACGTGCTGCAACGATAAAAAGGTAGAACGCATGAGGTGGAATGCATCCAGAATTACATTAATATAGCATTACTAACAAGACTAAACTAATCAATCAGATGTGCAAGGATGAATAGGTAATATAAAGAAGAATAGAATAACATAATTATCCATGAAATTATTGTATAGCACGTGGCATGCCTTCATGGTGTAAAGCGCTGTAAAAGGGGCATGATTAAAAATACTTTAAAACTCACAAATGTGATTGAAGTGTTTATGCAATGGGACTGATTAAAAACAAAACTGAATTGTGGGTGGGTAAAACATAGTGCACAATAAATGAGCATGAGTAAAAAACTGAAGAACTAGCTATGGCAAACTTAGAAGTTAAATTACATTGGCGGCACAGAGTGGGTTTTTTAAACGAAAATCAAGCAGTTAACTTAAATTAGGAAAAGCTTAGGAACACAAAATTGTAGCGTGGTGTACTAGGCGGAGTGCATATGTTAGTACGTGACAAATGGTTATGTCTGAAAATGAAAGTAAATATACCAACAGCTACTGATAAATTCAAAACGTCAAAAAGCTCACCTAGGACACTAATTGCTGTGTGTATTCAGTTGAAACAGCAGTTACTTAAGAAACCCTGTATCTTCTGTAACTATTGCAGGTGTAAAAAAAACATATTTAAACATATAATACATAATGAGAATTGATGTAAAAACGATAAAATGTACCGAATGTGTATAATATATAAGGAGAATCGTAATAATAACTCACAAAGCAAATAGATCGACCGGTATAATGTCCTGGAAACGATCCGTGAGAATTGAAGATCGCGGGAGTATGTCCTGCACTGAGCACATTGAGAGCAAATGAAAAGGGGAATACACAACGAACAGTCTTAAAAATGCCGATTTTCGCGCCAAATGTAAAGAAACCTGAGCCTAGGGGTGGAGTCTAAAACACACGCAGTGGATGGCTGTCAATGCATATTCGATGTGCAAGAAGAATGCTTGCAGTAAAAATACAAGAACAAAAGGAGAACTGAGGAGAATGGTACTACTTAGATGTCCATGTGTACCACTGGAGATACTACAGTGGACCATTATGTTCTCTCCATGGAAAGAGGTCCTCAGTTATAAGAAAGACGACTTACGATCTATGCTCCCTGAGGACCCTTTCTACACGGAAGAAGAAGGTTTACCTGATTTAGAGGAAGAATGGAGAGACTGTGTCTGGATGACACAACGTCTGATCAGAGAAGATCTACATGCAGCTTCTTTACTAGAGTATTGTAAGAAGAAAATCATTCCTAGAGGATTACGTGTCCAAAAAGCACCTGGCATGTTTAAAGACGATGGCACATTATGTGTGGCACACTCTATGTGTTGCCAAAACACATTTGAAAACTGCAGTGAAGCAAGAACAGGCATGGAACGAATTTCACAAAATTGATGATAAGCAAACGATTGAAATAATAACCAGTATCAATACCACCACCTCCCTGCTTGATCCCTGCCCAGCTACATGGATTAAAGCGACAAAAAAGGATATCGTCCACCAGGTCTCACACATTGTGAACCAATCACTGTGCCAAGGAATCATGCCCATCCAGCTCAAAAAGTCTATAATTAGACCGATACTAAAGAACAACTCGCTAAACAAAGAAGACCCATCATCTTACCGCCCAATCTCCAGCATATCTTTCCTAGCGAAAATCATTGAAAAAGCAGCCCTCATCCAACTGCAAGACCACCTCGACGATCACGAAACCCTAGACAAACAGCAATACGGATTCAGAAAAAATCATGGGGTCGAAACCCTGCTTTTGGCACTGCTTAACAACCTCCTAAAGGGCCTGGAAGACAGAAAGAAAATGTTTATCCTCATTTTCATCGACATCTCTGCTGCTTTCGACACTGTCCATCATCTAACCCTCCTTAACAAGCTGGCATCAATTGGAATCTTAGGAACAACCTTGAAATGGTTCTCCTCCTACATAACGGACAGAAAGCCGCAGGTCCAATTCAACGGAGAAAGAGCTGAAGCCTTCACTCAAACTCAAGGCATACCGCAGGGCTCGGCACTCTCGGCACTACTTTTTAACATTTACATGCAACCCCTCAGTGGAATATTCAGGAAATATGGCATTAACTACCACATATACGCAGACGATATCATGCTGTACACCCAATTGGAGGCTGCAGACCCTAATTACGCTCAGCTTGAAACCTGTATGGGAGAGATGTTGGGATGGCTAAAACAAAACAATATGTCGATTAATCACAAGAAAACGGAAGTAATGTTTATATCCAGTAAACCTGACTTCGAACCACCTCCAACAATCACATTGTGCAACAATACTTACAACACTAAAAATGAAATTAAATATCTAGGAGTCACAATCGATAGCAAACTAAAGATGGAAAAACACCTCAGCAACACCAACAAAACCATCTTTCACAAACTTAGAGTACTACGACCCCTGCGGAATATACTTGATCCATGTGACTTCCGGTCGGTTGCACAAGCGCTCATCATGCCTCACCTAGACTACTGTAACGCCATCTTACAGGGTCTACCAAATAAAATGACCAATATATTACAATTGGCACAACACGTCGCGGCAAGGATCATCATGCGATCAAGCGTCACTGAACATATCACACCTGTATTGATGGAACTGCACTGGCTACCAGTCGTTGCCAGGATTCAATACAAAACATTGGTAACTACATTCAAACTAATACACAACCTAGCCCCCTCATTCCTCTCCACGCAACCAACCACCAGAAGCAGGAGAACCATCAATTCAGACACACTAATAGTTCCAAACGGCATCAGACATGTAAAAGTCAGTACCAGCCGCAGAGCGTTCTCTTTCTCTGCCCCCACTTTATGGAACCGCCTACCACACGAGCTGAGAGCAATTCCAGACATAGTTGACTTCAGGAAGAAATTGAAAACGCATCTGTTCAATTGTCACTACGACCAGATGTAAATCCAAGAAGATAAAAGAGGAAGTGAATAGCTGTATGTAAAAATGTAAATAGATGAAGGACAATCTCTTTTGTAAATGTATGTTGGTACATTAAGGTCTATATTTAGACCCTATTATGTGTGCTGTGTATTACCCCTATTCTCTCTATCTATGCCCCAAATTTTCTGTCTTGATTTGTGACAAATCCCAAAATTATAATCAAACCGCTTCTGATCGCTGGAAGTAGCGGTATATAAGTGTTTACTAAATAAAATAAATAAAATAAACATTTATGTCTAATTGGATAAAAATTTTGAACAAATGTTCATTAGACTTAATGATTCTTTTAATTAACACGTCTAAACGTAGGGCTGAGATTTTAAAACCACAAATTGAACAGAAGATTGAAATTTTAAAAAAGAAAGATGTACAATTTGATATAGAAAAAAGGAAATTCGATCAGAACACAGCAGAATACAAAAAAGGTGTGAAGGATAAGAAGATTAAGAAGCTAAAGAGAGATGAAGATGATTATAAAACCAACATGGTATATTATTGGACTTACAATAAATCTGACCTTAGAGCTAGAAAGCGTAGCATTTCCTTTAAAAGGAATGATTCACCCAAACAAGTACATAAGAACAATTTTAGGGATAAGGTGAGAAATAGATCTAGGTCTCCATCCATCACTCCAGATGTTGAAAGACACACTAAAAGAACACGGCACCACTCACGTGACCAAATCAATCCGTCTGCTCCTTTATTTTCCACTGAACGTTGCCCATCGAAAGAAAAGACTTATGTTAAAAAACGGGATTTTCAAATGGACAGACTATGGGAAAAAGGCAAAAGAAATCTTTCTCCAAGGTCCCCACAACGTTGTCCATACAGACCCAAGGACTCACCAAGCAGACAATACCCACAACGAGTGAGAACACACAGCCAGGGCCTAATGGCCCAAAGATATCTCGATTGAGACCTCTAAATGTAGTGATCAATCTTTCAAAACATCTTTTAACAGAAGCGGAATTGGAAGTCCTTAACAAGGGGCTTTCCTTTGTCCCTACTAAAGCACATGACAGGTTCGCTGCACACATTGAGCTTTACAAATTCTTTCGTAAGTTAAAAATAATTGATTATTTTGACCAACATCAGTCTGATACCGCTGATCCTTCTATAGTAAAAAGACCCTCCACATGGGTTCCACCTTCTAAACCGAATGTTATGATCTCTGCATATGAGAATGTAGTTCTTAATAAAATAGATAGGTTATATAAAACAAATAAGAAGAATACCTTTCATAACTTCACTGGCCCCCAAAAATCAGCTCTCCAAGGTTTACTATCTAATTCAAACATCATTATTAAGCCAGCTGATAAGGGTGGAGCCATAGTTGTGCAAGATAAGGATGCCTATGTGGCAGAGGTCCTTAGACAACTAAATGATGTAGAATATTATCAAAAAATGTTTGATGATCCCACTGATAATTTGCGTAGAAAAGTTGATACTTTGCTGTACATTGGCAAGGAAGCGGGGTATCTCACCCCCAAAGAGATTCTGTTTCTTACGGTTCCATTTCCCATTATACCTACCATTTATATGCTCCCCAAAGTTCATAAGTCCCTACATAACCCCCCTGGGCGACCCATAGTGTCTGCAATTGGTTCATTGTTTGAACCCTTGTCTAAATTTTTGGATATATATTTGAGACCCTTTGTCACCCAAGCACCCTCATGTGTAAGGGACTCCACCCACATAATACAGATGTTACATGATTTTCAAGGTCCTCATGATCAAGTTATTTTGGCTACCTTTGACATCAGGTCACTATATACAAACATTCCTCAACCTGCTGCATTAGAAATATTAGCGAACACCCTCATCAAAAGGCCAAAACCGGTCAGAACGCCTACTTTCTTTCTCACTCAATTGGCATCTTTGGCCATGACCGAGAATTATTTTTGCTTTAGAGGCATCTTTTATAAGCAGGTCAAAGGTGTCGCGATGGGGTCTCCTATGGCTCCTGATGTGGCAAACCTGTACGTCACCGATTTTGAAACTAAATTCTTGACATTCCACCCATACATATCTAACGTGCTCCTTTGGAAGCGTTATATAGATGATGTTCTTCTTATATGGCATGGGACAGTTTCATCATTACAATCTTTCCACACATGGCTTAACACACTGGACTCAAATTTACAATTTGAAGGAAATTACAGCATGGAAGAGATTCCCTATTTGGATATTTTAATTAAAAGGTCCGATACAGGCTTCTCTACCACTCTATACCGTAAACCGACAGACCGTAATACACTTCTTAAGTATGACAGCTTCCATAATCCATCTTTTAAGAGGAATCTTCCCATCAGTCAGTTCTTAAGGATCAAAAGATTATGTACAGATGTTGCTGATTTTGAAACACATGCCGAAGATATGAAGAATAGGTTTCTGCAGCGTGGTTACCCCATATCATGTATACAAAAGGCTTATCATAGAGCACGTGACACTGATCGTTCTACTCTCTTAGGCAAAACAATACGTAATTCTACGGATAAAATCGTCTGTGCTTTGACTTTCTCTACGCATTCGAAAGCCATTATAGACATTCTTAAACAAGAGTGGCACCTTCTTACCACCATTCCATCCTTTGCCACCAAACGCCTTATGATTGCGTATAAACGCAATTCAAATTTGACAAATCTTCTCGTGCCCTCCGCACTTACGGTTTCTAGACCTCTTTCCACTATTAAGGGCCACTATAGTTGTGGCAAATGTTCAGTGTGCACACATGTTATTATGGTAAAGAAGGATTTCATTCATGTTCCCACAGGTCATAGATTTTTTCTCAATCATTTCTCGAATTGCAAAACCACCCATGTTATTTACTTGATCCAATGTCCCTGTAATAAATTATATATAGGTAAAACTTTAAGACAGATTCACACCCGTATAATTGAGCACAGAAGCAATATACAAAGGAAGCAGCCAGATAAACCTTTAGTATCTCACTGGTTAGAAAATAATCATAGCATCAGTGACATCAAGTTCGCAGTCATTAAAACAGTTGTTCCGCATTGGAGAGGTGGCAATATTTATTTATTTATTTTACAGTTTTTATATACCGCGCTCTTTGGTATCAGCGCGGTTTATTGATAAGACTCTACTCAAGTTTGAACAACGTTTTATTTATTAGTTTAACACTTTAGAACCACATGGTTTAAATCAGGAAACGGATTTAACAGTCTTTCTGTAATAGTTTCTTTGCACATAAAGAACTAATAGGTCAACAATGTAGATATTTTCATGCATATATAACACTTTAATCTTGTTTTTGTCTGTACCATTTACATTATAATATATTATTCTGCTGATTTTTTTCTTCACTCATGTGTATTTGTTGTTCTGAATCTCTCTAGCATATTGAACATGCACTGATAGCCATCCACATTTACTTGCTTTCAATGTGCTCAGTACAGGACATACTCCCGCGATTTTTAACTCTTACAGATCATTTCCATAATAGTACATCTGTCGATCCATGTGAGTTATCATCATGTTTTCATTAGCACTCGGTTGTATATTCACTTTCGTTTTTAATGGATTTACTTGTGACGTATTAAAACATGTATTACAGCATTCTTTGTTGTTAAAGGTTACTTTCCTTTGCCCTATACACTACGTTACAATATTTGGGTTTTCCAGCCCTCCTTATATTATGTTTTTTACCTAATCTCTGTTAAAAATCGATTTTGTGCCACCTATGCAATTTTATTTTTAAGTATGCTACAGCTAGTATTTTTTATTCACGGGTATTTATTGTGCATTATGGTTTTGTCCTTTTAATCATGCTCATTTACATAAACACTTTTTATCATACCTTGTTTTTTAATTATGACTCCTTGTAGCGTTTTACACTATGCAAGCATTTCATGTGTCATGGAAATAATTTTAGGTACAATTATGAACATGTTTTCTTCTCTTTCCATTACCCATTCATCCCTGTACATCTGATGTATCAGTTTGGTTTTGTGAGATACGCTACATTAAGGTGTTTTTGGATACATCACTCCTCATGTTGTTAACCTCGTCATCATTTTCTCTTCTTTTTCCATCATTGCAGCACGACCCAACACACATATATTTTGCCCCCTTTTATGTTATTTTTAATAACTTGTTTTAATGGTCCACTGTAGTATCTCCAGTGGTACACATGGACATCTAAGTAGTACCATTCTCCTCAGTTCTCCTTTTGTTCTTGTATTTTTACTGCAAGCATTCTTCTTGCACATCGAATATGCACTGACAGCCATCCACTGCGTGTGTTTTAGACTCCGCCCCTAGGCTCAGGTTTCTTTACATTTGGCGCGAAAATCGGCGTTTTTAAGTCTGTTCGTTGTGTATTCCCCTTTTCATTTGCTCTCAATGTGCTCAGTGCAGGACATACTCCCACGATCTTCAATTCTCACGGATCGTTTCCAGGACATTATACCGGTCGATCTATTTGCTTTGTGAGTTATTATTACGATTCTCCTTATATATTATACACATTCGGTACATTTTATCGTTTTTACATCAATTCTCATTATGTATTATATGTTTAAATATGTTTCTTTTACACCTGCAATAGTTACAGAAGATACGGGGTTTCTTAAGTAACTGCTGTTTCAACTGAATACACACAGCAATTAGTGTCCTAGGTGAGCTTTTTGACATTTTGAATTTATCAGTAGCTGTTGGTATATTTACTTTCATTTTCAGACATAACCATTTGTCACGTACTAACATATGCACTCCGCCTAGTACACCACGCTACAATTTTGTGTTCCTAAGCTTTTCCTAATTTAAGTTAACTGCTTGATTTTCGTTTAAAAAACCCACTCTGTGCCGCCAATGTAATTTAACTTCTAAGTTTGCCATAGCTAGTTCTTCAGTTTTTTACTCATTCTCATTTATTGTGCACTATGTTTTACCCACCCACAATTCAGTTTTGTTTTTAATCAGTCCCATTGCATAAACACTTCAATCACATTTGTGAGTTTTAAAGTATTTTTAATCATGCCCCTTTTACAGCGCTTTACACCATGAAGGCATGCCACGTGCTATACAATAATTTCATGGATAATTATGTTATTCTATTCTTCTTTATATTACCTATTCATCCTTGCACATCTGATTGATTAGTTTGGTCTTGTTAGTAACGCTATATTAATGTAATTCTGGATGCATTCCACCTCATGCGTTCTACCTTTTTATCGTTGCAGCACGTTCCAACAGTACTTTACATTTGTTCCCCTCCTTTTTTAATGTCATTTTTAACAATTTGTTTTTATGGTCAACTGTAGTTTCTTCAGTGTTGTTTTATATGGCCATCCAAGTAGCACCATTCATTTGAGTAGCCTCGATTTCTTTAGATAACGTTCATATATTTCATTCACATAATGGTATACCATGTTGGTCATCTTAATTATCTCTGATTATCCCTTCTTCCGATTATGTTGCATTATCAGTATATTATTACTATTAGTTAATTTGTGCATACCAGCAATGTACTCAAAATATTTTTAAAATTTACATTAGGCAGTATTTGTTATATATAATGTGTATGATTTTGCGTGTTCCCTTTTATTGTACATATTGGTTAATTAACTTCATTATACATATAAGGTTTATATGTTTTAGCTTTTTGGTTTTTTAGTTGTTTTATTCATTACTGTTATTATTATTATCATTATTTTTATTATTATTATTAGTTTTATTCTTTATAGCTTTTTACTCATGTCCATAATTAATGAACATATTAGTACGCCTGTGTTCCGTTTCTCAGCCCTACGTTTGTCTGTGTTTTATGTTTTACAATTAATTTATGGTTTTACATTTAATATATGTATTTATTGAGTTTAAGTGATTTATATATAATATTTGTTGTTATATATTTCACATCATGCCAATTGGTTTTAATTGTTTTTAGATGTTTGTATTATTAATCTTATCTTGTTTATATTGTTTGTTTAAGTGACAATTCCCCTGAGGAAGGCGTTGCCGAAACGCGTTGGGGTCCTTATCAATAAAAGACTCATTAGTTCATCCAACGTCTCCTGCTCTTTGTGTTCCTTGATATGGAAGGGTAGACTTGATATGCCATGTGGTCTTTTTCTGCCATCATGTTTCTATTGCCTCAGAATGTAGGCCTGCTAGGGAGGTAAACTAAACGGAGCAACAAAGTACTTGCAGAATGCAAATAAGGACCAAAAGAGCGGGTACAAGGACTGGCGGATATCAAATTTCAGTTTTTTTAGAACCCCTTTTATTGACCCCCTAGGGACAGGAAAATATCTACTGTACTTGATTGAATATAACATACTTTGAGCTACTCCTAGAAAAGGCATGAGCTAAATCCAAAAAATCTTTCTTTTATAAAAATTACCCCCTTACTGTCATTAGCAGAGAGCCATTCTACAATACAAAGGCAAGATTGCAATGATTATTGATGTTATGGACATCACTGGTCTGGCTGAAAAACATTGCAGGCAATCCAAATGAGTTAACAGTTCACTTTACACATGTAAAAAGTCTCTTATAAAATTATCTTAGGGCTTACATGCATAAATATATGTGCAATACTACGAAGGCACACACTTTTAAGCTGACCTCAAGTAGGTGTGTTCATGGGTGGAGTTTGGGCAGAGCACATGCAAAGTTGTCATTTATAAAATACACATGTACAGTATGGGGATCATTCTGTGCTGGCCGTCCACCCCCTGTACGACCTGTAAGAATCGAGGCGTTCAGCGGTAAATCCGATTCTGATCTCATGGGGGCAAGACGTGCCTGTGGGATCAGAATTAGATCTACCGGCCTAGAGGTGCAGGCCGGGCCCCGATTCTGATTGGCTGCACATCCTGAATCTACCCGGCTAACTCAGCCAGGCTCCTGAATGGAGCCGCAGTGCCATGCAATCCTGATGCCAGAGCATCACAGCACCATTCAGGAGCCACAATCACCTGCCGACAAACAGATCTGTGTTTCCCCGCAGCCTGACCCCTGATCAGGCCTTCCAAGGCCAGGGTCGGATTGCAGGGAACCCCCTGCGTCCCCTCACCTGCTCCTCCAGATCCCATTCTCAATCCCTCGCCATCCAGGGGGACCTATTCCACCTTTGAGGTGGAATAAGTCCCCGTCTACATCGACGGACCTGGACATATAGGGCGACCAGTGAATCGGCCCTGTATGTCTGGGATCAGTCACCTCCCACTGCCCTCCCTCGCTCCTCCCCCGGTCCACCTACTCCCACCCACAAAGCACAGTTACTTACCTGTAACAGGTGATCTCTGGGAACAGCAGGAATTAGTCTTCACATATGGGTACGTCGGTACCGACGGAGCCTGCACGGGAATGCTCCCCAGCATCCAATCAGAAAGCTTTTGGGAGCATCCCTCGCGCCTGCGCGCTGACTTCCCGCCTTTCCCACTGCCTCTCCTCAGTTGAGTTTCATAGCTGAGACAGAAGGAGAGAAAGAGGAAAGGAGATAGATAGATACAACTCCTAGGGGAGGTGGGTGGGTTGTGAAGACTAATTCCTGCTGTTCCCAGAGATCACCTGTTACAGGTAAGTAACTGTGCTATCTCTAGGAACAAGCAGGAATGAGTCTTCACATATGGGGACTCCCTAGCTATGGGTGCCAGGGGAGATCCCATAAAATGCGTATCCCTGGAACAGGACGGCATTTCCCAAACCTGGATCCCCGGCATCCCCTGAGGGATGGGGGGTAGGAGTTGAATAGAGAAGAGCTGTAGAGGAACAGCGAATCTAAAGACTATAGAGAAAAAGAGTCTTTAGAATGTATGTCAAGTATCATTAAAACATTTAATGAACTAGTACAATACAAAGCTTACCTACTGGATTGTAGGAAGTAGAACTGTGATGGAGTGTACTGTAGATGCAGTAGCGGAATCCTCAAGGGAACTTCACAGCAGTGAGGATGAAGTTCCAAACCTGGAATGGGCAGGTGACCCAGGTGTCAACTGGGGTAGGAGAAGAACGGCAGGTCTTCAATGGAAAGCTTTATGGGAAAAAGCTGAAAACTCTTTTAGGTACGGAGTTATTAACATTGAGGACTAAAAGAAGAAGACTGACCGATCTGGAGAATTAGCCCAGTCCTGAAGGGAAGAGGGGGTATGGAAAAAAGCCCCTATTCCCAAGGAGAACAGAAGTGTACTCAGAATACTGAAGATGTACACTGTCTTTCCTAGTTGGTAAGAGATAGGAAGACATTGAAATTTGATACTTCATAGACAGGGAGATCTATAACAAAAATAGAAGCTGTTGACATCACAGCAATAATTGTATGTATAACCGCTCCCACTTACTAAGCCGTATGGGAGTAGGCAAGTGGACTGTCTGGACCCCTTAAGAAGGGAAAAACTTTATAGCACAGACAGTTAGGGAGATAGCAGGTAATACTTAGCATCCTATGGACATCTCCCAATGGGCACATATATATATATATATATATATGGAGACACATACTTATCTATATATATGTGCATATATGTCTAGATATATGTGATATATATATATATATATATATATATGGGCATGACTTATGCCCACACAGACTACAGAAATATGTATGTATAGGACATATACATACATGAATATAAGTCTGAGGATACATGCCTGCAACTGAGCCCCACAAAAACATTCACATGGGGAATGTGATGGGAAAAGATTCATCTAATAATGAGGGGGTAAAAACCACCTGAAGATATATAGAGAATCTATTTCTGCGGTGCAGGAATGTAGTTCAGTGGAATAAGCAGTATGGTTGCGTGAAAAAACAGAGGATAATAGCAGTCTGGCAAGAGCACGTCAGGAGTACTTTAGGACTCTGACATGTCCAAAGGACAAAAAAAAACCGCATAGACTAAGATACAAGGATGACCCAGCCGAGGGACACAGGGGTATCATGTACACTAAAGGAGTATGCGTTGTCCAAGTGGAGCAGAAAAGCATAATGCCAAGCTGCAAGGAAAAAAGGGGTAGATTCCTGCAAGATTGGGAACTCCTTGGACATTCACGCCATGGAATGATTATATAAACTTTTTCTACTATATGGGAAAAACCCTCAGAGTCAAAGTTCAATGCTCTGTAGCAAGGGCCCATAGTAGAAAGCTTCTCTGAAGATTGCAGAGAGCATTGTGCAGGAGAATTATAAGATAATACTGACAGAAGTCAGGTGTGTTGCCACATCCTAGGAAAGGATATGGCTAGAAGAAGATAACCTGCAGTGAGTAGTATTATGCAAGATAGTTGAAAGTAGCTTGCAATGAGTATTAAAGTAATCACTGGAACTCCTGCATACACAGCAACTGAACAAAACAGCAAAGGGGATTCTCCTGTATAAAACAGAGAGAAAACAGACAAAGGGAGCGGAGATATTCCCGTCCCTGTCTGATGAGTTGTTCAGAGCATGCATTGAAGGATAACAAAAAGTCTACACTGGAAGAAAGAGAAGTGTTTCAGTATGGTACCAACCCAAGCAGGGGAAACCCTGGAAGAGAGGGGGTTGGAAAGTGACTTACCATATGGTAAGTCAGCTGAAGGAAAAGATGTCCATGTGGGGACAGAAACTATCATGGGATAATTGTAACCTCCCTTCGTAGTAGTAAGAAGGGGAGAATTCTGTAACCCATGGACAAAAGTATCCTAACAGCTTAGCATACTGAAAAAGAAAAAACCAGTGTAGGGTTTGAGAATAAACTTCTGCTAAGAAGAAGTTAACTGTAGATTGCAACATATAGGAACCTATGGTTGCTGGTTATGATTAGACTGGCTAGAGTCTGGAGACTTCAGACTAGGATGAGATGTCCCTTGCTTGGGTACATCTGGAGGATGGGCAGGAGAAGGGTGAAACCTTCTTTTCTTAGGGAAAGAAGGTTTGGCAGGACATTTCCTACGTCCTGGGTTAAAAGAAGGCTTAGGATGGTTTCCAGAACCAGGGAAGTCAGTGGAGCAATGAGCAACCTGACGTAAAGCCTCTTTATTGAAGAGATTTTCTCCAGTACAGGGAGAATTACCCAGTGCATGTTGTGCCCATCTGCTCAAGTCTGAAGCTTGCAGCCAGGCTGTACAACGTGCTCCAATGGCAATAGCAGAGGATCTGCTAACAGACTCAAAAGAGTCTAGAGAAGCACGAGAAAGAAACCAAGAGATATTCCTGCTATGATTAAGAAGCAAGGAATAGTCAGTGGCCTTAGGTTCTGACAAAAAAGGGGACAAAAGAGATAATGTCTCTGTGACCTCCTGAAGTGTCAGACTCATATAAAAAATATATGAAATAATTCTTGAAGCCAGCATAGAAGTTTGGAAGGTTTGACGTCCAAAGGCATCAAGTGCTTTAGATGCACGACCTGGCGGATAAGAAGAATGCTTCTTCTTGCTTCTTACCTTCCTCATTGCTGATTCCACTACAATGGAATGATGTGGAAGTTGGTTTTTCTGAAATCCCAGAGAGGGAGGCACCTGATACAGAACATTAATGGCTGTAGAAGGCGAAGGAACCTTTAAAGGTGATTCCCACATCCTCAGAAGAAGATCCTGCAAAGAATGATGTAAAGGAAGCATTATATTTTCCTTTTCTGCAGGATCTTGGCCAAGAGTAGAGCCAGGAATAGGAATGGCAAGAAAGGTTGCCATGTCAAGGAGAAATTTCTGAAAAGAAGGATCTCCAATAGGAACTATTCCTGGGTAGGCTGAGGTTGAAGGAGCAGCTTGAGCACCAGAAGACATAGTGGACTGGTGCAGAAAAAGAATCCTGCTAGATGGACAGTGATACTGACAGTTCTGATTCGAGGCAGTTAGTACTGCATCGTCAGTGCCCGGTATCGATTCCAAGCTAGGCATAGAAAGGATCGATGGCACCGATGGAACTGCAGGAATCAACATCGATACCGATACCGGTATCGGAGACGATAATGTCATCGAAGCAGTAATCGGGGGCTGCTGAAGCGGTACCGAGATAGCCAGAGAACCCTGGTGAATATCCTCGGTACTGCGTAATCGGGAACGATATGGATCGGTTCCGAAACGCGTCGGTACCAAATCATCTAGACTGGAGATCGATTCTAGACTCGGCATCGAAGGGAGCGAGTCTATCAATGCATGTCTAGAAGGTACCGACGTTGGTGGTGGTATTGGCGATGCCGATACAGGAAAGTCAATCGGAATCGTATCGATCGGTTCCGAAGGTACCGAGGACGTCCGAAGACGATGCCTGGTGAAGAGAGGAATACTCGACACCGGCGCCGATGTCGGGGTATCGGTACCACTCAAAGCCGATACCAACCCCGAGCATGGCGAAGATACAGGAAAGTCAATCTGGTTGGTATCGATCGGCCCCGAAGGTACCGAGGATACCAGATGATGATCCCAGGTGAAGAGTGGAACACTCGACACCGATGCCGGGGTATCGGTACCGCTCGAAGCCGGTACCAACCCCAAGCATGGCGGAGATACAGGAAAGCCAATCTGAGTCGTATCGATCGGTTCCGAAGGTACCGAGGACACCAGATGACGATCCCTGGTGAAGAGTGGAACACTCGACACCGGTGCCGGTGCCGGGTTATCGGTACCGCTCGAAGCGGATACCACCCGAGCACGGCTCAGGTATGGCTGGAATCTACACAAAGGCTCAGGTAAAGCTTGCCTAGGGCATAAGTGTAGGAGGACACGGGTGAGAAAGGGGGCGCTGGTGGGCACACAAAGAAATAGACGGGGAAAAAGAATCGCAGTGCCGCACTTTGTGGGTTTTTCTTTTTTTTCTCTCTCCACAGGGACGCCGACTTCCAAGGATGGATCCGCAGGACGTCATGCGCTGGATGCAGGCACAATGGGACAAGCAGGTCGAAGTGGTACGGTATCTCCAGGAGCAGAATGCAATAACCATGAGGGAGCAGCAGAAGCCGCTCATGGACACAATGGAGGCACTCCTAAAGAAGCCGCTGGATGCAGGAGCTGCTATCCCCTCTATAGTTCAGGGGGTAGGACTGAACTCTCACAGTGCATTTTCTTTGGGACTATTGAATCCCTATGATAATCTTGAGGATTTCATAGACGCTTTCGAGCATATAGCGGGAGCTTTAAAGTGGCCTGAGGAGCAGTGGGCAACCCGCTTCGCAATGTCGCTTACGGGCAAAGCCTTATTTGCCTATAAGGCTATGCCTGCTGTCCTTGCCTCCGACTATGCAGAGGTAAAAAGAGCAGTCAAAGACAGGCTAGGGTTAACTCCTGTACATTATAGAAGAATGTTTAGGGAGGCTAGGATAAAGCCTCGGGAGACCCCTAAGGCCCTGTCTCAAAGGCTAAAGAGTCTAGCCGAAAAGTGGTTAACTCCGGAAGGGAGAACGCCAGAATCAGTAGTTGATACAATTGTTTTAGAACAGTTTATGCAGGCTGTCCCTACTGAAGTGAAAACTTTTCTTACACTCCAGAACTGCCGAACCACTGATGAGGCAGCCAATCTTGCAGAAAGATATTTTGAAGCAGAGATGGCTGACACCTCAGGGGTAGGTGTGTTGAAAGCAGCTGGTATGGCATGTTTTAGCAAAAAGGGTAAATGTTCAAAGGGTAACATGTTTAATGCTAAAATGTCTAGTGTTAATGAGAAACATGATAATGCCAATGTTTTGTATGTACCTAAAGGGAAGTGTTATGCCTGTGGAAAAACGGGACATTTTCAGAGGAACTGCCCTGAATGAACGGTCCTTGTGTCTGGAGCCGAGGAGCCAAGCCAGGGAGGATTCCTTCTACAAGTCCAAGTAGAAGGTATTGAAGCACTGGCACTACTTGACTCGGGGGCTGACCAGAGCATGGTTTCACGCAAGCTCTGGGAAGCCATTGAGGAGCGCCGTCAGTCAGCCCCGAGTCAAGCAGAAGGCCAGGTGCGAATAAGATGCGTGCACGGTGCATTTGTACCTTATCCCCTACATAAAATATTTGTGCGAGGGTTAGGCACCGAAAAAGAAGTAAAGGTAGCCATAGTCCCGAAACTGCCAAGAGACATCGTCCTGGGTAAGGACTGGCCTCCCTTTTATAAGGGGCTGGTAAAAGATTTGAGCACCAGAACAGGCTTAGTGTCCACCCGGTCTCAAGCCGGAACCTCAGGAGTGGGGAAGATGTCAGCAGAAAGCACGGAGGAGCCTGAGAGAGAGGGAGAGGAAGAATCCCAAGGGGAGGAGTTAGAAGAGGGAGAGATAGGCACTCTTCCTGTTCACGAAGATTTAATCCATGCCCCAGTTAAGGAGGCTAAGAAGGAGAAATCTAAAAAACGTCAGGAGAGGTACTGTAGGACCCGAGGGAGGGCCGAGTTAGAGGCCAGAGTAGGATTGCCCTGGGTACCTGCAGAGGTGGTCAAAAAGTTTCCATCGTTCCCCATGGAACAAAGGGCTGACCCAGCTCTTAAGAGAGCATTTCAGTGGGCCCAGGAAACCCGACCTACATTACCTAGGTTTTTCTTAGAGAAAAAAATTCTGTATAGGGAGAGCATTGACCCACATACCGATGCCATACGAAAGCAGTTGGTAGTGCCAACAACCTTTAAAGCTACAGTATTACGGTTGGCACATGACCACCCGGTGGGTAGTCACAAAGGGATCCAAGGTACGCTTGACCAAATTTTGGCCAGGTTTTATTGGCCAGGGGTCTTCAAGGAGACCAAGCAGTACTGCGAATCATGTCCCACCTGTCAAAGGGTTACAGCTATAAAACCCAAGGCAGTACCCATGGTGCCCACACCCACTATATCGGCACCCATAAGCCGTATAGGAGTTGACATTGTAGGGCCTCTAATAAAAACACCGAGGGGTTTTCAGTACATCCTGGTAATAGTAGACCACGCTACACGTTTCCCTTGGGCTATCCCACTAAGGAACACCTCTGCTAGGATAATAGCCCTGTTGTTGTTGTTAAGTGCCGTCGAGTCGGAGTCGACTCATGGCGACCCTCTGGATAGCTATCCTAAATTGTGTTCGGTCTTCAGTCAGGCGGCTCATTGACGACAGACTGGTACCCGTAGCTGCTGTTATTGTAGCGATCCATCTCATTGCTGGCCTTCCTCTTTTGCGTTGACCTTCTATCTTGCCAAGCATGATGTCTTTCTCTAATGATCTCTCTCTTCGCATGATGTGTCCGAAGTATGAAAGTCGAAGTCTTGTCATCTGAGCTTCTAAAGAAAGCTTAGGTTTGATCTCCTCTAGTACCGACTGGTTTGTTCTTCGGGCAGTCCATGGTATACACAGTATTCGCCGCCAGCACCATAATTCAAAGGCATCAATTTTCTTCCTGTCTGTCTTTTTCACTGTCCAGCTTTCACATCCATATGATGTTATTGAAAATACCATGGCTTGAACAAGTCGAATCTTTGTATGGAGAGAGACATCTCTGCTCTTGAGAATCTTATCTAGGTCTTTCATAGCCATTCTGCCAAGAGCAATGCGTCGTCTGATTTCTTGACTGCTTGTTGCTTCTTTATTGATAGTTGATCCAAGTAGGTTAAAGTTGTTCACGATTTCAATTTCTTCTCCTTCAACGATGAACCTGTTGATTATGCCAGTTGTCATGATCTTTGTCTTCTTTACATTAAGGTGCAGGCCCATTTTGAGACTATGTTCTTTGATTGTGAGAAGCAAATGTTTCAGATCATCTTCGCTTTCAGCCAGTAATGTGGTATCATCAGCATAGCGAAGGTTGTTGATGAGTCTTCCACCAATCTTCACACCTCTGTTGTCTTCATACAGTCCTGCTTCTCTGATGATTTGTTCTGCATATAAATTAAACAGGTAGGGGGAAAGTATGCAGCCTTGTCTTACACCTTTGCTTATTTTAAACCATTCTGTTTCTCGTTGTTCCGTTCGAACTGTTGCTTCTTGATTAATGTACAGATTACGCAAGAGAACGATCAGGTGTTCTGGTATACCCATGCTTCTTAATGTGGCCCAGAGTTTCTCATGGTTTACACAGTCAAAAGCCTTGCTATAGTCGATAAAGCACAAATAGATATCCTTTTGGTATTCTTTAGTCTTTTCAAGGATCCATCTCACATCCGCAATGATGTCTCTCGTTCCTCGCCCTTTCCTGAACCCTGCTTGCACTTCAGGTAGTTCTTGTTCTAGGTATGGCTGTAGTCTCTTTTGAATAATCTTCAGTAGAATCTTGCTGGCATGTGGGATCAGAGCGATTGTGCGATAATTTCCACAGTCGGTTGGATCACCTTTCTTTAGTATTGGTATAAACACAGATCTTTTCCAGTCAGTTGGCCATGATGTTGTCTTCCATATTTCTTGGCAGAGCCTTGTAAGTACGGTAACAGCTGCATCAGATTGCTGCAATACTTCTATGGGAATGCTATCAATGCCTGGTGCTTTGTTCTTTGATAAGGCTTTCAATGCTGCTTCAACTTCTTCTTTCATCACCAATGGTTCCTGATCATAAGGTATAGGTTGAAACGGCTGTTGGTCCACTTGATCTTTATCATATAAAAACTCTGTATATTCCTTCCACCTTTTCTTGATCTTCTCAGAATCATTCAACATAGAACCTTGAGCATCTTGTAACATTCCAATTCGAGGCTGGAACTTTTTCTTTAACTCTCGCAGCTTTAGGAAAGCCGATCTTGTTCTTCCTCTAATAGTTTCTGCTTCTATTTCCTTGCAAGTGTCATTGTAGTACTTTTCCTTGTCCTGTCTTGCTGCACGTTGGAAATCTCTGTTGAGTTCTGCGATTGTCTTTCTTTCTCCTTTGGCTTTAGCTTCTCTGCGTTTCTGGGCAATTTTCAGAGTTTCTTCCCGTCATCCATTTTGGCCGTTTTTGCTTTTTCACCTTTTGTAGAGTCTTCTCGCTTTCTTCCAGCACAACCTTCTTGATGTCATTCCATAACTCTTCCGGAGCTCTGTCATTTGTATCTAAAGCAGCAAATCGATTTTGCAGGCAGTCTTTAAATTCCAGTGGTATATTCTCAAGGTCATATTTTGGTGCATTCATGAGTGGTTTGCTCTTTTTCAACTTTAGCTTAAGTTTGCATACTAGTAGTTGATGATCTGTACCACAGTCAGCTCCAGGTTTTGTCTTTGTTGATGTTACAGAGCTTTTCCATCGTTGACTTCCACAGATGTAGTCAATTTGATTTTTATACAATCCATTGGGTGAAGTTCATGTGTACAGTCGTCGCTTGTGTTGCTGGAAGAAGGTGTTTGAGATGAATAGATCATTGGTCTTGCAGAAATCTATCAATCTTTCTCCAGCTTCATTTCTGTTGCCAAGTCCATATTTTCCAACTACTTTGCCTTCTTCTTTGTTGCCAACTTTTGCGTTCCAGTCACCCATGACTATCAGGATATCCTGTTTGCATGTTCTGTCAATTTCAGCTTGTACTTGTTCATAGAACTCTTCAATTTCATTCTCTTCTGCAGCTGTTGTTGGGGCATATACTTGAATTATAGTTGTGTTGATAGGCAATCCTCGTAGACGAATAGAGATTAAGCGTTCGCTGACTGCGTTGTATTTCATTACAGTTCTTGCAAGTTTCTTCTTTATTATAAATGCAACACCATTTCTTCTTTGTTTTTCATTTCCAGCATAGTAGACCATGTGATCATCTGATGCAAAGTGCCCGATGCCAGTCCATTTCAGTTCGCTGACACCCAACAGATCAAGTTGTACACGTTCCATTTCATTCTTGACCACCTCCAACTTCCCTTGGTTCATGCTTCGTACGTTCCATGTTCCAATGTGTAAGACATCTTTACAGCTTCTGACTCTCATTTCATGCGCAGCTACATCAGCAGTCAGACTTCCCGAGGGCTTTGATCCAACCACATCATAAATGCTGGCTTTACTCTGAAAAGTCTTCAGCTCTTCCCCAGTAGCTAGTTGAGTGCCTTCCGACCTGGGAATCTCATCTTCCAGCACCATAGCACAATTTGTTTTGTTGTAACTATCCATTGGGTTTTCATGGCAAGATACAGAAGTAGATTGCCGGGCCTTCCTTCCGCGCAGTTTAAGTTTGGTGTTGTTGCCGTTGTCACAGAAATGTGATCCTCCGCCGTCAACACTATCCCATTCTGCTGCTGCCCAGATGGGTGGTTTGTCTTCGTCTGGCACCTCAGCTGAGACCTGTCCATCTTGGGAGACCCTGCCAGTAGTTAAACTACCGATAGTTTAGCTCTCAGCATCACTGATGCACGCAAGCCCTCACAGCACGACAAGCTGCAAACCAAGTGAGAGATAATAATAGCCCTAGAACTCGTAAAATTATTCTGCGAGGTAGGCTTTCCTAGAGAAGTACTAACGGATCAGGGAAGTAATTTTCTATCAAAGCATTTGGCTATGGTGTGGGAAGCCTTTGGCATCAGGCATATACGGACTGCAGCATATCATCCGCAGTCCAATGGACTCGTGGAGCGGATGAATCAGTCCATAAAACAGATGCTTAGGAGAGGTTTAAAAAAGGGAGAGATGTCTGATTGGGACACGCTGCTCCCATTTACATTATATGCGTGTAGGGAACGCATACAAGCGTCCTTGGGGGCATCCTCCTACGAACTGCTGTTCGGCCGAGCTCCAAGAGGAGTTTTGGATATCTTACAGGAACAGTGGGTGGAGCCGGACACACAAGAGGTTGGGGTACCTCAATTTTTAAGGGATTAAAGGGAACGCCTAGAGAGGACGTCCAAGACCTCAATAGAAAACTTACAGGCCAGTAAGCAACTGCAGAAGCGTTATTACGACAGGGGCACAAGACCTAGGCAATTGGATATAGGAGACAAGGTGCTTATCCAGGTAGCAGACCCGGGACCTAAGTTTGAATCCCGTTGGAAAGGCCCTTGTACAGTGATAGAGAAGGTTGGGCCTGTATCATATCGTGTAGAAAACGAAAGAGGGTGCCAACAGGTGTATCACCTTAACGTCCTAAAGCCGTGGAAGGACAGGTCAGCCACTGCTAGTCTGGTAAGTGTACGGCACCACTACAGGACCCATAAAGAAATTACGTGCTGTCTGAAAGGTTCAGCAGCCCGTTATATTTTAAGGGGGGGGGGGGGGATCTGTCATGAGGTGGATCAGCCAGAGCCTATGGAAATAGGAAAAACTGAGCAGAACAGTTCTAATAATGACAGGCTAGAGCAGCACATGGAGCAGAGTTGCTATAGGCTATGTACACAAACTGAATTACCAGGTGTGAGAGCACGCCCAAGCAGTAGGTTACCTCACAGCCCATTAGGTAATGAAGGACAGCTGGGAGGAGGCGGGGCTCAAGGAAACACCAAGAGTGACGCAGTTAAAATTCACTCACGGGAGGTTAGAGTCAGTGCCGATTGGAGAGCTGATCAGAGAGCTGGACAGGGGGCCAGAGCTTCACACGGAGTCTTACACAAAGTTCTAGAGGAAGAAACCCAGGAGAGACCAACTCCTACAGCTCAAACAATCTGGATACAATCACCATAGTAAACAAGCAATGCTCCATCAACCTGGTCTACAGAGCCCCCCCAACTCTCCAGACGACCTTCCTACCATATTAGACCTAGCTGCCAATACCAGCAACCTCAACACTCCAAACTGGATAATGGGAGATCTCAATCTCCCATCACTGCAACAACACCAGTCCTCTTCATTCCTCATTGCCATTGAAAATCTCGGATATCAACAACTAATCAAGGAGCCCACACATATCAAAGGAAACATCCTTGACATGGTCTTCGTTCCACAATCTGTTTCTGCACAAAATAGCAACATTGTAAAATCTACCACCGACGTACCATGGTCAGACCACAAACTCATAAACCTACAAATTCCCTTAAGCAACAAGCATCCCTTAAACAACAGAAAACTGGACTACACATCAAGAGCCCCAACAAGAGGCTTTCGACCTTTCAACAGGGAATTTATACTAACAAGTACCCAACCACTCCTCAACAATGCAACACTCAACCTTGATGAGTCAATTGAAGCCTGGAACAACAGCTTGAACGCCATTGCTCATCTACCACACAAAAAGAACATATCAAGGAAAAGAACCTCTGCTCCATGGTTTTCTCCCGACCTGTGGTCTTCTCTTACGCACCTAAGAAGACTCGAAAAACGCTGGCGCCGATCACGGTCCATTGATGATCAAACAGCCTACAATCTCCACTTAGCATCTCACCGCAAAACAATCACAACCAAAAAGAAGCAATATCATACTGAAACGCTCAAAAGATCATTGAACAAACCCCGTGATCTTTTCAATTTAGTAAAATCACTATCAAAGGAACCATCATTCGAACAAAAGGAAGATATTCACCCACAAGAATTTGCTGATTACTTGCAATCAAAACTTCTGCAGACGGATGAGCTATCAAAAACCAATGTACAAGAAACAACCTGCCGAATTTCCCTGTCTGCACTTACCACCCCCTCTGCTAAACACATTGAAGACACAATCACCTCACTCAACACTACCACTGCTCAAACCGATCCTTGCCCAGCCTTTTGGATAAAGGATCTTCGAAATACCTTTAGCCCTTTCATTGCAAGAATCATGAACCTTTCATTTACAACCGGCTCCTTCCCCTCTGCTCTAAAGCTCACATCCATTAGACCGCTGCTAAAAAACCCCAAACTAGACCCAAAAAGGTCTGATTCTTACAGGCCTATTGCTAGTATCCCCATCCTAGCAAAGATTCTTGAGAAAGTGGTGCAACGTCAAATTCAAGACCACATAGATTCCACAGTCCCCCTAGACCATTTTCAACATGGTTTCAGAGAATATCATGGCATTGAAACACTTATCACCACCCTTTTCAATAATATACTCACTAGCATAGATAACATCCGACAAGGCGTTGTGCTAATCTTCTTGGATATAGCAGCAGCGTTTGATTCGGTAAATCATGAGGTACTCCTTGGACGACTGAAGGAAAAAGGCATCTGTGGCTCAGCACTTGAGTGGTGTAAATCTTACCTCAAGAATAGAATGCAATATGTAAAATCTGCAAAGGGAGAATCAAATCTCTTCCATCAAAAACAAGGCGTTCCGCAAGGATCCTCTCTTTCATCTCTCATGTTTAACATATACATGCAGCCTATCTGTAATATCATCAGATCATTCAATGTGCAATGTATGATATATGCAGATGATATCCTACTTTACATGCCATTTTCCACAATGCAAACAGACTTATTGCCCATAATAAATTGCTTTGACGCAGTATCAGAGTGGCTCCTCTCACAGAACCTCCGCATCCAGCACAAGAAAACTGAAGTTCTCTTTGTCACAAGAGACCCCAACTTCACTCCACCATCACATATAAGTGTTAAGGGAGCTGATCTATGCACTAAAGAAACAATAAGATACCTCGGAGTCACCCTAGACCACCATCTCGATATGAAATCACACGTAAACAATATTGTAAAAGCGGTATACTTCAAGATCCGCACACTCAGACACTTACGTTCCTTACTGGACCCAGAGGACTTCAGAACCATCTACCAAGCACTCATATTACCGTATTTCGATTTCGCCAATTCTATTCTGCAAGGACTCCCACAATCCACCCTAAGTTCTTTACAGCTTGTTATGAACACTGCTGCAAGGGTTCTACAAGGAGCACCCAGGAGTGAACATGTTACACCTATCCTCAAGTAACTCCATTGGCTCCCTATACATGGCAGGCTTATGTTCAAAACCTTGATTCTCACTTACAAGGCCATCTATGGTCTATCAGCCAACTCACTTACTGAGCTCATACAAACCATACCACCAAACCGATCGAGAAGACAAGTAGCACTAAACTCTAATAACACCAAAGGCCATAACAACATGCAGCCGATCAACTGCGAACAGAGCCTTCATGTTCTGTGCTCCAAAATGCTGGAACTCCCTACCACCTGACATCCGTGCAATAACCAACCTAGCCCAGTTCAGAAAGGCCCTTAAATTTAACCTATTTATCAGGTACTACCCTACATGAAGTGCAAGATAATAGTCCCACCACAAATTTAACCACAGTTTTCTCCTGACCCTAGCACCCCTGCTAACTTATGTAAATAACTCTATCATGTAATCGATTTAACAGATTATATATTCTATGTATATAGTTCCCCCATGTTTTCCAAGTTGATACTCCTGTTATATGTAATACCGAACAGCCTGTTGTTCTGGTCTTTTGTGTTCTCTGTGAACCGCGCTGATGCTAAATAGTGCGGTATATAAGAAAGTTAAATAAATAAATTAAATACCAGGGATTTGCTTCAGAGAGCAGTGCACAACTGAACAAAAGCCCAGTGGACTTTGCCACGAAGGTATTTCTGGAACCAGGCTGAGAAAAGCTGTGGGAAAGAATCTTCCTAGTAACAGGTACAAGGAGGGCAAGAGTTTTTATCTTGAGAATACTTTTGTGCCCAAACGAAAGCAGAAAGAGAAAGGCTGTGAGAGGCTTTCATCTTGGCAAAGCTCCGTTAAGTTCCCTGTACCCAGAAGCTCCGTGAGAACTAAGCCAGAAGGTAGGCTTATTCCTTCTAGTATAAGAGAAGCTGAAAGTAAGAGTTTTACCTACACTTATCCAAGAGTGTGTGGCTCTCAGGAAGGAAACTCTACTGTGTGTGGTAACCTCCCATTTTACTCTAGCAGAGAGGAGGAGGGGAGCTCTCTTAACCGAGAAGAGGGACTGTTCAAAATAGCCTAAGTTACAATCCTAGGGAGTTTAGCTCCGAAGAAGGATGTGAAGAAATGCTGTGTGATTTCTGTGAGGAAACATCTTCTGAGTCTTGCATGGATTGTACGTTAATAATTTCTGATGAGATTTCTTCATTGTGCTGAAGTGTCTACAGAAAATCTGTTTAAGGAAAACAACAGTGAAGAAACTTGCTTGTTTAAGAAAAAGGACTGTTTGAATTACCTTTTTGTTTATTGCCAAGCTGAAGATACAAGCATTTATTTTGTTCCAGTAGTTTACCTTTATTTATACCAGAAGTATGGTTTTTGTCTTTTGTTCCAATGTGCTGAAAATTCACCCGGGAAGGGAAAATAAAAAGTCCTCTCTTTAAGCCGTGCTATTCGTCTACAACTACATTCTTATATTAGCTTGTGGGACTACAGTTCCCAGGGGGCATTTCAACACCTTCTTGGTACCATCCCCCGCTGTTTAAGAAGAGGCCCCACTGTAGCTCCCATGCTTTTAGCCTCTGGGAATCTATAGGGGGGTGACAGGACATAGATCAAAAGAAACTCCCAATATTTCCAACAAATACGTTTTAAACATCTCTTTAGCAGATATACTAGGTAACCTTGAGAAATTAATCAAACGTAGATTAGTCAATCTTGAATGATTATCTAGATATTCCAACTGACTCCTCGCATTACCAAAGTCTTTCATTAGTGCCTCAGCTTGAGATTCCAAACGATCAGTTTTCAACGATAAATCAGTCACAGAGGCTCTAAATTTCTCAATCGTCTCAGCATTTGTAGAGCAGGTTTTCTCCTTGTGCAACACTTGTGTTTGTAAAAGTTGTACCTGAGGAATAATGGCCTCACCAAGCTGTTTAATAGCAGACCAAACTGACTCCAAGGTAAACTGCTCTGGTCGCTGTAAATCAAAAGAAAAAGCTGATATCTTCCTTACAGTGTCCGTTGCGGTTGCTGCCATCGTGGGATCCCGTGTATAGGAAAAAGCAGCTCACCTCGCCATGCCCAACAGTGACTCTCCTCCAATCAACGCCTCAGGGCATGAAGGACTCTGCGGAGCAACTCCTGCACCTGTGCTCGCGCTCAGGTTCAGTCCCAGCAAAGCAGCAGACACACCAACTTTGGAAGACTCCACTGCCTCCACAAGCTCTGAACACACCCCTGAGCACGCCTGCTTCAGAGGCCTCTGCGATTCTGGGGGCGTCAGATCGATACCTGAAGGAGACGCTGAACACTCCTGCTCCCGTGATCTCTCAGCCGGGCTACTCACCCCCAGACGATGCGGCTGAGACTCCCAATGAACAAAAGCATCATGCGGTCCAGAAGAGGAAAGACTAATAAAATGAGCCAGTCATTTGGTTGCCTCTTAAGAGCATTTATCAATAAAGCTGCTGGACAAAGATATAAATGACAATTTTCTTTATTGACTTTAGTTAAGTATTTCTATTTCTCACATACTGAGACTTTATCAAGTAACTTTTGGTGGTGGTTTATCAGCAGGCCATCCTCAGATTTTAAAGCAAGTTCTTCAACTCCACTCCTAACAATCCATGGTCAGCATCAGCATCAATATCCTGATTTTCTTTTACTTCTACCCAGTATCTCTTTCTTTATCCTTCCCACCATCAGAACTTCCTTTTCGGTGTCTCCCATCTCCTCACACATCTCCAGCGTTTCCTCTCTCTCTATAAACTCCATTCCAAACATACAGGCAGCATTCCTCCCCTCCACAAACACAGCCAGCACTTTCCTTTCTCTTCCTCCCCCTACCCTCTCAGCCCTAAAAGACACGGCCAGCAAGCTGGCACTTCCCTTTCTTTGGCTCTCACACTTATGACTAGCATTTCTCTTTCTCTTGACCTCTCCTCCCATCAAGTTGCATATTTGCCTTCTTTCTACTGATGGTGACACTTGGTTGCCAGGGGCAGGGCATCAAAGGCTCATTCTTTGGTGGCACCAGAGGCAGCAATTTCTCTGGAATAAGCTCCTCCTTTGGCGGTGTAGCAGCAGTGTTCACTTTTGACTGGCAGTGGTGGAAGTGGTGCCATACTAAGGGCTTGTGCAAGCAGTGTGGCTGCACAAGGCACAAATATGGAGGGGCACAAATATTAAATTATAGAAAAATTCTAAATGTAAACCTGACAAAGCCAACAGTGCTTTCACATTAGTCAATAGGCCTATGTGAAGTTGGAAATACTATATGACTAAAATACTAAACTCACAAAGTCTGATATTCCATTGATGGGGATGGGTGGCACCAGGTTTACAAGTTGTACGGGGCACAATTGTAGCTTGGTACAGTACTGGGTGGAAGCTCCTTGAGGATAGCTCTCTCCTTCAGTGGCTGTACTCATAGCCGCTCAAAACAGAACCACCAATGAGAAAAGGGAAAACCCCATCACCATCGGGGAAGCCCTTTGCTCAATGGACAAAATCAGATCAAACTGAACATAAGAACATAACATAAGAACATAAGATATGCCATACTGGGTCACACCAAGGTCCATCAAGCCCAGTATCCTGTTTCCAACAGTGGCCAATCTAGGTCATACATACCTAGCAGTTTCCCCAAAAGACACAGGTTCCACAATGCTTGTACTGGGTCAAGTATTGATATCCTGGGTCCCTTCTTAATAATGGTTTATGGGCCTTTCCTCCAGGAACTTGTCCAAATATTTTTTAAACCCAGCTACACTAACAGCCTTTACTACACCCTCCGTTAACAAATTCCAGATTTTGATTACATGTTGAGGGAAAAAATATTTTCTTTTATTAGTCTTAAATAGTTTACACCCTGTAGCTTCATTGCATGTCCCCTGGTCTTTCTACATTCTGATAACGTAAACAATCGATCTACGTTTACCCATTCCACTCCGTTCATTAATTTACAGACTTCTATCATATCTCCCCTCAGCCGTCTCTTTTCCAGGTTAAAGAGCCCTAAACCTTTTAGCCTTTCTTCACAGGAGTATCTTTCCATCCCCTTTACCATTTTGGTGGCTCTTCTCTGAACCTTTTCTAATATCGCTATATCCTTTTTGAGATACGGCGACCAGAATTACACACAATATTCAAGGTGCGGTCTCACCATGGAACGATATAGAGGCATTATAATATCTTGTTTTATTTTCCATTCCTTTCCTTATGATACCTAGCATTCTATTTGCTCTCTTGGCCGCCGCTGCACACTGGGTCGAGGGTTTTAACAAGTTATCCACAATGACGCCTAAATCATTTTCCTGGGTGGTGGTTCCTAATGTGGAACCTTGCATCGTGTAACCATAGTTTGGGTTGTTCTTCCCTAGGTGCATAACTTTGCACATGTCCACATTAAATTTCATCTGCCATTTTGATGCCAAGTCTTCTAATTTATCAAGATCCTCTTGCAATTTTCCACAATCCTCTTGGGTTTTAACAACTTTAAATAGTTTTGTGTGTCATCTGCAAATTTGATAACCTCACTCATTATTCCACTTTCCAGGTCATTTATGAATATGTCAAAAAGCAGCGGACCCAGCACAGATCCCTGGGGTACACCACTATTCACCTTTCTCCATTGGGAAAATTGGCCATTTAGTCCTACCCTCTGCTTTCTATCTTTTAACCAGTTCCTGATCCACAGTAGTACACTGCCTCCTATCCCATGACTCTTTAGTTTTGCCAAAAGTCTCTGATGAGGGACCTTGTCAAAGGCTTTCTGAAAGTCCAGATACACTATATCAACCAACTCACCTTTGTCTACCTGTTTATTCACACCTTCAAAAAAACATAACAGATTAGTAAGACAAGATCTTCCTTGTCTAAAGCCATGTTGGCTGTCTCCATTTAGGCCATGACTATCTACATGCTGAGTAATTTTATTCTTTATGATGATTTCTACCATTTTTCCCAGTACTGACGTGAGGCTCACCGGTCTGCAGTTTCCCGGATCACCCCTGGAACCCTTTTAAAAAATTGGTGTTATATTGGCGATCCTCCAATTTTCAGGTATTAGAGATTATTTTAATGATAGTTCACAGATTACTAATAGCAGGTCTGCAATCTCATATTTCAGTTCTTTCAATACTCTTGGATGTATACCATCCGGCCCAGGTGATTTGCTACTCTTCAGTTTATCTAATAGTTGTAATACATCTTCCCGATGTATCAATATTTCCTTCAATTCTTCCGCACCTTTAAATACCACTTCAGTCATGGGTAACATCCCTACATCTTCCTCAGTAAAGACCGAAGCAAAGAATTCATTCAGTCTCTCTGCTATCACCTTGTCGCATCTTAGTGTCCCTTTAACCCCTCTATCATCTAATGGACCAACTGACTCTCTCACAGGTTTTTTGCTACGAATGTACTTGAAAAAGTCTTTATTTTGCATTTTTGCTTCCGCAGCAAGCTTCTTCTCAAATTCTCCCTTTGCCTGCCTTATCAATACCTTGCATTTGACTTGCCAGTGCTTGTGCTGTTTCCAGGTTTCGTCGTTTGGCTCTTTTTTCCATTTCCTGAAAGATGCTTTTTTGGCAACAGCAGCCTCTCTGACCTCACCTTTAAACCATGCTGGCAGTTTTTTGGACTTCCTTCTATAGTATTTTTCAACAACACCCAAGCTTGATGTAAGTCTTTAACCTTTGCAACTGCTCCTTTTAGTGTTTTCTTAACTATTTTCCTCCTTTTATCATAGTCTCCTTTTCAAACGTTAAAAGGTAGTACTGTGGATTTCCTTACTATCCCTCCTCCACTAATTAAATCAAAGGCAATCATGCTATGATCACTATTGCCAAGTGTCCCCAACACCCTTATCTCTTGCACTAGATCTGGTGTTCCACTAAGGACTAGGTCTAATATGGCTTCCCCTCTGGTCGATTCATGAACCAGCTGCTCCAAGAAGCAGTCATTTATTTCATCTAGGAACTTTATCTCCCTAGCATGTCCTGCCGTGACACTGACCCAGTCGATACCGGGGTAATTGAAATCACCCATTATTATTACTGTGCTGTAACTTTTGTTAGCTTCCTTGATTTCTTTGAGCATTTCATCATCCATTTGTTCATTCTGGCCAGGCGGTCGATAGTACACCCCCACTGCCATCGCCTTCCCCTTTTTACATGGAATTTTAATCCATAGAGATTCTACAGCAAATTTTGTTTCCTGCAAAACTTTAATCCTTTCTGATTCAATGCCCTCTCTAACATAGAGTGCAACCCCTCCACCAATTTGATCAGCTCTACCATTACGATATAGTTTGTACCCAGGTATCACAGTGTCCCACTGGTTGTCCTCCTTCCACCATGTCTCTGATATTCCAATCATATCTAACCTCTCATTTAGTGCTATATATTCTAACTCTCCCATCTTATTTTTTAGACTTCTAGCATTTGCATACAAGCATTTTAGAGACTGTATTTTATTCATATTAATTTGGCTATTGGTAGACATGGGTAATTTGGGATCTTTAAGCTCTATCTGCTCCATACTCAAGGGCAATTGGGCTACTTCACTCTTTTTTGGAACCTCTCTGCTTTTGGTAGATCCTTCAAGGATACATTCTTCCGAACCATCTGCTCTTGGGCGACTGTCGGCTTTCCCCTATTATCTAGTTTAAAAGCTGCTCTATCTTCTTTTTAAAGGTTAATGCCAGCAGCCTGGTTCCATCCCAGTTAAGGTGAAGCCCATCCCTTCGCAAGAGCCCCTCCTTTCCCCAGAATGTTCCTCAGTTCCTAACAAATCCAAAACCCTCATGTCTGCACCATTGTCTCATCCATGCATTGAGATTCCGGTGCTCTGCCTGCCTTTTGGGTTCTGGGCGTGGAATGGGAAGCATTTCGGAGAACACTACCCTGGAAGTTCTGGACTTCAACTTCCTACCTTAAAGCCTAAATTTAGCCTCCAGAACCTCCCTACCACATTTTCCTATGTCATTGGTACCGACATGTACCAAGACAGCAGACTCCTTCCCAGCACTATCTAAGACCTTATCTAGGTGGCGCGTGAGGTCCGCTACCTTCGCACCAGGCAGGCATGTTACCAAGTGATCCTCACGTCCACCAGCCATCCTGCTAATGATCGAATCACCAACTATAACGGCTGTCCTAACCCTTCCCTCATGGGCACATGGCCCTGGAGAAACATCCTCGGTGCGAGAGGGTTTTACATCACCTGGAGGACAGGTCCTAGTTACAGGATCACTTCCTGCTAGACCAGGGTGATGCTCTCCTGTCACGTGACCTCTCTCCTCCATGGCAACAGGGATGCTGCCAGACTGGAGCTGGGACTTCAGGACTATATACCTGTAGGTCTCATCTATGTACCTCTATGTCTTTCTTATGTTTTCCAAGTCTGCTACTCTAGCCTCTATAGAATGGACTCGTTCCCTGAGAGCAAAGAGCTCCTTGCACCTAGTGCACACGTAAGACCTCTCACCAACTGGGAGAAAATCTTAGAAACATAGAAATATGATGACAGAAAAAGACCATATGTCCTATCTAGTCTGTCCTTCCATATCAACAACTACAACAATCCCCTTTTTACCTTTAGAGATCCTCTGTGTTTGTCCCATGCTTTTTTGAATTCAGTTACTGTCCTCATCTCTACCACCTCCACTGGGAGACTATTCCACGGATCCACTACTCTTTCTGTAAAGAAATATTTCCGCATATCACTCCTGAATCTATCTCCCTTCACCCTCATCCCATGTCCCCTCGTAGCAGAACTTGCTTTCAACTGAAAGAGGCTCTCTCCCTGAATATTTATGCCACGGAGGTATTTAAACATCTCAATCATATCACCTCTATCCCACCTTTCCTCTAAGGTGTACATATTAAGATCCTTCAGTCTAGTCCTCATATGCTTTATAACGAAGACCACTAATCATTTTAGTAGCCACCCTCTGCACCGACTCCATCCTGTTCACATCCTTTTGAAGTTGGGGTCTCCAGAATTGTACACTATACTCCAAATGAGGTCGCACCAAAGACTTTTACAGAGGCATTATCACCTCCTTTTTTCTGCAAGCCATTCCTCTCCGTATGCACCCAAGCATCCTTTTAGCTTTTGCCGTCGCCTTTTCTACCTGTTTAGCTACTTTAAGATCATCAGACACAACCACGCCTAGGTCCCGCTCTTCTTTAGTGGACAAAAGTACTTCACCCCCTATACTATATTGCTCCCTTGGATTGCTGCAGCCCAAATGCATGACCTTACATTTTTTAACATTAAATCCCAGCTGCCAAATTCTAGACCATTCTTTAAGCTTAGCTAGATCCCTCCTCATGTTATCTACACCTTCCTGGGTGACTACTCTATTGCAGATTTTGGTATCATCTGCAAAGAGGCAAACCTTACCCGACAGCCCTTCCGCTATATCACTAACAAAGATGTTAAAAAGAATCGGACCAAGGACAGATCCCTGGGGCACACCACTGGTAACATCCTTCTCCTCAGAGTGAGCTCCATTTACTTGTACTCTTTGTCGCCTCCCACCCAACCAATTTCTAACCCAAGCAGTAACTTTAGAGTCCATTCCTAGGGTGTTCAGTTTGTTTATAAGTTGCCTGTGAGGAACAGTGTCAAAGGCTTTCCTGAAATCTAAATACACCACATCTAGGGCTCTCCCTCGGTCCAACTCCCTGGTCACCCAGTCAAGGAAATCAATCAGATTTGTCTGACAAGACCTGCCTCTAGTGAATCCATGCTGCCTCGGATCCTGTAATCCGCTGGACTCCAGAAACCTCACAATTTTCTCTTTCAGCAGTGTTTCCAATAATTTACTCACCACCGAAGTTAAACTAACCGGCCTGTAGTTTTCAACCACATCCTTACTTCTGCTTTTGTGTAAAGGCACCATATGAGCCTCTCTCCAGTCCTTTGGCACCACTCCCGACTCCAACGAGGCATTGAAAAGGTCAGTCAGTGGAGCTGCTAGAACGTCCCCAAGTTCCCTCAGTATTCTAGGGTGTATCCCATCCGGTCCCATCGCTTTGTCTACTTTAAGTTGAGCTAGTTTCGCACAAACACAGTCTTCTGAAAATTGCTCAAGATGTCCCTCGTTTCTGTTCCTATTTGTGGGTGTTTTCTGAGGTCCTGCTCCTGGTTCTTCATCTGTGAACACAGAACAAAAATATTTGTTAAGCAATTCCGCTTTATCCTTATCAGCTTCTACATATTCCTCCCCTGCACCCTTGAGTCTGACAATACCACTTTTGCCCTTCCTCTTCTCACTAATATATCTGAAAAATGTCTTATCCCCCCATTTTATTGCATTGGCTATTTCCTCCTCCTTTTGAATCTTTGCCTTCTTGACTACTTTGCTAGCTTCTCTAAGTTTTTCCAAATACAGATGCCTGTCTTCCTCTCTCTGTGATCTCTTGTATTTCATGAAGGCCTCCCTCTTTTTCTTCACTTTTTCAGCTACTTCTTTCGAAAGCCATAGCAGTCTCCTTTTCCTTTTACCTTTATTTACCATTTTAACAAAAAGGTTGGTTGTCCTTAAAATATCCCCTTTCAGTTTTGCCCACTGTTTTTCTACATCCCCCAGCTGTCCCCATCCCACTAACGACTCCCTGAGGTATTGGCCCATCTTCGCAGTTAGTCTTCCTAAAGTCCACGATCCTCACCTTTGAATGGATTCTAACAGCCCTAGTCCTCATACTGAACCACACCATCTGGTGATCACTGGATGCAAAATGATCTCCCACTACAAGATCAGAAACACTTTCACCATTGGTAAGCACCAAGTCCAGTATGGTCCCTTCACGTGTGGGGTCTGTTACCAATTGCCTGAATAGTTCTCCCTGTAGAGAATCCAGGATCTCCTTACTTCTAGATGATACTGCAGCAGGAATATGCCAATCAACATCTGGCATACTGAAATCTCCTATCAGTAGCAGTTCCCCTTTCCTAGCAATGCTGCGTATGTCTTCAATTAACTCATACATGTGACACTCAGTGCAAAAGAATGGAAAGCCCCCATCTCGCTGCTGGATTGCTGTCTGCATCTTAGTTTTAAGTTTGTGTTTAGATCTTTAAGTTCTTTACTTACTAAGGGTTGCTATGGATTTTTATACTAATAAAACTGTACCTAATACATTTAATATACCTTGTTCACCTGAAGCTTAATTAATCTCAGGTCCTTAATGTATGACTGATTTGGATAACGAGCTTCACCTGAGAGCACCTTCTGTCTTTTAAGATGTGTAAGTACCTATAAAGCTACGATTATCCCAGGGGTGGGTGGGTGTTGGGGAGGGAGGGAGGGAAATAACACTTATTAAAAGAGGGCTGCTGCACAGTACCCTGTCTTGTGCTGCTGAGGTAAGCTATACTGTATTCTGATTTGATTTAAATTATAGCTCTTTGTTGCTGCTAGGCTCTAACTTATTATGAAATTTAAACTACAAGCTCTCTGCTGGGTTCTAAATGTAACCAGAAAGCTCTCTTCTGTGTTTTAAATTTAAACTAAAAGTACTTTGCTGATACCAGGCCCTGAGTGACTATTAAATTTAAACTACAAGCTCTCTGCTGGGTTCCAAATTTAACCAGAAAGCTCTCCTTCTGTGTTTTAAATTTAAACTAAAAGTACTTTGCTGAAGCTAAGCCCTGAGTGACTATTAAATTTAAACTACAAGCTCTCTGCTGGGTATGAAATGTAACCAGAAAGTTCTCTTCTGTGTTTTAAATTTAAACTTAAATTGCTGCTACTAGGCCCTGACTGATTTAACAAAAAATAGTGGGTTCACAGATTAATTAGCTTTAATACAAAGAATTCCTTTCAGAAAATTCCCAGAAGTATATACTCACAATTGCAGATCTCTCTCCTGAAGTAACAGTCCCCTTTTCTAGTCCTGAACCAATCGATCTCCTAATTTAAACCATGGGGGTGCATGGAATTCAATATGTAAATCCAGTGTTGTCCTAAAAATTCTAAGCGAGATGTTCTATCTCCCCCACGGGGATCCTGAGGGACGTGATCAATAACTCTCCATTTTAAATCACTGAATTGATGCTGGTAGTTTGGTTCCTGATCCTCCGAATCCAATCGGGTCCCGGAGCTGTGCTCGTGGCTATACTCGAAGACTGGTAGGAGAGAGGAGGGGGGAGGGGAGGCCTCAGCTCAGCCGTAAAGGCAGAAATAATTAACCCCTTGCACTACTACTGGTCTTTCTCCTTTTTCCTATCTCTTTCCTCCGTGTATCAATGCAATCTGCTCCTTTCTATCCTAAATTCTCCTTAGTTGTTTCTCTACCGTGAGCCCGGACCTCTAGGCTCACCAATCCTCCAGCTGCTTGGAGACTGAGACAACTGGTGTGAGGAAGCGGATCCTGCCTGGATATACTGGTGTCATTACAGAAGAATGACGTTTCTCAGTCTCCAAAGCTGGTGGAGGAGGAACATAAACCCAGAGGTCCAGGATTAGACTAGAGGGATGTTAAGGAACTCTCCATTTTAAATCACTGAATTGATGCTGGTAGGTCACACAATTGTCCACTATAAGTGCTGAAGAGACTTGTAAACATAATCGAGAAGCATGTTCTCCGAATCTGGTCTTGATAAAATGAATAGTGCAGCCAATGTATAGTAAAGCACATGGACACTGTATAAAATAAACCACATAAGTGGACATGCAAGAAGTGCACCCCCATGGTATAAATCGGGAGATCGACTGGTTCAGTTTGATCTGATTTTGTCCATTGAGCAAAGGGCTTCCCCGATGACGAAGGGGTTTTCCCTTTTCTCATTGGTAGTTCTGTTTTGAGCGGCTTTTGAGAATCAGCCAATCCTTTGGACAGTTGGCCCTTGAAAATCCAACGTTTCACATTGTGGCGTTCTACGGCAGCTCAATTTCATTGAATGTCAGGAATTACAGCACTTGAGACAGGGTTGTGATTTGACAGGAAACGTGAACATCATGATTTTCCTGATTACATTCTATTCTCTTCAGTTCTGCTGCTATAAAGATAAGTGCTTTACAGTATTTTAATATTTCTAAAAACCTGTATTGATTAAAATGGACATAACTGTTTCATGAGGGTGAGTCTTAGTGCTCCCTTCTATCAGTTTTGTCCGACAAAAGAAAAATAGCTTTTGAAGGGGCAACTTAGCTTTTTTGGTGATTTTTGCTCTTTTTACTTTAGTTAAGAGCACAGAACATGGCTGTGAACTTTTCTAAAATGAGAATGTCTAAAGACACTAAAATAATCTTTTGGTAAAAGACAACATCTTTCCATGAACAACAGAGAGAGTAATTTTAAAGTATGTAAAAATATGACTGGTGTACAATTTCCTATCACCTAATTAGGTTAAATATTGACACAATCTTTTTCCGCAAGGAATGGTGTGATGCAGAGTAGTGAAGAATTACAAGTGTCTTCTGACTGAATATTTACAAACTAAAGCTAACGAGGAAAAGTACTATAGAGAATTACAAAATATTAATCTAATTACAAGTACAGGGCGCCAGAAATGTAACAGTGGATATAAGTTTAGAAAAGAAATATGAATTTAAGTTTAATTCTCAACACCATAAACATAAGAAATGCTACTGGGTCAGACCTAGTATTCTGTTTCCAACAGTGGCCAATCCAGATCACAAGTATCTGTCAGGTTCCCAAAAATGTACACAGATTCAACAATTTTTACCCAGGGTAAGCAGTGGATTTCCTTAGTCCTCTTTAATAAAGCACAGTTACTTACCTGTAACAGGTGATCTCTGGGAACAGCAGGAATAAGTCTTCACATATGGGTACGTCGGTACCGACGGAGCCTGCGCGGGAACGCTCCCCAGCGTCCAATCAGAAAGCTTTTGGGAGCATCCCACAGCGCCTGCGTGCTGCCTTCCCGCCTTTCCCAACTGTCTCTCCTCAGTTGAGTTTTATAGCTGAGACAAAGAGGGAGAGAGAGGGAAAGGAAAGAGAGAGAGAGAGACAACTCCTAGGGGAGGTGGGTGGGTTGTGAAGACTTATTCCTGCTGTTCCCAGAGATCACCTGTTACAGGTAAGTAACTATGCTATCTCCAGGAACAAGCAGGAATGAGTCTTCACATATGGGGACTACCTAGCTTTAGATGCCAGGGAGAGAGCCCAGAATTTGTGTGTCCCTGGGACAGGGCTGCACTTCCCCACCTGGATCTCTGGCATCCCATGAGGGATGGTGGGTAGGAGTTGATTAAGTATGGAACAGGTGTTTAAGAACAGCCTGACCAAACAAGGCATCCCGGCGGGAGTCCTTGTCCAAGCAGTAATGGGCTGTGAAGGTATGAACCAAGGCCCAAGTGGCTGCTCGACAGATGTCGTCAATAGACACAGAGTTCAGATGAGCCATTGAGGCTGCCATGGCTCTCACATTGTGAGCTGTGACATGGCCCTCCAGAGAAAGGTTCTTGCTCTGAAAGGCGAAAGAAATACATTGGACAATCCAGTTAGAAAGAGTTCTCTTGGAGACTGGTTGTCCTAAATGAGAAGGATCAAAGGCAACGAAGAGTTGGGAAGACTTTCTATGTTGCTGTGTCCTTTGTAAGTAAAAAGCCAGAGCTCTTTTACAGTCCAGGGTATGAAGATTCCTCTCTGCACTTGATGCATGAGGTCCTGGAAAAAAGACAGGTAGGTAGACCTCCTGGTTGAGGTGAAAAGGCGAGACCACCTTAGGCATAAAGTGTGGATTAGTCCTAAGGACCACCTTGTCATGATGTAACCTTGTATAAGGTGAATTAGCTACTAGTGCTTGCAATTCACTGATGCGGCATGCTGATGTGATTGCAATGAGAAAAATAACCTTCCAAGAAAAGTATTTCAAGGAGGTGGTAGCTAAAGGTTCAAAAGGCGGCTTCATAAGCTGACCAAGAACCAAATTTAAGTCCCATGCCACCAGGGGTGGTCTAATGGGAGGCTTTGTTAAAAGGAGGTCTCTCATGAACCTTGCTACAAGAGGATGAGAGGAAACAGGTTGTCCATCTAGAGGCTTAAGGGAAGCTGCAATAGCACTCAAATGGACTCTTACTGAATTTGTCTTGAGGCCTGCATTAGATAGATGAAGGCGATACTCCAGCAACGATTCCAGAGGTATGGCACGGGGGTTAAGACCCTTGTCAGAACACCAGATGGTAAACCTCTTCCACTTGAAAGCGTAAGAACATCTAGTGGAAGATTTTCTGGAAGCATAAAGAACATCTTTCACTTGTTGAGAAAGATGAAGATCCTGTAGATCTAGGCCTTCAGCAACCAAGCCCTGAGATGCAGAGACTGGGGATTGGGATGCCATAACCGTCCGTCCTCTTGAGAGAGGTCTGGAGCAGACCCTAACTCTAGGGAGGGAGCTTGAGAGAGATGTAGAAGCAGAGGGTACCACACTTGCCGTGGCCAATGTGGAGCTATGAGAATCATGTGGCCTCGGTCTCTCTGAAGCTTGAACAGGGTTTTGGGAATTAGGGGAATGGGTGGAAAGGCATAAAGGAAGTCTTGACCCCAATGAAGGAGGAAAGCATCCCTTGCCTGAGCCCCCTGAGCCGGAGTTCTGGAACAGAACCGGGGAAGTTTGGCATTCCACTGACTTGCAAAGAGGTCTATGTCTGGGGTTCCCCAAATTTGAAAAATCTTGGATACCTGGTCCATTTGTAGGGACCACTCGTGTGGAAGCAGAACTCGACTGAGTCTGTCTGCCCAAGAGTTTTGAACACCTGGAAGATAAACTGCCAGAAGATGAATGTGATGCTCTCTGGCGAGGTCCCACAGTCGCAGAGCTTCGTTGCAAAGCAACAGAGAGCCAGTTCCTCCCTGCTTGTTTATATAGAACATGGCTACCTGATTGTCCGTGTGGATAAGGACTGTCTTGTGGCTGAGCAGGGTGTGGAAAACTCGCAGAGCAAGGAAAATTGCTCTGAGTTCCAAGAGATTGATATGTAGACAAGTCTCCTGTGGGGACCAGATGCCCTGGGTGGAGAGGTTCTGAAGATGAGCTCCCCAGCCCATTGGAGAAGCATCTGTTGTAAGAGTTGCTTGGGGTAGAGGCTGTTGAAAGGGGGACCCCAGCAACAGGTTTTGAGGGGACTTCCACCACTGAAGGGACAAAATGTGACTTGTGTTTGCTATTTTGTCTGACAGGCAGCCTAATGCCTGGGTCCATTGGGTGGATAAAGTCCACTGAGCTGCTCTCATGTTAAGGCGAGCATATGGTACCACATGAACGGTGGATGCCATGTGGCCTAGCAACTGTAACATCTCTCGAGCAGTTAGTAGGGGTTTCAACTCTGCTTGAGAAGCTAACTGCATCAAGTGAAGGCAACGGGCCTGGGGAAGATAAGCCCTTGCCCTTGTGGTATCCAGCAACGCCCCTATAAACTCCAGGGACTGAGTAGGGATCAAATTGGATTTTGGGATGTTTATTACCAGCCCTAAATACTGAAGGATACGCATTGTGCAGATTAGAGAAGTCTTGGCCTCTGATTGAGTGGGAGCTCGAATGAGCCAGTCGTCCAGGTAAGGGAAGACAAATATTCCCAGGGTGCGCAGAAAAGCAGCAACCACTGCCATGCATTTCATGAACACCCTTGGTGCAGAGGCCAGACCAAAAGGGAGCACTCTGTATTGACAGTGCTTCTCCTGAAAAAGGAACCTTCTGTGAGTTGGATGGATGAGAACATGAGTGTATGCATCCTTGAGATCTAGAGAACAAAGCCAATCCTGACTCTGAAGGTATGGCAGCAGAGTTCCTAGAGAAACCATCTTGAATTTTTCTTTGACTAGGAATCTGTTCAACTCTCTGAGATCTAAGATGGGTCTGAAGCCCTCTGTTTTCTTTGGAATAAGAAAATAGGGGGAGTAGAACCCTGTGCCCTGTTGTTGAAAAGGCACTTCCTCTATTGCCCCCTGGGCGAGAAGAGTGGCAACCTCCTGCTCCAACAGGCTGAGGAGGGAGGTTGGAGAATTGAACTGGTGCACTCTTGTGAGAGGGGGCAAGCTTGAAAAATGAAGTTTGTACCCCTCTCTTATGATGGAGAGTGTCCAATGCTCTGCTGTAATTTGCCCCCACCTGGAAGCAAAGTGACCTAACCTTCCTGGAATGGTGGAGGGCTCTGGTCCTTCTAGAGCCAGGAAGGCTAAGTTCTCTAGCAGAAAGTCAAAGGCCCTGAGGGGGCTGAGGTTGTTGGGCTGGAGCAGGCCTCACAGTCTTTGCTTTGCTCTGTTTGGAGGATTGCTGACGTTTGGAAGGGAACTGAGCTGCAGAAGATGCCCGCTGACTATAAGCAGGATAGAATCTTCCCTTTTTAGAAAAAGGTGTTTTCTTGAACAACCTTTTCTTAGCAGGAGCAGCTGTGGATTTGGATAGTCTATCCAAAGCAGAATTTTCAGCATCCATCTGATTGGCTTTTGCTTGCCAATCCTTACCAAACAGGTTCTCACCTGTACAAGGGATATTTCCCAATTCATCTTGAACCCAGATCTCCAAATCAGATGCTTGAAGCCAAACAATCCTACGTGCACCTATGGCAATAGCTGAGGCTCTGCTTACGCATTCAAAGGAGTCGAAAGCTGCACGGTTGGAGAATTTGGAGATATCCTGTGCATGTTTGAGCCCAGTAAGAAATTCTTGCCTTTTATCTTCAGACATAAAAGGACTTAAAGTCTGCAAATGGTCAGTGACTTCTTTTAAGAACATTCCCATGTAGAGACTATAAGAATTAATTCTCGCAGCAAGCATGGAGGCTTGGAAGACTCTTCTACCAAAAGCATCCAGGGTTCTACATTCACGTCCTGGAGGACTAGAGGCATGTCTTTTGGCACTTCTAATCCTTCTCATTGCAGACTCAACCACAATAGAGTGGTGAGGAAGTTGAGTTTTGTGGAAACCAGGACAAGGAGGGACACGATACATAGTATCCAACCTGCGAGAATGAGGAGAGGTGGTTAGAGGTGCTTCCCACATCCTTAACATGAGATCATACAGAATCTCATGAATAGGTAAGTTAGCTGCCTCCTTAGGAGTTTTAGGATATGGTAAAATATCTAACTCCTTGGCTCTAGGCTCTGACTCTGGGGCCACTGTAATAGAGAGGCCCCGAGCCACCTCTCTGATAAAGTCTTGAAAAGACAAGTCCTCTGGAGGAGACATCCTTCGTTTAGGAGAGGACTCCTCTTGTGGAAGAGGCATCACTGCATTGACAGACTCTTCAGAATCCTCAGAGTCCTCAGAGGAATCGAAGTATCGTCTGTCCGGATGCTCTTGCAAAGCCCGATACCCGTACTAACTGGGATCGGTATCGGGAATCACCGGTACCGGAGGGCTTCAGAGGGCAGAGTACCGGCATAGCGGACACCGATACCGATGTCAACACCACCGGTACCGGGATCGGTGCCGATGGCGATGCTAGAGCCGGTACTGGCGGAGTAGTCTGTTGTGGTACCACGGGCGTCGATGCCACAAGGAAAGCCGCCAGACTGCATTCGATGGACAGAATCCTCTGATCCATCGACGCCACCAATGCCTAGAAGTCGGTACCGGTGGAAGCCACCAGTACCCCAGAGCATGGCACCAGGAGATCTGTCGAGGCCACGCCATCGAGATCATCCTGGAACCCCAATGATGATGCTTTAGAGGCCGAAGCCTCCCACCGGGGTAACTTTGCCGGTGCAGAATCCTCAAGGGCAAAGCCAGAGGCATCTCGATGCTTAGAAGGAGATCTACCCTTCGAGGACCGGCTGGATTTATGTTTAGTTACCTGAGATCCATGTGAGGAAGAAGCAGCCGTGGAAGACATCGATGCCACCGAAGCCGCATCAGAGGGAAACAGGGTACTGAGCTTGGCAGCTCGGTTCTGCCGACCTCTCTTAGACATCATGGAACAGGACACACAATCTGTAATGGAATGGTCAGGACCTAAACATTTTAGACACCAGTCATGGGTGTCGGTGACAGAAATAGTACCGCCACATTTTGTGCACTTCTTAAATCCTGAGGCAGGCTTATCCATATTTGAGGAAAAAAAGTTTTGGGTCTAAAGCCCAAAACTGAAGTGCACCTGAGAAAAAGAACGGAAAAAAGTTTTTTTGTTTTTTTCTTTACAAGAAGAAAAGAAGAAAGATCGGCGGTACCGGTACAGCGTCGAAGAAGGCAGACGCGACACAAAAGAAATATAGAAAAAATAATGAAATTCTTCTGCAGTGACAGGAACACGACCTGCTGGCTCCGCGGAAAAACAACAACTGACTGAGGAGAGACAGTTGGGAAAGGCGGGAAGGCAGCACGCAGGCGCTGTGGGATGCTCCCAAAAGCTTTCTGATTGGACGCTGGGGAGCGTTCCCGTGCAGGCTCCTTCGGTACCGACGTACCCATATGTGAAGACTCATTCCTGCTTGTTCCTCGAGATTGGTTTATAGACTTTTCCTCCAGGAACTTCTCCAAACCTTTTTTTACACCCAGTTATACTAACAGCTTTTACTACATCCTCCAGTAACGAATTCCAGAGTTTGATTATGTGTTGAGTGAAAACATATTTTCACTTATTAGTCTTAAATGGGTGACATTGTAGCTTCACTGCGTGTCCACTAGTCTTTCTATTTTTTGATGGCATAAACAACCGATCTATGTTTACCCATTCAACTCCATTCATTAATTTACAGACCTCTATCATATCTCCCCCTCAGCTATCTCTTTTCCAAATTGAAGAGCCCTAACGTTTTAAGCCTTTCCTCACAGGGGTATCCTTCCATTCTCTTTACAATTTTGGTGGCTCTTCTCTGTACCTTTTCTAATTCTGCTATATTCTTTTTAAGATATGGTAAGCAGACTTGTACACAAAATTCAAGGTGTGGTCGCATCGTGGAACGATACAGAGGCATTATAATATCCTTGGTTTCATTCTCCAATCCAGCAGGTTTTTTTGCTTTACCACAAGGGGCAGCCTTCAACAGCAGAAATGTTTTCTGGCAAAATGCTAACAGCAAAATGAGAAAAACATTTCACCACAATCGAGCTTTGTTTAGTATTAGCAACTGCTGGGAGTTTTAATGTACTCTAGCTCCTATTTTAGTAGTCTTTTGTATTTTATTCCTATCATTGCCCATTCCACTGCCCATGTTCCCTGTAAAATAGTTATCTCCGAGTTATAATGCTCTGTTCAATGTAATTTCAGTTTGTTCAATTTAAACCGCCTTGATATCATGAAAGGCGGTATATAAGAAATGTTAAATAAATAAAATAAATAAATAAATAACTAAAAATAAATCATTTACACATCTCCATAATTTGTAATATATAGGGATTTTTATGCATTATTAATACTCATAATTTTACCTTGTCAAAGATTTTGTATTTGTGTACCTGACAGGTAGAGGTTATTACATGGATTTATTTAAATACTAACCTCTGCCGGAATCTTCTTTAGCCTGGAGCATATTCAATAAGATAACAAAATGCAGGGCTTGACACCGACAATTAATATTTGCCAGCTGGGGAATTGTGAAAGATGTTGCAATTGGCAAGGGGATTAGGACTGAAGCCTGGACTTGGTGCGCTCATATACGACTTTGATTCCAGAATAAGTTTCAAATGCTGCCGTTACAGAAAGTAAAACTTCAGCTATAACTGATTAAATATTAAACTTATGGAGAAAAGAACAGCACAGACACTTTTGTCAGTAATACTATGATTATTACCATTCTAGTCACAGATCTGCAAATAGAAAGTATAGAAAATGGAGACAATGAATGTGAGAATGCAAAGGTAAAAACTACAGATAAAATTCAGTAATGGCAATCACATTAACTTTCCTAACAATACAATACATCCTGGTTACTGCCTAATGCATTAAAACTGTCTCTCTCATCATTTAATGCTTATTTTCATCATTTTGCTTAAAATATTGATAATCAATTAGGGCTACGTCTGTTTTGTCACAGAATCTGTGTCACAGTCTCTCAGACTGTCAGGGCCAATTCAATCCTCATTCAAAGTTAATATTTTCTTCATAAATCTGCCTTTGGAGGAGTCATTAGTCACAGAACATAGCCTGAGGTGCAATCACCTATTCTCTTTCATTAGTGGCAGGCAGAGAAGGTAAGGGAGATTATTAGAACTTTGGAATGATCACAAAGCAGCGTGCTGCCTGTCAGATCCCCCCAACATTTAATTCATCTAGCCAACTCACCAGCACTCTTTGCCAACAGTTTTAAATGGACATTATTCATGAACATCTGTGACATGCTGAATATTCTGAACTAGGAATGATGAAAAAGCTATGCCCCTTTTGACTTTAAAATTAATTCTATGGTCAAAACAATTAAGAATATAATACATGTTTTGTGATGTTATTTTTAGCCAACTTAGATACAATATAGCTGACAATCCAATATTTTACACAACTAGTAACTGAGAAATAAGTGTAAGAAATAAAAATGAGGTTACTGCATGGCACAGGTTTTTGTTTTGCAGTCTTTAGCAAAAATAATTCTGTACTCTGTCTCTAGAGAAATTAAATATTTTCTCTCTCATACACACACACACACACACACATATATATATGTTTTTCTAAATGATTAAATAAACAATTATGTTCACCATCTAGTTTGTTCACGTACCTCAAAAATCTGTGAGATCAGATGATATTTAACTGTAATACAATGCCATATTAAATTATAATGCATTATACTTTTAATAGCCAATGAGTTAAAGGACAAAACCAGATTTCCTAAGTCAAATGCTATATATTAAACAGTTATAACAAATACACACTCCAGACTGCGCAAGTGTATTACTGGTCTTTTGAAGAGGAAGGATGTCGAGAGATTCAGTGGCTATGAGAAAGCAAATACAGACATGATAGAATATTCTACAAAGCTTTAAAATACAGCAATAATCTAGCTTCAGCTGTGCAAACATTTTTATTTAAATGAAAGACACTAACAAACACTTATGTTGGCATCTTCAAGTATTTTAAAAGACAAGGAAAATCATTTGTTTGATAACACTTTTAATAGGAAAAAATGTAAAAACCTTGTGCCAGCTGACTACAAAATAAATTTAAATAGACCAATGCAAAGAAAGAGCCCCAATAGAATGGTGCTTTACAACTGCAGTGCCACAATATAGCCCCATCCATACTCGCCACTCTCATCCAGATCCCCCCAAACACAAGAGTCCGAAGAGAAAATGCACTTCACTCACTTGAGATCCCAAACACATTCAGGAAAACGAAGCAAGCCACAAGCTCCAGGGCATTCACTTTCACCATCCCCTAGCAGAGAAGGGGACTGGAGGGTGCGAATGTGTGGCTCCATTCCCCTGATGTTCATGGAGAATCCTTATTACAGGCAAGCAATGTCGTTTTCTCAGTGGACAAGGTGAGGAATGGATCCATATGAGAGACTCCAAAGTTGAGGAACATGCTAACAGGTATTCCGGATATGGACAAAGGGTGGAAGGTCTCAGGCAAAAGGATTTCCCAGCACTAACTCTCCAAATTCAGAGTCCTTGGGGGTAACAGTATCCAAACTGTAGTGTCTGGAGAAAGCATAGTTACTCACCTGTAACAGGTGTTCTCTGGAGACAGCAGGAATCAGTCCTCACATATGGGTGACGTCTGCGTTGACAGAGCCCTCGCAGAAGCATCCCCCAGTTTTCAAAGAAAGCCTTTGGGAGATGCCACCATGCATGCATGGTGCCCTTCCCGCCCAAGGGTGCCATCTTGCTCAGTCAGAAGACATAGCTAAAAGATGGCAAAAAATAAAAGAAGGTAAAGAAGCAATTCCAAGGGGAGGAGGGAGGATTGTCAGGACTGATTCCTGCTGTCCCTGGAGAACACCTGTTACAGGTGAGTAATTATGCTTTCTCCGAGAACAAGCAGGAAGTCAGTCCTCACATTTGGGACTCCCCAGCTACAGGCTACCAAAAGCCCGTAGAGAAAAACATGGTTGCCCTTAAGAGGAACCGTGAGCAGCAGCAATTGAGTCCATAGATACAGACTGCAGTAGGACCCGTGTGTCCGATGGAAATCAACACTCTAGTAGTCTGAACACAGAAAGGTCGGAGAATAGGAGTTGCCTAGACCCCAAAAAGATTACGGAGCAAGGCCTGGCCAAAGGTGCTATCCCATTGGGACTCCCTTTCCAGGCAGTAATGAACTGCAAAGGTGTGAACTGAAGACCAGGTGGAGGTCTGGAAGATGTCCAACAGAGGGACGGAGTTCAGGTTTGCCACAGAGGCTGCCATGGCCCTGACACAGTGTACTGTGACCTGGCCATCCAACCTGCTCACAGGCGAGGGCGATGCAGTCTGCCACCCGGGTGGACAGTGACTGTTTGGTTACTACCTCCCCCAGCCGACTGGGGTCATAGGAAACAAACAGCTGAGAAGCTTTCTGGTGGCCCTGGGTATGCTGAATGTAGAAAGACAGAGCCCTCTTAAAGTCCAAGGTGTGAAGGATTGTCTCCTCTCTGCTGGAGTGAGGCCTTGGGAAGAAGGTGGGCAGCATCACCTCCTGGTTGAGGTGGAAAGAAGATACCACCTTCGGAAGGAATTTAGGGTGTGTGCATAGCACGGCCCTGTTCTTATAGAACCTGATACATGGCGCCTCTGCCACTAGGGCTTGGCGTTCACTGACCCTGCGAGTGGAAGTGAGTGCCACCAGGAACATAACCTTCCACGAAAGGTATCTCAGGTGGTAGGTAGCCAGCAGCAAGTGAGCTGCACCAATACTACGTTGAGGTCCCTGGAGGGTGGACAGGGGGGTTTGGACAGCAGAAGTCCTCTCAAGAAGCATGTCATCAGAGGTTGGACTGAGAGGGGCTTGCCTTTCACTGGGTAGTTATGCGACGCCAGGGCACTGAGGTGCACTCTAACAGAGTTTGATATGAGCCCGAATTGTGAGATATGAAGAACCAACTGCGCCCTGCAGGAGTATGGGTTCACCCATTGCTCCATGCATAAGAATGAAAACCTGCACCATTGAAGGTGTAAACTCTCCTGGTGGAAGCCTTACAGGAGGCCAGCAGGATCTCTTCCACTTCTCCCGAGAAGTTGAAAGGGGCTAGGGTCACCATTTCAGCAGCCATGCCGTTAGTAATAGGGACCTCAGGTTGGGGTGCAGAAGAAAGCCCTCCTCGAGACAAGAGCCCTGGGGAGCTCCCCAGTGGGATCAGTGTCTCGACTGACAGTCAGAGGAGCAGTGGGAACCATGGCTGCCTGAGCCACCGAGGGGCCACAAGGATCAGTGAGGCTTTGCCGTGAAGAGCTTTAAAAAGTATTTTGGCAATCAGCGGCGTGGGTGGGAAGGCATACTTGAGACCTTCCGACCATGGAATAAGAAACGCATCTGCTGCCACCTGGGAGGGGCAACTGGTAGTTGTCTGGGCTGGCAAAGAGGTCCACCCATGGCGTTCTCCAGAGCTGGAAGAGCCGGTTGGCTACTCTGGGGTCCAGCTGCCACTTGTGCAGCTGGAGGACCCTGCTCAGTTTGTCCGCCAGGGTGATGTCCTGGCCTGGTAAGTTTACTGCCCATAGAAGTATTCCCTGTTGAACTGTGTAGAAGCAGAGTGTCATCGCTTTACGGCAGACGGTGCGAGACCCCATGCCCTCCTGCTTGTTCACATAGAACATTGCCTCCTGATTGTCTGTTTGGATCAGCACTGATTGGTGCCTCAGGCGGTGACAGAACGCTCAGAGGGCTAGATATATCGCCTGATGCTCCAGGTTGATCTGCTGGCTGCTCTTGGCCTACGACCAGCTACCCTGGGTGTAGAGTTCTTCACAGTGGGCTCCCCATCCCAGCAGGGAGGCATCCGTAGTGAGGACCCTTTGAGGGCTTGGGGTTTGGAAGGGCATCTCTGCCTGGAGGTGATGGGGGTTTTGCAACCAAGTCAGAGATTCCGCCAAATGGTGGGTCACAGACTCTGTCTTGGAGATGACCCATGGCTTGTGCCCAATGGTCTCGAAGGCACCAGAATGGCTCTCATGTGCAGGACGTCTGGGGTGACATGGACCGTAGAGACCATGTGTCCGAGTAAGTGCGGCAGAAGCCGAGCTGACACAGAGGGACGGTGTTTATGTCTATGGCCAGTGCCCTGAGACGGTTGGCTCAGTCCAGGGGGAGAAAGGCCTTGCCTGAAGAGTGTCCAGCTTTGCTCCTATGAATGCCAGACACTGTATTGGGAGGAGGTGGGATTTGGAGTAGTTTATCACAAACCCCAGATGCTGCAAATCCTGGGTGGCGCGTGAGGTGGCCTGCTGCACCTCTGTGGCCGTGCCTCCTTTTATGAGCCAGTCGTCCAGGTAGGGAAAGACAAATACCCCCTGGAGGCGGAGGAAGGCGGCCATTATTGCCAGGCATTTGGTGAAGACCCTGGGGCAGAGGCCAGGCCAAAGGGTAGTACCCTGTACTGGTAGTGGCCGCCCCCCACCATGAAGCGAAGGTACTGCCCTGTGGTTGGGATGGATGAGGATGAGGATATAGGCTTTCTTCAGATCCAAGAAGCATAGCCAGTCTCCCTGCTGGAGGTAAGGCAGAAATGTTCCAAGGGAGAGCATCTTGAACTTCACCCTCACCAGGAACCTGTTTAGGTTGCACGGGTCCAGAATGGGCCTTAGGCCCCCTGTTCTTTTTGGTATGAGGAAATACCTGGAGTAGAACCCCTTGCCCCTGAGATGTTGGGGTACTAGTTCCACCACCCTGTCCTTGAGAAGGCCTGCGAGTTCCTTCAATAAGAGATCTAGGTGAAGGGGAGACCTGCAGGACTCTTCCGGGAAGAAAGGAGGAGGTGGGTTTTGAACATGGCTTTGAAAGGGCATTCTTTTACACAAAGAATGCTTTACAATGTTGTTGTAATTTGAACTCTCCTGGATAACAAATGTTGCAGTTGGTTCCATTACAGTTTGAGGTGTCACTGTAAAGGTCACATACTCAGCCTTGCCAAAGACACCGTGTAAACTGATGTAGCCATGTGGCCTAATACTCTTGAGGATGTTACAAGCTGATGACTTGTGTCTGAGCAACAGACGTTGGAACAGGAAATCAGGGTAGACAGACAATCCAAGGGAAGAAATACATGGCTTAAATAGGTGATGATCCATGCCCCTGTGAACTGCAGGTCTTGCCCCAAGTTCAGATTGGATTTTTCCAAATGTATTGGGAAACAAAGGGATTGAAGGAAGGATGGGGTTACTGTAGCTGAAGTCTTGACATTCTGAAATATCTTAGCTGATATGAGAAAGTTGTCTAAGTGGGGAAAAATGTAAAAAGCTTCTTCACCCAAATGTGATACAGTTGGGATTAAGCACTTTATGAAGACCCTGGGACTAATGACAGAACAAATAGCAGGACTTTGTACTGGTAGTGGGTGCTTCCGCAGGTGAACCCAATGACATGTGTAGATTGGGAAAAGGGCATAAGCATCTTTTAAATCCACCAACACTAATCAATAACTGCTCTCTAAGGAGTGGCAGAATAGTTGCAAGTGAGTTCATCTTGAACTTTTCTTTTCCTAGGAATCTGCTGAGACTCCTAAGATCCAGTACTGGATGAAACCCCTAATCTTATGGGAATGAGGAAATAGCTGGAGTTGTAGTCTTGATGCTCTTCGCCAAGAAGCACCTCCTCTATCACATTTGACTGTGGAAGCGACTGGATCTCTGACTCCAACTAGGAGAGGTGGTAAAACAGGATTTTGGGTGAAGAGGGCGCAATGGGGGGAGGAGACTGTGTTAAAATGTGCAGTAACCATTTGTCCACAGTGATTCCCTGCCAGGTCTTCACAAAATACTGGAAACTGGCAAACATAAGAACATAAGTTATGCCATACTGGGTCAGACCAAGGTCCATCAAGCCCAGTATCCTGTTTCCAACAGTGGCCAATCTAGGTCATACGTACCTAGCAGTTTCCCCAAAAGACACAGGTTCCGCAATGCTTGTACTGGGTCAAGCACTGATATCGTGGGTCCCTTCTTAATAATGGTTTATGGACCTTTCCTCCAGGAACTTGTCCAAACTTTTTTAAACACAGCTACACTAACAGCCTTTACTACATCCTCTGGTAACAAATTCCAGAGTTTGATTACACGTTGAGTGAAAAAATATTTTCTTTTATTAGTCTTAAATAGTTTACCCTGTAGCTTCATTGCATGTCCCCTAGTCTTTCTATATTCTGATAACGTAAACAATCGATCTACGTTTACCCTTTCCACTCCGTTCATTAATTTATAGACTTCTATCATATCTCCCCTCAGCCGTCTCCTTTCCAGGTTAAAGAGCCCTAACCTTTTTAGCCTTTCTTCATAGGAGTATCCTTCCATCCCCTTTACCATTTTGGTGGCTCTTCTCTGAACCTTTTCTAATAACGCTATATCCTTTTTAAGATACGGCGGCCAGAATTGCACATAATATTCAAGGTGCGGTCTCAAAATGGAACGGTATAGAGGCATTATAATATCTTTTGTTTTATTTTCCATTCCTTTCCTTATGATACCTAGCATTCTATTTGCTCTCTTGGCTACCGCTGCACACTGGGCCGAGGGTTTTAACATGTTATCCACAATGACGCCTAAATCTTTTTCCTGGGTGGTGGTTCCTAATGTGGAACCTTGCATTGTGTAACAATAGTTTGAGTTGTTCTTCCCTAGGTGCATAACTTTGCACTTGTCCACATTAAATTTCATCTGCCATTTTGATGCCCAGTTTTCCAATTTATCAAGATCCTCTTGCAATTTTCCACAATCCTCTTGGGTTTTAACAACTTTAAATAGTTTTGTGTCATCTGCAAATTTGATAACCTCACTCGTTATTCCACTTTCCAGGTCATTTATGAATATGTCAAAAAGCAGCGGACCCAGCACAGATCCCTGGGGTACACCACTATTCACCTTTCTCCATTGGGAAAACTGGTCATTTAGCCCAACCCTCTGCTTTCTATCTTTTAACCAGTTCCTGATCCACAGTAGTACACTGCCTCCTATCCCATGACTCTTTAGTTTTGCCAAAAGTCTCTGATGAGGGACCTTGTCAAAGGCTTTCTGAAAGTCCAGATACACTATATCAACCGACTCACCTTTGTCCACCTGTTTATTCACACTTTCAAAAAAACATAACAGATTAGTAAAACAAGATCTTCCTTGTCTAAAGCCATGTTGGCTGTCTCCCATTAGGCCATGACTATCTACATGCTGAGTAATTTTATTCTTTATGATGGTTTCTACCATTTTTCCTGGTACTGATGTGAGGCTCACCGGTCTGTAGTTTCCTGGATCACCCCTGGAACCCTTTTTAAAAATTGGTGTTACATTGGCGATCCTCCAATCTTCAGTATTAGAGATGATTTTAATGATAATTCACAGATTACTAATAGCAGGTCTGCAATCTCATATTTCAGTTCTTTCAACACCCTTGGATGTATACCATCCGGCCCAGGTGACTTGCTACTCTTCAGTTTATCTAATAGTTGTAATACATCTTCCCGATGTATCGATATTTCCTTCAATTCTTCCGCACCTTTAAATACCACTTCAGTCATGGGTAACATCCTTACATCTTCCTCAGTAAAGACCGAAGCAAAGAATTCATTCAGTCTCTCCGCTATTGCCTTGTCGCCTCTTAGTGCCCCTTTAACTCCTCTATCATCTAATGGTCCAACTGTCTCTCTCACTGTTTTTTTGCTACGAATGTACTTGAAAAAAATCTTTATTTCGCGTTTTGCTTCCGCAGCAAGCTTCTTCTCAAATTCTCCCTTTGCCTTCTTTATCAATGCCTTGCATGTGACCTGCCAGTGCTTGTGCTGTTTCCAGGTTTCGTCGTTTGGCTCTTTTTTCCATTTCCTGAAAGATGCTTTTTTGGCAACAACAGCCTCTCTGACCTCACCTTTAAACCATGCTGGCAGTTTTTTGGACTTCCTTCCACTTTTCTTAAAGCGTGGAATACAGCTGGTCTGGGCTTCCAAGATAGTATTTTTCAACAACACCCAAGCTTGATGTAAGTCTTTAACCTTTGCAGCTGCTCCTTTTAGTTTTTTCTTAACTATTTTCCTCATTTTATCATAGTCTCCCTTTCAAAAGTTAAAAGGTAGTACTGTGGATTTCCTTACTATCCCTCCTCCACTAATTAAATCAAAGGTGATCATGCTATGATCACTATTGCCAAGTGGCCCCAACACCCTTATCTCTTTCACTAGATCTGGTGTTCCACTAAGGACTAGGTCTAATATTTATTTATTTACATTTATTTATTTATTAATATGGCTCCCCCTCTGGTCAGTTCATGAACCAGCTGATCCAAAAAGCAGTCATTTATGTCATCTAGGAACTTTATCTCTCTAGCATGTCCTGCCATGACACTGACCCAGTCGATACCGGGGTAATTGAAATCACCCATTATTATTACCGCGCTGTAACTTTTGTTAGCTTCCTTGATTTCTTTGAGCATTTCATCATCCATTTGTTCATTCTGGCCAGGCGGTCGACAGTACACCCCCACTGCCATCGCCTTCCCCTTTTTACATGGAATTTCAATCCATAGAGATTCTACAGCTAATTTTGTTTCCTGCAAAACTTTAATCCTTTCTGACTCAATGCCCTCTCTAACATAGAGAGCAACGCCTCCACCAATTTGATCAGTTCTATCATTACGATATAGTTTGTACCAGGTATCACAGTGTCCCACTGGTTGTCCTCCTTCCACCATGTCTCTGATATTCCAATCATATCTAACCTCTCATTTAGTGCTATATATTCTAACTCTCCCATCTTATTCTTTAGACTTCTAGCATTTGCATACAAGCATTTTAGAGACTGTATTTTATTCATATTAATTTGGCTATTGGTAGACATGGGCAAAAATTGTTTTTACAAGGATGCCTGGGTAGCTGTTGATTGTTTTCATTCCCTTTGCTGTGGTCTAGGAATACATTACTGAAGAGTCTGTTTTTGTGCAGATATGATTGGTAGTATCTACCATAATACATATGCTGGAGATACTGTGGATACCATCTTCTTTATGGCATAGGATTGGATGTCTCGATAGAGAGATCTTGTCAGATGGCTCGAAGTCTTGAGCTGTACTGTTCTCCTCAATGCTATGGCTATTGCTGTGGCCCGAGATGCAATATCATAAGGGTCATACATAGAATGTATACGGTGATGCTGGACCTCTTGGAAGTCTTCAATAAGTGATGTCTGCAGAGCTTGGTTTGGATGGTCCTTAACCTTCTGAGAAATGCTCTGAATTAAGTCATACTGGTAATGGAGTATTTGTAACTGATGAGCTTCTATCCTAAAAGATAACATCAAACTATGATACTCTTTCCTACCCACAGTGTCTAGAGTCTTGGACTCTTTCCTTGGCGGATATAACTGAAAGATTCTGGTGTATCTATCTTTTTTAGCACCGCTTCAGTTATTCCAGACTGATGTGGCAATCGAGGATGAGTATGCTCCGGGGCTGCTTGCACTTTATATTTTACATCTAACCGTTTAGGGAGCATCCCTAACAAAAGGAGAGTTTGCCATACTTGGAGCTGTAAGTTCTGGAATATGTGATATACCGGGATTACCAGGGCTACCTTGGGTATATTAATGGACTGCATAATAGAGTTAAAGTCATGCAAGTCATGCAGTGCCTCAGGAGTTGTCAGGAACAGTGATTTAATCAATTTTAACTGAGATTTTAGGTAGGGCACATCTTCAATGTGAGAGGATTGAAGGTCGATTATGATCCCCCTTTCATAAGATATTTATTTATTTGTAACATTTATATTCTGCTATATCTACCATTCTGAGAAGATTACATCAGAAATAATCCGAAGACATCTTTGGGAGCATGGCTGGGTCTGCGAGAGGCTGGTGTTGTCAAGAGGTCGGAGGTGGAAGGCAGAGGCAAAACCGGGGTAGCGGGAGGAGCCGGAACCACCGAGATGATTGCAGCAACCTGGCTGAGGATGGAGGCCTCGTCGGGAGCACCCTGAGCCGGAGTGGCAACGGAGGAGGCAGAGGTACCTGAGGGGTTCGAGGAGGCCAGGTAATCTTTCAGGACGTGTCCTCTTGCTTTGCGGGCCCTCGGGGACATGCGGCTGCAGTGTGGACAGTCCTCCACAATGTGGTTGGTACCCCAACAGCGGACACAAAGGTCGTGTGCGTCAGAGCTGCTCATTTTCTTGTTACAGCGTGGGCACTTTTTAAAACCCGGCTTTGGCATGATGATTCTTGATTGTTGATGAGTTATTTAAGTTGTAGTCGTTAAGAGGAGAGTAAGTCTGTCTTGCTGGCAAGGCGGAAGGAAGAAGACTGACCGGGCTAGGGGCGGGCCGGTGAGGTGGGCTACCTGGGCATGCTCAGAAAGGTCTGAGCTCTGGAGAGCACTTCCGTATGGCGCTGCCCGGAGGACGTCACCAGGTGTGGCTGACACAATCCTGCTGGTCCATGGAGAAATGGAGCTCACTCGGAGAAGGAAGTTATCAGTGGTGTGCCCCAGGGATCTGTCCTTGGTCTGATTTTTTTAAACATCTTTGTTAGTAATATAGCAGAAGGGCTGTTGGGTGAGGTTTGCCTCTTTGCGGATGATACCAAAATCTGCAATAGAGTAGACACCCAGGAAGGTGTAGATAACATGAGGAGGGATCTAGCTAAGCTTGAAGAATGGTCTAGAATTTGGCAGCTGGGATTTAATGTTAAAAAATGACAGGTCATGCATTTGGACTGCAGCAACCCAAGGGAGCAATATAGTATAGGGGGTGAAGTACTTTTGTCCACTAAAGAAGAGCAGGACCTCGGTGTGGTTGTGTCTGATGATCTTAAAGTAGCTAAACAGGTAGAAAAGGCAACAGAAAAAGAAGGATGCTTGGGTGCATAGGGAGAGGAATGGCTAAAAGAAAAAAGGAGGCGATAGTGCCTCTGTATAAGTCTTTGGTGCAACCTCATTTGGAGTACTGTGTGCAATTCTGGAGACCACACCTTCAAAAGGATATAAACAGGATGGAGTCAGTACAGGGGGTGGCTACTAAAATGGTTAATGATCTTCATTATAAAGCATATGAGGATAGACTTAAGGATCTTAATATGTACACTTTAGAGGAAAGGCGGAATAGAGGTGATATGATTGAGACGTTTAAATACTTCTGTGGTATAAATGCACAGGGGGAGAGCCTCTTTCAATTGAAAGCAATTTCTGTTATGAGGGGACATGGGATGAGGGTGACAGGGGATAGATTCAGGAGTGATATGCGGAAATATTTCTTTACGGAAAGAGTGGTGGATCCGTGGAATAGTCTCCCAGTGGAGGTGGTGGAGATGAGGACAGTATCTGAATTCAAAAAAGCATGGGACAAACACAGAGGATCTCTAAAAGAAAAAAGGAGACTGTTGTAGTTGTGATATGGAAGGACAGACTAGATAGGCCATGTGGTCTTTTTCTGTCGTCATTTTTCTATGTTTCTAAAGTAGCCCTCCTAATCACTCCACTGGTCATCACCCTCCAACCTTGATGTCCCCTTTGCTGATCACTTCCAACACATCTGATCCTTTTCCTAACTCTCTCCCCCAATGTATCCAATTCCACCCCCCCCCCCCCGAGGCAACAAGGAACTTTCCCTTTACCGACCATTTCCATCCTCATTCTTACTGAGTCCTTGGTGTCTGGTGGAAGCAGGAGCGATATCCACTTGCTCCTGCTCTTACTGTACTGAGTTCCAAAATGGGGCCAATGGCTACAGCAGTAATCTCATGGTACTGCGGCAGTACCATGAGATTACCACAAGGGGTCAATGGTGCCATTCTGGAAACTTGTAGCTTAAGAGCAGGAGCACATTGACAACATTCCTGCTCCCATTAGATGCCAGGAACCCTGGTAAGGCTGGGATGGGGATCGAGGGGTAGGAGGCATCGGCAGAGGAAGTTCAGATGGGGTGGGATGGATGTCTTGGGGTGGGAATCATTTGTGTTGAGGGGTTTGGGGAAGGGATTGGATGTGTTGGGAGTCATCAGGGGGAGGGATCAAAGTCGGGGGCTGATGGGGGGGGGGGGGTGGAACTGGTTGAGCTACAAAATGTGTCCATGCAGATCAGGAGCACTGACTTTAAAAATATGCTCCAGTGCACATGTGGGGAGAGGGAGTGCATTAGTGGGGTGCAATGCAAATATTTTTGTTTTTATTCATCTTGTTTTGTTTTCCCTCAATAATGTACACTACTAAGCAACAGCACGCACTATTCAAGCTAAAAAGTGCGCACTATTGATGGGAACCAAGAAATGACGACAACATTGTTATTCCCTGTTTTATCGAGATCACAGCTTTAGTTTAAAATGAAAGCACATCTCTAGGGTAAACAGACACAGTTTTTTTCCCCCACATGCAGCTTTTTAAAAATCACTGCTTCCAGTGGACATGGAGAGACATAATGGAGAGACATACACATGCAGTCCTGCACCTGTTTGTCAAAAGGTTCTATGTTTGGCAGAGCTTCTTGTAAAATACTGTGGGAATTCTCCACATCCTGATCTGGACATGCGATTCTTCTCTCCACATCCTATTTATAATCTGCCTTTTTTTTCATAAAAAGAAGAGTTTTTAATGCAAGGTGCATCTGTCATCTTGGTGTATGCATCCTTCCAGTAGGAGGTCGGTACAAGATTATGGTCAAGGATTTTTATTCAGTATTGATGGTGCAAAAGGAGTGTTCATCTGCTTCGTTTTGAGGAAGTACCATGAACTTTTCCAGTGGACACTTCTCAACCACTAAGTATCCTGAGAATGTGGCATCTTTTATGTTCAGATCTGCACCAAAGACAAATGCATTTTAAGGTGAATGGTCTCAGTCAAGGGAGAGGCTGGAGGGGGAAGCATTTGGTTCTCAGCTGCTCAAGATTTGGGGCATGGCCAATAGAGTCATCAAGTAGGATTCTGTGTACACATGCATATCAAAGTGCTGACCCCAAAATGACTGCATTCTAGGTGATTGCGTGGGTCCCGAGGACAAAATTAACCAACAGGTATGCCAGACAGGCTAAAAGAATAGTACCGTATTTTCCGGCGTATAAGACGACTTTCTAAGCCCTAAAAATATGCTCAAAAGTCGGGGGTCGTCTTATACGCCGGTACATGTTCTGCGACGTGGCTCTGTCTCGCTTTGTGTACCGGTACTTCTTATCGATCAACTTAACACCATTCTAAAATAAATAAGCAAACCACCTACAATGAGAAGCTGCAGCTATAACTTACATTTCCAATTTCAGTACATTTTCTTTCAGCGTACAATGACAGTGCCCACGGCTTCCCACAAATTAAAAACACAGGAAAGCACAGTTACTTACCTGTAACAGATGATCTCTGTCAGACTCAAGGGTGCAGGGGGGGAATATGTAGAAGCTGATAAGGATAAAGTGGAATTGCTTAACAAATATTTTTGTTCTGTGTTCACAGATGAAGAATCAGGAGCAGGACCTCAGAAAACACCCACAAATAAGAACAGAAGCGAGGGACATCTTGAACAATTTTCAGAAGACTGTGTTCATGAGAAACTAGCTCAACTTAAAGTAGACAAAGCGATGGGACCGGATGGGATACACCCTAGAATACTGAGGGAACTTGGGGACATTCTAGCAACTCCACTGACTGACCTTTTCAATGCCTCGTTGGAGTCGGGAGTGGTGCCAAAGGACTGGAGAGAGGCTCATGTGGTGCCTTTACACAAAAGCGGAAGTAAGGATGTGGTTGAAAACTACAGGCCGGTTGGTTTAACTTCGGTGGTGAGTAAATTATTGGAAACGCTGCTGAAAGAGAAAATAGTGAGGTTTCTGGAGTCCGGCGGATTACAGGATCCGAGGCAGCATGGATTCACCAGAGGCAGGTCTTGTTAGACAAATCTGATTGATTTCTTTGACTGGGTGACCAGGGAATTGGACCGAGGGAGAGCTCTAGATGTGGTGTATTTAGATTTCAGTAAAGCCTTTGACACTGTTCCTCACAGGCGACTTATAAACAAACTGAGCACCCTAGGGATGAACCCTAAAGTTACTGCTTGGGTTAGAAATTGGTTGGGTGGGAGGCGACAAAGAGTACAAGTAAATGGAGCTCACTCTGAGGAGAAGGATGTTACCAGTGGTGTGCCCCAGGGATCTGTCCTTGGTCCGATTCTTTTTAACATCTTTGTTAGTGATTAGCGGAAGGGCTGTCGGGGAAGGTTTGCCTCTTTGCGGATGATACCAAAATCTGCAATAGAGTAGACACCCAGGAAGGTGTAGATAACATGAGGAGGGATCTAGCTAAGCTTGAAGAATGGTCTAGAATTTGGCAGTTGGGATTTAATGTTAAAAAATGTAAGGTCATGCATTTGGGCTGCAGCAATCCAAGGGAGCAATACAGTATAGGAGGTGAAGTACTTTTGTCCACTAAAGAAGAGCGGGACCTAGGTGTGGTTGTGTCTGATGATCTTAAAGTAGCTAAACAGGTAGAAAAGGCGACGGCAAAAGCTAGAAGGATGCTTGGGTGCATACGGAGAGGAATGGCTAGCAGAAAAAAAAGGAGGTGATAATGCCTCTGTATAAGTCTTTGGTGCGACCTCATTTGGAGTATGGTGTGCAATTCTGGAGACCGCACCTTCAAAAGGATGTGAACAGGATGGAGTCGGTGCAGAGGGTTGCTACTAAAATGATTAATGGGCTTCATTATAAAGCATATGAGGACAGACTTAAGGATCTCAATATGTACACCTTAGAGGAAAGGCGGGATAGAGGTGATATGATTGAGATATTTAAATACCTCCGTGGCATAAATGTTCAGGGAGAGAGCCTCTTTCAATTGAAAGCAAGTTCTGCTACGAGGGGACATGGGATGAGGGTGAAGGGAGATAGATTCAGGAGTGATATGTGGAAATATTTCTTTACGGAAAGAGTAGTGGATCCGTGGAATAGTCTCCCAGTGGAGGTGGTAGAGATGTGGACAGTAACTGAATACAAAAAAGCATGGGACCAACACAGAGGATCTCTAAAGGTAAAAAGTGGACTGTTGTAGTTATGGAAGGACAGACTAGATGGGCCTTGTGGTCTTTTTCTGTCATCATGTTTCTATGTAACAGCAGGAATTAGTCCTCACAAATGGGTACGTCGGTACCGACGGAGCCCGCGCGGGAAAGCTCCCCAGCTTCCCAGAAGGAAAGCTTTTGGGGCCTCCCACTGCGCATGTGCGCTGCCTTCCCGCCTTCCTGACCAACTCTCCTCAGTTCGAGTTTAAAGCTGAGACAATAGAGAGAGGAAAGGAAAGAGAGAGAGATACAACTCCTAGGGGAGGTGGGTGGGTTGTGAGGACTAATTCCTGCTGTTCCCAGAGATCACCTGTTACAGGTAAGTAACTGTGCTATCTCCAGGAACAAGCATGAATAAGTCCTCACATATGGGGACTCCCTAGCTGAGATGCCCGGGAGATCCCCTCAAGGGTATGAGACCCTGAAAGGTTCCTCATCTTCCTATGGATCTCAGGCATCCATTCAGGGAAGGTGGGCTGGAGTTGTTCAAGAATGGAACAGGTGTCTGAGGACAGCCTGACCAAACAAGGCATCCCGGCGGGAGTCCTTGTCCAAACAGTAATGGTCTGTAAAGGTATGAACCGAGGCCCAGGTGGCTGCTCGACAGATCTGGTCAATGGACACAGAGTTTAGATGAGCCATAGAGGTGGCCATGGCCCTCACATTGTGACATGGCCTTCCAGAGAAAGGTTCTTACTCTGGTAAGCAAAAGAGATACACTGAGCAATCCAATTGGAGAGTGTTCTTTTGGAGACTGGAAGTCCTAAATGAGAAGGATCAAAAGCAACAAAAAGCTGAGAAGACTTTCGATGTTGCTGTGTCCTGTGGAGGTAAAAGGCAAGAGCTCTTTTACAATCTAGAGTATGAAGGTTCCTCTCTGCCCTGGATGCATGAGGAGCTGGAAAAAAGACAGGTAAATATACCTCTTGATTAAGATGAAAAGGGGAGAGACCACTTTAGGCATAAAGTGGGGATTGGTCCTAAGGACCACCTTATCATGATGGAACCTTGTATAAGGTGGATTAGCCACTAGAGCTTGCAGTTCACTGATACGGCGAGCTGAGGTGACTGCAATAAGAAAAATAACCTTCCAGGAAAGAAATTTCAAGGAGGTAGTGGCTAAGGGTTCAAAGGGTGGCTTCATAAGCTGACCAAGAACCAAGTTTAAGTCCCATGCTACCGGAGGAGGTCGAATGGGAGGTTTAGTTAAGGTTAGGCCTCTCATGAATCTTGCAATAAGAGGATGAGAGGAAACAGGTTGTCCATTGATGGGCTTAAGGGATGCTGCAATAGCACTCAAATGGACTCTTACTGAATTCGTTTTGAGTCCTGCATTGGAGAGATGCAGGAGATATTCCAAAAGAGAATTCAACGGGACTGCTAGAGGGTTAAGACCCTTTTGAGCACACCAAATGGAAAATCTTTTCCATTTAAAACGTAAGAACGCCTAGTGGAAGGTTTCCTAGAGGCATGTAAGATATCCTTCACTTGCTGCGAAAGATTGAAGTGTTGAAGGTCTAGGCCTTCAGTAACCAAGCTCTGAGGTGAAGGGACTTGGGGTTTGGGTGCCACAAAGTCCCCTCCTCTTGAGACAGAAGGTCTGGAGCCACTCCCAAGTCAGGGAGGGGGCTTGGGAGAGATGCAGAAGTAGAGGGTACCACACTTGGCGTGGCCAGCATGGAGCTATGAGGATCATGGACCCTTGATCCCTTTGAAGTTTGAACAGAGTCTTGGGAATCAAAGGAATGGGTGGAAAGGCATACAGGAAGGCTTGACCCCAATGAAGGAGGAAGGCATCCTTGGCCTGAACTCCCTGACACGGAATTCTGGAACAGAACCGGGGAAGTTTGGCATTCCACGGACTTGCAAAGAGGTCTATGTCCGGGGTTCCCCATTTCTGGAAGATTCTGAGTACCTGATCCATGTGCAGGGACCATTCGTGTGGAAGCAGAACTCGACTGAGTCTGTCTGCCCAAGAGTTTTGGATTCCTGGAAGATATACTGCCAGGAGATGGATTTGATGCTCTCTGGCGAAGGCCCATAATCTTAGAGCTTTGTTGCAAAGCGACAGAGAGCCAGTCCCTCCTTGTTTGGTTATGTAAAACATGGCTACTTGATTGTCCGTATGAATAAGGACTGTCATGTTGCTGAGGAGGGTATGAAAAACTCCGAGAGCCCGAAAGATTGCTCGAAGTTCCAAGTGGTTGATATGAAGGGTGGTCTCCTGTGGAGACCAAGTGCCCTGAGTGGAGAGATCTTGAAGATGAGCTCCCCAACCTCTTTGGGAGGCATCTGTTGTGAGGGTTGCTTGGGGCAACAATGGTTGAAAGGGGGCCCCAACAACAGATTTTGAGTGGACATCCACCATTGGAGAGACCAAAAGAGACGTTTGGAGTTTGCTATTTGGTCTGAGAGAGCTCCTGATGCTTGAGTCCACTGGGTGGATAAAGTCCATTGAGCTGCTCTCATATGTAGGCGAGCATAAGGCACCACATGCACTGTGGAGGCCATGTGGCCTAATAGTTGTAGCATCTCTCTGGCAGTCAAGTGGCTTCTGGACTGAGTCTGAGAGGCCAAGTGCACTAGACGTTGGCAACGGGCCTGAGGCAGATAGGCCCTTGCAGTGGTAGTATCCAACCAGGCCCCTATGAATTCCAGGGATTGAGTAGGGGTGAGTTGGGACTTTGGCAGATTGATCACAAGTCCCAGATACTGCAGAATGCGCCTGGTGCGATCCAGGGAAGTCTGAGCCTCGGACTGAGATGGAGCTCGGATGAGCCAGTCGTCCAGGTATGGGAAGACAAAAATTCCCAGGGCGCGTAGAAATGCAGCTACTATTGCCATGCATTTGTTAAATACCCTTGGAGCAGAGGCTAGACCGAAGGGAAGTACTCTGTATTGAAAATGTTTTCCCTGGAACAGAAATCGTAGGAATTTTCTGTGGGATGGATGGATGAGTATATGTGTGTACTCATCCTTGAGATCTAGAGAACAAAGCCAATCCTGACTCTGTAGGTATGGAAGGAGAGTACCTAGAGAAAGCATCTTGAATTTCTCCTTGCATAGGAATTTGTTCAATTCTCTGAGATCCAGAATGGGTCTGTACCCCCCTGCTTTCTTGGGAATGAGAAAATAAGGGGAGTAAAAACCTGACCCCTGTTGAAGAAGAGGAACCTCTTCTATTGCCCTTTGGGCGAGAAGAGTGGTCACCTCTTGACCCAACAGGTCTAGGAGAGATGGGGGAGAATTGAAACATCTCACCATGGTATGGGGAGGAAGGCTGGAGAAATGTAGTTTGTAGCCCTCTCTGATGATAGAGAGGGTCCATTGTTCGGATGTGATTTGCTCCCATCTGGGAGCAAAATGAGTTAACCTTCCTGGAATGGTGAGAGGTTCTGGATGTTTTAGAGCCAGAAAGGTTAAGTTCTCTAGTTTTAAGTCAAAAACCCTGAGGGGGTTGGGACTGCTGGGCTGTAGCAGCCCCTGCAGGTTTTGCCCTGGCCTGTTTAGGCTGCTGACGCTTAGCTGCAAAGCGAGCTGCAGAAGATTGTTGGCCAGTATTTGTGGCAAATCTGGCCTTCTTGTAGAAAGGCTTCTTGAAAGATTTTTTCTTGACAGGGGTAGAGGTAGACTTAGAAAGTCTATCTAAAGCAGCATTTTCTGCATCCATTTGAGTGGCTTTGATTTGCCACTCCTTACCAAACAGATTCTCACCTGTACAGGGCAGATTTCCCAACCCATCCTGGACCCAGGGTTCTAGGTCAGAGGCCTGGAGCCAAGCAATTCTGCGAGCCGCTATGGCAATACCTGAGGCTCTGCTAGCACCCTCAAAGGAGTCAAAGGCTGCTCTGTTGGAGAACTTTGAAATATCTTGGGTATGCTTTAGCAAAAGAAGAAACTGCTCCTTTCTATCCTCTGGGATAAAGGGGAGAAAGTGGCGTATTTTCAATGCAATCTCCTTCAGAAACATGCCCATATAGAGGCTGTATGAATTGATTCTGGCAATAAGCATACTTGCTTGGAAGATTTTTCTACCAAAAGCATCCAAAGTCCTACATTCTCTTCCTGGAGGAGTAGAAGAGTGTCTTTTGGTACTCTTTATCTTTTTCATAGCTGACTGCACCACGATGGAGTGGTGAGGGAGCTGAGTTTTTTAAAACCAGGAGAAGGGGGGACACGATACATGGTGTCCAAACGACGAGAATGTGGAGATAGGGTGAGAGGAGTCTCCCATAAGTCCATCATGTGTTCTTGAAGAATTTCATGGATGGGCAAGGTGACTGCCTCTTTGGGAACCTTAGAGTATCCTAAAATGTCTAACCTTTTTGCTCTAGGTTCTTTTTCAGAGGATACTGAAATAGAAAAACCTTTAGCTACTTCAATGATGAAGTCTTGAAAGGATAAATCCTCTGGAGGAGACATTCTCCTCTTTGGAGAAGAGGGCTCCTCAGGTAGAGTAAGGGATACTTCAGCAGAGTCATCTGATGAATCAGAATCATCAGAAGACTCGAAGTATCGTCTGTTTGCCTCCAGGGATCGATAAGCGTATCGACCGGTATCGACATCGGGGGTACCCGGAACCGGATCGGTATCGGGAAAAACCCCGGAACCGGGAACCGGAATCGGTATCCTGGTCGATGTGGATGCCCTGGGTACCGGTATCGGTTGTGGTACCGGAACCGGAGTCGGTACCGCAGGGTGCGGTACCGAGGGCATCGCAGCCTTAATAAAAGCCAAAATGGCCTGCTGCATGGATTGAACTGTATGATCCATAGACGCCACGACTGTCTGGATGTCGGTACCGGATGATTGAGCCGGTACCCCAGAACAGTCTAACAGGTGATCGGTCGAGGCCGTGCCATCGATGTCAACCTGTAACCCCATAGGAGGAGCTTTGGAAGCCGGAGCTTCCCGCCGGGGTTGTTTGGCTGGGGCAGGGTCCTCAGGGTCAAGCCCAGGGGTATCTCGATACTTAGAGGGAGATTTGCCCTTTGAGGACCTGCCAGAGGAATGTTTGGTTACCTGAGATCCATCAGGAGAGGAAGACCTGGAAGATGTCGATGCTGGAGTATCTGTAGAAAACAGCATGTGAAACTTGGCTGCCCGGTTTTGCAAGCCACGTTTAGACATCAAAGAACAGGATGGGCAATCCGGAATGGAATGGTCAGGCCCCAAACATTTAAGACACCATTCATGGGTGTCTGTGACTGAAATAGTACCGCTACACTTGGTGCATTTTTTAAAACCAGAGGCTGGTTTCTCCATGAAGGAGAATTTGTGAAGGCCTAAAGGCCTCACAGAACAAACACACCAAGTGGGGAAAAAATAAGATTTTTTTTTTTTTTTTTTTAAAGAAATAAAGGAAAAAAGACCGGCGGTACCGGTCCGGAATCGGGGAAAGCAGACTCGCGGCCAAAGAAACAAATTAAAATAACAACTTCTTCAGCAGTGACAGGAACACGACCTGCTGGCTCCATGGAAAAAGAAGAACTGAGGAGAGTTGGTCAGGAAGGCGGGAAGATAGCGCGCATGCGCAGTGGGAGGCCCCAAAAGCTTTCCTTCTGGGAAGCTGGGGAGCTTTCCCGCGCGGGCTCCGTTGGTACCGACGTACCCATTTGTGAGGACTTATTCCTGCTTGTTCCTGGAGATAGAGAACCGCTGCGCCCAAACATCCAGCTCCGACCAATCCTAAAAGAGTTGCTAAACTTGACGTTTCACCCTGACCAACTAGCAAGGAAAAAAGGCGGAACATCCGCTAAAGCAGCACCATAGAGAACAAGAAATTGATAGTGTTGGAACGCCAAGGCAATGCTACCGGTCCTCTTACCTCCGTTTGACTGTTTTCGCCGTGACCGCCTCTCATCAAGCTCAGCCGGAAGCGCGGCTTCAGCTACGAGGAAGAGAACGGACTTAACTTTGGCAGTGCTGCTTCAGCGATCGCTGTCTCTGCTGCGGCTGGGACTCTGAAGGACCAGCGAAGCCTCTCAGCGTCAGCGGCCACTGCGACTACCGGCTCCTCACCCAAATAGGTGGGTTCGGGAGTCAGAGTCTAGTGGGCAGCTAGGGTCTGGAAAAGGGGCAACGCGCACAGGATTCTGACCTCACAGACTGGGGGATGACCCGGCTACGACACGCGATTCGCCCGGGATGCAGAGACTCAAGTGGCTGCTGGTGGGCGCGACCAATCAGGAAGCGGCTGACGTCAGAGCCAGGAAGTGAGCCTGCAGGGAAAGAGCCAGGGAGCTGCAGCTGGAGCAGGTACGGGCCTGATGAATTAGAAAGCATATGGTCTTCACATCCCTTCAAAGTCCCACTTCCCGAATAATCACGGTCAGGGAAATAAATGGGGGCCACGAAAAAAAACAGGCACCTGCTAGACTCTAGTCTCTGCTACAATCCTTTTGCCGAAGAAGAGAGGAGAGGGGGGGGGGAGGGGGGCATACCTCAGATCCCTTAGATTAAATTTAAAAGAAAATAATTCCCCTGACCTTACAATTGAACTACACTGTTAACCCTAAGATTAAATTAAATATATATTGATGAAATATCTATTTGTGTCGTTTAGCACAAAAAAATTGTAGGTAGAGTAGTTCGAATTTCACTTGTAATTTGATTTCAGTTGATTTTTCTAGGAAGTGAAGTGAATCAGTTTGTGCAATGATAGGTAATACTACGTTTTACATTTGAAAATCGCCACTAGAGATGCTAAAATTCATGGTATTTCCTATCGGGGGGGGGGGGCCACTAATGATCTCCTTTAGCAGAACAAAATCAATCGGCTGTAGAATCTAGTCGATAAATAGCAAACTACGGTATATGCGCGTGCTGTCTCTCTATGTGCACGAGAGTTTTAGTATCAGCTCATAACATCACACACTCCTTGAGAATTATAGTTCTGGAGAACTTCAGATCTATATTAAATACCGCCTGCTTGTCACAGTTTGAATCAAATCTGATGTTTTTTTATTTTTTTTGGTGTGCGCTGGAAGAGGGGTAGTCTTATATGGCGAGTATAGGCCAAACCCCTATATTTTAACAGGAAAAGTAGGGGGTCGTCTTATACGCCCAGTCGTCTTATACGTCGGAAAATACGGTAATAACTATACTTTCTAACGGTAATGTAGCCAGGTCTGTCTGACAGGCCATGCAGAAGACCTGGAAAGCTATATGACCTTTATGCAACAGCAACACTAGTACTGGTAGCTATTTACATTATTACAATGTTTTGTGGATAGATATGGCAAGGAAGGGATGCTAAGTAAGAACTAAGTCAGGGATCTTGTATGCTCATCTGCTTAAGACAACAGAGCACAAATGAAAAAAATGATAAAATCTGTTCTGGATAAGAGATAATATCTTATAAGCAGCAAAGCTCTATTGCTGGCAACTAGGATACTGAATATCCTTGCAGGGTGAATAGAAATTACTGGGTGAACTAGATAAGATGATGGGGCTTTTTCTGCCATCATCTATTATGTTACTATCTTTGGTTAACAAGCATAATCTTTATCACTACAAGAATCTATCTTTAGCAGAAAATGTTTAAAGACTGAGATAACAATGTTACATTTTAATTGACAAAACTCACCGTAGATTAATTATTAAAAGCACCTTAGAAGATACATTTGGCATATCTGAAAGCTTTTTAAGAAAACCCAGAAATATTCATAAGTAAACATTTCCCACAGAAGTGCTGGAAACATGAAAACTTCAGTTCCCAGAATTTGAAGCTCTAAGGTCACAAGGCTGAAGAAATCCAAGCATATTCCCCATTGATTAAACAAAGAGTGAAAAGCTTCTTCTAAATGATATCAAATACAAAACTGTTGTTTGGCTATATGAGCAGCAAAAAGGCATCTGGAACTGAAAAGATTTATCCTCTAACAAAAGGATCCTCATCTTATTTTATTTATTTTTATTTTTTTATAGTTCTTCTATACCGCACTATTTACCATCAGCGCGGTTTACAGGGAACAAAATTGTACAATGAGAAAAGAACCACACTGAACTTACATTAAACAGGGAGAACAACTTGGTGAACAGGTCAACTATATACAGAGAGGTAAACTATTTACAAACTATCTTCTTTACATTAACAGAAATAACAGAATTCTATTTCTTCTGGTTGTTTTGGGGGGGGGGGGGGGTTTGCAGCTGTTATATTTGAAATGCTTTGTTGTTTTATTACAATAGCCAAGATTTCACTTCCCTTCTAAGAAAGGAGGCAAATTAAAATTATTAGGGGCAATATTCAGAAGCATGGCTGCCACATGCTTTATCTGCAACCCCAATATTCAAATGCCCTATTGGGTTAATTTTACAAAAGGAGGACATGGCTTCGACATCTGAAATGAGCAATGTGAACCGTTCAAATCTGAACATGAACATCTCTGAGGATGGAGCATCTAAGTCCAGGAGCCCCAGTATGGACATGTTTGAGGGTATTGTAGGACACAGCCAGGGTGAGGCAACATGCCGGGTGCGGTAGCCAGACATCCTGGCCTAGACCTGATAGAAAGCATGAATAGATAGGGGACCTTGCTGTCCATGCTGGCTGCAAATGCAATTCTGCTAGAAGGAGCGTGATGTCAAGAGAGAAAGAGAAAAAGATGACTCTGCCTGTTGTTCATGTCTGCTGCGTACCATTTTGTGCAACTCCTGTGTCCTAAACATGCTCCCTATACATCTGTCACAGCTGCCCCATCTTTGACAGGCATCCCCACAACCTCCAATCCCCTACCTGGCCCCGTCCTCACCACCTCCCACCACTACTTCCCTTGGAACTCTAATGCGTGTGCCCAACACACACCCCTGTCTATGGTCCAGCTGTGGAAGTGAGAGCATGCGTGTGTCTGTATGTGTAGGAGTGAAGGAGCTGAGAAGGGTGCATGACTGTCTGTGTGGGTTGTAGGACTGGTGCCTGGACTGCTCAAAAACTAAAACCTGAATGATGCAACATGGCTTCCTGTTACAAGATGTAGCCTGTTCTGAACCAAAGCCGAACCAAACAAAATGGAGTTCTTTTCTGTTATGATTCAACTTTAAACCTGCAAATCAAGCAATTCTGCAGTTATGTACTTTACAGCAGAGTTATTGTCTCTACCTATGACAATGTGCAAGAGAACTCAAGGCTGAGGCCAGAGACTGTACTACTGGTACTAGCATTTGCAGCAATGTATGGACTTGCATTCCAGCATCTTTCTCGCACCATGGACATTTGTTTGAAGGAGGACCACTTGACCACTGTCACATGATTTGCTGAAGATGACATACAGGAACTGAAACCAGCCAATCACCGTGCCATAACGAGGAGGTCAGGACGAAGAATTATATGCTTGGCACAAAGGGATGCAGGACACTTCTAGACACTCTTCTGGACACTTTTGAACACTTGGGGACCACTTTTAGACTTGCAGAACCTTTGAATATTTTGTGTGAACTTTAACATAGCTCCCTGATACTGGCAGTTTTGCTTTCTGCAGTCTCTGCTGTCTGTTGGTCTCTTTCTAAAGACAATGTGCAAGGACAAAGACTAACCTCAGGAAGGAATGATCTCTCCCAGAGTCCTGAAGCTCACTGCTATCACGCGGCTCGCTGTACTGCCTACAGCCTGCGTTGGACCACTGCCATTCTTTGGACTTTGTGCTGTTCCAGAGACTGACGACGTCTCTGACCCAGCCACAAGCATCCTGGCAAAGTTAAGGTACTGGTCTGAATTCTGGGGGTTGGGTCTAGTCAGACAGACAGATAAATTGTTGTACATCTGTGTGCAGAGTGAATCAATGACGTTCGCTAAAACAGTGATTTATGATCTTAGTAATTGTAATCATAGGGCTAAATAACTTGCTATCTCGGATAACTAATTTATTCTATAGTTGCATTATTTTTCTATCAGCGATAAAGTCTAATTTATATATATAACACAGGGTTGGTTCCGTTATATCATGTGGTTCATTTGCCAGACGGACCTATAGAATCTTGGGAAAAGTGGGAAGTAGCAATTGCCCCTGGACCTATCATGTATTGATATATATATTTATTTTCTATTGATAATAACCCCTTACAGGTCAATGTGGCTTTGAGCAAGTATCCAGATCTGTCTGCATCTGACACAGCACAAAGCACTGCATGTTGGTGATGGTAGCACTAGAGTGCTGGTGGTAGTCCCCATAGGTGTAGGCATAGGTAGGAGTGATGCAGCAGAGAAATCATTGGTTGCCATAGTTCTTGAGAAGGAGCGCAGGAGAACACATAGAGGGCAACCCTATCAGAGGGTATATTGGCCGAGGGCCCAATATATGGGGCTCTCTGATAACCAGTACCTGACGTGGTTCTGATTTGACCAGGCTGCCAAACACCAGCTGTGCCAGGAGCTAGAGGAAGACCTCAGTGCCATCACACAGAGAGGCTATCCCATCCCTGTGCACCTCAAGGTCACTATAGCCTTTCTGGTGACCAGCAGTTGCCAGACCTTGCTGGCAGCCACAGCAGGCATCAGTCAGTCAGTAATGTCACTGTGTCTTATACAGTTCCTCACAGCGTTCCTCCTGAGGATGGTGCAGTACATCAGCTTCCCGAGCATGAGACAGCAGTGCCAGCAGACCATACTAGACTTTCATCAGATTGCATGTTGTCCCACAATATTGGGTGTAATAGACTGCACACATATGGTCCTGCACCCTCTGAAGGCACAAGAAGTTACATATAGGAATAGGAAGGCATACCATTCCATTCATATGCAGGTGATCTGCAATGCTGAGGGCAAAATAACCAATGTTTTTCCCCATTTTCAAAAGGTCATGCCATGAGGCCTATATCTTGGTGCAATCATGCATTCATGAGTATTTCAGCAGTGGGGAAATTACGGGAGGTTGGCCCCCATCTCCTTGTCCCTGTGTGTGCTGCCAAATCAACCCACACTGCAGTCTGCAGTCACCACTGAGGGTGGTGACTGCATGGAGTACCCAATACTAGCAGAAATCAGGCAATGCTGCTGGAAATGGCTGAGTCAGGGTATGTGCACACAGGCTGATAAGCAAGGGCTTGAAGTACAAATCACACTCCTGACTCAGCCTGGATGCAAGGTAGATCCCTGCAGTCACTAAAAGCATGTAGCATGAATGAGATGGCCAGCAGTGCAATATCCCAGCACAGTGAATGGAGGGTGTTCCACAGAAGGCATGCCACACAAAGGCAAGGGGATAGGGGTGTGCATGGAGGGAGCCACAGCCCTGACCCCTGTAGGCCCTGGGAGTTATAGGGAGAAATTAAGGCCCTGCAGCTATGGAGATAGGAGAATGGGGGATGTAGGAAAAGACAGGGCACTCCCTATGGAGGGGCAGGGCAGAACAGGGTACAGGGCTCTACCCTGACTGCAGCGGCCTGGGTATGAGGGCATAGTGGAATAAAATGGCAAGTATCAACAGACCATCATCAGGCTAATGTTCATGGAACAAGGGAGGGAAGTATGGGCATGTTTGAGAATTGCAGCACTCACAAGGACAGTACAGTCAGTGACATGGCCTACTCAGAAGGTCCCTCTCTCCCCCCCAATTTAGCCAGTCCTGCCAGACTGTGGTTAACCTTTAAGGAGCTGGCTCATGACCCCATTGCTACACCCCACAATGAGACAGAGGAGCACTTCAACTGGGCTTACCGGAGCTTAGTGATAAAGAACATTTGTCCAAGCTTTTGTTGTCTGGACAGGTCAGAGGGTAAGCTAATGTACAGCCTGGAGAAGGTCTGTCAAATCTTCATAGCATGCTACATGTTCCACACCCTGACAAAGCAGAGGTGCCTGCCCCTGCCTCTGGAGAATACATCGGAGGAGGCCAATATGGAGGAGGGCACAGACAGCACTGCAGATGCCACCAGCCATTGCTACCAGCAGGGAGAGGGAGCAAGGAACAGACTAATACAGAACCAGGTTAAAAAAGGTTAAAAATCATGACTGAGTAATCCTATTTCCAACAACTTAACAGACAATACACTATTATAAAAACACCATGATTCAATTCTAAAGTACCCACAACATATATTTGTATATAGTTTATTGTATATAATTTACCAGCCAATTTTGCTATTATGCATAAGTTCATGCTGTTTACATTTACTTTTATTGTTACAAAATGTTCAATGTAAAACTAAGCTTTTGCTTTGTGGATTGTTGTTTTATTGTAAACCGCAACTGAACTCTGGAAGTTGCGGGTTATAAATGTATGCTAAATAAAATAAAAATAAAATAAAATAACCACTTCATGTAAGGTATGTCTTTATTAGCAAGCAACCAACATACACTACATTGCAGACATACCCTGCCTGTCTGCCTGCCCCACGCAGAGAACTCCAGCACCCTATTGCCACTAATTATCCACCACCACCCTGTGCCCTTCCGGGACACCATGTCCATCCCCTGTTGGCCCTGTTTAACGACTGCATCATCACATAGCTCCTTTGGGAACTCCGCATGCAGGCCTCCCTTTCCCCAGCCCAACTCCTTTGAGTTTCCTTCTCCCCCCAAAGAAAATCCAGGGACACCCCAGAGCAGAAAACCCTGTCACAGCAACATGCAGCATCCAACAGACATTTCAGCAATCACCCCAAGATCCATCTCTGCAGGTCACGGCAATCATGCATACAGTGCCTGCTGCCTTCTGCCCTTGCCCCATACCCCCCGTCCCCTGCCGGCCTGTCCCAGAGGGATGGGTTGGGACTGTGTAGTTATAGCGGAGGACTCCTCACTGCTCTCCGTTAACACTGACAAGCTCTCCTTATCCTCCCTATCCCCTCACCACCCTGTCTCTTGCCATCATGAAAGCATGGAAAACATGGCAGGGTGACACTGCCCTGCAATTAGTTGGGTTGGCCCTGGGGCTTGTGTTGCCCGACCCTATCACCTCTGACATTCCTACTGGTTGATGGAAGGCACGAGGTAGCAAGGGCAGAGGCAAGGGGCACATTGCTAGGGAAAGTCTGCGGCTGGGGTGCATGGGATACGGGAAGGCCCATATGTGATAGGAATAAGTTCACTGACTGGCAGAAGTGTTCCAGCTTCTGCAGACACCAATTAGCTGTTTCCTTTCTCTACCTCTGCACTGGCAGAATGTTTTGCAGGACCTCACCGCACTCCCTTTCCATTGTCAGGTATTTCTCGTTCTGCTGGAGAAGGCGCTCCACACACCACATGGTTTATGGTTTATTAGGACTTTCTATACCGCCCTTCAAAATCAGAGTGATTTACAATATAAAAAATCATAAAAAAGGGTGAAACGAACTCCAAATGAAAAAGCAAAGCAGACAGATGACAAGATTAGAAGGAACACACAGAAAAACAAAAATACTCTAGGGAACAAGTGTGGGAATAACTAGGATTCAATATTAAAGGCCTGTCGGAAATGGTGGGTTTTCAAACCAATCTTAAATTGACAAAATGAAGGTTTCTGATGGAGGTCAGATGGGAGGGAGTTCCAGAGAGCAGGAGCACAATAGTAAAAGGCTGATTGTCAGCAGCACATCCGTCAGCTGTCCCCTGGTGGATCCTGTGGTGCCTCCTTGCCAGGTTGGTCCATGGCAATGTCAAATGCAGGCTGGGGGACTTCATGCAGCTCCTGTTGGTCTGCTAACAGCTCTTCCCCACTTCTCATATCCAGGTCCTGCAGAATTGTCACTTCTGTTAACCTGTCCACATCTTCGCTGTGCTCCTTCACCCTCAAGCTGGCCATTGTGTCTGCCGCCCTCTCTGTTGTCCAGTGACCTTTGTCCATGGAGGCTTGCAGACCATTAGTGATAGCACCATCACTGCAGGTGAGTGAAGAACATCCATCTTGTTGTGCATATGTTGCTACCAAGTGTGTCATGAGGGTTAAATCACCTGGTGCTCTTACACATACCTTTTGTGAGATAGGGCAAGGCAAGGCAATGATTCTTGACAAAACCAACACGGTGCTGGTGAGGTAACATCAATCACCACAGGTTAGGGGCCAGATGCGCACAGGAGGGTGGGCCAACTAGGGGTGCATGTGGCATTTTTTGGCCATGGAAACGGGGGATATGGGAGATACTGCTGCATCACACCACCACCTGCTCTGGTTTATGTGAAGTCCCAGGGGTACAGCTGTTGTTGCCCCCCCCCCCCCACCTGTATGGTGCTACAGTGGCCAAGGTTGATATAGTAATGATTGCCACTACATAGCCTTCAATGACACTGCTATGGATGTAGAAGGGACAATGCTGCTGTGACTGGCAGTACAAATTCAGGGGCACTTGTTGGGCACCACACAGAAGGGAGCCCACAGGTGAGGGTACAGTTCTGTGCAGTGGGTATCTGGGGCCCATCTTGCATATGCTACGCAGACAGGTGTCGTGAACGGCCAAGGATTTGTCTTGTATGACGTCTGCCACTGAAGGTGCCATGGATGCAATCATGTCTCACCACACATTATACTGCCGGAGTGTGCTACCAATCTGGTTGCTGCATGGATCGGGAAGTATCAAGATTGACAACCCCACTCAATGCCTCCTGGTCCATGGTGCCCAGGACCTATTCCTCTAGTTTGCTCAGCACTGGTGGCCTCCCATCTGGACCATGTTCAGTTGCTTTAGCTTTCGCCCTGCACTTAATCGCCCTCCACTTTCATTTGACATACTCCATGTCTCAGCTGTGGTGGTAGATGGAGTTCGGCGTTATACAGATGGCAAGCTGAGTTGTTCTGGGCGCTATGGCTGGTGCCTGCATTGCCAAAGAGGATGTGGTGTTTCTCAAGGACCTAAAGTATCAGCAGCTCTACTTCTGCAGGACAGAAGTTCTCCTTTCTGTTGGATGCCTTGCCCTTAGATGCCACAAAGTATGGTGTCTGCTTCAGGCTCATGTTGAAAAATTGGCCATTTGTACATAAGCTGGTGCTTTTATGTATTTCCTGGAGGCCTGTGTTTGAACGTCCCGAAGATGTAATCCCCATGACCAAAATGAACCATTTGCCTACCACGTCACCAGAAGATGGTCATTTCTAGAATCGCTTCTAGAATCAACTATATGGATGCCTGCAGAAATGGCTTAGATGACACTGCGGCTACAGTGCTATGGCATTGGTCTGGATTATCGCCTATTGTACTCCTTTAGAATGGATGATCCTTTGGGAAAGATAAACTGTCTGCATGTCGTTTGAATCAACAATGCCCTTTCCCTCACCGTTCTTCGGAGCCGCTGCCCTGTGCAAGCATATGGCTTGCACAGTGGGTCGCACCGGCTCTGTACATAAAAAAACACAGACATTACTCAGCAATAAACATAATAAAAAACTGTTTTACTCAATATTAAAAACTTTTCTAAAAAATGTACAGCCATTTACTGCGTTCTGAAATCTAAAATGTCTGCTACATCACGAAGTGACCCAGGTAATTGATACCAAAGTTGAGGGCCCATAAATGAGAAAGTGCAATTTCAGATTCTAAAAAGCTTCGCAAATCACAATGAAGGAATTATAAGCAAAGACTGAGCTTGAGAACATAGTTGCTGCCCTGGTTGATAGGAGGACAATGGAATAGTGGTAATCAAAGGAAGACTAATACTCAAAAATCTAAAAAACATCCACAGGACTCCAAACTAAGCTGCCAATGAAGTTGCTGCAAATCTGGCGAGATGTGATTAGAACACTGAACTCCTGCAACAAGCTGTACCATCACATTTTTACTAGTTGCAATGCTCAAACACAGCAAGCAGCTAATCCAAGATATAATATATTACAGTAATCCTGAGGCATCAATACAAGAGAATGCAGGACCATTCTAAAATCATCAAGAAACACATGGTAAGCTACTACATCTATGCCGATGATGTTATGTTATATATGCCATTCAATATTTCAACATCCAACCTACAACAAATTGTCATTTGCTTCAATGAGGTAACCCACTGGCTGGCATCCCACAACCTGTCCATAAACTACAACAAGACTGAAGTATTATTCATTACCAAGGAAAAGCCTTTTACCCCACCAATGACTATAAGTCAGAGATGCAACGCTGGAAGTCAAGCAAGAGATTAGATACCTTGGAATAATCCTGGATCAGAATCTAAACCTAGCCTCACACATTACTAATACAACTAGAACAATTTATAATGAGGACTATTCAACACCTAAGACCGCTTTTAGCGCCCCAGGACTTCCGAACAGTGCATCAAGCTATGATCTTGCAACAGTACCCTACAAGGTCTTTCAAAGCAAGTCATAAATCAGCTACAGATGGCCCTACACACCACTGTACGAATCATCCAGAAAGCACCAAAATCAGAATAAATCACCCCAATCTTATACATGCTACACTGGCTTCCAATAGCAAGCAGAGTTAAATTCAAAGTACTAATAACCACTTTCACACCTGGAATCGCTTATATGCACAATTCCAAAAAGAAGGGTCAACACTCAGAACACCCTAATAGTACCCATGGAATCCAGAAAAAGTAAGCAGGAGAGCATTCTCGCTCTACTCAACACTTTGGAACTCTCTGCCTGACACACTAAGAAGCATACCAGACCTCCCAACATTTCAGAAGCAGCTAAAAACATACCTATTTACTGAGCACTTCGGGAAAACTCCTGACTGCCCAAATACAAGCCCAACATAAACTACAATCTATCTTGCAACCATATCCAAAGCTATGAGACTCGCCAGTTTTATGTTCATACCTGATGTTAGAATGCTCCAATTTACTCTGTTAATCCTAATGTTAATTTAATATATCTTTCACACCCAGTTATTCATTTTTCAACTTGTTACTGTAAAGTTTACTTTTATGATGCATTATATTACCCTTGTTTCATGCAATGACTACCCACTTTATGTTAACCATGTTCCATGTAAATTGTTACTGTTCTTTGTAAACCTCTTTGATTCATTGATTAAGCGGTATAAAAAATATATAGAAATAAATAAAATAAATCTGTGCCAAGATAAGGTTTTAATCTGTGCAGACATCTCAAATTCACGAATGCATTTTGTGTAACATTCTTCAACTGGGAATGAAACTCTAAACCAAAATCAATCAACACTCCTAAGTAGCATACCTCTATCTTATCTTCAACTGTGTACCTTTCCAAAGTAATCTGTTGAGGAAGATCACATCTCTTTCCATCATGTAAAAACAGCAGTTCTGTTTTCCTCACATTAATGCTAGAGAACAGTTCATCAGCCATGTGGTAGCTCTGCAGTACCCCACTGAATACATGAACTCGCAGAACGTGAAGCACCATTAACAGGAACAGATATCATTATTTCATCAGCATATACCCTATAGTCAAGGCCAAGAGTCCTGAACTTACAGGCTGTAGATATAAATTAAACAGGAGAGCCGTTAGTGCAGAACCTTGTGGCACGCCTTGAATCAAAGAGAAGGATTAAGACACTTGCTGATTTAAAGAAACTTGTAATTCACGGTCAGTTTGCTTATGATACCTCGTATACAAATAGACAATACTGTAAGTATGATTTATGGACAGTGCATAGGGTGTTATCCTTTAGAATACTTGTTATTTCACAATATATTTTCTGATCTTTTTTGTGTATAGCAATACTGTGTGAAGGTTGTTATACTACATTTTTGTGTACTTACATGTATAAAATTATTCTCTACATGTGCTGTGTCCACTGTTAGTGCAGGCCTATAATGTTAGCACGTGGTAATTCCTGCATTAAACAGCTAAAGCAGCTTAGTAAATAGGGCCCTATATTCCTAATTCCTCTTACAGACAGAGGAATGACAGTAAAATCTGTTCATGATTCAGAAGGCCATCACTTTCTCCTATTCCTCCCCCTCCTCTCCCTTAGACAATTTTATGCACCTTCCTTTAGTCTATCCCACATGGCCATTATCTGCCATACTGTTATAAATGAACAAAGGAGATACATTCAGAGAAACAATCCAATTTCTACTTACCTAAAGGTTGACTACAGTCCTTCAAAAGAATATCCATATTTCAATTTTAAAATATCCATAAATTACTATAGTAATAACACATAGGGGCATGTTTACTAAAATCCGCAAAATAGCGCGCCGCAAAATAGCGCACGGCAACGCGGCACTGAAACGCGCAGAAACGCGTTTAAACGCCCCGCACACGTGCGTGTCACCCCCGCACAGGTACGCGGCTCACTAACGGGCCCCGTACAAGTGCGGGCCCGCAAATGTCCGATAGAGGCGTGGAACGGCGAAAGGAGGGCGGAGGAAGGCTCCGGAGGGGCGGAGGGACGGGGTCAATGGGTGGAGAGTGGGAGGGGAGAGGCTCCCCGCACAGTATCGGGCCCGAATGTGCATGTAAAAACTAAGCAGGAAAGCATTTAAAGGGAAGAGAAACCATTTCCGTCAGCAATGTACAGGAAAACCGGGGAAACCAGCAAAACGTGAGCAGTGTGATATATGTGCACAGCACAAAAGTGAAAATAAAAATAGAAAATGACCACAACAGAACTATTAAAAATAGTAATTCAGCTGGGGAACAGTTATAGTGATGGGCAAATACAGAAATCACACCCAGCAAAGCTCCAGAAAAAAGAAATGAATTTTGGAAGGGTCTACTGAGAGGAGACTCTTCCAAAAAACATTTCCACGTGTTGGAGCTTTCCTGGGAGTGTTTGCTATGGTTGCCCATTAATATCACTGTTGCCCAGCGTGGTGATAGTTTGTCCCACATTTTCCGTGGTCATTTCCGGGGTTTATGTGCACGTTTGTCACCAGACAGGGTGCATATGCCCACAGTAGAATTGCGTAGAGCAGGGTTTGTGACTCCATCCTGCCAGGCTTACTGCCTCCAGGGGCTGCACTGTCTCTGTGGCCAAAGTGTGGTACAGCGGACAGAGTCATTACCTCTAGGACCAGAGGGCAGAGGTTCAAAACCCAGCTGGGGCAACTGCCAGCCCAGTCCCTATATTTTACCCACCACTAAATAAAGATAGCGCAGACACCCCTGTATGCATGGGGAAAACACCCATATTTTACCCAACACCGCACACACACCACAACAATGGGCATTACCTACAGCCAAGTCCCCCAAATGCAGTCCCATACTGCCACATTGCAATCAGGTCAACTGCTTTTTCTGAGAGAAGTTCATGCCAGCATGTTGGCGGACAAGTACATGTGGTGCAGGGGGCAGTGGCTGCTAACCACAGAAGACAGAGGCCTAGCCATGTGCAGGCTGGCACAGTCCACTGCAACAGACAGGTCCTGCCGGATCCACAGTCATGGACAGTCCAGGGAATCCAACCAATCTGTGGCTACACAGTGGTGCAGTGCACACAGACAATGCATACAAGAACAGAAGGTCACAGGTTCAAAGCCCAGCTGGGGCTACTGCCAATCCTGCCCACATATTTTCCCACAACTAAACAGTGATAGTAAGGACACACCTTTCATGGCGGGGACATATGCAATGGTAAGACATCTATCTTTTACCCCACTGAGCACAGACACCATGAACAGGGGCAGTACCTAGAGCAGAAGCACCCAAATGCAGTCCTGGTGGGCCACACACCAGTCAGGTTCCATGCTGACACTCATACAAATGCCTGTGCTGTATATCTATGCACCACCCCCATGGCATGTAGATGTAGCCCATGCATATTCATGAGGGATAGCAGGAAAACCCGAACAGTGTGATGCAAACCTGGACTGGAGTTGGGAATCTGTGCCGTAAAGCAGCAGCCATCAAGGGCAGACACACCCACACCCACAGGCCCCATTGGCCAATGTCTCCTGGAAAGGCAGAACATTGGACCGTGCATGCAGCACCCAAAACGAGCACTTGCATAACTTACCAATGTCACCCTACACCTGAGGTATACGGTACACAGCTCGGAGACGTTTGCTAGGAGCACAGGCAGGCAGTTATCCATACGTTACGTACATACTGCTAGTTGACCCCATCCAAACAATCTGTTAGGTGTTTGCGGGGCATGCTCCAGGCCTGGCCTCTGACGGTGCTTACCACCCTGGGGAGTGACCACCAGCTGTAATGCGTACCATATCCATGCCTTGCCGTGCTCAGGACCGGTTTGGTGGGCAAGGCTACTTACCCCCTCAATCGTAGCACCATGATGGCAGAGGTGTGGAAGTGTGTGTCTGTCTATACAGTGGGTGTTGGCTGCAAGCCCCTTCAACAGCCCGCACTGCCAGCACTGTTGCCAGTATTGGCCAGTCAATGTGCATAATGAGGTGCAAGGTACCATGGGTATAGCCAGGGCAGGGTGGCGTGGCCAGGATGCATCTGCACTGGGCATAGGGCCCTGGCAGGGACATTGGCTGGGATATTGTAGTGTCCGGCCACCACCTACACAGACAGGGTGGCCAAAGCATGTCCTTCTGGGGGATCACGCTCACCCTGACTGTGCAGTGACCACAGCATGGCTAGGCCCCCCCATAGTGCTGTATAGTAGTTCTTTCATGTGATAGATATGGGTTTCTCTTTGGGGCCCAGTCACTGATCTATCTGCTTGCTGTGTATGCAGACAGCCCAGTTCTGGGTGCATGCATCTCCATTGGGAACATGCACTATGGACTAACCAGCAGACTGTTTGTAGCTGGTAAATGTCTTGCTATAATGGCTTGCAGGGTGCAGTGGCTGTTGGCTTGCTGCAGGGGAATATCTGGTGGTGGAGTGCAGCTTACCATACCCTGGGCTTATGTCTGTCTGCTATTGTGTTATGGCTGTGTATGGAGCTGCCTGCCTGGGGAGGGGGGTGGTGGTGTTCCTCAGCAGGACTGGGGTTGATGTTGCCCTCTACTGCCACCTTTGCAGGGAGGTAGAGTGTGGACCCCTTGATGGGGACCATGTTTGCCACTGGGGGGGGGGGGGGGGGGGTGCCTGATGGCGGCAGACAGGGATATCCATGGTGTTTGTGCAGAAACTAGCTATCTTACACATTAACACTGCTTTGGAACGCCCGCTTGGCCTCCATCAGCCATGGCAGGTGTTGTTGACCTGGTCCTGGCCACCTCATTGCACACTCAGGGTGAGCACAGTACCCGCACGATGTAACGGTGTGTGGCTACTCTGTGCCAGTAAAACACCCGGTCAGTGCCCCCTACTAGGCCAAGGTGCTGTGTGGGTGCACCCGGTCACTTCCCCCAACAGGGCCGAGGTGCTGTGGGGGTGCATTCCCCATCTTGTGTCCATCTGCGGACAGCTAATTTGCATGTGCAGTGCATCATGGGTACGGGTGGCCTAACCCTATCCTGTTGACACCAGCAGACTGTCTGTGAGGTGACGTGTAGGCTATCTGCAGCCAGCCAGGGGCCTGCTTACAGCTATGGAGCTGTAGCGCAATGGTTACATCACTGCCTGTGCAGCCAGAGGTCATGGGTTCAAACCCACAGTGGGGCCCTTTGGTAGGGCTGTCCACAGCTTTATTTTTATTTACTGTACATATGTCTATGCCGGCAAGACCACCCTCAGCTTACTATACCCATTAGGTGCCTCTGAGGGTGCTTCATAGGGCGCCCTGTAGGCCACCTTATGGTTGCCATCCCTATAGGGTGCACTATACATTATCCTGTGTCGCAACATACATGCTGCCCTATAGGGGTCATTCAAGGGTGCCTTGGCGAACAGTGCACTGTAACATGTGCCTTATGGGCCGCCGTATGTTAACATGCTGGGAGAGTGCGTTTGCTAGTAGTGATAACAAAATAAAATTATACAGCCTCCTACAGCACTCCACAACATAATACATACTGCCTCAGCAGGCATTTTTCACTGGGCATTGTGAGGAGTTGAATCCCTGATCCCCGCACCATTGGTCAGTGTTTTAACCATTGTGCTGTGGCTCTGTTCCTGTGCTTGTGCATCAGCGCGCCGCCTTGTGCCTATCAGCGCGCCGCCTTCTGCCGCCCAAGGGGACCAGTGCGCCGCCTTCTGCTGCCCAAAAATAACTGTGCGCCGCCTTATGCCGCCCAAAAAGCACTGTGCGCCGCCTTCTGCCGCCCAAAAATAACTGTGCGCCGCCTTATGCCGTTCCAAATTAATTTGCCTCCTAAAACAATGTTAATCATTACAGTTACTGCCTCAGCTGACCTTTGTCGTTGCACACACTGGGGGATTGAACCCATGGCCCCTGCACCATTGGTCAGTGTCTTCACCGTTGTACCACGGCTCTGTTGTTTTGTATACTCAGCAGCGTGCCACTTTGCCTTTCCACGCGCTAATGTCGACCCCCGCACATTAGCGCGACGCACACACGTCCGGTTGCTTACTACCGTTTTTTTTCTATTTTCTGCCTGAACCGCCCACTCCTTATATGGCACAGGCACACTAGCACGGCCCCGCACGTTAGGAATGTTTAGTAAACATGCCCCATACAGTATCATAAAAGAATGGTCAAGTGTATTTCATTATTTATATAATTCAGGGCTTGACAAATCCTGGGTGCCAGGTCATCATCAAAGTTTCCCAAAGTTGAATCCCAGTTGAAATCTCCTGTTACATGTAAACTCACTGTGAGTATTCTTGTTCAATGTAAACCGCGCTGATGAAAAAGAGTGCGGTATAAAAGAACTATTAATAAATAAATAAATAAATAAAATAAATCATGGTGACCATAAATTGAACCCTGGTGCCCGGGATTTCATTGTCCCCCCTCCCCCGCCATCATCTGATATGTCTTATAATTCCAGCCACGCTGTTTGGCGCTCCACTGCGATGGGCTCTACATGTATCTTGAGCTGTGCAGTGCAGGAAGTTTGCTGATCTTGCAGTTTCAAGTCTCACGAAATCAGCAAACTTCCTGCATTGCGCGGCTCGAGCTACATGCGGAGTCTATCGTGGTGAAGCAGTGAACAGCATGGCAGGAATTGTGATGGCTGGGAGAGGAAGCAAGGAGACAGAAAACATTGGGTGATGGCTGGGGGAGGGGGAAAGGAGAGAGAGTCAGAAACTGGGGTGATGGTGGGTGGGTTGTGAGAGAGAGAGAAAGACTGGGGTGATGGTGGTGGGAGGGCTGTATGTGAGTGAAAGAGTGAGCTGTGCTATACCTTTTGGGGAATGGGAGGGCCTAGGATTGAGGTCTCGGCAGTCATCTCCTAAATGTTAAAGCTGGCTCCTAGATTCTAAGAAAATCGGTCAAGGCCTGAATTATTTAGGTTAATAAAAAAAAGAGCTGACATTAAATGCAAAAGCATATGGGTACCAATCGGAGAAATACTTGATTGTCAATGAAAGGAAGATATTTAGGGCGTATAGAGTCATTTTAGCACGTCACCAATCCTCATCAGCCATCCCACTGTTATGCGGAGTCCCCCTCGGTTCTATCCCCTCTGCTCTTCAATATTTTTCTTGCCCCGCTTCCCCTCCTGGCCCAACAATTTCCAGTTTCCACCTACATTTACGCCGACGATATTGTCTTTCTCTTTCACACTTCTCCAGCCATGATCGATATCACTCCCCTCAATGACTGCCTCTCTCACATTGCCACCTGGCTCTCATCCAATTTTCTACACCTGAATCCTTCCAAATCTTCAGCTATGTGGGTGTCTTTGAGCTCTTCCTGCCCAGCCATTGCACCTCAAATAAATTCTGTTCCTATTCCTCTTACTTCTTCCCTCCGATATTTAGGGGTAATCTTAGATTCATCATTATCCTTTCACGAACACATTTCTAACTTATCCCGTCGCTCCTTCTTTACTCTTCGCCAAATACGCTCAGTCCGTTCAATTCTGTCTTCTGACTCCCTTATCACTCTGGTGTTAGCCCTAGTTATGTCCAAACTGGATTACTGTAATGTAGTTTATGCCAATCTCCCCGCCTACCAACTCAAACGCCTTCAACTCCTGCAGAACACAGCCGCTCGTCTTGTCACTTTTGCCCGGAAATCGGATCATGTTACTCCTCTTCTGCTTCGCCTCCATTGGCTTCCGCTGCTCTTTCGGTTTAAATACAAGGTTCTTATACTATTACATAGAGTCATCCATACTTCTAACCCACTGTATTTAGCAAATCTAGTCTCTCTTCATACTCCTTATCGGCAGCTCCGGTCATTACACGCTAATCGTCTGTTTCTCCCCCCACCTTCACGAGCTCACCTTGAACAGACACGCCACGCCGCTTTCTTCTTCTTGGGCCCCTCACTCTGGAATTCTCTTCCTTCCTCTCTCCGTCTAGAGCCTTCCTACCAACACTTCAAAAACCTACTAAAAACTCACTTGTTCCAACAGGCATATGATCTCCCCTCCCAGTAGTCCTGTCTAATTGTTTTGTTTGTCTTTGCTTACCCATGGTTTGTCTGGTTTGTCTATTGTTTGCTTTGTTCTGTGACCTCTTTGGTCCTTCTTTTCCTTATTTTAATGGATTTCCTTTCCTTTTTAACGCTTTTATTTATATTATTTTATTGTAAACCACCCTCACGTTTCGACAAGGGCGGTATATTAAATGTAAATAAAGATAAAGATAAAGATTATGTAGCAATATATGCACATAAAATGGTTCTTGTAAAATTGTACCAGGTTTTAAAGTATACGCAATGACATGCACACATGTACTTTAACTGTTAAGAATTATTGGAAGTGCAGTCCAGGCGGAGCACAGGTGCCTATTTGTCTTTATAAAATAGGTACCTGCCAATCTACTTAGGTGCCTAGTTAACATCTATTTTGTCTAGAAATTTCAGTCTGTACATTAAAAGACAGAACCTATGCAGTCTCAAAACCTCATTATCATCATCATTTTTTGATAATTCTTGTGCTAATGCAATTAAAGATATCAGATTAGCAAAAAAGATTTTCTTGGACATCCATGAGGTTACTAGAACTCAGTATCACCTTAAGAAGCCACTCAGAAATACAGTGAGTTGGGGGCAATGGCCCTCTGCACTTTTGATCGTTAGGTTTTGCACTGTGCACTTTTCTCATTGTACCGAGCTTACTAAGTTCCACCTGCCAGGCCAGAAATGTCAGCAACCTCAGTAACTCAGGATGCTGCCAAAGATAAGACGTGCTGTATACTTGTGCCAGGAATGGTAAGCTCCACCCGCTGGATGCTGCCAAAGATGAGAGATGCTGTGTGCCACTGTAGACATGCCACCTAAAGGGGCATATCAAATGGATGCAATACTTGGACGGTCTTTAGCAAGAGTTTATTGGGTCTGATTCAAGTACTATTTGCTTCCATGCGTATGGTAACACAGGCTCTAGTGACGGTTGTACTGGACTTCTGATACCTCCTATATGTGGGATTGCCAGATTATATGCAGCAGAGGTTGCAGGTGGTCCAAAAAGCTGCTGCACAGGTGTTGTCAGGCTGTAGCCGGAGGGAGTCAGTCACAGATGTTTTGGAACAGTTACATTAGCCCCTGATTTGTGAGCAATGCATGTTCAAAATGTTAGCACTGACATTTAAAATCTTGAGGGAGGGAGGGTCGAGTTATCTATAGGGCATGTTGCAATGGTACCAGCCAAGCAGAATCTTAAGTTCTAGTCAGGGCAATTTGTTGGTAATCCCGGATGATCGAGAGGTATGATATCAGATATGGAGAGGGTGAGCATTTAAGATAGCTGCACCCGTTTGGTAGAATAAACTCCCTCTCGGGTTGAGATAGGAATTGGATAGGGGGTGCTTCCATAAGTCCTTAGAGACCTTTTTGTTCTATAGTGAGGTTGGTGTGAGGGAGGCCTTTGGGATGGTGATGAATGAGTGGGTGAGGTGAGGGGCAGCAGTCGCTCTGTTTATATTATACTTGTGTTATTGTTTTATCTTATTTTGTGAACCACATAGAATGTATGCCATATTTCAGTACATAGTTGTTTTTAAATAAATAAATAAGGGAGATGAGGAGCATTGACTGGCTGTCGATTAAGGCATCTGAAGGAAAAAATGTTTAATCATCCCAGAGCCAAATTAAAGTACAGGCAAACTATAGGCATATGCTTAGGCACCAATGTTTAGTGGGGTCTTGTCTGATGTGCTCAGGACTCAGGAGACAAGGTATTTTTTCAGAATTGTAGAGATATTTGCATTAATGTCCAGAAGCCGGAAAGATGGCTAAAGTTGCTGAAAAATTACTAGAGTTTAGACCTCTGTCTGTAGCTCTCCTATCTTCCTATGAGTGAGCTGTCCTGCCTGCTCCAAGAGTCACTACAGTACCAACAAATCAGTCAATGTCCTGATGAGTTTCTCAGTTCCACTGACCAATCCCATGCAAGAAGAACCCAGGATAAGAGTCACAGAGACTATAGGTAGGATCCAACCAATGGGCAGGCATTGGGTAAGGGAACACATAGTAACATAGTATATGACTGCAGATAAAGACTAGCATTGGTCCATCTAGTTTGCCCAGCAAGGTGGAAAGAGTAGCTGCACCTGCCGCTCCATGCAGGCCACCCCTGCCCATGCCTTTGTTTATGGGTGTATCCACCGTTCCGTGCAGGTCACCCCTATTTGTTGAGATATAAGAGATAGTTAAGTTTATTTTGATTCTAACCTGTTGCTATAAAGGGTTCCACTGTGTCTGACCCATGCCATTTTGAATTCTGTCACTCTATTTGCCCCCACCACTTCCATCAGCAGGGCATTCCAAGCATCCACCATCATTTCAGTGAAAAATTATTTCCTGACATTGCCTTTCAGTTTCTCCCCTTGCAGTTTCATGATATGCCCTCTAGTTTTACAGCTTCCCCGTCTTTGAAAAAAGTTTGTTCATTAATACCCTTTAAGTATTTAAATATCTGTATCATATCTCTCCTGTCCCTCCTCTCCTCTAGGGTATACATATTTAGGTCTTCAAGTTTCTCCTCATACGTCTTCTGGTGCAGGCTCCAAATCATTTTGGTAGCCTTCCTCTGAACCGTTTCCAGTCTTTATATATCCTTTGTGAGATATACTCTCCAAAACTGAACACAATATTTCAAGTGAGGCCTCACCAGCGACTTATATAGTGGCATTAATACCACTTCCTTTCTGCTGGTAATTCCTCTCTGTATGCAAACCAGTATCCTTCTGGCTTTAGCCATCGTCACACTGTTTCACCATCTTGAGATACTCAGAAACAATCACTCCAAGGTCCTGTTCCTGGTCTATGCACACCAACTTCTAGCCTCCCCCTATTGCATACAATTCCCTTGGATTTCTACATCCCAAGTGCGTGACACTGCACTTTTTCACATTAAATCTTAACTGCCAAGCATTAGATCATTCTTCCAGCTTTTGTAGATCTTTCCTCATGTTATACACTCTCTCAGGAGAGTCCACTCTGTTGCAAATTTTCGTGTCATCTGCAAAAAGACGGCCTTTCCATTCAGTCCTTCAACAATATCACTCACAAATACATTGAACAGTACCAGTCCAAGGACCGATCCCTGGGGCATGCCACTAATTACCTTCCTTTCATCCGAGTGAGCTCCATTTACCATCACCTTCTGTCGTCTGTCAGTCAACCAATTTCTGATCCAGTTCATCACCTTGGGACCCATCCCCAAGCTGTACAGTTTATTAATAAGCTTCCTGTGAGGAAAAGTATCAAAGGTTTTGCTGAAATCTAGGTAGATCACAACACTGGAAGGTAGCTCTCGACACAGAAAGGGAGGAAACGAATTAGGAAAAAGTCCTGCATTGTGCAAGTGCAGCTTCTGCATGAGTTGGATGGACTGAATTCCGTAAACTTTGGCGAGAGCCAGTGTGTATCCTTGAGAGGAGGTGCTGAGAAGGAACAAGAGTGGGAAAGGGATGAGAGGAAAGTGTAAGGGAAGGTGTCATGAGCTGAGGAAAAGAACTGGTAACTGAAAGAACTTTATATGATGATCATCGTATCTAGCTGAGGGAGAGGGCACCCAGGGCCGGCCCAACCACCGAACAAACTGGGCATCCACTTAGGGTGTCAGCTTCTTGGGGGCAGAGCGAAGCAGCAAAGAGCAAGGCATTCAAAGCTAAACAATAGATTCTAACAGCCAGGGGTGGGGAGGTGGGCAGCATAAAGTTTAAGGTCTGCCTAGGGCATCCACACCTTGAACCAACTATAGGGCTGGCTCTGCGGCACCCACTAAGTAAGCGCATGAACAGAAGCACAGCACAATTAGAAGAGTGTATGTGAATGTGTTTGAAAAGAGAGAGAGAGTGCATGAGTCAAAGTGAGTGTCTCCCCCTGTGCTGTTTCTACGTCTTTCTCCAGTAGGGACAGTATCATATACATGGAGCTTCCCTTTGAAATTCTGGGCTGAGGTGGAGAAGTCCATTGGTACCAATGTACCCATGTGCATACTTAGAGGAGGGAAGTTTTCAGCCTAAGTAATTTATCTAAATTTCCTCTGACAACTATTTATTTCCTATGAATGCTGTCCTAATATTGTTTCCACATCTTTATACTATAAGAGGCACCAAAGAAAGCGAAACATCTTTTTTTCTCTTGCTGAATCTTTTTTAGAAGGCCTTTTGACATTTGCATCTGTCAATTTATATGTTCTCTCTTTTTTTTATTCCACCTTCCCCTGAAGGTTACGAGAGGGGTCCATAACAATTTAAATACAAAATAAACCATTAATAAATTCACAATAAAATAGTAATATCACCAATGGAACAAAATATCATCAATACACAGTTAATCAAAATATAATATCCGCCTTTGAGTCAATGCTGACCCCCTGGCGACCCAGCAGCTCTTGGGTTTTCTTGGCAGTGTGGCCGGAAGCAGATTGCCAGGCCTTTCTTCTGAGGCAATGGAGGGTTACATTTATTGTTTACTAAGAACTTGATATACCGCTCTTCATAACATCAAAGCAGTTTACAATAAAAATACAATAAAGGAATGCCAATTGACAGATAGGAAAGCAGCATTCATACTAGATGGCAGAACGAGTCATGGGGGGAGGATAAGAGGGAAAACTGGGGGAAGGATGAGAGAGATACAGAAAGCGTAGTTACTCACCTATAACGTGTTCTCCAGGAACAGCAGAAATCAGTCCTCACATATGGGTGACGTCGGCGCTGACAGAGCCCACATGGATCATTTCACCAGCTTTCAAAGAAAGCCTCTGGGAATGCAACTACGTATGCATGGTCCCCTTCCCACCTAAGGGTGTCATCTTGTTCAGTCAAATGACATAGCTTAGGCGAAAAAACAAAAACAGATAGAGAAGGCAACTCCCAGGGGAGGAGGGAGAGTTGTGAGGACTGATTCCCACTGTTCCCGAAGAACACCTGTTACAGGTGAGTAACTACGCTTTCTCCAGTAACAAGCAGGAAGTCAGTCCTCACATATGGGACTCCCTAGCTCCAGGCTGCTGGGACCTGAACCACGACAGCACCAATGGTGACCACCAGGAGAGGCTGCCAGTTGCAGAAGAAGAGTCCCTACCCAGAGGCTCCGCAACGCCCAGCTACCCCTGTCGCTCTTAGTCCGGTAACCTGACCATCGACGGGCTGGAGGGCAGGAGTTGCCTATACACCAAGTATGCTATGGTTTACCACCTGGTCGAAGGCACTGTCCCTGAGGTATTCACTCTCTAGGCAGTAATGTGCTGCAAAGCTATGCACTGAAACTCATGTGGTGGCCTTGAAAATTTCCGTCACCGGTATCAAGCACAGATTAGCCACCGACGCGGTCAAGGCCCTGACGCGATGAGCAGTGATCTGGTGCTCCAGGGAAAGGCCAACCTACTCATAAGCGAAGGAGATGCAGTCCGCCACCCAAGAGGACAGAGTGGTTACCAGCAGCCCGGGCTTACTGGGATCGAACAAGACAAAGAGTCGGGGTGCTTTGCAATGGTCCCTTGTCCTATGAAAATAGAACAGGGCCCTCTTGCAATCCAAGGTGTGCAAGACCGACTCTACCTTGTCGGCATGAGGCAGTGGAAAGAAGGTAGGGAGAACCACCTCCTGGTTGAGGTAAAAAGCAGACACCACCTTAGGAAGGAACTTGGGATGTGTACGCAACACCACTCTATTTGTGTAGAACCAGGTGTAGGGAGGATCCGCCACCAGGGCCTGAAGCTTGCTCACCCTGCAGGCAGAGGTCATGGCCACTTTCCAGGAAAGGTACCTCAGGTGACAGGTGGCCATAGGCTCAAATGGCGGTCTGATGAGCTGGGACAGCACCACATTAAGATCCCATTTTGCAGCTGGAGGGCGGAAGGGGGGCTTGGACAACAGAAGGCCCCTGAGGAATCTGGAAACCAGGGGCATGGTCGAGAGGTGATTTCCCTCTACAGAGTGGTGGTATGCCACTAAAGCGCTGAGATGCACTCTGACTGAATTCAATTTCAAGCCCAAATGCGAGAGATGCAAAAGGTACTGCAACACGAGTTGTACCTGGCAGAAGAACGGATTCACTTTCCTGTCTGTGTACCAGACGGAGAACCTCCTCCATTTGAAGGCATAAGCCCTTCTAGTGGAGGGCTTCCTGGAGGCCAGGAGGACCTCCTCGACCACCTTTGTGGGGTGGAAAGGGGCCAACACTACCCTTTCAGCAGCCACGTCATCAGCGCTAGGGCCCTCAGGTTGGGTGCAGGAGGGAGCCCTCCTCCTGCGAGAGAAGACCCGGGGCCTGGCCCAGGGATACTGGGGCTGCCACTGATAGAGAGAGCAGCAGGGGGAACTAGGGCTGCCTGAGCCATTTGGGGGCCACCAGGATCACTGAGGCGTGCTTGCTCTGGATTTTGAACAGACACTTGGGTATTAGGGGGGATCAGTGGGAATGCGTAAAGTAGACCCTTCAACCATGACATCAGAAAAGCATCCACCGCCACCTTCCCACGGTGTGGCTGAGGGGAGTAGAACCGAGGAAGCTGTGCATTGTCCGAAGAGGTGAACAGGTCCAGGCAGGGCCTGCCCCAGAGATGGAAAAGACTCTGGGCCACCTCAGAATCCAGGCGACACTCATGCGGCCAGAGGACCCTGCTGAGCTTGTCCACCAGGAAGTTGTCCTGGCCCGGTAGGTACGCAGCCCTTAGGGTCATGTGGTTACGTACCGTAAAGGAGTGAAGTGCTACAGCCTCCTGATAGAAGGAGTAGGAGCCTATTCCACCCTGCTTGTTCATGTAGAACATGGCCACCTGGTTGTCCATCTGTATGAGGATCGGAAGACCTCTAAGCAGGCGACAGAAGGTCCACAGGGCCAGAAAGATGGCCCGGAGTTCAAAGAGATTGATCTGTAGGAGAGACTCCTCGGAAGACCAGTAGCCCTGAGTACGTTGGCCCTCACAATGCGCATACCAGTCCGCCAGGGAAGCGTCCATAGTCAGAACCCTCTGAGGTGCTGGTGCCTGGAAAGGCATCCTCGTCCTGAGGTGGTGTGGGGACTTCCAACATGCCAGGGAGGATGCCAGCTTCCGGGTGACCCACACCCTGTCCCCCAGTCTGCCTGTGGCCTGAGACCACTGAGACCAAAGGCACTACTGAGTAGCCCGCTTGTGTAGGTGGGCTAGGAGGGTATCATGCACCGTTGAGGCCATGTGTTCCAATAAGCGGAGGAGCTGCTGGGCCGGCACCAACTTGCAGCCTTGCACCTCCCCGGCCAACTGCATCAGGCAGTGGGCTCTGTCTTCTGGGAGGGCAGCCTTGTCCAGCAAAGTGTTTAGCTGGGCCTCTATGAATTCCAGGTTCAGAGATGGGGAAAGTCTGGACTTGGGGTAGCTGATAACGAAGCCCACCCGATGGAGGGCGAGAATGGTAAGCCTTGTGGCCCAGTCCGCCTCCCGGGTGATGCTGCCCCTGATGAGCCAGTCATCTAGATAGGGGAAGACATGAGCCCCCTGAAGGCGCACGTGTGTGGCTACCATGGCCAGGCATTTTGTGAAGACCCTTGGGGAGGAGGCGAGGCTGAATGGGAGCATGCTGTACTAGAAGTGCAGACCTCCCACCACAAACCTCAGTTATTGCCTGTGGGAGGGATGAATCAATATGTGGGCATAAGCATCTTTGAGATCCAAGGAGCAGAGCCAGTCTTCCTGGTGGAGGAAGGACAGTAATGTTCTAAGGGAGAGCATCTTGAACCTCTCCCTCACCAGGAACCTGTTGAGGTTGCACAGATTCAGGATAGGCCGGAGGCCTCCTGTCCTTTTGGGGACAAGGAAATACTTTGAATAGAAGCCCATGCCCTAGAGGTGGTGGGACACAGGTTCCACCGCCTTGTTCCTGAGCAGGTTTGCAAGCTCTGTGACGAGTAAGGCCTGGTGAAGGGGTGGACGGGATGGTTTCCCTGGAAAGTAATCTAGAGGGTTTTGCTGCAGATGGAGGGAATAACCCTCTCTCACCACCCACAGAACCCATTGGTCTGTAGTGATGATGGCCCAGCTGTCGGCGAAGGAGGCCAGTCGACCCCCTATGGGCTAAAGTAGGTCTCCTGGGGGAGGGGAGACCCTGCCTACTGAATCAAAAACTCCCCCCTGGCTGAGGGGGGGCTGGTGCCTGGGGCTTCGGGGGCCTTGGGTTTCCTGGACCCATGCCCCTGGCCCTTTGGCTGTGCGGGTTGGTGAAGCTGACCCTGGTAAGGCTGGTAATGGCTAGCCGAGGGGTAATCCTTTTTCCTCGGGAAAAAGGTCTTCTTTCCCGAGGGCTTCTTCATGGGGAGAGCCGAGGTCTTTTTGGAAAGTCTCTGTTGGGTAACTACCTCGGCCTCAATCTCGACGGCCTTATCAGACATAGGCTTTCCAAAAAGATTCTGCAGGGCACGACCAGGAGCTTCTCTGGCACCCACTGCTCCAGGTCCAAGGTCTGCAGCCACGCCTGGCACCGGGAACCAATGCCCATGGCTGCCACGCGGGCTGAGGTCTCGAACCCATCGTAGGTGGCTCTAGAGAGTAACTTAGAGCAGTCCCGGACAGCCCCGGTCAAGGACAAGACGTGCTGGAGAGGTTTTCCGGTGAGGCCTGCCAAGAACCCCAGGAGCTCCTGGACCTGGCTCTTCAAGTACATCCCCATATACAGCTCGTAGGCTTGTATATGACACCCAAGCATGGCACCCTGGTAGCATTTATGGCCTGGGGGCACAGACGAGTAAGTCTTTAGACTCTTCAGCCTTTACATCGACAACTCCACCACCATTGAGTTGTGGGGGAGTTGAGGCTTATGGAACCCCGCACTCTTCCGGACTTGGTAAATGGCGTCGACATGCTGGCTGACCACAGGCATAAGGCTGGCATCTCCCATGTCCGGAGCAGGAGCCTCTCGAGGATGGGTGGAATTGGGACTGTGAGAGTCTCCTTGGGCGGAGACTAGTACTGCAAAATTTCCAGTTCCTCAATGCACGGGTCCTCCTCGGACTCCATCTGCACCAAGAGAGCCTGGGCCATGTCCCAAATGAAATTATGGAACGCCACCTCCTCGGGTGGGGTCGAGGCTGCAGGGGTAAGGGCTCCAAAGGGATGTCCCGATGCAGGGAAGTCTTGGGAGAAGCCTCATCCTTGGTCTCCCATTCGGATCCTGAGGTAGTCGAGGACTCGGCCTTAAGGGTAGCCCTGAGGAACCGGGGACTACCCGAGGACCGGGGGGTCGGCCACTGTAGGCTCACCGGGGAGGACCGGGACCTTGACTGGGGCCAAGGCCTTACCCGAGGCTGGCGGCGATCAGTGCCTGGCTCGACACCCGAGGCTCCCCCGAGGCCAGGGAGCCGCATGTCGGGGGCGATGATACTGGGAGTCCAGACATCAACGCCAGCTGCAAGGCCAGAATGGAGGAGCGACTCTGCTTCATGGCCGCCATGTGGGCCTTGAGGCCCGATGGCTCAGAAGCTTTTGGCATGGATACTGAGGGCCTCAGGTCTGATGCTGGCACTCCGGAGAGTGCGTCCTTCAAGAGGACTATGGGCTCTAGAACCCTGGCACAGTCACCGCTGGCTGAGGGCTCCTGCCTCAAAACCTTTGGAGGGCGCTGCATTGAGTTGTCTGAGTTCCGTCGCGGGGCCTTCCCAGGTTTCACTGGCAACTCGGGAAGCCACACTTTCTTCTTCTTAGGATGGTCCGGCAACCTACCAGAGGAGCCGCCGCCGTGGGACTCTGAGGATGCCCAGACTTCCCTCGAGGAACCCTCCTTCAGACTGGGTGAGAAGGACACTGGAGTGGAGTCTGGCTTAGGGAACAGTTTCTCCTGCAACTCTGACCTCTTCCTATTGGTCTTGGGTGTCATGGCCTGGCACCGGTCACAGGAGGATCTGTTGTGGTCCGGGCCCAGATAGCGGAGGCAGCAATCATGAGTATCTGTAACAGATATGGTCTGGCCACATCGATCACACTTTTTAAATCCACCAGGAGTCATAGTGGAAGAACACCCAGCTGGGGTCAAGGACCCCCAGGCGAAAAAAGGTGTGAACACTGGTCAAGCAAAACCTTGACAAAAAAGGACTGCAATGAGACCGAGAATGGCACCGAGGTGCCTGACTCGAGGCGGAGGACGGTACAGGACCAAAGTCTAAGAATTGGGAAGGGAAAAGAATCACTTTTTCCGGGAGAGATGAGGACCATGTCCATTGGGCTCCGCAGAGAAAAGGAGACTGAACAAGATGGCACCCTTCGGCGGGAAGGGGACCACACATGCATGGTAGCATCCCCAAAGGCTTTCTTTGAAAGCTGGGGAAATGCTCTCTCGGCGCCAACGTCATCCATATGTGAGGACTGACTTCCTGCTTGTTCTTGGAGAAGTGCAGGAATACAGGCTTCACAGCAAAGAGGTTAATTGGTGGACTGTGACTTGCCCAAGGCTACAAGGAGTGCCAGTGGTACCTGAACACTGGTCAAAGGAATAGTAAAAAGCCAAGCCTTATTTACAATGCTTGTATCATCCAGCATTTTTAGATCTTATGGAAACCGATTTCACAAATACAAGAGAAGACCATGTGATTAGTTGTCATCAATCAGATACCTCCTGGAACCATCAGTAATACCTGGTTGGCTGAGTGCATGGTTCAACTAGGTACATATCTCTGAACACTAAAGCATAAATAACACAGGTCTGCAAAAATTTTTTTTTCGAGAGCTGTTTTGGTTATTCCACGTAATCTTTATGTTGTTTGGTGCGCTGAATCCGAAAATGACCTCCATTTTGTCAAAGGACATCACGTTTCCTGACAATTTAGGTAACTATGTTAAATAAGGCAATACCTCAAAATAAATTAAAGTTTTTTATTACAATATTTTCATGAAAATCCTTTTTTGAACTGAAATGAGCTCACCTACACACACTAAACTCAATTCTTCTTCCTTGTGAGGCTCCTCTTGGTGCATTTACGCTTGTGAGTAGCATCTGGAATGTCTCTCTGAAGCATCCAACAGTAGTCTGCCATCATTGTAATGCTCCATTTTCTCTGGTATCTCCTTTCCATCTCTTTAATGTCTTGGTGGAATCGTTCACCTTGTTCCTCACTCACAGCTCCCAAATTTTCAGGAAAGTAGTCAAGGTGGGACTGGAGGAAATGCACTTTCAAACTCATCAGGCAACCTAAAGCTTGAAATGCTTTCAGCATTCGTCCGACGATCTTTTTGTAGTGAGGATCTTTAAATTGCCTAAAACTTTCTGTACGACTTCTTTAACTGCAATCCACCCTTCTTTTTGAGGATCCGTCATGGTATTGACAAACTCTTGATCAACTATAAGCCTTCTAATGTCTGGTCCGACGAACACACCTTCCTTCAATTTTGCCTCCGACAGGCCTGGAAACGTGGTGACCAAGTATTTGAAGCATTCTCCATCTCTTGGAAGTGATTTTACGAATTGCTTCATCAATCCCAATTTTATGTGGAGAGGTGGTAGAAGAACTTTATGGAAAGGTACCAAGGTTTCTCGGAGGACATTTTTTTCACCGACTGTTAGCACCCTCAGCTGCCAACTCTTCTTGGTCCACTGATTTTGTCGGTCTCGACTGTCCCATAGACACAGAAAACAAGGATATTTGGTATACACAGCTAGTTGCCCGAGCAGCATGCACAAGACCTTCAAGTCCTCACACACTTGCCAACCATGGTCTTCATATTTAAGTTTACGAAGAACCAATTCCAAGTTCTCGTAGGTTTCCTTCAAGTGTACGGAATGACCTACAGGTATGGAAGCGTAAAAACCATTGTGGAGTAAAACTGCTTTGAGACTTCTTTTTGAAGAATCTATAAAAAGACGCCATTGCTCTGAATCATATTGGATTTTAAATTGACCCATCAGACCTTCAACATCGATGCAATAAACCAACTTGTCTTCCTGGCCGAAGTAAGGAACGAACTCCTTTTTACGATGTCTGAACCATGAAGATGACACTCCTGGCAACAATAAATTCCTGCTTTTCAGCCTTGATCCGAGTAACTCAGCGGCATCTTTGGGAAGATTCAAGTCTCTTACCAAATCATTCATCTCCTCCTGAGAAAACAATTTTGGTCTTGTATCATCTTCAAAGTCAGAACTTGATTCGTCATCTGGTTCAGGTATGACTTCACCTTCATCGGAGCTAGGTATCTCTTCCAAGGTAGCAGGGGGCTTGGGTACTGGTATATCTGTGCCATGGGGGATGGGACAAATTGCTGAGTGAAGATTGGGGTATGAAATGGAATGCTTCCATTTGGAATTAAACCCTTTCACATCGCATGAACAAAAGTAACAGTCGTCACTATGGTTCTTTTGCTCTCGCCATACCATAGGAATTCCATAACGGAAAGATTTTTTCTTACCCTTGAACCAGTTTCGGAGGTCCTCAACACACCGTTTGCATACTTTGAGGCGCCCAGACTTTATCTTGATCTCCAATTTTTAGTCCAAAGTATGCAAAGTATACTTTTTTCACAAAGTCTGTAATATTCTGCTGTTGCTTCAACACTGTATATTCACCACAGATGAAACAGAAACTGTCTGGCGAATTAATACATTTTCGCGGCGCCATAACATAACGGTTGAAGAATGACGAGCTAACACGAATTGTGATGAAAAAGTGTGAACAGCCTAGAACCAACAACCTGATGATGATTCGTGCACAAGTGTGGCATGCAGGAGAGAGCAGCTCTGTGTCTGTACACGAGATGTCACAGTGCTGGCCATGCCCACCTGCACTGACTGGAGCTGCTGCTATCTGCCCTGTGTCTCCCTCCCACTGGATTCTTCAGGAAAGATTAACCCCTTCTACCATTAGAAGCACGGACTTAAAACTTGCTTAGCTTATGTATATATTGCTGACCATCAGATTTACAGTGCTATATTTTTTTTTACATAACTCGGACAACCCCTTTAAGGTTTTTTTGGCATTTTATATCTTAAATGCACTTATGTGAATTAATTAATAGTAATTTGAATTAATAGTAATTTGAAAAAATTTGATAAATTTGAAGACAATTTTGCATGTTGTGGCAAATCATGACGTCTAGGAGTTTTTTCAATATTTTATTTGTTTTCAGCACACCAAAATACATGGAAATTAGATGAAAATAATCAAACAGTTTTTTAGTCACAGACCTGTGTAATGGGACACTATTTCATGTAATGCTTTATAGATCATAGATATTTCTAGATTTACACCTCAGACACACTGCCTGTAAATTTCACTCTCTATGGTGGTCCACCCTGGGTATCTCTGTTTTTTGGTTTCTACCCAGGGCCAGTACAAGAGCATAAGATGCCCTAGGTGAATCTTCAGTTGTGCCCTCTCCCCAACATGTGTACTCTGTCCCATTCAATCACCGAGTCCCTACTGTCTCCTCATCTTCCTAGTCCTAATCCTTTTATCTCTGCTCTTTTCATCTCTAACCAGTTCTCAGCTTTTGATATTCTCCTCTCCCCAATCCCTGAGTCTCCCCATAAATGCATTCTTTTTCTCCCCCCCCCAATCCCAGAACTTAATGTTTCTCTTACCTACCTTCTAGAACGTTCTTAGTTCCTTCTCCCTTTGTAGCTCAATGAGAGAGAGAGAGACTAGCACTGTGATATCTAAATGTACTACTTGTGCTGCAGCCAATATCTATTTTCTCCTATCTTTAAAGACACTGATCTTGGTTTATGGTTTATTAAAATTCTTGATATACCGCCCTTCAACAATATATCAGAGTGGTTTACAATAAAAACAATAATCAAAAGTAGGAAAAGAATGCCATAAAATAATAGTATAAAGATCAGATATCAAGGAAAGGAATTATGGAGAAGCAGGGAGGGGATAGCAGAAATCCTGATGTTCTGCAACTAGGTATACAACAGCAGGCAAATTATGGTACACTATAGGGCTATTCCATCCTGGACATTCAGCCCCTCTGTATGTCCAATCTGAACAGGACGTACAGATGGGCTCGCGATTCTGATCCCACGGGGCAGGTATAGCCCCGCGGAATCAGAGTCGCGATCAGTCATGTATGTGCAGGCCGGAACTGCGATTCAGTCCGGCCTGCACATACATGACAAGCTCAACTAAGTCAGGGCTTTTAAATGGAGCCGTGGCAGCATGGCATCCAGTTGCCATGGCACCGCGTCTCCATTTAAAAGCCGCAATGCCGGCCACCGGATAAAAGTGCTTATTCCCCACAGCCCGACCCCCAATCCCTCCTAAGGCCAGGATCAGACTGCATGGAATGTCCTCTGGCCCCCCCCCATCCCATCCATGCCCTGGCATCAAAAGAAAACACATCCAGGAAGTTATTCCAGCTCTGAGGTAGAATAACTTCCCCGCACATTAGAATCAACCCTGTATGTCCAGGGCTGGCGACCGCCCACCGCCCGCCCAGATTCCGCCCCCGACCCACCCCTTCCCCGCCTAACTTCCCCACACAACCGACAGGAAGGTTAGACGCCGGCAGGAGAAGGCAAGTTGGGACGTCAATCCCCGCTATTCGTGACACAGAATCGCGCCCTATATGGTCTCAGAGGAAAGGTGAAATGCCTGTTGGAAAAGATATGTTTTAAGGGCTGTTTTAAATCTAGGGAGGGATGATTTAAGATGCACAGAAATGGGACGGGCGTTCCATAATGAGGGACCAAGAAAAAAGAAAGTAGAATTCCAGGTGCTAACAAGATGAGCCATGGTTGGAGATGAGCATGCAAGGAGCAAAGAGAACGTGGTGGCACATATGGAATGATGTGAGAAATGAGATAGGCAGGGACACCAGAACTGAGGATCTTAGGGATAATAAGGAGCTTATATTGCGAGCGGAAAGCCAAGGGAGGCCAATGAGATTTAATGAAAAAGGGGCGACATCATCAAATCATGATGAATGATAAAGAATATTTATTGCTGTATTTTGAACCGATTGTAGCCACTTCAATTGATATTGTGGCAAGTCAGAATAGACAGTGTTACAATAACCCAGTTTAGAAATGACCAAAGACACTATAGTAAAGTGGTAATCACAGGGACAGGCAAGTATGAGTGAATAGCGCGGATTTGACAGAGTAAGCAAAAACAACAATGAACAGTGCTAATATGGGACCGAAAAGACAGCGTGAAATCAAAAATGACTCCTAGATATTTAAGTGTGTGAACTGTGGGTATAGTGACAACGTCAAGAGATGGAGACACGGTTGGGGGGTGTAACTGAGCCAAAGAGCCATAAAGCTGAGGTCTTTGTGGAATTCAGTTTTAAATGACTGTGATTTAAACATTAGGCAACCAGACTAAGACAAGAATTAATGGGACTAAGATCAGGGGTGGTTGGATGAGTGTAGAATCGCAGCAGGATGTTGTCCGCATAAAAGGCAGGCAGCAGGCGGGCAGGTTGAATATGAAGAAGCCCATGTAGTCGGGGTATAGGCATTAGATAGCATAGTCCTGAACCGGGACCTGATCATGCACTTGGAAAAGTGGGGAAAAGCCATGGACAGTCCATGGAGACAGCTGGAAGCCCACTGTCATAGCATCAAAAGTGGGAGCTGGCTCATTCCCAGAATGTCTCTCTTTGTAGCTGGGCAGTGCTCTCTCTCCATTTCAGAGATGAGGGTAAAGGGGAACAGCTGATCCTCACTTATAGCTGGCATCTTCACTTTTCCTTCCCCTTACTTCTGCAAACTCTCCCCTGCCGGACACGTGCAGCTGGAGACACACTTAGGATATGGTGAGAAGAGGGAAAAGAACATTTAAGCATCAGTCTCGAGTCGTTTTTGCTATTATGAATTGTATAAATCTACAAAGCAGCCCTTTAATTAAAAAAAATTAAAATACACTGTTAATTTTTTTTAATATAAAATGAACCATTTTAGTTTTGCTAGTTTTCCTGTCAGTAATAAAGATATTATGAAAAAAATCATTTAAGAAAAAATGATGAACATACAATAATGAACATATATAAAATTAAATTTTGGGATTTTATAAACTAAAAAAATCCCATTGCACTAGAACTTTAATACATGTGTGCTTTAGTTTTTACTGTCCATGTCTTACTTCCTGAACTGAAAACAGGAATATACACATGGCTTAATATTAATACCAATACAAAACTTATTTAACATCCTTAAAAACTGATTTATGAATTTCAGTTGCCTAACAATTCCTTTAATAAGCTAATGCAAATATCTGAAAATTTTGTAAGAGTGGTTCTGAGATTGTTTCTCGAAGCTTATTACTTTTGTCTTCTGGTAAATTGATACTTATGATTTAAATTGTTCTGAATCACTATAATAAACAATAGATAGATGGTAGTTTTGGGAATGCATAGTAAAAATAGTCTAAAATGCTACTGATTAAACTGGTGCTGGGTATAGGTCAGCTCAAGGTCTTAGGTAAACATCTTGTTTGTGTCCTGCAGCCTTGTTTTATACATGTCTTATGCTCTCAGTAGGTTCCTCTTGCGCTGGTATGATCATCAGGCTGCTGCACCCTATCGATCTTCTTTAAATCTCCAGAATAATATATTTCAAAACAACACAGCACAAGCCAACTAAAACCCTTTAATTACATCACCGCTGAAAGGAAATCATTGATCAATGGCATTATGGGAAATTAAACTGCCCCCAAAACTGGATCAAAGGCAATGAAATAGCTGACTAGCTTCTCCCATTTGGGACGTGCAGTAGATTAGTGCTCATGGACAAGCAAAGAAGGCTATATTATCGCATGCTGTTTGCTAGTTTTTTGAAGTTCTCCCTAGCAGGTGTTAAGCTCTGAGCATGTTTTTTGATTACTCTAATTAAATATAAAATTATCAACAGATCTTCATATTGATCCCTAAAAACCTCTGCTAAATGGAAAATTAAAAGCTCTAAAAGGGCTGTAGAAGGTAGCAGGGTCATTTAAACAAGTTCAATCATAGTCTCTCAATATTACATCTTACTGACAGTCATCAATATAAAAATATCAAATACCCTTCCCTATGCATCAATATGAATGTCATATTTTTATTATATGCATAAAACAGTACAATTTTACATTTATAATAATGCAATATAATACCAAACTAATACAAAATAGTATTTAAAAAGATTGGGGATTTTTTCAACTGCAAACCTCAGATAAACAAAATAACATTCCAACAGATGCAATTCTGTACACAGTTTCCTTTTTTATAAAAACAAATCCTTTCTTTATTGCTATAAAAACACAGGTGTATTTTCCCTGCTTTGCTGGGGGGGGGGGGGGGGGCGCGGCGGGGAAGCAATACTCTCCAAACTATGCTTATGCATAAAAATGTTATATATTGTGTGTGTTTGTGTGTACTGTGTACTGTCAAGTCAATGTTGACTCCTGGCAACTCAGGCCCTGGGTTTAGAAATGTAAAATAAATTACAGTTTAGTCCAGTTACTTAATTGACTAGTAAAGCCTTCTATTATTTATTACTAAACTGCAATCACTGTGGCAAAACTATACAAGCAATAACTATTTAAGATGCAAATATCTCTAACATATTTAAGACAATATTTTGGATGATTATAATCTGTCAAGCCTGACCATGTATTTTAAAGCAAATTGAATTCATACTATCTCTTGTCATGTATTAACATAAGACAGCATGCATCGAAGCACGCCATCCTGCCCTGCTTACCAGCTTGAAGAGATAGATCAGAGCCCTCCAGGCATCTCTGCGGCAGCTCACAAGGCTTGTTCCAGGACGAGCACACTCGGCAGTAAGCTCCGCCCATCCAGGATGCCACACTTAAACATCTCTCTGCCCTTAGGTGGACCCTACTTGGTGGATCCATGCCTATGGGCCAAACAAAAGGGTGCTTAGGCGTGGCTCTTAAGAGTGGTCTACAAGACATGCCCACTAATCCACACGAATAGCCTCACTGTAGATCAGCTGGATAGCTGAAACTCTATCTTTAATGCCTCCGCAGCTGCACCCTTCCGCAGCATCATCCGAAAGAAACACAGCCTTGCTAAGGCAGCCTCTCCACTTTCAATAGCTGCTACACACTTTACCACCACCAAGCCCAATTATCCAGCATAGTTATATCGCCACATTTCCATAATACCACTTAAAAGCCTCTTAATACAAAACTGCTTCCAGTTTCATTCGCATTCCCAGGTGAAAAGCTACCCTCACCGCACAATGACTACACACAATCATCATGGTGTCAATAACACTACTATTAAATACCATGCTCATCTTCCTACTAATCACATTCACAGACATACTCCCTTTGGACCAGCCTCATCCCAGTAATTCGTCACAACCACAGGGATGCACTCTCTCACACTATACACAGAATAAAAGCCAGAAGCACCAGGACCCTCCTAAAAATCAGGCCTCTTGACCTCACAGAAGCAAGCCCCCCAGAGTCCACAGCAAATACTTGTCTCAAATGCCTGCTCCTTAATGCTCACTCAGCACGCATCAAGGTTCCACTGCTATCTGACTTACTTAGCAGCCACAACCTTGACATATACATCACAGAATCCTGATTCACAGACGAGGACAAAGTGCTATTGAAACAGCTAACACCTCCAAGCTATAACCTATTCATCTGCCCCAGGACTAACTGTAGAGGCGGAGATGTCTGCATACTGACTAAGGAACATCTATGCTTCCAACAAGATTTGGATATGCTCATTGTAGCAAACAAATCTCTCAATCCGTCTAGCTTATAGATCCCCCACAGCTTCCTCAGACGAGCTCATAACCCTGCTACAGATCATCTGGCTCAACCACAGGCAACAAGCAAGTCATACGACTAGGTGATCTTTATCTACCACCAGCCTCACAGAAGTCCTCAAAGGCATTCATGGAGGCAATGGAAGCACTAGAGTTCACCCAGATCATAGACCACCCAGCTCACGAAAAAGGAGGACTGCTCAACCTCATTTTCTTCCCTAATTGTTACATCTGAAGCAATCAACTTCCTCTCCCCAATACCAGTGCAGTCCCCTGGTCCGACCATAACACGATAATATTTCATGTACCCCAAGACCTCACACCACTGTCTCACGCATAGCACAACCACTATAAGAAGATTCAAGCGCCTCAATAAGGAAGAGTTCACAAAAGCAGTTTTTGCACACTTGGACCATGAATCTCAAGACCTTGATGCCATTGTCCAAAACTGGCACAAAACAATATCCACAGCTGCAGCAGCATCGTCTTCTAGGAAACTCACAAGGAAGTATCACACTGCCACCAGGTACTCCACAGAGCTCAGGCATGCTAAAAACAAACTGCGACAGCTCGAGAGAAAATGGAGATGCACCAGGGCCACATCCAACTGCGATGACTACATGGCTAAATTACAAGATTACCAACACATGGTCACCGATTCCAAGAAGGAATATCACTCTAAGCTCATTTGAACCTCCTTGAACTGCCCATGGGAACTATTTGACCTAGTCAAATCTGTACTAACGAATCCCACCCAGAACATCAGGAACAATACCTTATATCCACAGGTTTTGTCAATTAACTCCAGGTTAAGACCAACAACATCAGCAACACTCTAGCCCATATTACCTCTCCCAGTAACACGCCCACGCCCAGTTGATGCACCTTCCACCACATTTCCCTGGAGCACTTAGAAAATATCATCACAAACCTAAACACCACCACCACCTCCCCCCTAGACTCATGCCTTGTGAGCTGGATCAAAATGGCCCACACTGAGCTTACTCCCACATTGCTCAGGATCACCCAGCTCTCCCTCACACAAGACAGCATGCCTTCCAACCTTGTAAGTGGTGGGGGCAAATACAGTGACAGAATTCAAAATGGCATGGGACAGGCACAGTGGATACCTTTATAGCAACAGGACAAAATCAAACTAACCTTAATTGTGTCTGCTATCTCAACAAATAGGGGTGACCAGCATGGAGTGGTGGGTACACCCATAAACAAAAGCATGGGGGGTGACCTGCATGGAGCGGCAGGTGCACTTACTCTTGCCTCCTTGCTGGGCAGACTGGATGGACCATGATGGTTTTTATCTGCCGTCATATACTATGTTACTATGTTTCCATACCAATGTACTCAAGAACAAGAAGTTAGAGTCAGACACTCCAAGCTCATATCACCCAATCTCCAGTCTGCCATTCCTGGTGAAAATCATCAAGAAGGTGATACAGTGGCAGCTATAGGATCACATCAATACCCAGGCCCTCCTAGACCCACACCAGTGCAGCTTCAGACCTCACATAGCATTGAAACACTCCTTTTGTCCCTCAAGGACAGACTAACGCAAGATATCCAAAAGCCCCATCAAGGATTTGGCCTATTATTTCTGGATATCACAGCTGCCTTCGACTCTGCACTCCACAGTGCTCTATGTCACTGCTTAAAAGAAATAGGTCTGGGCGGCACAACGCAACACTAAAGTGGTTCACGTCATTCCTGAATAAACGCCAACAGGTTCGATCAGCTAGTCTCACATCTGCTCCATTAAAGCTCCAACATTGGGTACCTCAAGGGGCTGCACACTCCTCTCTCCTCTTTAACATCTATATACAGCCCATCTGCACAATCATGCAGTCGCACAAGGTACTCTACCATATATATGCAGATGACATTATGGATGTACATACCATTCTTCGCCCTGAAACCCATGTACACCTCCCCCTAATCAACTGCTTCACAGTTATCACACAGTTGGTAGCAGAAAGAGTAGTTACTCACCTGTAACAGGTGTTCTCCAGGAGCAGCAGGAATCAGTCCTCACTTATGGGTGACATCGACGCCGATGGAGCCCCCGTGCGGAGCATTTCCCCAGCTTTCTATGAAAGCCTTTGGGAATATTGCACGCATGCGCGGTCCCCTTCCCGCCTAAAGGTGCCATCTTGCTCAGTTTGATGACATAGCTAAAAGACAGCACATAAAATGTAAAAAATGAACTATGTACAACTGCAACTCCCAGGGGAGGAGGGAGGGTTGTGAGGACTGATTCCTGCTGCTCCTGGAGAACACCTGTTACAGGTGAGTAACTACTCTTTCTCCAGGACCAAGCAGGAAGACAGTCCTCACTTATGGGACTCCCCAGCTTCAGGCTACCGGGGACCCAGAGCTGAAAAATGAGCTCCCTCTAGCCGCAGCATCAGAGAAAGGATTTCACTGAAACATACCCCCACCGGTAGCCCAACCAGAGGGCTGGAGGGTAGGAGTTGCCTAAACCTCAAAGAGATTTCGGAGCACTGCCTGACCAAAAGCACTGTCCCTACGGGACTCCCTCTCCAGGCAGTAATGGACCGCAAACGTCTGGCTTGAGGACCAAGTTGCAGTCCTGCAGATGTCTGCCAACGGTACAGAGCAGAGATGAGCTACTGAGGCAGCCATTGCCCTGACACGGTGGGCCATGACCCGACCTTGCAAAGGAAGGTCAGCTGCCCTGTAAGCGATACAGTCAGCCACCCAGATGGACAAGGTACGCTTGGAGACAGTTAACCCCAAGTTATTACGGTCAAAAGATACGAAGAGCTGAGTAGCCCTCCTATGCCCCTGCGTACGTTCAAGGTAGAAGGATAAGGCCCTCCTACAGTCTAGGGTATGCAGGACTGCCTCAGCCCGGCTGGCATGGGGCCTAGGGAAGAACGTTGGAAGAACCACCTCCTGGTTGAGATGGAAAGAGGAGACAACCTTTGGGAGGAACTTAAGATGAGTCCTAAGGACTACCCTGTTCCTATAGAAGCGAGTATAAAGCCTGTCACAGACCAGGGCCTGCAGCTCACTGACACGCCTGGCCGAGGTCAGGGCCACAAGGAATAGAGTCTTCCAAGAAAGGAAGCGGAGAGGGCATGCAGCCATCGGCTCAAAAGGTGGGCGAGTCAGTTGCTGCAAGACCACATTCTACTCCCATTCAGGGGCGGGTGGACGGAGGAGGCTTTAGCAAGAGCAAGCCTCTGAGAAACCTGGACACCAAGGGGTGAACCGAGAGAGAGTGTCCTTCCACCATTGAGTGGTGGAGCTGCTAGAGCAGAGAGGTAGACCCGAATAGAATTGGACTTAAGGCCGTGATTGGACAAGTGCAGTAGGTACTGAAGCACTACTGGCACAGTGCAGGTGAAAGGATCTTCCTTGCGCTGCTGACACCATAAGGAGAACCTTTTCCACTTTAGGGCATAGGTTTTCCTGGTGGATTGCTTTCTGGAGACCAAGATCACCTCTTCCACTTCCTGAGGCAGGCCCCAGGGAGCCAACACTACCCTTGCAGCCTCCAGGCCATCAAATTTAGAGATTTGAGATTAGGGTGCAGAAGGGAACCCTGATCCTGAGAGAGAAGATCGGGTTGCAACCCCAGAGGTAGTGGAATGTCCACTGCTAGTTGAAGCAGAAGTGGAAACCAGGGCTGCCTCGGCCACCTGGGGGCTACCAGAAGCACCGAGGCCTTGTCCCTCAGAATCTTGAACAATGTCCGGGCCACCAGAGGCGTGGGAGGAAATGCATATAGGAGGCCCTGGGACCAAGAAATACAGGAAGGCATCCGCTGCTATCCTCAGGGGGTGCTGTTGCCTGGAACAGAACCTTGGTAGTTGGTGATTCAGGGGACTGGCAAAGAGATCCATGGATGGAAGTCCCCATTTCATGAAAATCTTTTGAACCACCAGAGGGTGCAGTTGCCACTCGTGGGGCTGCAGAATCCTGCTTAACCTGTCCGCCAGGAAGATTTCCTGGCCAGGGAGATACACAGCTTTGAGGAACATGTTGTGCTTGAGCGAAAGGAACACAGGGCCTGAGCCTCTTGACACAGGGGTCTGGACCCAGTGCCTCCCTGTTTGTTCACATAAAACATGGCCACTTGGTTGTCCGTCTGAACCAGAACAGACTGGTGAGCCAAAGTGTGAGCAAAGGTTTTGAGGGCTAACCTGATAGCCTGAAGCTCTAGGAGGTTGATCTGTTGCGTGGCCTCCCATGGAGACCACAGGCCTTGAGTGCACTTTCCCAGACAATGCGCCCCCCAGCCCTGCAAGGAGGCATCTGTTGTCACCACCACTGTGGGGACAGGCACCTGAAAAGGCACCCCCTGAAGCAAGTTGGGGGGGGGGGTGTAGCCACCACTGTAGGGAATTAAGAAGGGTTTGGACACCCTTACTTTGTCTGCTAGGCTCCCTGTAGCCTGCTTCCACTGAGTCCTGAGGCACCATTGTGCAGGCCTCATGTGGAGGCGGGCATTGGGGGTAACATGTACTGTCGATGCCATGTGGCCTAGGAGCTGTAGACAGAGTCGGGCAGAAACCCTTGGCATGCTGAGAAACCGAGAGGCCAACTCCATGAGCCTTTGCGCCCTGTTTGCTGGCAAGTAAGCCCTTGCCTGTAGAGAGTCCAGGCGCGCCCCTATAAACTCTAGGTTCTGGGAGGGGAGCAAAGTGGACTTTGCGAAGTTTATGACAAAGCCTAGGTGTTGAAGGAGTGACACAGTTCACGCATCCTTGAGATCTAAGGAGCATAGCCAATCTCCCTGCTGGAGGTAGGGCAGAAGTGTTCCAAGAGTAAGCATCTTGAACTTTTCTTTCTCCAAGAACTTGTTGAGGTTCCTGAGGACTAGAATAGGCCATAGGCCACCGGTTCTCTGGCACGAGGAAGTACCTGGAGTAGAAACCGAGCCCCTGTAGGCGAGGAGGTACAGGCTCCACCGCCTTGTCCAGAAGCAGACCTTGAAGTTCTTGAAGGAGGAGGTCTGTGTGTAGAGGAGGCCTTCGAGGCTCTCCTGGGAAGTAGGCAGGGGGCAACTGCTGGAAATGGAGCATATAGCCTCTGTGTACTATGCTCAATACCCAAGCATCCCCTGTAATGTGTGGCCACCTGTGGGCAAACAGGGCTAGACGACCTCCTGTGCAGGAATGGGGCAGCAGAGGTCGAAAGGCTATGCTGTGGGAGTCAAAAACCCCCTCCCTGCTGAGTAGGAGCAGGAGCCGGAGGCTTGGGGGTCTTCTGCCTACGGGGCCCATGTCCCTGCCCCTTGGCCTGCTGACCCTGCTGGGGAGCTGAGGAGGCCTGGTACTGAGGGAAAGGTTTGTAGGCAGGTATCTTTCTCGGGTAAAAGGGCTTTTTCCCCGAGCCCTTCTTTTTGTGAGAAGGGGCAGAAGTTTTTCTGGACAGCCTTGTCCTAGTCAGGTGCTCAGTTTCGAGCTCAGCCGCCTTCTTGGCCATGGGTATGCCAAAAAGGTTTTCACCTCGGCAAGGGACATCGACCAACTTGTCCTGCACCTAGGGCTCGAGGTCCGATGACTGCAGCCATGCTTGGCGTCGGGCTCCAATGCCGGCTGCCGCTACATGAGCCAAAGCCTTGAAGCCATCGTAGGCTGCTCGGGACATGAACTTCGAGCAGTCCCGGATTCCTGAGGACAATGTCTGGAACCTCTGCAAAGGTTCCCCGGAGAGGCCAGCAGAGAACCCGGCAATCTCTTTCGCCAGGTCTCGTAAGTACATGCCCATGTACAGCTGGTAGGACTGGACACAGCAAGCAAGCATCGAGCCCTGGAAGCACTTTCTGCCGAAAGCATCCAGGTTCTGGGCCTCCCTGCCGGGAGGCACCGCAAAGTGCATTTTCTGGCTCTTGAGATGATGCATGGCCGATTACAGCACCATGGAATGGTGCGGCAGCTGCGCCTTCTGGAATCCAGGGCTCTTACGGAGTCGATAGATGGAATCGACCTGCTTGCTCAAGACCGGCGCCGAGGCCAGTGCCTCCCACATCCGGAAGAGGAGCCGTTCCAGCATTGGAGGGACCAGCACAGTATAGGCCTCCTTCGGAGGAGAGTCACACTGGAGGGCCTTGAGCTCCTCGGCTCGAGGCTCCTCCTCGGGGTCCGCGCGAATCGCCAATGCCTTGGCCATGTCCCTGATGAACTCCGAGAACCTGGTGTCCTCCGGGGGGGACCTACTCCAGGGCTCAGACTGCGGTGAGTCTGAAGGAACGCACCGAGTCCGAAAAGTATCGGGGGACTCCTCGTCCTCCGTCTCCCACATGGACTCATCCGAAGAGGAGTCGGGGGGCTCCGACCGCGCGGGTCTCAGTGGCACCCGCCCCGATGCCGAAGGCACCGGCATCGACGCCCTCGGTTCCGAGCGGGAGGTCGAGGGTGACCGTGACCAAGGACGACTTTGAGCCTTCATGGTCTTGAGTATCGGCTCGGTCTCCGGGGTTGACTTTGACATCGATGTCCCGGTGGTCGGGGCAGATGCACCAGTGAGGCTGGCCATCAGTACCCGCTGCTGATCCATGAAGGCAGACAGTCTGCACTCCAAGGCTGTCAGCCTGAGTCCAAGCTCAGGAGACTCAGCAGCCACCGGACTCGGGCCCCGGCGGCGCCGGGCCCGACGTCGGCTCCCTCGGAGGAGAGTCCACGAGGACTACAGGACTTACGTGTCCGACGGTCTCCGGCTCCACACGAGGCATTTTGGATGGCTTTTCCTGTTCCAAGGGCCCAGGATGGCGGTCGGGGGTCTTAGACTTGGCCCTCGAGGAACCAGGGACCTCTTCCGACGCCGCCCTCACGAGCCGTTTCTTCCTCTTACGTTCCCGATCGGGGGACCCCCTTTCCGAGGAACCCCAGCGATGCTCGGGATCAGACTCCTGAGACGTCAAGGCCTCAGACGAGGTCCAGGCCCGGCCGGAGGCAGAGTCCGAGAAAATCCTCTCTTTCTGATGCTGGCGGCTTCGAAGTGCCTTGGTGGACATTTTGCAACACGGGCCACAGATCTTAGGATCATGATCTGGGCCGAGGCACCGAAGGCAGCAGTCGTGTGTGTCGGTGAGAGACATCAGTTTCTTGCACCAATCACACTTTTTGAAACCACTGGAAGCCATTGGGGAAAAAAGGGCCCCCGCGAGGTCAAAGGACTGGCTGTCCAGGGAAAAAGCAAAAAAGGGTGCGAACGCTAGCCACGAAGGGCAAAAAACGAAAAATAGAAGACAGGCTTGATACCGGTGTACCGAACCCGGCGGGAAAGGGAACCGGTGTCGAACCGGAGAAAAGGAACGCAATAATCGCATAAAAAACGTTAACTTTTCCGGGTGACACGGACAGACGTCCGATGGGCTCCACGGAAAAAGAAAGACTGAGCAAGATGGCACCTTTAGGCGGGAAGGGGACCGTGCATGCGTGCAGTATTCCCAAAGGCTTTCATAGAAAGCTGGGGAAATGCTCCGCACGGGGGCTCCATCGGCATCGATGTCACCCATAAGTGAGGACTGACTTCCTGCTTGGTTCTGGAGAAAAAAAATCTACCAGTGAACTACCAAAAGAACAGAGATACTCCACATCGCCAAGGACATCAATTTTACTCCTACTGCACACAAAGTTACCAGGCGCACAACTGTAGGTCAAAACACTAGTGAGATATCTTGGAAAAACCCTCGACCAGGGACTAACATTGCAACCACACAACAATAATGTTGTCAAACTTACTACCATAAAGTCAAGACAGCCCAAGCCCTCAAACCCCTTCTCAACACTTATGACTTCCGCACAGCTTTTCAGGCCCTGGTTCTCCCACACCTAGATTATTGCAACATCAGGGCCTACTAGGATACGTGCTTCACCCCCCTGCAAATGGTACATAACACAGCCACCCAGATTCTGTATGGAGCATCAGGTCGCAAACACATTACGCTGCTACTCAATCTACATTGGCTCCCCATCACCTCCCGCACCAATTACAAGGCCCTGCTGCTCACCATATTTGAAGTATATCACAACATCTAAATACTTTCTATCGCTTATCCAAAAGACACCAAGTGACAGACCAAGAAGAGCGCCCATACAACACACCATAACCAATCCTTCTTGAAACATGAAGAGCACATACTCCGCTTCAAATTGAGTGTTCTCTCTGTACGCTCTGAACTGAAGATACAGAACGTATTTCCTGAAAATATCCAGGCCATGAGCAACCTCCAAAAGTTCCACAAAAGCTTAAAAATGCACCTCTTCATGGTACACTTTGATGGACTTATCACATAACTTCAATGTCCATACTTCACATGCACCTACTGTACTCCCACTCTTATCCTCCCTTTCCTCTAGCTAGTTTAAACAACCTAAGTTTCTGTATATATGTCATTCATGCACTCAATTCGTTGTTCACTCATTGTTTACTTTGTTAATTATGGTTGTTCCTAATGTTCCATATACTAAACGTTGCAACATTGTTAATTTAATTGTAACTGCCTTGACATCTTATTTAAGGTGGTGTATAAAAACAGCTAAATAAATAAAACATAAGAAAAGGCCAGGTCACAAGTACCTGATGGATCCCACAAAGTAGATATATTTCTCATAGTTCATTTCCAGAAATAAACAATGGCTCTCCCAAAACTGTCTGGCTAATAATTTTTTATGGATTTTTTCCTCCAGGAATTTGTCCAATACTTTTTTGAATCCCATTATGTTGGTCGCATGGACCACATCCCCAGGCAACAGATGCCACACCTTAATTATATGCATAATAAAAAGGAACAACAGAGCAAGCTCAAATGGAGGACCGCAGCTTGATTTTTGGGTCAGCACTAGAGATATAAAATAAGGAAAAATATTGTCTACAGGTAGTTGTAAATGAAAACTCATGATGCTCCAGCCCAAAAGGACACTTGTCTGCTTGAGCTAGGAACTTTATCTCATTGCTCTATGTCTCTTTTCATGAGTCAAATCATGACCAGAGGGTCTTTTCCTGAGGTAACAGAGGCGATCCTGCCAAAAGGCTCAAGAGATCTTTGGACCATAGCTTGCGCAGCCAGTCCAGTGCCACCAGAATAACCAAGACTGGATGAGACCAAGTTGCATATAAAATCTGACTTACCAAGGGCCATGGAGGGAAGCCATGCAAGCTTTGACGGCAGCTCTCTCAAGTATTAGTATGTGATCTAGATATTTGCACAAACAGTGTGAAGTAAGACTTGTCTTACGAATTGCAACAGAGTTTCTTGCCTGGCTAGCCCCTGACGAAGGGTATGAAACACGGCCTGTGTCGGGCGGTCGTTGGCTTAATAAAGGACTCTGTCTTTCCATTTGTTCACGCCTTAGACTGGTTGTTCCTTTAGGTAAATAGACATTGTGTCCTTTTGTCCCCACTTTCTCTGTTTCCCCTTCTGACTCTCTCCCTTTCTCCCTCCCTTTCTCACCTTGGTACTCCCACCCCCCTGCCTTGGATTCCCACTATTCTCTTTCCTTTTTTTTTTTTTTTTTTTTAAGTTTCTGGCCCTTTAAGATTTAAGTTCACTCCTCTCCACCCTCTTTCATTTTTGTTTATTTTGAGTTTCGGGCCCTTTAAAATTTAAACTCCCCCCCCCCTCCCATCTAACTTTTTAAAAATTTTTCCTTTATATTGCAGACCCCGACCAGCTCGGATCCCACCAGCAGCCTGCTTCCACTCTTGTTCTGCCTATGGGGTCCGATCTCCCATGGGCAGAAGAGAAGGAGGAGGGCTCCCATCGCAGCCCAGTTGCAAGCTGTCTGCCCGTGGGGATCACATCTCCCATGGACAGATAACTTGCATTTGTGCTGCAATCGTGGCTATCTCCTTTTCTGCCTACAGGAGAATGAATCCTCACGGGCAGCCAGAGTTGGCCCCCGCCATGATCGCAGCACTTCTGCCCACCGGGGATGGGATCCCTGCAGGCAGTCAGGGCTAATTCCTGCTGCGATCACGGCCTTCAGCGATCCTTCTGCCCAGAGGAGATGGGATCCCCACATGCAGCCAGTGCTGGTACCACTGCGATTGTGGCCTTAGCAGGCTATTCTACCCACAGGGGATGGGATCCTTTAAAATTTAAAGCGCCAGGGCCAATTACCGACGCAGTTCTGCTCCCGGGGGATAGGATCATGCTGCAGGTGTTTCAATCCCCAGATGCCAGGTCCGATTTTTTAGTTGCCATGGTAACTGGCGCCTGGGGATTATCAAGCCCTGGACTAGGGGGTCTCCAGAGCTGACCAGCGCCCCTGAACAAGCTCACCCCAATAGTGGGCCCCCTGCCCAGTAGGCTGGCATCTGTGGTGACTATCATTCAATCCGGCACTTCCCATGGCATCCCATGTGCCAGCAGGTGAGTCTGGAGCCACAAGGCTAATTCCCTCTTGATCCTCCTATGAAGAGATAGGCGCTGCTCGAGCAACTGATAGCAGGGAGACCAGTAAGCCAGTAAATGTCTCTGCAAAGGGTGCATATACGCCCTGGCCCAAAACACTAGCTCCATCTGCTGGCTCAGGTGTATAACCCACTTATCTGGACTGGTCAGCAGGATGATAAGGTAGATTAATCCCCAATACCAAAATCTTCCTTATATAAATAAGCCTCCCAGAAGACCTTGATATCAGTCACATGTTGGACATTATCAGGAAGCAAATACCACAAAGCAGGTACAGCAACAGAAAAGGCCTGGGCACATACATATTGTTGGCTGGCTCCTGTCAGGGCGGCACAGTGAGCGATCGTAATGGCTGAGACTTGATGTACAGCAACAGACAGGAGCAAGGTAAAATCAGACAGCCTTTATTTCACAAATAAAGGCCATCTCATATCACCTAGCTCTTGTCTGTTGCTGAGACTCGATATACTACTTTTTGTACCACGCACCATTGTTATGGAAGTTGTTGCCATTCCTCTGGAGGGCTCTTATGTTTGATTTAAGAAGGGTATAAAATCATGACTATTTTCTCAAGCCTCTGAATAAATTAACCTGGTTAATCATTATTGTAACATATTGTTTAATGTATACAATTTAATGTTTAAAACAGTTCTACATATTCTCTTTTATTTTATTTAATGATAACTTTGATTATGTAAACTGCTATGATATTGAGTTTTGAATAGCAGTATATCAAGAACTAAACTACTACTGCTACTATTTACATGTGGAAAATGCTTTATAAAATTACCCTTATATGTGTATGTTCACCAATTATTACACACTTTTCTAGTCCATTAAAGAAAGTAATTTAATCAGTTTGCATTTTCTCAGGAAAATCGCATTCAGAGAAATTTTATTGCCAGCTATCTAAATAGTAAATACTTATTATCCTCTCAAAATGAGTTTTTGCTTGCCAAGGGCAAACGCGTTGCTGTTATTGTGGAGCTCTGTCAGAGAAACAAGAAGTTAAAAAGGTTATAAAGATAGCATTAATGTCATGGGACTATCTTGTCAGGGCTCAAAAGTGCTTAGTAATTGAAGGTTTTATTCAAAGTCTATTAGCACCCATATAAACGGTGCAGTTAATATGACGCTTTAGGCTTTATTTTGTTGCAAACCAGCATAATTACATACAAACAACTGAATAGAGTACATTTATCTACAGGAGAGCATGGCTCATTTTATCACCTGTTCTTAGCTAGAGTTTGAAGAAATTGCCAATAACATTCAGCTTGAAGGCAAAAAAAAAAAATAATAATCCTAACCAATCAGGACAATGTAACAAGGTTTAAAAGATAACTAATTGAACAAGGAATCAAGTTCTTTTTACAGAAGTCACAGGTTAAGTAAAGGACAAATGTTCTTCGACTGATTCACAAAGGCCTTTTCACTCTCTTAACAAACACTTAAGAACATAAGATATGCCATTCTGGGTCAGACCAAAGGTCCATCAAGTCCAGTATCCTGTTTCCAACAGCGATCAATCCAAGTCACAAGTACCTGTCGGGTTTCCAAAAAGGTATACAGATTCCATGTTGCTTATCCCAGGGGTAAGCAGTGGATTTCCCTGGTCCTCTTTTTGTTTATGGACTTTTCCTCCAGGAACTTGCCCCTCTATATTCAGAATCCTCATGTGTTCGCTACTTAGAAGATCTGTTTTACTTGAGGAGATGTATCCCCCTCTCTCTTTAAAACTTACTTTCCCTTTGTAACTTCTGCTTTTCAAGTCAACCTGATCTTGTCCACATGAATTTATTTTTAATCAGACCTTACTACTAAACTTAAAAAATATAGTACAAAGACAACCTACACCACCATTGTAAATTGTACACATATTCTTTAAATAAATATGGAATGAAAAAAAACATGTGGAAAATTTCAGTCTTCAAGAATACAAAATCGTAAACAGTTTTGCTCATTAATGGGTAATTTTTTCAGTCGTACGCCTAACTGGAAAGCAATGTGTGCAATTTTAAACGTACACAAAAACGTGATTTCAAACACATAATAAAACTGCAGAAAATGGAGATTTGCTGCAAAAAATTTTTTTGAAAAAAAGAAAAAATTAACATGCTTCAGAGAAGCAGTTAGAGTATGGGGAGTCTGACGTTCAAGTTAAGTCTCGACTATTCATGAAAGAAAAGACTATCAGTACCCATACAAATCATAATTGACTTCTGGGAACATAGGTACTATGGGTCTATTAATTCCAGCTGCACTAAGTCTGAAGAGACCTGCCTGGACATTGGACCCATTCACTCCCAGGATTTAGCGGGGATCAGCTAACTAGCAAACTCATCAAGGAATGGAGGCACAGTTTGATTCTCACTGACACTCCTTGGGGCCCTGGGGAAGTCACTTTACCCTCCCACTGCCTCGGAAGAAAGGCCTGGCAATCTATTTCCGGTCACACCTTGCCAAGAGAACCCAGAGGCTACTGGGTTGTCAGAAGTCAACATTGACTCATCGGCACACATTATTTCTGCCCAGATAGCCTCAAATCATTTCATACTACTCCGCCCCTCTCCCCCCACCAATGTAGCAGTTACTTGCTCCATATCAAAAGTGAACCAAATCTGCCAGAGCCATTCATTCTCAGTAGGAGCTGTGCCTCTCTTCCACTATCATGCTATTACACACCTTATTGCTAGAAAAAGATTTTGAGCTAAGCGCTTCTGTGTATCAGACAAGATCCCATCAAGAAGCACTCCTAAAAGAAAAAGCGTAGTCACTCACCTGTAACAGGTGTTCTCCAGGGACAGCAGGAATCAGTCCTCAAATATATGTGACGTTGGTGCCCACAGAGCCCACGCGGATCCACTCCCCAGTTTTCAAAGAAGTTTGGGAGTTACAGCATGCATGCGCGATCACCTTCCCGCCCAAACGTGCCATCTTGCCTCAGCATGATATCATAGCACAAGACGGCAAAAAAGAAAAACAACTCTACAGGGAGGAGGGAGGGTTGTGAGGACTGATTCCTGCTGTCTCCGGAGAACACCTGTTACAGGTGAGTAACTACGCTTTCTCCAGGAACAAACAGGAAGTCAGTCCTCACATATGGGTCTCCTAAGCTATAGGCTACTGAAAATACCCGTAAAAGCCAGCAGTGACCCAAAAGGCAGACTGTAAAGGGCAGTAGGGGGTGCTGGTTGGCTGGAAGTCTGAAAATGCAGCAGCAGCAGCATCGAAGATGCAATCCCCACTCCGGTAGCCTGGACACAGAGGGCTGGACAGAAGGAGTTGCATTATTCCCCTTAGAGGTGACGGAATACGATCTAGCCAAAGGCACTTCTCTCCAGAAGGTCTCCTCCAAACAGTAGTGGGCAGCAAAGGTGTGCACAGAGGACCAGGTGGCAGCCTGGCAGATGTCCAGCAAGGGCATCAACTGTAGGCTAGCCACCGATGCCACCATGGCATGCACACTGTCAGCCGTCACATGATGCTCCAGAGAGAGCCCTGCCTATTGATAGGCAAATGAAATGCAGTCGGCCACCCAACGTGAGAGAATGTCCTTGGAGACCGTGACCCCAAGTCAGCTAGGACTGAATGAGACAAAGAACTGTGCTGAGAAGCGATGGGGATGCATCCTCTGGATGTAGGAGAACAGGGCACACTTGCAGTCTAGTGTGTGCAGAGAGGCCTCCACCCTGGAGGAGTGAGGCCTGGGAAAAAAAGGTGAGTAATACTACCTCCTGATTCAAATGAAACACAAAGACCACCTTTGGCAAGGACTTGGGGTGCATCTGAAGGACAACCCTGTTCCTGAGGAGCCTGGTGTAAAGCGCATGTGCCACCATGGCCTGCAATGCGCTCATGCGCATGGCCAAGGTGAGCGCCATCAGGAATACGACCTTCCAAGAGAGGTACTTGAGATGGCAGGTAGCCAGGGGGCTCGAAAGGCAGGGCCATGAGCTTCCCCAGCACCACATTGAGGTCCCACACAACCGGCGGTGGGTGGATTGGGGGCCAGGAGAGGAGGCGGCCCCACATGAACTAGCCCAGCAAAGGGTGTACCAACATGGCGTGTCCATCCACTCCGTGGTGGTGAGCCAAAATGGCCTTCCCCTGCACACCAGTGGGAAAACCTGCACCCTTGAAGGCATAAACTTGTGGCACAGAGTCCTTATGCAAGGCCAGCAAGACATCTTCCACCAACTGAGCGAAGCGGTGATGCGCAATGGCTAGCCTCTCAGCATCCAGGTGGTCAGCGCCAGGAACTGGAGGTCGGGTTGTTGCAGTGTCCCGTCCTCCTGGGACAGTAGGTCCGGGGCAATCCCCAGTGGCCAAGAGTCCCACTGGGACAGCTATAGGAGCAGTGGGAACCAGGACAGCCTGGGCCACCTGGGTACAATTAAGATGACGGAGTCTACCTCTGCTTGGATCTTAAGGAGGACCCGAGGCACAAGGGGCGTTGGTGGAAATGCACACAGAAATCCCCGAGAACAAGGGAGGGGGAAAGCATTTGCCGCATCCTGCCTCCAGGCCGGCCTCCAAGAGCAGAACCGTGGCAGCTGCATGTTCTCTGGACTGGTGAAAAGGTCAATTTCCGGGGTGCCCCATCGCCAGAAGATCTCCCCTAGAATAATCGAGTTCAGTCTCCACGTGTGGGGTTGGAGGACGCAGCTCAGGCGGTCGGTCCATAAATTGTCCTGGCCCGGCAAGTACACCATCTTGAAGGCAATGTTTCTCCTTGCTGCCAAGTTCCAGAGGCGTATCGCCTCCCAACAGAGGTGGTACAAGTCCGTGCTCCCCTGCTTGTTGATATAATACATCGCTACCTGGTTGTCTGTCTGGACCTGAACCACCTGTCCTTCCAGATGATCCTGGAAGAACTGCAGGGCATGAAAGACTACCCGGAGCTCCAGCAGTTTAATCTGAGAGGCACTCTCTTCTGGTGACCATGGGCCTTGTGACTGCAGGTGATCGCTGTGGGCCCCCCAGCCCAGCTTTGATGCATCCATAGTGAGGATATGCTGCACTAGCGGGACATGGAAGGGCAGGCTGGCTGAGGTTGAGATGGTCCTGCCACCAGGTCAGAGAGGTTGCTAAGGCCGGCATGACTTGGATGCGGTTCTCTAGGCAATTCGAAGCTTGCATCCACTGGGCGCTGAGCATCCACTGAGCCTGCTGCATGCACAGGAGGGCAAAAGAGGACATGTGGATGGTGGACACTATGTACCCCAAGAGGCAGAGCATCATCCGGGCTGTCACTGGTGCGCCGCCCTTTACTTCTCGTGCCAGGGCGGTGAGGCGTTGTGCCTGATCCAGTAGCAGGAAGGCTCTCGCCCAGGTGGAGTCCAGCAGAGCCCTGATGAACTCCATGCACTGCATGGGGGGAGAGGTGCAACTTTGGAAAATTTATTACAAAGCCCAGGTGTTGTAGTAGGCTTAGAGTACACTGTGTCACACTGTGTGCTTCTTTCAGTGAGCCGGCTCCCAGTCATCCAGATATTGGAACATAAACATCCCGAGGAGCCGGAGGCGAGCGGCCATGACTGCCAGGCATTTCGTGAACACCCAAGGGGCTGAAGCCAGGCCAAAGGGGAGCACCCTGTAATGATAGTGGTGGCCCCGACGACAAACTGGAGGTATTGATGGTGCCTTGGATGGATCAGGATGTGGATATAGGCATCTTTGATATCCAAAGAGCATTGCCAATCTCCCTGCAGGAGGTAAGGCAGAAAGGTTCCAAGGGATACCATCTTGAACTTTTTCTTGACCAGGAAGCAGCTGAGGTCCCGAAGATCCAGAATGGGCCTGAAGCCCCCTTTCTTCTTGGGGACCAAAAAGTAGCGGGAGTAAAATCCCTGGCCCTGAAGGTGGTAGGGAATGGATTCTACCACTTGATCCTCGAGTAAAGACCCAAACTCCTTCTGCAAAAGCTCCCTGTGCAAGGGAAATAGGTAGGTGGCCGCTGAGCAAAGTGGAGGAGATATCCCTCCTTGACCACCTACAACACCCAGGTGTACATGGTGATATAGGGCCACCGGCTGTGAACCTTGGGCCTGTTACCTCCTGAGGGAGGGAGGCTATGCCCAAGGAGTCAAAACCTCCCTCCAGTCTGCGGCTGGGGCACTGTTTGGGGTTTGGGAGTCTTTGGCTTACAGGGGCCATGCCCCTGACCCTTGGCTTGCTGCCCCTGAGAGGGAACGGGATAGGCCTGAAATCTGGGTTCGTTTACATAAGTCTTCTTGGTCTTCGGGTGGAAGGGCTTTTTCCCCCAAAGTCTTCCTACAGGAATGATCAGACACTTTCTTGAACAGCCTGGTTCGGGTCATGAATTCCTTCTCCAACTCGTCAAGCCTTCTCCGTCATGGGTTTGCCAAAGAGACTGTCCCCCCGGCATGGGACCTCGGCCAACTTGTCCTGAACCCACTGCTCCAAGTCAGAGGACTGTAGCCAGGTAAGGCGGCAGGTACGAATGCCCACTGCAGCTACATGAGCCACCGATTCAAAACCATCGAAAGCTGCCCGAGTCTGAAACTTGGAGCACTCCTTGACCAGAATCCTGAAACACTCAAGGGGTTCACCTGATAACCCAGTTGAGAACCCAGAGAGTTCCTTCTCCAGGTCCTTCAGGTACATGCCCATGTACAGTTGGTAAGCCTGGATCCGGGCTTTGAGCATGGAGCCCTGGAAACATTTCCTGCTAAAGGCATCCATGGTACGAGCCTCCCTACCAGAGGGCACCAAGGAGTGCATCTTCTGGCTCTTAATACAACGCATAGCCGACTCCACCGTGGCCATTGTGTCTTCTGGAACCTAGGGTTCCTGTCGACTCAATACTGTGAATTGAGTCGACGGTTCACAAAACCGCCACCACGGTTTACCACATCCTGAGCAGCAGCCACTCCAGGACTGGGGGTACAGGCGTCATCAGCGCTTCCTGAGGAGGGGCTTCGAACTGGAGGATCTCGAGATCCTCAGCAAGCGGCTCGTCTTCGGGCTCTGCCACGAAGGTGAGTGCCTGGGACATCTCCCTCACAAACTCCAAAATGGTGAGATCCTCTGGAGGGGACCTCTGCCGATGATGTGGTGGAGAGAGGTTGGAGGGGATGTCCCGGTAGAGTACGGTGTCAGGGGAGTCCTCATCCATCTCCCATGCCGACTAGGAGCCGGAGGAATCGGCGAGCACCCCATGGTCATTGGATTAACCCAGCATCGACGACTCCCGGTGTCGGAGGTCCTGCAGTATCATGTCGGTCGCTGACTGCTTTGACATCGACCAAGCCAACCTCTCGTGTATCGGAGAAGCATCCTCAGGAGAAGTCCTCATCGAGGAAGTCCCCGTGAGGGGCACCGACGACCCGGAGTGACTGGGAATTGGGTTCCTCTGCTCCTCTAGGAATGCAGAGAAACTGCGTTCCAGGGCTGCCATCCTGAACTCGATGCCAAACAGCTGTGCAGTCTGCACCGGCCTCAAGGATGCCTAGGCCGGTGTTGGGTCCCTGATAGGGGAATCCTGAACAGTGATGGAGTTGGAGGAATTGCATCGATCCCTCAACGCCACAGAAGATTCCTCTCTCCGGGCTGCTTCAACGGGCGCTCCCGTCCTTCATCCCCCACGTTGAGACGAGGGTACCGTGGCCAGGTTACAGCAGACTTACTCCTCGGGCTCGTGAGAGCCCTCGATGTCTGCTTCAACAAAGCCTTTGATGCATTGGGGAGATCCTCCAAAGATGACTCAGACGCCCACTGACTTCTGGGCTCTGACCGAGCCCGGGCACATGACACTGAGTTGCCCCGTGCAGAAGGAAGGATTCCATCCCTGATGCTGATCCCGAGCCAGACCTATCAAACAGCTCCCCCTGCCGCCTTTCACGTTCCTTCCAGGTCTTAGCTGACATCGGGAGGCAAAACGGGCAGGAAGACACGTCATGATCTGCCCCGAGGCATTTGACGCAGGTACTTTGGCGGCCCATTCATGACACAGTGCGGTTGCACTTTCCACACTGCTTGAAACTGGCCTTCTCCTCTTACACTGCCAACTCCAGACTTTGATCCTTTCACCCTGCTGCTCCTTATGCTCAGAACAAACTACCCAAGTCTGTACGTTGGGCTCCATCTCTCCCCCTTTTCAAATCCATGCTAAAGGCTCACCTCTTTGAGTCTGCTTTTGGAACCTGATCCCTTGTTTTCCTTGTGTCTCCTTACCTTTCCCTATTATACTCTTATTCTTATCTATTGTATTGTCTGTCTTGATTAGATTGCAAGCTCTGATGAGCAGCAACCATTTTTGGTGTGTCTGTACAGCGTTGCATATGCCTTGTAGCGCTATATAAATGATCAGTTGTAGTAGTAGTAGGTGTCAGAGCTGCCATTTTGAACCCAGGCTAGCAAAGGCACAGGAATCTCCAGAGATTGATTTGGTGAGAGGAAGAGTAAAGGTTAAGCTGGTACTGATCTTGGTTGATGGGAGGGAGAGGAATGGGGAGTGAGTAGGGATGCTGTATAGGAGATCAGATGCTTGTCTGGGGGTGGAGTGGGGGGGGGGGGGGAGGGCGAACCAGGTCTCATTAATTGAATGCTGAAAGCATGGATGCATTTAACACCTCCTCTTAAGGAGGCATTCAGTACACCTATGCTATTGACAGCTGTGACAGTAAGGGTTTGGTAAAGTACCATGCACTAAACAGAATGTGTAGTCTACTCTTATTCTTTACCCATAACCTGCCCAGTTCCCTCTCCACAATGCACTAATCAGTTAGCGTGGGATTTATACAGCAGTGGCTGTTTTAGCATGCAGTAGCCATTAGTGTAGACCCGTGCTTACAATTAGTGCATATTACATCCCATGCTGTTTAGCACACTTTAGTAAACATGCCCTTTAATAATATTTGGTTTACCTCTAAGAACATAAAATGGCAGCCTCTATAGTCTCAACATTTTGTATCACACAAATCTATTGATCATAGTTGTTTAAGCTATTAAAACTGAAAGATCATGTTCACATAATGGAACAGAAACTGCTGAATAATTAATGACACTACAGTTTGCTTTTCAACACTGGTAGTGAACACTGAAAACAACATACGCTATGACCTCATTTTACAGATCAGATGGTCCTTATAGTCCTTATCTTTTGTCATATTCAGTGTTGCCATGCTCATAAATAGGTATTGTGTTTAATGTTGAAGTGTTCTTATCAAATTTGTAATACGAGTGTCTAAATGTACAGAACCTTAATATCAAAAGTATTAAACAACAAAATTGTGAATTGTGAATCAACTTGTTTAGGTGTAGACAAGCTGAAATATAAGAAAAGAATAGTGCTGATTTTTGGTGAAATTCTGCCATGCTTACTCTGTATACTTAATGCCTTACCCTGACTGCCTCTCTCTCCTCCTGCAGCCCCATGAGTGCATCCAATTTCCATACTTTCTGTCTCTATGCTTCAGGGTTCTCAAGAGGAGACTGTCTACCCTTGCACTCACTTTCTCTGCTCCAAGAAGGGAGGAACCTGCATACATTGTGCATTAGCTATTTTTAAAGCAATTATTGTGAAATCTGCCAAAACAGGCATGCTTTTCTTTCAGGGCCATACCTAGGCCTGTGCAAGCGGTGCAGCCACACAGGGGGCAAAAAAATAGGGGTGCATTTAGGGCCTTGTTTTCTGCCGACAGCCATCCTCTGCTCCTCCCCACGCTGCCTGCTTGACCGGCCCTTGCCCCACTGCAGCTTTTCATGTTCCCTTGGTGGTGGCAGACCCGCAATTTTAAAAAAAACAAACCACGGGTCTTTCCGACTTCGTGCTTGCATGGCTGGTCTGATCTCCCTTCTGGGACCAGACGAGCCATGCAAGCGCAGAGCTGGAAAGACCCACGGATTTTTTTTTTTAATTGGCGTCCCACCCCCACTGCCAAAGAAACAGGAAAAGCAGCAGCAAGGCAAGGGCAGGCCAGGAAGGCAGCGTGGAAATGGCTGGACATGAGGAGGTGAGATAAGATGAGGAGATGCTGGACATGGGAGGGATAGGGGCAGAAGGGCTATGCTGGGCATGGGAAATAGGGGCAAATGACAAAAGTCTGCTGTCATGGGGGAGGGGCCATCAGGGTGCAGTTATGGCTTGGTACAGCCCTGCTTTCTTTTATTGTTTTTACCTTGTGTTACTTTTTAGCAAACACCTCAATCACATCACATGTGAAGGAAAAGCAGCACCACCTACGAAAGGATCCAACGAAACAGGGTGGCTTCACTATTAGTATAGCCAAGGGTAAACCCACAAGATTTGTAAAAAACTAACATACTGAGGTCCCATCGTAACTCCAGCCTCCTCTATTTCCACTGCCAAGATATCCTGGGCCGAACATACTCTTCTCCTCCACCAATGCAGTCACCTAGATCCCTCCAAGCCTCATAACTGCTAATGTTCAGAACTTGTGTCGCTGGATCTTGAAGAGGGTCTGCGCTATCAGAGGTGTGGGAGGGAAGGCATCCAACAGACTCTCTGACCACGAGATGAGGAAGGCATCTGCTGCTACCTGGGCTGGCTGTAGCGGTGGGCAGCAGAAATGTGGTAGCTGAGCATTAGTCGGGCTGGCAACGAGGTCGAGGTTCGGGGTGACACACAACCTGAAGAGCTGCTATGCCACCCCGAGGTCCAGGCGTCACTTGAGTGGTTGGAGGACCCTGCTCAGCCTGTCCATCAGAGTGTTGTCCTGGCCCAGAAGGTATACCACCCTAAGGAGCATACCCTGTCTGGTCGCTTATGAGCAGAAGGCTACTGCCTCCTGGTAGAGGCGGTAGGAGCCTGTGCCGCCCTGCTTGTTTAGGTAGAACACCGTGACCTGATTGTCCATCTGGACAAGCACTGATTGATGTGGCAGGCAGTGCTGGAAAGCCTTGAGCGCAAGGAAGACGGCCCTGAGCTCCAGCAGGTTGATCTGCGACTGGCTCTCCTTGAAGGACCAGGTGCCCTGGATGTGCAATTCCTCACAATAGCCCAGTGTTGTACTTTGGTCGCCAGGGCCGTGAGGTGATCTGCCCTGTCCATGGGGAGGAAAGCCAAGGCTTGGAGGGTGTCCAGGAGAGCCCCTTCGAACAAGTCTTGAATTGGGGTGAGATGGGATTTTGGGAGATTTATCCTGAATCCCAGGTGTTGTAGGACCTGCAGCATCTCTTAGGCAGTGTCTCCTTTTACGAGCCAGTCGTATAGGTAAGGGAAGACGAAGGCCCCTTGGAGATGAAGATAGGTAGCCACCACTGCCAGGCATTTGGTGAAGATCCTTGGTGCGGAGTGTCATGGGGCTGGAGCCATGGAAGCTGCAGCTTTAGAAAAAAACCCTGTTTTGCAGAGAGCTGAGAATGTGCAGAGAGTGCAGTTGCATCGCAGCACAGCCAGAGGGGGCAAGAGTAATCCCACAGAGGCTGAAGCAACGTGCTCAGACACTAATTGTATAAGTGGCAATCAGTTGCACCTGAGGCCAAGCCCGGGACATTCAAATCAAAATTCCCTTTATAAGGGGAAACAGAGAGCAGCAAGAAGGAAGGGAAAAGCCTATCTCCCGAGAGAGAAGGTGGGAAGGAAGGTGGAGAACCTGTAGAACCTGCAGGACAAGAAGAACGTGGAGCAGGAGAGATCCCACGCAGAGCCAGCCCAGAGGGACAGAATCCAGAGGAAGTTTACTCAGACGGATAGAGTCCAGAGGGGCAGAGCACAGAGGGACGGAGTCCAGAGAAAAGCTGCCAGAAGAAACCGTTTGTCTGGTAGGAGTGACTCTCCCAGCCCAAGTAACCTTGTTGGATCAGGATTACAAGGAACAAGGAAGAGAGCTTCCTATTATAAAGATACCTTTTCAGAAAACCACAGTGATTGGGAATCCTTACCAGGTTTTTCTGAATTCCATGAAAGCAAAGCACTGCACAGAAAAGCCTATCTCCCAAGAGAAGTACGTCAGAAGGAGAGCTCTAGGTGTGGCAATTCCAGGAAGCCAAGGTATGCTGAATCTTTAATTCTAAAGGAAAGCCTTGCTAATAGAAACCCGGTTAAAGCACCTATTCCCTATAAGGGGAGGGGAAGCAAAGCAGAGCTTTTTAAGACAATACCTCACAGCTTAACAGGAAAGTTTTATTGGAAGCAAGATAGACCCTGTAAGTTTGTAACAGGGAGTGAAAACTACTATTCAAAGGAAGAAGCCAGTGACGCAGAGTCTATGGAAATTGAATGTGAGAATATTATTCCCAGGCCTCAGGAGGAATCCATGGACTGTAATTTCTGTTCTGCAAATAGTATTGAATCCTTGCTGGAATTGTAGATAGAAAAGAACTGTGCAACAGATGGTGAACCTTATAACCGTTTGTTTGCTGAATTGTTTAAATTGCTTTGAACTAAAAGAAGCCTCAGCTAGGACTTGCATTCAACTGTGAAGCCTATAACAGTTATCTGCTTGAATATTGGTGGAACCTCTTTTGATAAAGAAAGGACTGTCTTTATTTTCTACTTGTCTTAGTGAATCATTGCGTTACAGGGGAAATAAAGCCTTGTTACCCTACACTCTTGGCTTGGATAATTTGTGCTCTCAAGGAGCTAGAACTACAAGGACCAAAATGCACTAGGCCCTTAAAGTCACATCGTTCCTTAAAAATAATAAATGCGCCGGATGCCCTTATAGCCACTGGCCACTGGGGGCACCTGGTGACAGGAGGCAAGGCCGAAAGAAGTACCCTGTACATGTAATGGTCACCACCGACCATGAATCTTAGGTACTGCCTGTGACTGAGATGGATAAGGATGTGGGTATAAGCATCCTTCAGGTACAAGGAGCATAGCCAATCTCCCTGCTGAAGGTAGGGCAGCAGTATTCCAAAGGAGAGCATCTTGAACTTCTCCCGCACCAGGAATTTGTTCAGGTTTCTCAGGTCCAGAATGGGCTTTAGTTCTCCTGTTCTTTTTGGGACCAGAAAGTACCTGGAGTAAAACCCCTTTCCTTTCAGGTGGTGTGGTACGGGCTCCACAGCCCTGTCCCTGAGAAGGCCTACGAGTTCTTGCATTAGTAGATCCTGGTACAGGGAAGACCGAGGAGGCTCCCCAGGAAAGAAGGGTAAAGGCAGATGGTCCAGGTGGAGGAGGTAACCCTCCCTGACCACCTGAAGTGCCCATGAGTTGGTGGTGATGGAAGCCTACCTGTGGGCAAAATGGACCAGGTGCCCCCCTATTGACAGCTGATCCTTCAGAGGAAGAGAGGCTATGCTGGGTGCATCAAAACCCCGACCCAGGCAGTGCTGGGGCTAGAGGCTAGGGCTTGGGGCCCTTGAGCTTGCATAGGGCTTGGCCCGCTCCCTTGCTGTGGTGACCCTGCTGAGGAGTCTGGGTAGCTGGGTATGGAGGATAGCCTCAATAGGCTGGCCCTTCCTATGGAAAGAAGGCTTCTTTCCTGGAGGCTTCTTCCTCGGAAAAGTAGAAGTCTTCCTAGAGAATCGAGTCTGAGTCATGTACTCTGTTTTGATCTCGGCAGCTTTGTTCTCCATGGGCTTTTTGAAGAACTGCTCCTGCACCCATTGCTCGAGACATCAAGAGCTTCTCCTGCACCCATTGCTCGAGGTCGGATGTCTGGAGCCACACCTGGTGTCAGGTGCCGATGTTGGCGGCAGCCATCCTCACACTGGACTCAAAGCTGTTGTAGGCGACTCAAGATAAAAACTTGGAACACTCTCCAATGGACTTTGTAAGTGTCTGGAAGCGCCGGAGGAGGCCTCCATCAAGGCAAGTCACATAGCTTCCAAATTCCTTCGCCACGTCTCGGAGGAACATGCTGATGTAAAGTTGGTAAGTTTGAATGCGGCATGCTAGTATCGAGCCCTGGTAGCATTTCCACCCGAAAGCATTAAGGGCGCTGGACTTTCTTCCCGGGGGCTCCAATAAGTGTGTCTTTGGGCTCTTCTGCCAGCGCATGGCCGACTCCACCACCATGGAGGTATAAGGGAGTTGGGTCTTCTGAAAGTCCAGTCCCTTGCTGGACCTGGTACATGGTATCCAAGTGGCGGCTAACAATTGGCACCAAAGCCGAGGCTTCCCACACCTAGAGAAGGAGCCAGTTGAGAATGAAGGGGACCGGGACCATCCAGGTCTCTTTAGGTACTGTCTCGTACTGGAGAATGTCAAGCTCCTCCGTACGAGGGTTCTCCTCTGACTATGTAGTGAGGGAGAGAGCCCACACCATGTCCCGGCGAATTCAAGAAGTGAGGTGTCCTCGGATGGGGATCGGTGCCTAGCCGTCGCTGGAGACAAATCCAAGGGGATGTCTCGGAGGGCCAGAGATTCCAGAGACGTCTCAAATTCAGTCTCCAAAGCTGAGTAGTCTGAGGAAGACTTGAGGCCCGATGGCTCCAGGGGCATTGTTGGCTCTGGTCTTTGGTGCCTCGAGGCTGAGGCATGGCCGGAGACTAAGACACTCGCCTGTGAAGGCCTCGCCCCCAAGGAGCAGGAGAGAGAGAGAGATCCAGACCCTCACTGAGGATCTCCCGAGGAGTCTGGCTCTCGGATCACTTTGGCAGCCCAGAGAGTCCTTGGCATCAAGGTCCCTGTGGTCTTGGCATGAGCACTGGCAGGGCCAGGCATCAACGCCTGTTGGGGCCCAATGAATGCAGAAACACTGCATTCAAGTGCCAACATATGAGCTTCCCACTCTGGGGTGGCTGCCATTGATTCCAACGCCGGGGTTACCGGGTCTGGAGTCGAGGAGAGAGGGGGTCTTCAGCGGGACGGCCCTCGGGAGACTGAAGTCTGTCTATGGAGGCCTTGACTTCCTTCCTGGGTACCTTCCTTGGCCGCTCCCACTCAGACTCCTTGGAAGCTCGTCGGAGGCTGAGGGACCATGCACAGGATTTCCCATGCTTGTTTGCCTCCCAGGATGAGGCCCTCAAGGTCTTCTTTTTCTTCTCATGCTCTCACTCGGGGAACCCTTGCTCAGAATGTCTGCGAGCTTGCTCTGGAACCGCAGGGACCTTACGTGACTCCAAGGCCATGTGGGGCCTTCAAGCACAAGGCTACCGGGGAAATCGGGGTCGAGTCTGCCCTGTGGAAGATGTCATCTTGCTTTAGCCGGCGGTTCTGTTTGACCTTTGCGGACATCTTTTTGCACAGGGGGCACTCCTCCGGGTCATGGTCAAAGCCCAGACACCAGAGGCAAGAGTCGTAAGTGTTGGTGAGAGACATGTTTTTGGAGCACCGATCACATTTCTCAAAACCGGTGGCCATTAGGGCAAAAAGGACCCCAGTGAGACTGAAGACCCTCAGTATGACCAGCAGTTGAAAAAGGTGCAAAGGTGCTGGAGGAACCTAACAAAAACAAAACTAAATTTCGAGACTCGATGCCAGGCCTCAAAGACAGGAAAGGGACTGGCACGAGCTGGAAAGGTGTACAGGAGTGAACAAGAAATCAATTTTTTCCCTGGGGTAGGGGGAACAAGACAGATGTCTGTAGGGGTCCGCAGAAAAAGGGAGACTGACCAAGATGGCACCCTTGGGCTGGAAGGGGACCTACGCATGCGTGGTGGCATCTCCCAAAGGTTTTCTTTGAAAGCTGGGGAGATGCTTCTGGCAAGGGCTTCGTCGGCGTCACCCATATGTGAGGACTGACTTCCTGCTTGTTCCTGGAGAAAATATCTATCCTCCTCTCTAGTCGGGGTGTGGAGGAATGAACATGCATAAAAGGTTTTATATTTATCTTTATGAGAGACTGGATCTGAGATTAGTTTATAAGTGACAGAAGCTGGATGAAGCAGGTGCACAACTGTGAGAATCATGTGTACGAGGTGCAATCAGAAAGTAGCGAAACTTGTACAATAACACAAGTAGTATAACACTGACAGTTATTGTCCTCAGTCTCCTTCAAAGTAGTCTCCTGATAAAATACACTTCCTCCAGCGTTCCTGCCACTGCTGGAAACAATTTTGAAATGCCTCTTTCACTAAGAATGATAACCAAAGGAGATGTCAAAAGTAAATAAAGCCCAAATCCAAAAACTAGGACTAGCTTTACTAAAGTGCACTACCATGTTAGCACATGTTAAAAGTCATTAATTCTCTGTTTGTATATAGTTATTGTTTTTAGTTCTATGTACATTGTGCTGACTTCCGATGGAGTCAAAGACTGTTAAAATGTGTTCTATCTGTGTTTTATTGTAAACTGCCCTTGATCACAGGAAAGGGCGGTATAAAAGAAACACCAAATAAATATAATTAATTAATGCACATCAATTACTGCAGATCCCATTTTATACTATAGGACCTATTTGCCTGCAGGTTGACTCCCTCACAAAATAAGTCTCGGAACTGAGGGGAAATGGCAAGGCTGAAAATTATCTTTGATGATGAAAAGTACATTAATAAAATGCTTCCTGAAGTGTCTAAAGTGGAAAAATCTAGCAAAGGGGATGATGAAACTGAAACACAAGATAGAAGTTAGACACAGATTACCAAAGTCAGTAAAACTTGACACCTGGACTCCACCTTCACTGAACCTAAAGAATCCATATTAACCTTTGAATCAGAAGAGGAAAGAACATCCTAGGATGAGGAAGAACCAGAACTTATAAACCCCGAAGCTGCAGAATCAGTAACTATTGTGCCTAGTAATTAAAGGATAGTGGTTGTTGGTGACTCCCCTTATGAGAGTAGATGTTCTCTCTACCAGGTGCCAGATCCAAGACATTATGGAGAGAACGCGAAGACTCATCAAGCCCACTGTTATCTGATGCTGCTCATCCATGTTAGCAGAAATTATTCTGCTACGTATAGCCCCATAATTATCAAAAATAACTTATTGGCTCTAGGAAACAAGGTGAAGCAAAAAAATACATAGATAATGTTCTCCTTAAACCTCCCAGATGAAGAAAAAAGCTAAGGCAGAGAAACATGCATTTTGAAAATTAATGCATGGCTGGTGGATAGTGTTGATGAAAGCGTTTCAGCTTCCTGGACCATGGGATGATTTTTCAAAGGCTGCTGAGCAACGATGAGATCTACCTATCAAAGGAGAGATGAAGCATCTTCTGGAACAGACTGAGGAGGACTTTAAAATAGGATCAACAGAGATAGGTGGGGAAAGATCTGGGTAAGCAAAACTTTAAAGTCCATACAAAGCAAAGTAGAAACAAATGTGAAGGAATGTTTGGATTTAGGTCACGCCTTTTTCAGCAGTAGAGCAAGGCGAGTTACACTCAAGTATAGTAGGTATTTTCCTGTCCCCAGATGGCTTAGAATCTATGGGGCTTGTTTACAAAGCCGTGGTAACGGTTTCCGATCGTTATTGGAGACGCGGCCCCACTGAAATCAATGGGGCCGCGGCTCCGATAACGATCGGAAACCGCTACCGCGGCTTTGTAAACAAGCCCCTAAGTTTCTACCTGAAGCAATGAAAGGGTTACGTGACTTACCCAAAATCACTAGGAGCGGAAATGGGATTTGAACCTCAGCTTCCCTGGTCCTCAGCCTATTGTTCTAACCTTGCATACATATAATTAAAAAGTCATACAATCCCTTCCAGCTATTACAATCATTAAAATCCAACCAGAACCATTAGAGTTAAAACCCCACCAGCCTTATACCTATCTGAGCAATCAAGTTTTCAATTTTATTCTAAAATCCAAATAATCAGTAGCCAATTTCATTCCATCAGGAGGACATTCCAAAGCTTTGTAACTATCCCTACAAATGCTCTGGACTGGGTAGAAATGAGGCAAACTTTAGAAGCTGACAGAATAACCAAATTTCACCCCTGAGCAGATCTGAATGCCTTGTTGGTATATAGAAATACACTGCTTGAATAAGCTTTAGTGAGACCATGAATCTCTGTAGATATTAGGCACGATGTCTTAAAATTCCATCCTCTTCTCCGAGAAATAATATAAAGATTCTAAGAGGGGATGACATTCGCTCTCACCTGGACCTCCGGATAATGAATCTAATTCACAAGCTTGCTATGAAAGAGAAGTGCAATTGTTGGGGGTTTCAATTTGCCAGTTGAATACTGGGACATCCAGGGGCGGCCCAAGTGGGGTGCGGGGCCATGTACAGAGATTAATTGCGGGGCCTCATTTGCATAAGGGGTCTCATTTGCATAAGTATTTGCATAATATTAACATGCACTTTTAGTAAACATGCCTTTTAATGAGTATCTGGATAAAGAAAGACTAACAGATTTCTACATTACTATACTCCAGTGCCAAATGCCAGGCACATTAGGAAGTACTATAAACACTGACTATTTAGAACCCATAGCAAATCCACCCTATAACAGCACTACCAGGATTCACAAAGCACCAAACCCTACCTATCAAAAGATAACACTGCAGATATTAAATCAATACATCTTAGAGAATACCAATACATCTCACTGGGGGAAAGAGAACAAGTGGGACTGTCAAACAAACTACGTGAACAGAATACCTCAGCTCGGTTACACAGAACATAGACCATCACCACACAAAGAACAAGGCATCACAATTTAGAAATAGGAAGATAATAATTAAACTGGGAACCCCAAAAGCCAAACATGAAATACAACACTGGAGAAATAAAACTATAAAGTAATTTCCTCTTGCACTAAACAAAAACGCAAAGATGTTAGCAATACACACTTCCCAGACCAGACATATTCCAGTTAATAAATTCAAAATAAAAAGTATTTTTCTACCTTCTGTTTGGGCGTTTTATTTTTCAGTTACAATTGCTCCAGTCACTTCTTCTGGTTTCTTTGTGTCTTCTGCGAGCTATCCATTTGTCCTTTCTTCTCTTTTAGATGTTTTCCATTCTCTCTCTATATCTGCTTTAACATACTGATCGTTTCCCTTTTGCTCTTTCCCCCATTTCTTTGCTTATTCCTTTATCATCCACTCAAATTTCACCCTTCCATTCTCAATCCCCTCTTACTCTCCCAATACGCGGACCATCGTAGACTTTTCTTCCACACATAATATCTTTTCCCCTCTCCATTCTCATTCCCCATCCCCATCCCCTTCTAGTCCTCCCCCAAAATCAGCTCCCTTATAGTTCTAGACCCACCCAGCATCCGCTCCCTTCTAGTCCCATTCTCACATGCCCCCACATCAGCCCATTGCCAGTCCTATTCTGGCCCATCACCCATTTGCAGTCCAAGCTCCCCCCATCAGCCCATTTCCAGTCCTAGCCCCACATATGCTCTTTTCCAGTTCCATTGCAGACCCCCATCAGCCAATTTCCACTCCAAGCTCCCCCATCAGCCAATTTCCAATCCTAGCCCCCTCGTCAACCCACTTCCAGTCCTATTCCAGCCCCCATCAGTCCATTTCCAGTGCTAGCCCTCCCGTCACAGCCCATTTCCAGACCTAGCAGCCCCCCCCCAATCACAGCCCATTTCCAGTCCAAGTCCCCCCCATCACAGCCTCTTTCCAGTCCTAGCCACCCCCATCACAGCCTATTTCCAGTCCTAGGCCCCCCCCCCCACCATCACAGCACATTTCCAGTCCAATTCCTCCCCCCACCATCACAGCCCATTTCCAGTCCTAGCCCCCCAATCACATCCCATTTCCAGTCCTAGCCCCACCCAAACACAGCCCATTTCCAGTCCTAGCCCCCCCCCCCACCATCACAGCCCATTTGCAGTCCTAGCCCCCCCCATAGCCCATTTCCAGTCCAGGTTCCCCCCCCATCACGGCCCATTTGCAGTCCTAGCCCCCCAATCAAATCCCATTTCCAGTCCTATCCCCACCCAATCACAGCCAATTTCAAGTCATAGCCCCCCCCCCACCATCACAGCCCATTTGCAGTCCTAGCCCCCCCCCCATAGCCCATTTCCAGTCCAGGTTCCCCCCCCATCACGGCCCATTTGCAGTCCTAGCCCCCCATCACAGCCCATCCAGTCCTTGCCCCCCCTGACCAGCCTCGCGCCTGTCTGAGGGGCTTCAGAGGGAGCCGGGGAAGCCTGCGCGAGGCCCCGGCTCCCTCTACAGCCACCAGCGTGAAGATCCTTTTCCCTCACGCTGGCGGCTGTTTCTGTGAAGCCGCAAATGCTGGGAAAGGTTAAAGGGCATTGCCTTTAACCTTTTCCAGCAATCGCGACTTCACAGAAATAGCCGCCAGCGTGAAGGAAAAGGATCTTCACACTGGTGGCTGTACAGAGGGAGCCAGGGCCTTGCGCGGGCTTCCCCAACTCCCTCTGAAGCCATCCGGCGGGCCATAATGGTGTTCGCGTGGGGCTCTGTGCGAACAACATTATCGCACAATGGACTGGACGGGCCGGCCCTGGGGACATCTTGGCTGAGATGTCATCTAAAAGTATTCTAGATTCTCTAAGAAATAAGTGTTCTAGCACAGTCTTATTATATCAGCTTGTTAGTCTGACTGAGACAGAAAGGGGGTAATTTTATAAAAAGCTGCATAAAAATACATGCTATCAAAGTGTGTAAATCAGGTATTTTCAATGACTTATATGCATTGATGTGATTTTATGCACAGACTTTAACCAGTCGCTATTCCATAAATACACATTAGGCTGATGGCATGTACTTTCACTGTGGATGTTCACATAGGCAGAGTTTGGGTAGAGAGTGGACAGAGTACACACATGCCCACATACTTTAAAACATACGCACATACATGTGTAAGATACACCTAGTCATTTACGCTAGACACAGAGCTGGTGTAAGTGATTGTACCAAGATTCAACATGCAATTTTCTCTACTTACACCCTATTTATAAAGTACACATGTACTTCACTTTATAAAATAGGAGCGATTGTTGCACACAAAAATGCACGTTAACCTAGGCACGCCTTATAGAATTACCCTTGAAATGTTTGGATAAATTCTATGATGACATTCCATGAAAATCATGGCAATATGAAAAAATGGAAATTATTGAGTTCTTTCAGGTTCCAGAATAAAAGTTAAACATGATGGGACATGTTTACTTAAGTGTGATAATATTTGGCACCTTAGAACGCATTAAGAGGCAAAAATTAGTGCGAGAGGCGAAACAGACCCACACTAACTGTTGAGGGCATGTACCTCACTGTACTAAAACTGAAATCACAATTAATGCCAGTGCACTTAATGCCACATCCATGGAGGTGATGGTAAGTGATTCCGCGCTTAGTGATACTATTTATTCCAGTGCTAACCCCAATGTGCTGTCAACGTCTATCTTCTGTCTCTAACCCATCCAGTCCATGCCTTGTCACACAAGTTAGCGTGGGATTCTTACCGCACTGGCTGCTTTAGCATGTGGTAGCAGTTACTACAGGCCTTTGCTGTTTAACGCAATCTGTAGCACATAAATGTTAGCTCACTTTAGTAAACATGCCCCAAAATCTCCTTCTTAGGAAATTAATTTGTAGATGACTATTTCAACTCTTGTGCAACTGACAAATATTTTTTGGAAACAGCCTGTTTAGGAGAAGGATAACTTGACTTGGATAGAAGAAGCAAAGTCTCCCTTGTTAGCTATAAACATTTATATTTTTAAAATAATTTCAAGCCAGAAAAATATTTCAAATACAAAAAATTTATAACCTGGTGTTTTTCAATCAGGTATAATTCTAGAGATTCAATCCTCCTGGCAATAGATAAGCTTTCCTTGGCAAACAGATTTAAATACATCCACTTCTTCTATTTATGTTCTAATTGTCCACAGTGATAATAATTATTTTCACGTTATGTATTCAGATGTTTTATTATGCTTATATATGATCTTATTCTTCACTGTAACATGCACCAAGTGCTGGTTTTAGCAGTAGAAAAGTGTATCTCAAACTAAATTTACATATATTTGCATGCACGCATCTAGGATAATAAGACATATCCTGTTCACACAGAAAAATGGCATTTCAAGCACTTGAATAAAAGAAAATAAATAACCCAGTTTGCTATTAGTACGTAGAGAATATTAACTGCTTGTAATAACAGAACACACATTACTCTGTTCCTTATTCAAGGTCATACTGAAACTGTTAAAAAAACTGTAAAGTTACTTAGGTGCTTTCTGTTGACGGCAGGATAGGTCCTCACAAATGGGGTGATGTCATCAACAGACCTTCACACTTCAGCCCTCTTTTACCCGGAAGCGCGGCTTCTCTGCCTTCACTCCTTCCCGCCTACTCACTTCCTTCTGGTTTATTCCCCTCCTCCGATCCATTCTTCACTCTGGGAAGCTCTCTTGCTTACTATCTCCGAGGCTTCTATTCAGTTCCCTCACTTTAGTATTTCTGGGCAACTTCAACATACACTTCCACACACCCTCCTCACCTTCATTTCCTTCTTACAGGATCTCGCCCTTTCCCAGCACATTGCATTCCCAACTCATACAGCTGGACACACCCATTGATTTCTTACTAACACCTGCCTCCTCCCTGCTGGTCCCCCCTTCATCCCTCTCCTCCCTCCCCCTACCATGGACTAATCAGGTCGACATTCTTTTCTCTTTGTCTCTTCGCCTGCATTCCTCTAACTCCCTCCCAGCTGCTGCTTCGGAGAATCCCCTTCTCTCCTGTCATATCACCCCCACTACCCTGGCCCAATTTCCGGCTTATGACCAATCACTGCCACCAGATTTTTCCACATGGTCCTTAGAAGACTAAGTCTCAACATCGATTGCCTGCCATTCAGCTGCCCTTGATCGTCTAGCCCCTCTTTGCCCACACATATTCTGTCACCTGTCCAGAGTGGTATCACTCTGGTCTTTTCCTACACTGTGCCTACCTGCGGTGCTTAGAGCGCTTTTGGTGTAAGCACCCCTCTCCAGCAATCCTTCAACACTTCCATTCTTGTCATCAGCATTATTGCTCCCTTATTCAGTCAGCAAAGCTCACTTACTACTTTAATTTCATCTCCTCTTCACCTAACTCCTCTCACCAACTGTTTCAAGTACTGCAGTCCCTCTCCACCACTCGTCCTTCTCCTTCTGCTGATCCCGCTCCCTCCATTCCCCATGACTAGCTACATTTTTGTAGGTAAAATTCAGTCCCTTCGCTCCTCCTTCCCTGCTTGCCCTCCTGCCCTCTCTCCCCTCCCGGCCTCCTCTAGCTCACACCTGGTCAGCTTTTTCCTCAATCTCTGAAACTATGCTTTCAAAATCCTTGCACTCCGTTAGGAAAACTACTTGTCGGTCCAATCCCATTCCCTCTGCCCAGTTCCTGAAGCCTTCTCTTGCACTTCTCCCTTTGCACTATTCTAAATGCCAGTCTTGATGCGGGCTCCCCCCGCCCCAGAAACATACACTTGTCCGTCCACTGTTGAAAAAATCCACACTTGACCCCTCACACCCCTCTCACTATCGACCTGTCTTCAACCTCCCCTTCCTCTTCAAAATTCTCAAACAGTTTGTTTTCTCACAACTTTCACAGCACCTGGAATCTATTCACTATTTACATCCTATTCAGCCTGGTTTTAGGTCAGGGCATGGTACAGAATCGATCCTTCTGGCATTTCTAAATGAACTTCACATCTCCCTCGACCATGGTGATGTTTTACCCTTGATCTGTCATCTGCATTTGATCTTGTCAATCACTTCACTCTTCTCTCCTGTCTCCATAGTGCTGGTATCTCAAGGATGGTCTTGCGCTGGTTTCACTCCTTTCCTTCCGCTCGTTCATTCTTTTTTCCATTTCCTGAAAGATGCTTTTTTGGCAACAACAGCCTCTCTAACCACACCATTAAACCATGCTGGCAATTTTTTGGACTTTCTTCTACTTTTCTTAAAGCGTGGAATACAGCTGGTTTGTGCTTCCAAGATAGTATTTTTAAACACCCAAGCTTGATGTAAGTCTTTAACCTTTGCAACTGCTCCTTTTAGTTTTTTCTTAATTATTTTCCTCATTTTATCATAGTCTCCCTTTCAAAAATTAAAAGGTAGTACTGTGGCTTTCCTTACCATCCCTCCTCCATTAATTAAATCAAACGCGATCATGCTATGACCACTATTTCCAAGTGGTCCCAACATCCTTATCTCTTGCACCAGATCTGGTATTCCACTAAGGACTAAGTCCAAAATGGCTTCCCCTCTGGTCGGTTCATGAAATAGCTGCTCTAAGAAGCAGTCATTTATTCCATCTAGACCAGGGGTGGGCAAACCTTTTGACTCGAGGGCCGCAATGGGTTCATATATTGGACCCGGGGGCCGGACCAAGAGTAGATGGACGGTGTGTATGTGTGAATTAATATAAATTACATTTAAATTTGTAACATTAAATGTTTAGATTAATTTAAGGTAGAAAAGCATAAAAAGAGTTATTTTACAAAACTTTTATGCAATGTATTTCTTTCATAAAATAGTACCTTCAATTTTAGTGGGAACAGTGTTGTTGGTCTCCCTTTTTTGTTAAGGCATCAAAGTCAGGAGATAGCTTTGTTGTTGCAATTCGCAGAATAGATCTGAGGTGTTGGTCAGTTAACTGGGATCTGTGACGGGATTTATTGATGTTCATGACGCTGAACGTCTGCTCACACATGTAGGTCGAGCCAAACAAGGCCAGAATCTTCTGTGCCATCCCCCGGAGGTTTGGAAAACAGTCATCTTTAAGTGAGGCATAGAACTCTTTTAGTGGAAGAGAGTGGAAGTTCTCCTTTAAGATTGCATCAGATTGAAGATCGATTAGTTCCAATTGCACTTCTTGTGGTGCTGTTTCTGGGTCTTGTGACAAGGGACAGGCCACCAGCTGAAGTGACTTTTCAATTTTTTCAAAATCTGAAAACCGACGGCAGAATTCTTCATGCAGGTCATTCAGTGATTTGCTATATTTATTCACATTTTGGATGTCCTTTTCCTGTGTGGCTAGTGTGGGAAAATGAGAGAGGTTTTTCTTTGAAATTTGCCTAGAAAAAAAAGTCAACTTGGCTTTGAAGGCATTTACATTACTATACATGTCGTGAATATACAGGTCTTTTCCCTGTAGCTTGACGTTAAGCTCATTCATGTGAGAAAAAATGTCAACAGCAAACGCAAAGTCACACAGCCAATTCTTGTCGCTCAGCTCTGGAAAATCATCAGACGTCCCCTTTAACTCCAAAAATGTATCAATCGCTTCTTTAAGATCCCACACTCGTTTAAACACTTTGCCCAAACTCAACCAGCGGACACGAGAGTGGTAAAGCAAGTCTTGGTGGTCTGCATCGGTTTCCTCCAGAAATGCAATGAACTGACGGTGCTGAAGTCCCTTTGCTCGTATGCAGTTAACAAGCTTTATAACTGGATTCACAACATGACTAAGCTGTAATACAGATTTACACAAAGATTCTTGGTGTATGATGCAGTGGAGAAAAATAACTTTTTGCTCAGGGTTTTCCTCTTTCACTTTATCCTGAATTCTTTTCAGCAATCCCACATTTTATGCAATGTATTTCTTTCATAAAATAGTACCTTCAATTTTAGTGGGAACAGTGTTGTTGGTCTCCCTTTTTTGTTAAGGCATCAAAGTCAGGAGATAGCTTTGTTGTTGCAATTCGCAGAATAGATCTGAGGTGTTGGTCAGTTAACTGGGATCTGTGACGGGATTTATTGATGTTCATGATGCTGAACGTCTGCTCACACACGTAGGTTGAGCCAAACAAGGCCAGAATCTTCTGTGCCATCCCCCGGAGGTTTGGAAAACAGTCATCTTTAAGTGAGGCATAGAACTCTTTTAGTGGAAGAGAGTGGAAGTTCTCCTTTAAGACTGCATCAGATTGAAGATCGATTAGTTCCAATTGCACTTCTTGTGGTGCTGTTTCTGGGTCTTGTGACAAGGGACAGGCCACCAGCTGAAGTGACTTTTCAATTTTTTCAAAATCTGAAAACCGACGGCAGAATTCTTCATGCAGGTCATTCAGTGATTTGCTATATTTATTCACATCTTGGATGTCCTTTTCCTGTGTGGCTAGTGTGGGAAAATGAGAGAAGTTTTTCTTTGAAATTTGCCTAGAAAAAAAAGTCAACTTGGCTTTGAAGGCATTTACATTACTATACATGTCGTGAATATACAGGTCTTTTCCCTGTAGCTTGACGTTAAGCTCATTCATGTGAGAAAAAATGTCAACAGCAAACGCAAAGTCACACAGCCAATTCTTGTCGCTCAGCTCTGGAAAATCATCAGACTTTCCCTTTAACTCCAAAAATGTATCAATCGCTTCTTTAAGATCCCACACTCGTTTAAACACTTTGCCCAAACTCAACCAGCGGACACGAGAGTGGTAAAGCAAGTCTTGGTGGTCTGCATCGGTTTCCTCCAGAAATGCAATGAACTGACGGTGCTGAAGTCCCTTTGCTCGTATGCAGTTAACAAGCTTTATAACTGGATTCACAACATGACTAAGCTGTAATACAGATTTACACAAAGATTCTTGGTGTATGATGCAGTGGAGAAAAATAACTTCTTGCTCAGGGTTTTCCTCTTTCACTTTATCCTGAATTCTTTTCAGCAGTCCCACATTTTTTCCAGTTAAATTTGGAGATCCATCCGTAGTGACATTAGCAAGTTTACTCCAAGGTAGCTTCATACTCTCGATGACAGCAGACACCCGGTCATACAAATCTTCTCCCCGTGTTTTTCCTTTAAGTGGCTCCATGGCCAAAAACTCCTCTGTTATTTCAAAACTGTCGCTAATCCCTCGGATAAAAATTAAGAGCTGAGCTGTGTCTTTTATGTCTGTACTTTCGTCCAGTGCTAGCGAATATAATTTAAAGGACTCTGCAATATTATTTAACTTGTTTGTTATGTCTTCATCAATCAGTTCCACACGACGAGTCACTGTCCTGCGTGATAAACTGAGTTTTTCAAACTTGTCTTTGCTCTCTGGACACAAAAGACCTGCGGTCTCTATCATGCATTCTTTCAAAAACTCTCCTTCAGAGAGGGGTTTACTAGCTTTTGCTAATTTGAATGAGAGCATAAAACTTGCTTTGGTACTTGACTCTTGAATCGCAGTTTGTCTGTGAAATAAATTTTGCTGAGCCTGTAATTTAGCCATCAACCTCTGAGCTGTAGACCCCCGTTCTTGAGGCGACTGCTTGCTAGCATAGTTAGCATGCTTCGTGGCAAAATGACGGCTGATATTATATTCTTTGAAAACCGCAACAGTTTCCTGGCATATGAGACATACAGCCATTGATCGGACTTCCGTAAAAAAATATTTTGCTATCCATTCCTTATTAAACACTCTGCATTCACTGTCCACTTTTCTTTTCTTTGCCCCACTCATTTTGGGATTCTGCAATAAAGATCTATAAATAAAAATAGGAGTTAAAACAGAAATTACTAAACACAACAGAAGAATAATAAAAATTAAAATAAGCAAGTGCAAATAATAGCGTGCAATTGAAGAAGAAGCAGATACCATCACGGACACTAGTCAGAAGGCCTCAGGAGATTACCATATTTTTCACCCTATAAGACGCATCTGCCCATAGGCTGCTTGTTATGTTGGCTAGCGCTTTCTTCTCTTCTAGCTGCCGGGCGCCGCATGGATCGCTCCTCACTAGCAGGCACGCGGAAAGGCAGTTGACGTCATCTGACGTGACGTCAACTCCCTGCCTGCGCCTGCACGTACGGCTCAATCCGTACTCCGAGCTCTGGAGGGCACTTCCATATCCATGGCGCCGTCGGATGATGTCACCAGGTGTGGCTGACTCATCCTGCTTGTCTTAGGAGAATACAGGTTCTCCCTGGACAGCAGGGGGATGGCGCTACACAATCCCACCCTCTATCTCAACAACTCTATCATGGCTATGTGATTGGGCTGAGGTGGGATCTCTGGCAGCTCTGGAACCCCTACAGTACACATGTTCAAGAAGCTCATGTGGGCTTTTCCTGAGGTTTTTTTCTTTTTTTTTTAGGAAAGCAGCACAATTTGGTATGCCTTGACATGGGATAATGTCACCCAAGCATTGTGGCTCTACTCCGCTAGAGACCCCTCATTATAGATAAGCAGTCTTGCTTTGACAGCTATGAAATAAAGGTTTCTCAAGCACATATACTGATACTTTTCAGCTGTTACTGTGGTAGGCGACGGCCTATGATCCATGCTAATTGAACTAAGCAGACAGGCCTGAGCAGCTTGACCTGTAACTGAAGCCTGTAGTTAGGCCCAGAGGAATGAAAACCCCCCTGAATGATGACACCATAGAATTGAGTTTAACTGAACATAGCTAAGCAGAAACGAAACTTAGAAAATATAGAAAAACAAGTTTAATTGGTACTGATAAGGTGTGCTATGCTTCTATGGAATTAATTAACTCTGCAAAAAGCAAAGTTACAGTGCCCTGCTTCCCATATGTTTTAACAAGCTAAGCGACCTTGGAGGAGAGATGTAACAAGTTAGAGACACTGACCATTGTAATTGGGACTAGAAGGGGGGCAACCAGGTGCTGAGCCCAGACCAGAGTCCCGATTGGGTAGCCATAGATGGGTGAGAGGGGTACTGGGACCAATGAAAAGTTTGCCTATGCTTAGAATGGACGAGAAAGCTATAAAAGTTGTTGTTTTACTAGAAGCCATTGCTCAGCCATTTTGAAATTGCTTATTGCTTGAGCCATGTGCACATTAAACTGGCTTGGATCCTTGAAAAGACTCCTGGATTTATTTATTGCATGCTTATCTGCTGCTACATTACGGAATTTATTAACTGTATATCAGTACAGTATCACAATTAATTTATTGGCTAACCTTTATTTATTGGTTACTGTAGTATGATTTTGTTGCATAATGAGCAACGCAGAGCAGATTGGGTGCAGTTTAATGGCCGGAGCCTTAGAGTGGAGGAAGAATCATGGCTGAGCTGTTAAGGGTTATTCCACTGTAGACAATATGGCAAAGGGGATATTGTGGTGCTGAACAGAAAAAGAGGGAGGAGGGTATTATCGCATTGAGGAACAGAGAAATACAGACCTTATATCCACTTATTCTTTCCGTGTCATTCTAACCTCCCCCCCCCCCTTTCATCCTTCCCATTCTCCAGCCCTCAAGGGTCCCTTCTCCAACACAGGAATATTTACCTCCCTCCCTCTTTATCTCCCCTTCTCCATTTGACATGCTTCCCCCCCCCCCCATTTGACATGCTTCCCCCCCCCCCCATTTGCCCTGTCAGTTCTCCTCCAGTGTTGCCACCTCAACTCAGAATGATTAATACCGGGTTTGGTTTTGTTTTGGTTTTTAAACACAGTCAGTTTTCTCCTGCTCCGGGTCCTTTTTATTTCCAACTCATTTGGAACCAGAGATGGCACCCCAGCATCCTAAATCCCAATAAGCAGGGGGCGGGGTCTCCACGTTCTGGACACGCCCCCTATAAACAGCCCGAAAACGTTCTGGGAACGTTGAGGCTCCGCCCCCATAGAACAAACCATTTCCCACACTGCCCTAATCTTGCAAGAACCACCACCCCTTCGCGCCCGATCTACCAAGAAAAGTGAGATTTTGGCAAAGTGTTTTTTCACCCCGACTACCCGTACGGCGGTGGAAAGGAAGGAAAATCTATGATGCTACGGAAACGCTACCGGTCACCCCTCTTCAGAAACTACCAAAACAAGAAATGGCGGGAGACGTGACCAATGAGGAGCAGAAAATCACAATGACTCAGAACCAGCCACTACCATGCCGTCCATACAGGAGGGGCCGGATTAAAAGGTCTGCCGGGCCGTATACGGCCCGCGGGCCGTAGTTTGCCCATTGCTGATCTAGACTCTTTATCTCCCTAGCATGTCCTGCCGTGACACTGACCCAATCAATACCGGAGTAATTGAAATCACCCATTATTATTACTGTGCTGTAACTTTTGTTAGCTTTCCTGATTTCTTTGGGCATTTCATCATCCATCTGTTCAATCTGGCCAGGCAATCGATAGTACACCCCCACTGCCATCGCCTTCCCATTTTACATGGAATTTCAATCCATAGAGATTCAACAGCAAATTTTGTTTCCTGCAAAACTTTAATCCTTTCTGACTCAATGCCCTCTCTAACATAGAGCACGCAATCCCTCCACCAATTTGATCAGCTCTATCATTATGATATTGTTTGCACCCAGGTATCACAGTGTCCCACTGGTTGTCCTCCTTCCACCATGTCTCTGAAATACCAATCATATCTAACCTGTCATTTAGTGCTATATATTCTAACTCTCCCATCATATTTTTTTGGACTTCTAGCATTTGCATACAAGCATTTTAGAGACTATTTTATTCATATTAATCTGGCTATCGGTAGGCAGGGGTAATTTGGAATCCTTAAGCTCTGTCTGCTCCATACTCAAGGGCATTTGGGTTACTTTTGTCTTTATTGGAACCTCTCTGCTGATATGCCCTAACTTCATTTTTTGGTAGTATCCTTCAAGGATACATTGTTCCGAACCATGTACTCTTGGACGACGGTTGGCTCTCCCCTATTATCTAATTTAAAAGCTGCTCTATCTCCTTTTTAAAGATGAATGCCAGTAGCCTGGTTCCATCCCGGTTAAGGTGAAGCCCATCCTTTTGGAAGAGCCCCTCCTTTCCCCAGAATGTTCCCCAGTTTTAACAAATCCAAACCCCTCATTCTTGCACCATCGTCTCATCCACGCATTGAGACTCTGGAGCTCTGCCTGCCTTTTGGGTCCTGCGCATGGAACAGGAAGCATTTCGGAGAACGCTACCCTGGAAGTTCTGAATTTCAACTTCCTACCTAAAAGCCTAAATTTAGCCTCCAGAAGCTCCCTACCACATTTTCCTATGTCACTGGTACTGACATGTACCAAGACAGCAGATTCCTCCCCAGAACTATCTAAGACCTTGCCTAGGTGGCGCGTGAGGTCCACTACCTTCGCACCAGGCAGGCATGTTACCAAGCGATCCTCACGTCCACCAGCCATCCATCTATCTACATGGCTAATGATCGAATCACCAACTATAACGGCTGTCCTAACCCTTCCTTCATGGGCACATGGCCCTGGAGAAACCTCTTCGGTGAGAGAGGGATTTACATGACCTGCAGGACACAATTTGTAAATGTTTGTAGTAGACTTAGACCTGAGGTATCGAGTGTACTTTTTGAATCCGCTGGCCTGTTTCTGGGATATAGCACCCATAAAAAGAGCTGCAGCAAAAGCCAATGACTTGATTTTGAAGAAAGCAAGTAGTAAAGAGCCAGACCAGCTGAGGCCTTTAATGGTGATACAAGAAAAATAAAGGAAACCTTAAGTGACTGAAAACTCTAAACTGAGAAGAAAATTATGAGAAGGTACATGCGGCTAAGATGGCGGTAGGGCAGGATAATTCAGAAAGACCTAAAAAGCTGAAGATTGGCAAAATAGAGAGAAAAAGATATGCACCAACACTGAAGAATGTCGTCAGGTATCTGCAAAAAAAGAGAGATTGAAGAGATGAGGCAGAATGGCAGCAGGTGGGAAGGGGCATGCATGGAACCAATCTAAAGCTTCTAAAAGGAGCTGCAAAAGGTTCCCATTAAGAGCTCTGTCTATGACATCACCCCATATGTAAGCATTTATCCTGCTTGTCCAAAGAGAATCCTTGGGTCAGTCAGCAATGAGCACACTGCAGATGCAATGTTCACAGGCTCAAGGGAGCAAATGTCAGCCACTAACTGGAACAACCATACACCTGTCCCAAGCAACACAGAAAACATCACTGTCACTGCAATGCAGAGCTAGATGGGATAAGATTAGAAATTGGGAGAAAACGCTGGGTAGTTGCATAGCCCCAACAGGGACTGGTTCAAATTGAGATGAAAGATGTAACAGAGCAAGAGGAAAATGTTGGACCTAAAAAAGGGTAAAACAACCACCTCTACTGAGTTATCATTGCAATCAATACACGCTACAGCCTGCATATAAGCCAAAAACGTTTGAAAAGATTTAACATTGATTTCTTGTAACCAACGACAATTAAAAATAACATCAAAAGGAAAATATTGTATATGTTTGAAATGAAAAGTCACAGTTCAAATAAAGCCCCCGTTTATTAATACAATAATCTTTAGGCCTGTGGTTTATTGTTCTTACACCCATTTCAACTGTAATAAAGAATTATAATGCTACATCATTAAAAGCATGAGAATCAATAAAGAACAATGATGTGTAATTAACTATCATATATAGAAATTACTAAGTTTTTAATGTGGCTGCCTTGTCCTGAAAATGAATTTATAAATGTATTCTATAAGGAAATAGCTCTACTACACAAAGCCATCTTAATAAAAATCAAGCATACAACTGTTGAACTTTAAAAATAAAACAAATTTATATTTATTACTTGTACTGGTTAATCCTGATGCTTTTTTCTGGCACTCTATTAAATTAATTGCAGAATTTAGAATCCTGAGTGGAGTAAAACGACAGACCATTGCTATACAGATCTCTGCATATCATAATACATTCCAGTACATCGAAACACATTCCACTGAAGACAATTTCAACCAGCATTCTCTTGCATATTAATTGTTATTTTAGAAAATACAAAGGATCATCCTCTTCTATACTGTCACTAAGATGGAAAATCTTAATTAGAAACTAAGATTTAAATTTAAATTTAAATTGAGTTCCCTTACCTACTCCCTTGCTGTGTGCCCACTGTTCAGGAACAGCCTCCATTGCTGTAGAGTTTTAAACTATCTTTCTCTTAGTCTACCTGAGTTATTGCCCCTCCCCCCCCTGCTGAGGCATTGTTGTAAACCTCCATTCCTGTTGTGCATGTGGGCTTGGTCAGACTGCCCTTGTGTTTCTTGAGAAGAGCAGTGCTTTCCAGAGCTCATCCAAAAGGTGATTTTTGCTGAATTTGCTGCTAAATTGTGAGTTTTTTGTCTGTTTGTCTCCACATATTTATCTATCTATTTGCCCTTCTTGGTGAGTTCCCTTACCTACTCCCTTGCTGTGTGCTCACTGTTCAGGAACAGCCTACTGGCCAGAGACACTTAGGTTCCCGCCCACCCTACCCCTCACCCCACCCACCCCAGGGGCTACATTGCCTATATAGTGGTCACATACGTGCCATCTGTCGTTCCTAACTTGGTTAACGCCCACATCTTCAACTTTTCTTATTCTTCCTCTTCTGGGACTGCTTAAGCAACATGTCGTGTATTCAGTGCAATAACTGTGGTACTTTCATTCAAAGAAGAATCATTTGGAGCCTAAGAGCTTGTCCTATATGCCTAAAGTCAGCTGCCATGCATGAAGAACTGACTATACTAAGGAAAGACCTAGCAGCCATGCATAAAGAAGTTTCTCTACTGAGGGAGGAACTGGCTGCAATGAAGCGCACCTCTTCTAGGATACAAACTGAACAAAGTCCACCACCACTCCCACAAAGAGTCAAACACCCCAGGAACAAATGGATCACAGTGGGTTCTGGAAGATTGCGACCTGTAATGCAGAGACATCCTACACATCAAGAGATATCCCTGCAAAATGCCTTCTCTGCCTTGGCTAATGAGGATGCGCAACCCAAGGAAACTGAAGGGCCCTTAAATGAGTCAGACAATGCCCAATCTCCTGCTAAAGCACCAAATATGAAGAAATCCTCACCATACAGAAAACTATTACTACTTGGAGATTCCATCATCAGAGGCACCAACTTGGGAACACAGTTCAAAGGAGAGAAGATAGTCATGTGCCTACCAGGCTCGACAGCCAGCAGGAATACAAACCAAGTTGTTGAAATACTTAGCGCAAAAAGTGAGCACTCCAAACCAGATGTTATTATCCACTTGGGCACAAATGACCTGGCTAGAAACAGTGCCTCTACAGCTCAAAAGGAATTCCAATCTCGGAGAGAAACTCAAGCCCATTGTTAACACTGTTGCATTCTCAGAGGTTCTACCTGTTCTTGGTAAGGGGACAAAAAGGCTGCATCGCATTAACAACTTTAATACATGGCTCCAGACCTGGTGCAAACAAGAAGGATTCAGATTTATTGGCAACTGGGACAATAGATGGACCAACAAGAGACTATACTGTGCTGATGGACTACATCTCTCTGTCGCAGGGAAAAGAAACCTAAGTGAAAAATTCAGGCAGTATGTGGATATGCATTTAAACTAGGAAAAGGGGGTGACGGATGTGGAAGGTCAACATCTGCATGCCACCCCCTGCAAAAGCAGAACAACATCAGAAACAGCCATACTCTTAAACCACACATCAAAAACAAGTGGGAAGAAATGGGCAGAATAAAATCAATGCAAAATACACACAAGCCAGGTAAATGCTGGAAAGCAATGAGCACAAATGCTCGAAGCTTAGCCAAAAAAATTCCAGACCTGGAAGCCCTAATGGTGGAAACGGATTTGGACATCGTGGCCATTACGGAAACATGGTTTAATGAATCGCATGATTGGGATATAGCCATAGCTGGCTATAATCTATTCAGAAGAGACAGAGAAAATGGAAAAGGAGGAGGAGTAGCCTTGTATGTCAAAAGCAGTATTAAAGCTACTGAAATGCAGGGAACATGGGGAAAAGAAGAAGCGCTCTGGATTGCGTTGGAAAGAGGAGATGGCACTCTCATCCATATTGCTGTAGTCTACAGACCTCCGACTCAAATTGAAGAGAGAGATAACGAATTGATTATAGATATTGCCAAGATAGCAGCAAAGGGGGAAGCGATCATATTAGGTGACTTTAATCTACCTGATGTGGATTGGATTACTCCTTCTGCACATCTGGAAAGAAGCAAAAAAATTGTGGATGCTCTCCAAGATGCATTACTTAGACAAATGGTGATGGAACCAACCAGGGAAAGCTCAACGCTGGATGTAGTGCTTACCAACAGTGATAACGTGTCAAATGTCTGCGTGAGTGCCCCTGTGAGCAACAGCGATCATCACACGGTGTGGTTTGAGATAAAAGCCATGGTACAGGCCAATCATAGCAAGCTCAAAGTCCTAAACTTCAAAAACACTGACTTCAATAAAATGGCCGAGTACTTAAAGGAGGAGATGACGGGGTGGAAGAAGATAAGGGAAGTGGAATTGCAATGGACTAAACTAAAGGCGGCAATAAAAGGAGCAACAGATAAATATGTAAGAAAAATAAATAAAAACAAGAGGAGAAGGAAACCTATTTGGTTTTCCAAAGAGGTGGCTGCGCAAATAAAGGCAAAAAACACAGCTTTTTCAAAATTCAAAAGCTTGCAAACAGAAGAACACAGAAATCAATACAGGATCCAACTCAAAGAGTCTAAAAGAGTAATAAGGATAGCAAAATCAAAGGCAGAAGAAAAAATGGCTAAAGATGTTAAGGGTGGCAACAAAACTTTCTTCAGGTATATTCAGGAAAGGAAGAAGATCAGAGTTGGAATTGCAGGACTCAGAAGTGCTGGGAAAGGACTCGTGGAAAGTGACACTGAAAAAGCGAAATTGCTAAACAAATACTTCTGCTCTGTTTTTACTAAAGAAGATCCTGGAGATGGACCAGCTGTGACTCCCAAATATAAAAATAGGACTGAAGTAGATACCACACCATTCACAGAAGATGAGGTGTTAGAACAACTTGCTAAACTGAACGTGGACAAAGCCATGGGACCGGATGGGATACATCCCAGGATACTGAAAGAGCTCAGAGAGGTTCTTGCAGGACCGTTAAAGGATGTCTTCAACAGATCCTTGGAAACAGGAGTGGTTCCTCAGGACTGGAGAATGGCTAATGTTGTACCTCTACACAAAAGTGGTGAGAGGGAGGAAGTGTCAAATTACAGGCCCGTGAGCCTTACCTCGGTGGCAGGAAAAGTAATGGAGGCGCTCCTGAAAGAGCGAATAGTGAACTTTCTCAAAACCAACAGGTTGCAAGATCCCAGGCAACATGGTTTTACCGAAGGACGGTCTTGCCAAACAAATCTGATTGAGTTCTTTGATTGGGTGACCAAGGAACTAGATCTGGGGCATGCAATGGATGTCATCTATCTGGATTTCAGCAAAGCCTTTGATACTGTTCCTCATAGGAGGCTTGTCAATAAACTCAGTAGCTTGGGGATGGGTCCCAAGATAGTAAACTGGATTAGAAATTGGTTGACTGACAGACAACAGAGGGTGATGGTACATGGAGCTCACTCGGATGAGAGGAAGGTGATTAGCGGGGTGCCTCAGGGTTCGGTCCTGGGCCCGGCACTGTTCAATATATTTGTGAGTGATATTGCTGAAGGACTGAATGGAAAGGTCTGTCTTTTTGCAGATGACACAAAAATTTGCAACAGAGTGGACTCCCCAGAGGGAGTGGATAACATGAGGAAAGATCTACAAAAGCTGGAAGACTGGTCTAATGCTTGGCAACTACGATTTAATGTGAAAAAGTGCAGTGTCATGCACTTGGGTAGCAGAAATCCAAGGGAAAAGTACACAATAGGGGGTGAGAGGTTGGTATGCACGGTTCAGGAGAAAGACCTTGGTGTGATTATCTCTGATGATCTCAAGGTGGCAAAACAGTGCGACAAGGCGGTGGCAAAAGCCAGGAGGATGTTGGGCTGCATTCAAAGAGGGATTACCAGCAGAAAGGAAGAGGTACTTATGCCACTGTACAAGTCACTGGTGAGGCCTCACTTGGAATACTGTGTTCAGTTTTGGAGGCCATATCTTGCAAAAGATGTAAAAAGACTGGAAACTGTTCAGAGAAAGGCGACCAAAATGATTTGGAGCCTGCGTCAGAAGCCTTATGAGGAGAGACTTGAAGACCTAAATATGTACACTTTGGAGGAGAGGAGGGACAGGGGAGATATGATTCAGACCTTTAAATACTTAAAGAGAAATGATGAACAAACAAACCTCTTCCAAAGACGGGGAAGCTGTAAAACTAGAGGGCATAACATGAAGCTGCAAGGTGGTAAATTGAAAGGCAATGTCAGGAAATATTTCTTCACTGAAAGGGTGGTGGATGCTTGGAATGCCCTCCCGATGGAAGTGGTGAGGGCAAACACGGTGATGGAATTCAAAACGGCATGGGACAAACACAGTGGATCCCTTTACAGCAACAGGATAAAAGCAAAATAAACAGTACCATCTAACTTCTGAACTATCTAGCATCTGAACAAATAAGGGTGTCCTACATGGAGTGGTGGGTTCACCCCTAAACAGAAACAAAAACATGGGGAGGGGTGGCCTGCACAGAGCGACAGGTGCACCTACCCTTGCCATCTTGCTGGGCAGACTAGATGGACCATGCTGGTCTTTATCTGCCGTCACTTACTATGTTACTATGTTACTATGTTACACCTCTGAGGCTGCAGATTTTAACTTAATTCCAGTGGCGTATTCACAACACTCTGACACCAATCTTGCCTGGCTACAGTGACAGGAAAGCAAAAGATTCCATAAAAATGAGAAGAAACGGACCTCCTGCCTGTGTAACAAATGAATATTTTGTGGGTGAAATAGAAGCTGTAAATTACAAAATGATATACTGACTTTTTATTTGCACTAGGGAAAGAAACTGGAAGACTTGCTTAACAAATTGTTTGATCTGACTTTTAGGGGCATATTTACTAAATGTTAACGCATGTTAAGTGCTGCCACTGCCCATTCATTTCTAGGGACCACTGTAGCACTTAACACACATTAACCTTTAGTAAATATGCCCCCTAGTGAAAGTTTTCTTCATGAATGCTATTTCTCTGTACATTTATAGACACTGGACTTATCAGTGTACTGTAACTGCATTTCAAAGATTATCTTTGGAGAAACTATAAAAGTTGGGATAAATACCAATTAATTTACATAAGATCATTAGATGCATTCCACAAAAATTTTCTAGGTTTAAAAGTTTTAAAGAAATTATGTTTCTTCCTCTTTTGAAAGACTTCAAGATCTAAAAGAACATGCAAATTGGAAGAACAAGTAGTCACAGTTTAATATAAATTCCCAGCCTTCACTGATCTAACAGTTTCAATTCACAATTAACGCAAGTAAAAATAAAAAGCAAGAAGGAAGTCTGCATGAATCTTAAGCTACTTGGGCTAAAAATATGTATTTAGAAAACTATGCAGGACATCAGAAGATTTATTCAGTCAACATCTCATAATCATCTCTAAATCTAATGGGACATAAATGCATTTTATCAGAGATGAAATTCTTCTGCGACTGCTTAAATGAGAATCAAAAAATTATTAGAATCTAGTTTGGCTTGCAGTATACATTAATCAGAAATCATAATAAATCCACATGCTTCTTTAGACAGCACATTTGTCAAACAGTTTTGTATAATAACGACATTGACTAATGGGCTCCGAGTTAGAACAGTCAATCATAAACTCATCAAATGCTACATTTAATTTCTTAATTTGGACAAACACAATTTGTTCATGAGGAAAGATATCAGGTGTTAGTGAATGAATAATGGCTATGAAACCACACTCCATTAATCAGCGCATGATTACCAGACTCAGAGATTGTTTATTCTAATTTCATACATTTGGGTCAACAAAGAAAACACAAGCAAATGAAACTATTTGGAAGATGGCATACTTATTTCTCCATACTTAATAAGATAGTGATAAATACACTTTCATTAACTCTAATACAAAGATTGCATTACTTGTTAAAATCCTTCCTTGTTCACAGAAATGATACAAATGATTTATAGTAAGTTAATATAAGAAGAAAACAAATAGACTTTTTAAATAGAGGATTAATGTAAACTAATATTAAATCAAATGTGAACCTAAAGCAAAATTACCCAACTATTCAAATGGACCAATAAAACTACTCAGTTTGTAACTGCTTTTATCTCTTTTTTAGTGAAGAAGAGGACTTTAAGTATTGTATACAACATAAGGTATTGCTATGATGAAAATATTTCTGAGAATTAAAGCAAATCAGAAACATCAGAAATAACCCATGCATAATGGGACAATTGCTATTTGGAAGAAAGAAGAATGCTAAAAGAATGATACTAATGCAAACTTCTTAAGAGGAGGGTAGACTGGAACATAGCACAAATGGTGCAATATGAAAAGGATTTGAATTGGGCTTGGAATTGTCACAGGTTAGAAGACAATCCATGTCATAAATGGGATGTTGCATTCTAAATTAGGTTTACCCCGGCTATTTGTTAATGTGAAGAACTTTTCTTACTCGAGCAAAGGCCAGATATTTCAACCCATACATATGGTTCTTCATGGTCCTCTATGGCCCTTTAATACAGCAAGAGTTTTAAAATGCAGAATTAAATAGCATTGATTTTCAGATTAAGAGGCTAAAATGAAGAGCATTAGAATATGGCTCTTTGAAACTCTACTTCTTCACAGCCTACAGCTGAGTAGCATTGGGTGCAGACCATTCATCAACTGGCACCATATAGGCGATAGATAATTACAACCAAACACTGGGTATCATACTTCCATACATGATAAATATTGTAATTACTTTGAAAGTTATACATCATATATTTATAAATCTAATGAGAGACTGGTAAATAAAATAAATTGTCATTAATCTAACTTCTTTTTCAACCAATGTTTTTTGTTTTTCTCATAATTGCGACTGGGTAATCTTTCTATTACTATTTGCACTTTAAAATATCCAGAAACACATGCATGTATCATTTAAACTCACCAACCACTTTGGTTATCATCTTGAAAAACAAGGCAGGGAGAGGAGTCAAGATGGCCGACAGCATGTTGCTGCTTCTCCAAGCCCCAGTGCACTAACATGGAAATTTTACTGATGGCTATGAGGAATTTTATATGCAGAACAGATCATCACAGAAGAAAGATTGCATGAAGACAACCAAAGCATGAAGATTGGCAGAAGACTCATCTACAACCTTCACTATGCTGATGAAACCACGTTACTGGCTGTTAAGTGAAGACGATCTGAAACATCTGCTTATCAAGATCAAGGAACAGTCTTAAAATGAGCCTGCACCTTGCCATGCAGAAGACAAAGATGTTGGCAAAATCAATAATGTCATCCTTGATGGAGAAGAAACAGAAATAGGCAATTTTAATCTGTCTGGATCAATAATGAAACAACAAGTAATCAAGAAATTTGACAATGCATTGCTATTGGTAGAACAGCTATGAAGGACCTAGACAAGATTTTCAAATGTAGAACCGTATATCTCTGTATACAAGGATATGACTAGTCCAAACCATAGTATTTTCAACAACATTAGTGAAGAAAGCCCAGAAGAAAATTGATGCCTTTGAAATATGGTGCTGGTGAAGAATACTATGTTTACCAGGGACTGCCCAAAGAACAAATCAATCAGTACTAGAGGAGATGAAACCTAAGTTTTCTTTAGAAGCTCAAATGACAAGATTTAAGCTTTCATACTTTGGACATATCATGTGAAGAGAAAGATCATTTGAGGAAGACATAATGCTTGGCAAGGTTGAAGGTCAATATAAAAGAGGAAGACCAGCAATGCAATGGATTGATACAACAATAGCAGCTATAAATGTCATGCTATCAATAATTAGTTTTCTGACTGAAGATCAAATGCAGTTTAGGACAACTATCCAGAGAGACATCATGAGTAGAAATCGACTCAACGGCACTTAACAACATATGGAAATGAAAGGGCAAATTGAAAACTCACCCCAATGCGTCTATTCCAATGGTGAGCCCTATGGATATGTTTGTGTGGTGAGAGAAGCAGTTGCGATAACAGGGCGGTGTGTGAAGATGAAGCAGTGATTTAGAGGTATCTATGTGTTTGTTTTTTTTTGTTTTTTTTAGAATATCACAGAGCTCTGATGAAAGATCTCCTCCAAAATAGTCAAATTCAGCAGCAGTGGCTGATGATGTTACTGCAACTGCTCAGAAGCTGATTGCTGATGACACTGAGGAAACATTGGCAGAAGTGTTTGCAGCCTGCAGTGGAAGGAGCTCCCCTGAGAACATGGGAGAGAAACTAGTAGGACGTCAGTCACTGGTCCTGGTAAACCTTGGAGAGAGACTCGGAAACATTTTACAACAAGATGAGATAGGAATAGCCACGAGATTTATTGAGAAGGGGAAACTGGCAGTTATTGCTGAGTTTACTTGACCCTAATCCCTACTCCAGTCTTGTTCCAGTTGCAATAAAAAACAAAATCCCCAGAAAAAGTGGCTGGAGAAAATGTGGTCAGTGGTTCTTGAATAAAGAGCTCACTGGTCTGCTGTGTTTCTTAGCTTTGTCAGTTTTCCTCAGTAACCTTAAATAAAATGTCTGAGCAAATGTCATGAGAGGAGGTTGCAAGCAGAGGGAGTCTAAGTTGGCTGTGTTGCAAAGTTCTAAAAACTAGTTGATTAGGGGCAGTCCGCGTTTATAGAAAAGATTGGATAGCCTGGAAGATCGGCTATGGGGAAGAAATTTGCATTTTATAAATATTTCCCAGACTGGTTTGGTTAAGTCATTGGACATGTTAAGGAAGCATTTTATGGAAGTCCTCAAGGCCCCAAAGAGATTCCTCCCTCCCCAACCGATAATCTAGGTTTCTTATTTTCTCCCTCTAGAAAGGAGGGAGGAATATGAAGGGCGGGAGATGCGTTGTAAATGGATACTTTGGATGAAATAGTTTTGTTACAGACCTTTCTGAACTCTAAATTTGTGTAAAGCAACTTTGTGATGTTTGCATTAGAGTCTGATAAGAATTGGGCCCTTCGTACTTATTTCCGACACAAGCATATTCCCTTTTTGGGCCAGAAAGCAAGAGTCTATCTTACTTTCTGAAAGGGAACTCAGGGGAAGTAGAAAGTTTATCTGGCCCTGCGTCAACAGCCGACTCACCTGGGAGCAGACTCCTTGAAATTTCCTGCTAAATGTTTTGTAAATTGGATAGTGCACACTATATTTTCTATGGCCTGATCAGGTCAAAGCTTTTCTTGCTCGGAAATCAACAAATTAAGTGATGTTCTCTGGATATTATACCAGTGAGTTTTATTCAAGTTAGCTGGTAGTTGGTTTTCCAATTTTTGAAGGTTTTTCCCCATTATTTATTTATTTCTCCTCCCCGCCATATTAATGTGGGTTATGCATCTTGAATAATGTATATTTTTTACCTGATTTTATGTTCTTTTATATTATTTCTTGCTATTTAAGGTGTATTTCCTCTATGAGATAAGTTTATTCTATGGATATGTGAAATCTTTCCTAAATGAATTAAAAAAAAGAAAACAAAATGGAAAAAACAGTATAATACAATAAAATGTTATAATTTAGTACAGATGAACAAATTTTGGATCTCAAGTCCTGGGTGCAGGCATAATTTGGATAGTTCTACTTTGGATTATGATCTCTGATATCCTCTCCTTAACTAAAATCAATTAAAACACATTTTAAATTTAATCATTAATTATATATTTTTGAATAATAATAATAAAGTGACTGGATTCACAACCAAGGAAATGGAATATATATGACAACACCCTGCATTGTACTCTATCCCTTTGGATCATGATTAAAAAAAAAAAAATATCACCCCGTATCTGCAACGTATGTGCTCTGAAGTGGGGTTCTCAATTTGTGTTTCATGTAAATGCTGGTATTTTTTTGTTATCTAAACACCTTGTATTTAACTTCCTATGAAGCACGCCTGGAAGGCTGAAACCATGACATATCAAATATGCAAAGGGCTGCGTGTTGTCTTAACCTACCCTTTACACTAATGTAGTTGGACAAGTTTAAATGAGTTTCAATATTGTTAGTAGTTTGGGGGGGGGTTGCCTGCATTTTCAAGTTTCAACCCTTTATTTATATATTAAGCAAGTATACTGAGGGTATTTTTATAAGGGGCACGCAGCTTAAAGCTCTTTTTATGATGCCTATGTTAAACCTATTTTATACAAACAAGTAGGCACTTACTTGCTTTATAAAAGCCTAAGTGGCAGAAATTTTGCCTTACTATTGCTGGTGTAAATGTCTGTGCCTAGAGATTTGCAAGAACGCACGTAAATTATATTTTATAATCTACATGTATTCGCTCATACGCCACCAATTTGCACACTGTCAGACGGCTGCCTGGGTGAGAATCTTCACAGTCTTGGCAAGTGCATATATCTATATGATTTGCAAGGGATTGTGGGCAATGCAGTTCATTCACACCAGACACAGCTGCTCACAATAATTAGTTGTGCTTTTGGGTAAAGCCAATAAGATATTTATTTATGGGGTTATTTCTCCCAACACAGATATGCTTGGTAGCACATAAATCAGGTTACTTGCTTTCAGTGTTAAACTTGGAAAAACAAAATAAGGAAAACAACCTTTAAACATGTCAGGCAATCAAAGCAAAAGAAATAAGACCTGGTTGATAACAAACTGGTCTTTTCTGTAGGCTTAGCTAATATTTTCTTAGCATGTATCAAACAACAAACCAAAAGCTACAAAGAAAGAAAAAAACTGTTCTTTTCAGGTTAACTTCTTATATCTTCCCACATAGATTCAGAAGTGATTCTCTCCTAGCTCACAAGCAATTAGGTAAGGCTCAATTGCTAGCAGTTATCCAGCTGGAACCCCTTAGCTGGCTTGCTTTCTACTGCGTGGCTAAAAAAACCCTACTCAGGAGCTTTTCTGAGTAGATTAAAGAACAAGTTTGTATTTCTTTGTGATGGTTGCTGTATTTTATAACAGAAAATCACCAAAGGAGTTTAGACAGAGAGCTGTCCATGTAAACAGATTCTTCATCTGCTATCACCCCCTCTTCTTCAACAAGCATGGGTTCAGTATCATGGATTGGCACAGATGAATCTCCCAAAGGAGCACTTTCAGGAGAATACTTGTTTCCCTGCTGTCTTTCAAGGTTATAGCTAGGGCATAGATCAGTGTTCATACCTGAGCTTCCATTGCTGCTAGAGTTCCTCTCTATATAGCCTGGCCAGTATGTAGTCCAGTTCTTATGTCCAGCCTTCCAATCCAGATCCCTGGACACTGGCTCTCTCTTCACATACCTTCTGGCACAGGTCTTAGGGTCCCTTCCACGTGCAGCCGTCTCTCTCACAGGTACCGTCTGGAGATTCCTAGCTCTGCAGCACCATTCCTCTGGCTTTCCCCAGTCCAATGGTGTATGCTGGCCCTTGGAATGCCTCCCAGTATACGTACTGCTCTGGACTCTTCTAGACCTCTCAAAGGCTTTTCTCTCCTCTTTCTTCCAAAGGGTTTCTTTCCCTCTCTGTCCGTCCGGTTTGGCTTCTGCTTCTGATGATCGTCCTGATGATGAAGATGATCAAGCTCAAGCTGATTCTCAGGATAATTCTCTGTAGAATAAACTCTACCTTTATTCTGCTTAGATGAGTGCTCCTCCCTAACACAGCGCAGCTGTGCTGAATCAGGCCCTGCCCTTTGAGATGAGTGCTTAGGGATTACCTCATAGCCCTCCTGATTGAACACACGTTTCCCCACTTCAGCTCCTCTAATGGCTGCTGGAAACCTGGTGCATTCTGGGACTGGTAGTCTTTTATGGGAAAATTCTGTTTTCTTATTTCTACCAGAACTGACAGGTTGCTTGTTCAGAGTCACTTCACCTTTTCTATAGCTCCTTCCTGAGCTATGATAAGCTTCCTTATCACAACACCCACCAGCAAAGTGCGTGCCATCAAACAACGCAGATACTTTTACTATGATTAGCATTTTATAAGAGGTCTCCGTGGACAGATTATGTGGCCACATATACACATTAATGACTAAATTAACCCTCACTTAGATGTGCATTTGGTACCTAAAAGTATGCACCCTCTTATAAAATTAGCCCCATAAAGTATAAATCAGAATATTTAAAAAAAAATGACAGTAGTACTGAGAATTAAACAGCTGGGAAAAATAGTTTTTGAAAGCTGATATTTTTTCACAGAAATCTCAATTTTATATAAATAGTAATCAACTCAAAATGCATATTGGGGCATGTTTACTAAAGAGAGCTAATGCTTAATGCAGGGTCTACTGCATACTAATTGTGCTGTGCTGTTGCCACATGTTAGCATGGTGAACATCCTGCTCTAATCGCTTAGCACACTATGGGATGATGACTGGGCAAGTTAGGAGTAGAATGTGGGTGTTGAGAGCACATCATGGTTAGTGCAGGCCTCACTGTCGCACGCTTGCCATGAATGTTGCTGTTAGTGCACGTGCACTCACTGCCTCTTCCATAGGTGACCAAGTGCACTTGCAGTTTAGCATGTTGAGGTGCATCTTCCCATAGTAATTGCAAGGGACATACCAGACATAACCCAAACAATTAATGTGGGTTTATTTCACCTTCAATGCAAACTTTTGGGGCTTACTACGCACTAACAGCAAATTTTAGTTGACATGCTCCATTAAGCATAGTTACTCACCTGTAACAGGTGATCTCCAGGAACAGCAGGAATTTAGTCTTCACATATGGGGTATCGTCAGTACCGATGGAGCCTGCGCGGAAACGCTCCCCAGCGTCCAATAGGAACGCTTTTGGGAGCATCCCTCAGCACATGCATGCTGCCTTCCCGCCTTTCCAACTGTCCCTCTTCAGTTAAGTTTGTAGCTGAGTGAAAGGATAGAGGGAGAGAGGAAAGAGACAAAGAGATAGAGAGACAACTCCTAGGGGAGGTGGGTGGGTTGTGAAGACTAAATTCCTGCTGTTCCCGGAGATCACCTGTTACAGGTGAGTAACTACGCTATCTCCAGGAACAAGCAGGAATGTAGTCTTTACATATGGGGACTCCCTAGCTGAAAATGCCAGGGAGATAGCCCAGAAAGGTGCCACTCTAGAAAGGTGGGAATCCTTCCTCCCATGGATCTCTGGCATTCCACCAGGGTTGGTGGGTAGGAGTTGAATTAGGTCTGAAAGAGATTTTGAAGAACAGCTTGGCCAAAGGCGGCATCCCGACGGGAGGCTTTATGCAGGCAGTAGTGGGCTGTGAAGGTGTGTACCGAAGCTCAGGTGGCTGCTCGACAAATGTCATCGATAGACACAGAGTGGAGATTAGCCATGGAAGTTGCCATGGCTCTCACGTTATGAGCTGTGACATGGCCTTGAAGAGGAAGACTCTTACTCTCATAAGCAAAGGATATGCATTGGGCAATCCATTTAGGTTTAAGTACTTTATCTAAATGGATTGCCAAAGTATGAAGGTTTCTTTCTGCATTAGAGGCGTGAGACCTTGGAAAAAATACAGGAAGATAAATTGATTGATTTAAATGAAAAGGCGAAATCACCTTTGGCATAAAGTGTGGATGAGTTCTAAGAACAACCTTATCATGATGAAATCTAGTATAAGGAGGATCAGCCACTAAAGCTTGCAGTTCATTAATGCGACGTGCAGAGGTGATTGCAATTAGGAAGATGACCTTCCAGGTCAAAAACATAAGGGTCGTAGTGGCTAAAGGCTCAAAAGGCGGCTTCATGAGTTGCCCGAGAACTAGATTTAGATCCCATGCCACCGGTGGTGGCTTAATGGGAGGTTTGGTTAATAGAAGACCTCTCATAAATCTGGATATGAGTGGATGAGAGGAAATTGGTTGCCTATTCAGAGGCTTATAAGAAGCTGCAATTGCACTAAGATGGACTCTTAACGAATTTGTTTTTAGACCAGAATTCGATAAGTGAAGGAGATACTCTAGTATCAATTCTAAAGGTATGACAAGGGGGTTTAATCCCTTCTTGGAGCACCATATAGTAAAACGTTTCCACTTGAAGGCATAAAATCGTCTTGTGGAAAGTTTCCTAGAAGCCTGAAGGATATCCTTTACCTGTTGGGACGGGTTGAAATCCTGGAGGTCTAAGCCTTCAGCAACCAGGCCGTGAGATGCAGGGACTGAGGATTCGGGTACCATAGCCTCCCGTCCTCTTGAGAAAGGAGATCTGGAGCATGCCCTAACTCCAGAGGTGCAGCTTGAGAGAGATGTAGAAGCAGGGGATACCACGCTTGGTGTGGCCATCGTGATGCTATGAGAATCATGTGACCCCTGTCTCTCTGAAGCTTGAAGAGTGTTTTGGGGATGAGGGGAATGGGTAGGAAGGCATAAAGGAAGTCCTGACCCCAGTGAAGGAGGAAGGCATCCCTTGCCTGACAATTGTGAGCCGGAATCCGGGAACAGAACCTGGGAAGTTTGGCATTCAGTGGACTTGCAAAGAGGTCCATGTCTGGAGTGCCCTAGAGATGAAATATCTTTGCCACCTGGTCTAGGTGGAGGGACCACTCGTGAGGCAGCAGTACTCGACTGAGTTTGTCTGCCCAAAGGTTTTGAATGCCTGGAAGATATACCACTAGAAGGTGAATTTGATACTCTCTGGCGAGGGCCCACAGTCGTAAAGCTTCGTTGCATAACGACAGAGAGCCTGTCCCGCCCTGCTTGTTCACATAGAACATGGCTACTTGATTGTCTGTCTGGACTAGGACTGTCTTTGTAGCTGAGCTGGGCGTGGAATACTCGAAGAGCTAAATAGATTGCTCTTAATTCCAGGAGGTTTATGTGTAGACCAGCCTCCTGTGGAGTCTAGGTGCCCTGGGTAGAGAGATGATTCAGGTGTGCTCCCCAACCCACCTGTGATGCTTCTGTCGTTAGGGTGGCCTGAAAGAGGGGTTGATGGAAAGGAGACCCCACTGTCAGATTTTTTAGTGATTGCCACCATTGGAGGGACAAAACTAGTCATTGAGAGATTGTTATTTTGTCCAACAAATGACCCATGGCCTGTGTCCACTGTGTGGATAGGGTCCACTGAGCTGCTCACATGTGGAGGCGAGCGTATGGGACTACATGAACTATGGATGCCATATGTCCCAGCAACTGTAGTAGCTCTCGAGCAGTTAGGGAGGATTTCCCTGCTGCTTGAGAAGCTAGCTGCATTATGCGAAGACACCGGGCCTGTGGAAGGAAAGCCTTTGCCTGTCTGGTATCTAGACAGGCCCCTATGAATTCCAGGCATTGGGAAGGAACAAGTTGGGATTTTGAGAAGTTTATTACCAACCCCAAGTATTGGAGGATTCGCATGGTGCGAGACAGTGCAGTGCCGGCCTCTGCAACTGTAGGGGCTCGAATGAGCCAGTCGTCTAAGGGAAGACAAATATCCCCAGGGTTCGCAGAAATGCAGCTACTACTGCCATGCATTTCATGAATACCCTTGGTGCTGAAGCCAGACCAAAGGGAAGAACCCTGTACTGGAAATGTTTTCCCCTGAAAGGGAATCGTAAGAATTTCCTGTGATCTGGATGGATCAGAATGTGAGTGTATGCATCCTTTAAGTCTAGAGAGCACAGCCAATCCTGGCTTTGAAGGTATGGCAGAAGGGTTCCTAGAGAAATCATTTTGAACTTCTCTTGAAACAGGTATTTGTTCAATTCTCTGAGGTCTAAAATGGGTCTGTGTCCTCCTGTTTTCTTTGGAATAAGAAAATAGGGGGAGTAGAACGCTGCACCCCGTTGAAGAATGGGTACCTCCTCTATTGCCCCTTGGGCAAGAAGTGTTGAGACCTCGTGATCTAGCAGATCGTCTGCAGAGGTTTGAGAATTGAATTGCTTTAGAATTGTAGGAGGGGGCATGCTGTGAAAATGAAGCTTGTACCCTTCTCCTACAATGGACGAAGTCCAATCTTCTGCTGTTATTTGATGCCATCTGTTGGCAAAGTGGCATAACCTGCCTGGGATATTGGGGGGTTGGGGACCCCTCAGAGGCAGGAAGGCTAAGCTCTCTAGGAAGGAGTCAAAGCCCTTCAGGGGCTGAACCTGCAGAGCTGGTTGGGCTCTCGGGCCTTTGGGCTTCTTTAGCTGTCTAGTTTGTCCCTTTTGGGCAACCTGACCCTGAGTCTGACTCTGCTGGGTATAGGAAGGATAAAATTTCCTCTTTTTGCTGAAAGAGGGTTTTTTATGATTCTTTTTGGCTGGAGTGGCTGTAGATTTCGACAATCTATCTAGAATAGTATTGTCAGCATCTAACTCATTAGCCTTTTCCTGCCAGTTCTTGCCAAAGAGATTCTCTCCCGTGCAAGGAATGTTGCCTAACTTGTCCTGTACCCAAGTCTCCAAGTCTGATGCCTGAAGCCAGGCAATCCGTTGTGCGCCAATGGCAATAACAGAGGTTCTGCTGATGCATTCAAAGCAGTCAAAGGCTGCACGATTCACAAACTTGGAAACATCTTGATAATGCTTAACTAAAGCAAGAAAGTCTTGTCATCTCAGAGAAATGGGCTCATAAGCTCCAAGTCTCCTGTAACTTCTTGAGGAACATTCCCATATATAGTATATATGAACTGATCCTAGCTGAAAGCATGGAAGCCTGAAACGTTTGGCGCCCAAAAGTGTCCAGAGTCCTGCATTCATGACCTGGGGGATTGGATACATGCCTCTTTGCACTTTTCATCCTACGCATGGCTGACTCCACCACCATTGAATTGTGTGGCAGCTGAGTCTTTTGAAATCCAGGACATGGCGGAACTCGATACATAGTATCAAGTCTCCTAGAATGAGATGTAGTCAGAGGTGTCTCCCACATTCTGAGCATCAAGTTATGCAGAATTTCATGGATGGGCAGAGTGGCTGCCTCCTTTGGAGCTTTAGGATATTGGAGAATTTCCAATTCCTTTGCTCTGGGTTCCTCTTCAGGAGCCATCGTGATTGAAAGGCCCATGGCCATATCACAAATAAAATCCTGAAAAGACATGTCCTCTGGAGGTGACATTCTACGTTGGGGAGAAGAGGGATCTTCTGGGAGAAACCCTCTAGTACCCGTAGAATTGTCAGAGTCTTCGGAATTGGAGGATTCGAAGTATTCTTGACCACGATGCTCATGCAAAGCACGGTCCCTGTATCGATCGAAGTCGGTACCGAGTTGATCCAGTACCGATCTGTCGATTCCAGCCAAAGATGACGTGGGAAGAATTCCCACCGGGGCCGGTACCGTCAGTACCAGTGTCTGCACCGGTGTAGGTACCGGCATCGGTATCAATACCGGTGCCCGTTGGACCAACGGTACCGCAGCTGAGAGAAGAGCTGCAATGTTGCGTTGATAGCGAGGAACCTCTGGTCTATTGATGCTGCCGATGCCTGGGTGTCGGTACCGGTGAAAACGGCCGGAACCCCTGAGCATGGCACAGGTAGTTCTTGTGAGGTAGAGGCCTCGAGAACATCCTGGAGCCCCATTGATGCTTTGGAAGCCGAAGCCTCCCACCGGGGCTGCTTTGCCGGTGTGGTTCCCTCAAGGGCAATGCCAATGGCCTCTCAATGTTTAGCAGGAGAGCTACCCTTTGAGGACCGGCTTTTATGTTTAGTTACCTGAGATCCATGGGAGGAAGAGGAGGCCCTTGAAGATGTCGATGCAATGGATCTGGCATCCGAAGAAAAGAGGGTACCGAGCTTTGCAGCCCGGTTCTGTCTTCTTCTTTTAGTCATCCCCATACAGGAGAGACATTCAGACGGAGAATGTTCAGGCCCTAAACATTTAAGACACCAATCATGGGTGTCAGTGACGGAAATGGTACCGCCACACTTAGTACATTTTTTAAAACCACTAGTTGGTTTTTCCATGTTTTAGGAATATGGGGCCTAGTGCCCAAAATGGCACCTAGCACCAAAAAAGAAAAGTTTCTGAAGAGAAACAGTTCAAAGTATAAGGTGTTTTGTTTTTTTTTGGAAAAGAAAAGAAAAGAACCGGCGGTACCGGTAAGCGTCGTGCGGAGGCAAACGCGACCACAAGAAAACAATTTTAAAGACGGAATTTTCTGTGGTGACAGGGTATGGATCCTGTCGGCTCCGCGGAAAACAAAGAACTGAAGAGGGACAGTTGGAAAGGAAGGCAGCGTGCATGTGCTGAGGGATGCTCCCAAAAGCGTTCCCGCGCAGGCTCAGTCGGTACTGACGATACCCCATATGTGAAGACTACATTCCTGCTTGTTCCTGGAGATTAATTAAATACCTTAGCAAAGTTTAGTTAATGAATAGAAAACTCAAGGTAACTGTACATTTGCTTTGACTTTAGAACAACGGCAAGTCTCAAAAATTCATTTGCTTATAATTAGCCCATATATTAGCATTAAAATCATGTATACCATATGTCAATTACTGAAATCCCATTACTTAATGCAAGCATGAGGTGCTTTCATGTGTTTCTAGTATGTAAAATAGCAGCTCAGAAAATAATAAAGCAGTAGAGTTCTTCTAATTATAAAACATAATAAAATGTTCATCAAACAAATCAGCACAATTATGCAATTCGCATATGGTTAGCTCTGACTTTTATAAACTTTCCCACTGCAAAGCATTCTAATGTATGGTCTGCATTTTAGAATGAAAACTACAACTAATACAGAAGTTTAAAATAATATTCCTCTCCTTGATGTTTTATTTTTTTATTCATAGTCTGTGATATATTATGAGGGTTATTTTAGAAGCACCGCCACATGTAAATAACAGCATTCAGAAGTGTTGAGCTCCTATACATGTAAGTAGCGATTTTGGAAAGCTGCTATTTATGCATGGAGAACTGCACTGTGAACAGGCTGCAAGGGAACACGGTTTGAAAGGGCCAAAAATCTAACCATATACTTCCCATTTTACAAGGGGAATACACATTTAGACCAAAAGGTTTCCACACTGGCTTTTATGCCTTCCCCAAGGCGCACACATACATGCTTGTTTGAAGGGGCAAGTATAAAGGTTGATATTACTTACCCCTCAGTCAGCACATCAATCCAACCCACCCCAATTCCCCTTTAAATAAGTACCTCCTACTCCCCGACCCTCCCTGCAGCAATGACACCCTGCCCCTCAATTCCCATTTAAAAGTATCCTCTCAACACCACCCTCAATCCCTCCTAGCACCTACCAGGAATCTCCCTGATGCGTAATGGGGGGGAAGGGGGCAGCAACATTCTCTGGACAGTCCTGCCCCAGTGGCTCCTGGCATCAAAATGGCTACCTTGGCTCCTAGCTGTAGTTTCATAGTACTACCACTAGGGGTCAGATTGCCAAAGAAGAGTCCATTTTTTCAGGTTCAGAAAAGGCCTGAAGCCCCCAAATTTTGTTGAAAGTATAAATGTATTGGAATAAACTCCTGCATCTCTTTGCATCACAGAAACACATACTATGATCTGTATTCACCCAGGTTAATTTAGATTTTGCTATGTCCTTAATCAGTGCTTTTCAAAATATTATTCCATATGACCCCAATTTAACAACTCTAAATTCACATGACCTTAGCTGATGATGAAATCAAACTGACAGATCTTCAGCCTCCTTCCTCTCCCTCCAGTCATCTAAAGCAACAACAGTAGTGGCAACAGTAGCAGCAGTCAGCACAGGGTCCCTTGTGTCAGTGTGTGCTTACAGATGCCAATACTCAGCATGGGTTTCCAGCCTATCAGGAAGCTTACCCAGGAGGGGCAATGGCCTATGAATGTTAACTGGCTCAAAGACCACATGCTGACTGGTGACTTGGCATAGGTCACAGTGACAGTCCAGAGAGAGAGGGAAATAGCCATGTTTCTGTGACACCATCCACTGATGAAGTGACTCCGTTTTTTTTTTAATGTGCTATCAAGTCAGTGCTGACTCCTGGAGACCCAGCAGCCTCTGGGTTTTTTTGGCAATGTATGACCAGAAGTAGATTGACAGACCTTTTCTTCTGAGGCAATGGAGTGCCAGTGGGAACTGAACCCTTGATCTCTTGTGTACTAGGCAGTTGCTCTAACCACTAGGCTACTCCTCCACTCCCAAGTGACTAGGGAGCATACAATGAAGCTACAGGGTAACCTATTTAAGACTAATGAGAAAATATGTTTTCACTCAATGTATAATCAAACTCTGGAATTTGTTACCAGAGGATGTAGTAAAAGCTGTTAGCATAGCTAGGTTTAAAATAGGTTTGGGCAGGTTCCTGGAGGAAAGGTCCAAAAACCATTATTAAAAGGGATCCGTGATATCACTGCTTGACCCAATACATGCATTGTGGAACCTGTGTCTTTTGGGGAAATTGCTAGGTACCTATGACCCAGATTGGCCACTGTTGGAAACAGGATTCTGGACTTGATGGACCTTGGTATAGCATATCTTATGTTCTTATGTTCTTGGGTGATTATATGGACTAAGTTCAGGTAGCAGCTTTGCAAATCTCTTCCATAGAGACTAAATGGGCCAATGATACAGCCAAGGCTCAGACATGACATGACCGTCAAGGGTGAAAGAGATGCAATCTGTGAGCCAAGCTGACAGAGTGCATTTGGCGGCAGCAGCCCCCAACCTATATGGGTGAAATGAAACAAAAATCTGAGCGGACTTTATGGGCTTTACTCTGCTCCAAGTAGAAAGCAAATCTCTCTTATAGTCCAATGTGTACAACACATCTTCCTCTTTTTGAAGCTGGGGTCTTGGGAAAAAGGTTTGCAGGATGATTGATTGATTAAGGTGGAAGTACAACACCATCTTTGGGAGGAATTTAGGATGCGTTCAGAAAAAACACACTAAACCTCAGGAAGGACGATCAGTTACTAGGGCCTGGATCTTGCTAATTCTGCACATTGAAGTGACTTTCCAAGCCAAAAACCTCAGGCCACAGACATTTAGTGAGTGACTCAAAAGAAGCTTTCTTCAGCTCAGTTGAGATCCCAAGACACTTTGAGAAGCTTGAAAGTGGGCTTTACAAAAAGCAATTTCCACATAAAATGTACAGCTACCTTAGTGATTCCCAAACCTGTTCTGGGAGACCCCACAGCCAGTCGGGTTTTCAGGATATCCACAATGAATATGCATAGGCACCAATTGCACTGAGGTGAACCCTTACAGAGTTGGTTTTAAAACCAGACTTAGACAAATGCAGAAGTTACTCAAGCAGTATTTTTATGGAGACAAGTGAAAGGATCTAAGAAAAACCTGTTAAATAAATTAATAAATGCAATGTCAATTTTTAAAAAAGGTTCCAAGATTGATCTGGGAAACTACAGTCAGTACCGGGTGAAATGGTAGAAACCATTATAAAGGACAAAATTACTGAACATGTAGATAGTATTGGTTTAATGGTAGCGTAGATCAATTGTTTACACCAACAAAAAGTAGAAAGACTAGGGGACGTGCAATGAAGCTACAATGTAATCCATTTAGGACTAATAAGAGAAAATATTTTTTCACTCAACACGAAATCAAACTCTGGAATTCATTATCAGAAGATGTAGTAAAAGTTGTCAATGTAGCTGGATTTTAAAAAGGTTTGGACAAGTTCCTGGAGGAAAGGTCTATAAACCATTATTAAAGAGGACCCGGGAATTTCACTGCTTGCTTTGGGAACCTGCCAGGTATTTGTGATCTGGATTGGCCACCGTTGGAAACAGGATACTGGGCTTGATGGACTTTGTTCTGACCCAGTATGGAATTTCTTATGTTTTTAACGGCAGAAAGCCAATATGCATTTAGCCAAGGAAAGTCTTGTCTTACTAATTTGTTATATTTTTTGAAGGTGTGAATAAACAGGTGAGCCCGTTGATATAGTGTATCTGGAATTTCAGAAGGCCTTTGACAAGGTCCCTCATGAGAGACTCTTGGGGAAATTAAAAAGTCATGGGATAAGAGGCAATGTACTACTGTGGATTAGGAACTGGTTGAAAGATAGAAAACAGAGAATAGGGCTAAATGTCTTGCCTTCTTCTGTCTTGCCTACAGATCACCAGATGCCCCTGCAGACAGTTTGGAAGTATTAACTGAAACACTCTGTACAGCCAATGACAAACATTCACTTATACTATTAGGAGATATCAATTTAGTATCCCTACCACCCAGCCAAAGTACATCCTTCTTAACCACAACCAGCAACCTGAACTTCCACCACATAATAGACTCAGAAACCCACTGTAAAGGTAACATGTTAGATCTAGTATTCCTACCTAACGTAACCCCTCATAACTACAACCCAACATCCTTATGGTCACCCCAGTACCCTGGTATGACCACCATCTTATAAAATTCTAAATTCCTTCACACCAAACAATATCCCCACAACAAATAAACCCCACACAAATACACAAATTCAAGAAATTTGACAGGGAAACCTTTTAAAACAAACTATCCAGTCATCCACACCCTCAGCCAATCTAGATGACAGCATAAACAAATGGAATACCACAATATCCAAAGCTGCCATCCAAAAAATACACCCCCCCCATCCACAAAAAAACACAACAACCTATGGTTTAAACCCGAACTCAGGAATTATTTACGTAAAACAGAATGTAAATGGCGCCATTGCAAATCCCCTACACAACAAACTATATACATGGCCAAACTAAAACAATATAGAGACTCAATAAATCATGCGAAAAAAGAATACTATTCAAACATTCTCTCAAAATCCATTAACCGACCATGAGAACTCTTTCAAATCATAAAATCCCTCACCAACAATAACATGACTAGTGAAACAGATACCACCATAGACCCCCAAACCCTTGCCAATTTCTACAAAAACAAAATAGCCCAACAAGGCACTAATCAACACATCTTAGAGCTCCATCCACCTATTATACAACATTCATGGTCCACATTTTCATTAACAACTGAAAAAGTACATGAAAACATTATCACTAAAGTAAATACAACCACATCACACTTCGACCCCTGGCCTGTAAACTGGATAAAGGCTACAAAAACAGAGTTCACCCCCTTATACTCCACATCATTAACACATCCCAGCAACTTGGCTACATGCCTCCTGCCCTTAAACATGCAATAATACGCTCAATCCTAAAGAGCAGTACAATGGATAAAAACAAACCTGCCTCATATAGGCCAATCTCCAGCCTCCTGCTACTTACTAAACTTATTGAAAAAGCCATCCTCATCCAACTCCAAGACCACATTGACACATATGCCCCCCTAGAAGCGCAACAATATGGCTTCAGGCCATACCATGGTGTTAAGACGCTCCTAACTGTACTATTTGACTGAATTCTTTGCGGTATTGATAACACTGAAACTGTGTTCCTCCTCATATTCCTAGACATTTCCGCAGCCTTTGATAGTGTAAGCCAGCAAATTATGCTATCAAGACTACAACACATAGGCATCAATAACACAGTGCTACAATGGTTTAACTCTTATCTGTCAGAAAGAATCCATCAAGTGAAAACTGGAAACATCACCTCCAAATCATACAACCAGGAACAAGGTCTCCCACAGGGCTCAGCACTCTCCGCCCTATTATTTAATATCTACTTGCAACCCATTTGCTCCATTCTAAAATAATTCTAAATATTATACCATATATATGCGGACGATATAATGATATATTTTCCATTCAACATTAAGAAATCTCCAATCCAACAAATCAATAAATGTTTCACCGAATTACTCAACTGGCTTTCTGACTATAATCTAAAGATCAATTTCAATAAAACAGAGGCCCTCTATGTAACACGCAATCTAAACTTCACACCTCCAGCCAACATTAAAATCCAAGACACAACCATTACTGTCAAAGATGAAATAAAATATCTTGGTGTCATACTAGATCGCACCCTGAATATGTCTTCATTCATAAAAAACACAACAAATAAAAAGTACTACAAACTGAAAATGTTAAAACAACTCCACCCCCTGCTACACCCCAACGACTTTAAATCCGTACTCAAAGCAATTGTGACCCCACACTTTGATTATGCAAACTCTCTACTCCAAGGACTACCCAAACAAACAATTCGCCCACTACAAATTGCACAACACGTTGCGGCCAGAATAACAACAAACTCCAGCCCACTAGACCATATTACATCTATACTATATAGTTTAAACTGGCTGCCAATACATTCCCGTACCCAATATAAAATAACTGTAACATCCTTCAAGATTATCAATGACATATTTCCTTCCTACCTATCTTCCCTTATATCCAATGATAAGACCTCTCGTAATAAAAGAAACTGCAATAAAAACAAATTGATTACAGCTTCAGACTACATTAAAGCGAAGACCATCATGAATAACACAGCATTTTCATACTGCGCACCCACCCTTTGGAACACACTCCCAGAAACCCTAAGAGAGATAAAAGACCTCTCCCCTCCTTTAAGAAAAAACTCAAAACTCATCTATTCTCCAAACACTTTGGCTCTACAACATAACCTAGAGCTCTAAATAGAAATTACACTTACCTGGTAATTGTAGTTCCTGAAGGAACTCCAGTTTAGTCCTCCACCTCTGGGTTGTGCACATCCTCCTGTAGCTTGGAGACTGGGCATGTCAAAATCATGACATCACTGGATGTAGCCTGCTAGTAACTCCCATCATCCCCAGTGATCTATTGACAAAGCAGACTCAAAGGAGCAACAAATAAGTAGCTACAATTTAAAATCAACTGAATCAACAAACTTGCGTGAAAACTAACTCTCAAATTCTGCACAAGAAGGACAATGTCCTCTTTTATATTTATATATTTATCATCATTTATCATTACTTTGGTTCCGTTCCTGCTTCCCCTTAGTCTTTCACTTTCCCTGTTCCACCCCCTAAACTGAGTCAGAGAACAGGAAAGTAACACAGTACAGATAGCCATATTCACTGCGATCCACAGACCGAAAGGATTTCTCCACTCTTCGAAACTGATTGTCCTCAGCATCTGAAATGAAACTCTGAACTGATCACACCCCCCCCAGCGGGAATGAGGACTAAACTGGAGTTCCTTCAGGAACTACAATTACCAGGTAAGTGTAATTTCTATTTCCTTATCGGTCCTCCAGTTTAGTCCTCCACCTCTGGGATGTAAAAGAGCAGTAAATATTGGGAGGGACTTCACCACCCAGATCGCAACACCGCTGACCCAAAACAGACATCATTTGGTGCCAGAACATAGAAACATGATGACAGAAAAAGACCACATGGCCTATCTAGTCTGTCCTTCCATATCAACAACTACAATAGTCCACTTTTTACCTTTAGAGATCCTCTGTGTTGGTCGTTAACCACACCCTCAGAACATTGAGCCGCTAGTGTTTACCGAAGGTGTGCAGCAACAACCAAGCGTCCGCCCTGCAGATCTCCACCGGCAGAACCTAACAATGTTGCGGTCAGGGCGCTGCTTGCACTCTAGTAGAGCGAACTCGTAACCTCGCTGGGACTTGACGTCCTTGCCAATATACATAAATATACCAACGCAATAGCTTCGCGGCCCCCTTTGAAGCCAGACGCTTTTGCTACCGCTTCCCCTTTACGGGGACGTCCAAACCGGACGAAAAAGTGCTCAGACTTGCACAAAAAAACCCAACCCCTGAAACCTTTAGCCATCACCGCAACACCTTCTTTATGTCTAAGTGGCGCCAACTACAATCCGAGATGCTCTCCTCTGCCGATCCTAAAAATGGGAAGAAACTTATAGTTGGCAGAGTCAAATCATCCACTAAAGCCTGGCGTAAGGGTTCAAAGGGAGAACATCGCCATGCGAGTCCAGGACCACTGCTTGCCTTCCACCTCCGAAGCAAGCCAGGGCTGCTAACTGAACTCCTAAAGAGCTGGCTGTCAGGCCCTTCTCAAAACCCTCTTGTAGGAACCGTAACACGATGGGAACGGAGGCCGTCGCTGCGTGCACCAGTCGACGCAAACAGCAGTCCTCAAATATACACCAGATGCGCCCATTAGCGAGGGATGTGATTTTTTTTTTTTGCGCCTCGACGTAAGGTCGAAATGACCTCTGCCGAGTAACCTGTCTTCTTTAACCTCGCCCCTTTCATTGGCCAAACCATAAGCGAGAACCGATCCACCTGAGGTATTCGAGGCGGACTCTGGAAAGACAGATGTTCCATCATCGGCCATCTGCACTGATCTCCTCCTAACCGTTGACCTAGAACCGCATAACACGGGCGTCTCAGGACTGTTCCTCGATGGGCCTCAAGGCACCGAAGCTCTCACCCTATGAGAGTCCACTGAGGAGAACCACAGAAATGTAGTGAAGCCCCCTCACGCTAAAAGTAACTCCTAAGCGCGACGTGATATAACCACTTTGATTGAAGGGCAAGGCGGTATCAAAATTTGTCCAAATAAAAATAGGAAAGACCCGACAACTGCCCATGCTGAATTAGAGCGTTGAGCCCTTCCGACATTCTCTCTTGATGCCTGCTGTATTTTCCTTCGCTGATGGAAGGGCCACCTTGAGATACCTAATCGGGCACCCCTATCTGCGGCCTCTGTGGGCAAAGACTCCCGGATGAATCCTCCATTCTCCGGCATCCACCCGAACTGTACTGAGGCAGCCTGCTGCCACATTCCTGCAATGTACGCCACCGACACCATAAGAAGGCAGAGTTCCACCGAAGCGAACAACGCTCTTGCTTCCTCTCCAAAGGCCATCGTGGAACTGTCCGAAAGTCCCCAAACTGCCCGGTCCATTACCGCGGCCTCAAAGGCCTGTAGTGCCAGAAGCACTGCTCGCAGCTCAAAATGGGTAGGCGATCATCAGCTCTCCTGACTTGACCAAGCCTCATGCTCAAAGGTTTCCCCAGACTGTGCTCCCTCACCCGCGAGACTCGTGTTTGCCCAAACCCGGACGCCACTGCGGCCGTCCATGGCAGAGCCCGCTCCCAGATGCTTCGGAACCATCCACCCTAGAGGAAACCTCCTGACCGGAGTGGACCGGGAAGATGCTTGCTCAGCGAACTGCGTGGGTGGGACCAACGGCGCAGCCGTGCTGTTTACAATGGCCGCAAGTGAAATCTGGCCCAAGGAACCCTCTCCAGGATCGGCGCTATTGTCTGCGAAGGTAGCTCCAGGTTGACGGTACCGGGGCGAATAATAACTTGCGTATCAGCTGTTGAGGTGCCTGAGCTCGCCGCTCCGGCAAGAACACATCCCACACCGGGCGTCGACGTTCCCAGGCATTCGAGCATCCGGGGCGTAACTGACCAGTTCTTGGCCGGATTGACCACCCCACCATGACCCCGCAGGGGCCACACCACTGTGCATGTACCTGTCCGCTATTAACCTCGGACTTTGTCCGAATCCCCGTCGAAATATGGGTGTCCTAAAACATTGTCCATACTCGTACACTCTCGACCCTAGACTTTAGTCTAATCACCCAATCGTCGAGGCAAGGGAAACTAAGGTTCCTCCTTTCCGCAGGGCTGATGCAACCCCCCCCCCCAAAACCTTGGTGGAGGTGCGCGGGAAGCCCAGGAAGGCAACTCTAGCAACTTCTGATGAGCTGCCCTAATGAAAACATGTAAATATGCCTCTGTAAGTTTGAGGGATGGGGCAAACTCCAGTGGCAGAACCACCCCCCCCATCAGACGCAATGGTTCCATACCAAAGGGAACGTCCAAAGACAGCAATTTATCTCCTCCAGATCAGGCAAGAACTGAGAGGTCCTTCTTTCCTTTGGAACGCGGAGACTAGTAGAATGGTACCCTACACGAAAGAAAAAGAAAATTGGTACGGGTCTGGCCCATCCGCCCCTAAGTGCAAGCCACGATCCTACCAGGTTACTCACTGACCATATATAACTGGAGGGGACCCATCCGCCTCCTATGCCTTATCCGTCACACTATCTACCTTTCGGGAATGCGGAAACTGCCTGTTTCCCTCAGAACTGTAGCTCCTACCTCTATGTGCAACATTTTATTGAATTATCAAATTATTATCTTAAAAACACTCTGAAATTTGCCAAGCAACCATAAAAGCCTAATAGATTAGGTCATTCTCCCCTGTCTACATAAAGCCATTGCGCACTGAATAATTTTGCGTCTTAAATAAAGGGATGGTCCTTGCCCTGATCCTAGCAAACTGACACATTCCCAAAATAGTTTAACGTTTCATACTAAAACTACCAGCTAATTATCAACCATTTAGGTCACCTGACCAGGTCCACAGCACCCTGAGTTTTGTGCTGCCACCCCCAGGACGTACGTGATGAAGTCTTTCCCACCTGCCTGCTTCAAGTCAATGTGCGCCACACTAGGCTTGAAGTGCAGAACAGCAAGAATGCCCAAGAATTACGTGAAAGTCACACCCCTTGATACCCTCCTATATCAGGGACAGGCATGGGACGGACAGGACCACGCCCTCAAACTGGCCCCAGTTACGTAAACGGATCTCCAGCTTTGTGCCTGTCCATCAATTCAGGCACAAGCCGTCAAAGAAGTAAAAGAAAATCAATCTCGTTAACTGCAACTGACCCCCAAGAGGCGTTCTGCTTTATTCTCTGGTGTCTGCCTGCCCCCGGCATGCCAAACACCACTGGGGAGTAGTCACCTGCGCACCTGCCTAAGCAAACCACACGCCTAAATGCTGCTGGTCGCCATGAATCTGAGGGCTATGGTCCTGCGATTGGGAGGTATTGAAGAGACCAGCATTGCAAGAAACTGTGTCTACCCTCCCTGATGCAGCTAATGCACTTTGCACTCCTCCGTGCCTGCCCATCTGTAGAAGAGGGGAAAATAAAATTGAACTCCTGGCCGCAAACCGGGCCATGGGCTTGGGGCACAGAGGCTACAGGCCAAGACAGCGGTAAGCAGTATTAGCCCTAAAGGGACCGAGTTAGATCCTGCATCTGCCTGTGCAGTGACAGACGCCCCTCTAAGGCAAGAGCCTCATTTTCTTTTTTTTTTTTTTCCTCAATTCTCCGCCAAGCCAAGGTCTGGAAAACCTTCAAATTTAGCTAATTAAGTAGTACCCCTTCGAAGCTGAAAGAAGGAACCCAATCAATCTAATCCAAATAAATAATGAAATTAAACAAATTTTGCCATAGGTGACTAAAAGAAATAAAAACGCTGCCTTAATACGCAGCGTATCCGCGCCATGGAAAATGCGCAGGAAAGGAACCGGTCACCGCAACTGCCGTGCCGGCCAGCTACCGTCAAAGCCCGATGCCGAGGCCCGGACATTTAAATCTATCAGAGCTCTGTCAAAATATAAAAACAGATTGAAGGAAGGCTTTTGTCTTTTCTATTTTATTTTACGTACTGCAAAGCAAAGGAATCAAAGGGATCTTCCCGCTAAACTGAGGGGTCCCGAAAACAAAATACATAAAACAAGTAAAATAAATAATGCCTTCTCTCTATAACATGGCACTTCCTCGAACGCTGGCCACTGCAAACTGCTGTCATGCTGCACCTGCAAGGGTAGAAAATGGAGCCCACCCCTGCCGGGCTCGCATTGGCGCCAAAACTCAATTTGTTAAAATGGCGCCAAAGTATCTTTCTGTGCCCGAAAGCCTTACCTGCGGTGCCAAACTTGAAGGAAAGCCGCAGTTAGGGCGAAAGGGGACAGACTCTCCAGCCATGATGCCGCCTGACTCAGCCATGAGCAGCCGTCATAGTGAGAGCTGCTCTGCCGGCACAATAAGTGAGGACTCATCCCGCCGCTGCGGAAAGCCGCCTTCACTGTCACCCATAGCGAGTGCTGGTACGTCCTGCGGAGCTCTCCCCCGTACCGTCCAGGGGGAGAGATCCAAATCAGCAAGTCCCAGAACGATGAGAAATAAAGGGGAAAGCCAAGCATACTGGAGTTCTTTTAAAGGGACAGCTCCTCCAATTTAATTACTTAATAATTTATGTCAAAACAGGGAACGAAATTGAATGACAATAAAGTCAGTAAAAAAAGCAAAACAAGTAAATGAAGTTAAAGTAACAAAAGCAATTAAAGAAATTAGATTAAATAAATCAATTAAAGTAAATTAAAATTAGATGATTTAAGGTTGACAAACTCTAAACCCTGCCTAAATTGCTCCTTCTCTGTTCAAGTGAGCCTAGCAGCTAGGCTCACTACGTCCTCCTGCTGCATGGAGACTGGACACACTGGGGATGATGGGAGTTACCAGCAGGCTACATCCAGTGATGTCATGATTTTGACATGCCCAGTCTCCAAGCTGCAGGAGGAGGTGCACAACCCAGAGGTGGAGGACTAAACTGGAGGACCAATAAGGAACTAGACACTTATTAGATTCACAGTACATACTAGAATTTTTCCATACTATGTATATATTTAATGGTTAGAATGTTTAATGTTTTGTACATAGTTAACAATGTTTCTTGTAAACTGTTCATTGTAAACTGAACTTGTACCTCCGTAAAATTCACTGTTTATTGTAAACCGCAATTGATCGCTAGGAAATCGCGGTATAGAAATGTTAAAAAAATAAATAAATAAATGGCCAATTTTCTCAATGGAGAAAGGTGAATAGTGGAGCACCCCAGGTATCTCAACTAAGACCTAGATGCGGTCTATAGAGGTGGCACTAGAAAATAAAGAAAACCAAAAACAACTAAAAAACTTAACTAAAAAGCTAAGAGGACACTACATGCGCGGTATGTGAGGCAAAGTTGGGAAAACATTTCTAGACGCTGGAAAAAAAATAAACCAATAATTATAGGGACACAGAGAACAAACAGGTCCGCAGGACTCCACAGCTAAAGAAGATAGAGGAGAACACACTCGCATGCGCAATAGAGCACTTCTAAAAGCTTCTGGAAGGAGCTGAGAAAAGTACCTATGCAAGCGCTCCGTCGGTGATGTCACACATATGCGAGCACTTTTCCTGCTTCTGCACAAAGAAAACAAAAATACACCCATTCTAGTGTGCTTTCAACAAATGGAGTTGAGGAATAGCCTAGTGGTTAGAGTTCTGCTTGGTAACCAAGAGACCAGGGTTCAATTCCCACTTGCACTCCTTGTGGCCTTGGGCAAGTCACTTAACCCTCCATTGCCTCAGAAAAATAGTTTCCCTATATGAAGTGAGAGAAAATGGTGATATGTTATTCAGCCAGAAAGTGAGCCTGATGAAGGATCAAGAGGATTCGTGGATTTGAAACATGGCGCTATGTAGCTTATGCTGTTGAATTCTGATGCCGTTTACAAGCAGAGAAAACATTGACAGCATTGTTATAAAGAAGAATTGGGTAATTTATTGCGCAAACCGCTGGACTACAAAAGATGGTGAAGTTTGAGCAGGAACAGCGCATTACAGCCTGTTGGAGGTGTTGGCGAATCTGAATGCACTGAGATAAATTGGCGTTACTCAAATACATTTTAAAGGTTTAAAGGTGATCACGGGGTGTGAGTCTCCTTGGGTTTTCACTGGTATAGTGAAAAGTGAGCTGCGTTTTAGCTCATTAAAACGAATAAAAGGATGTTTTGCTACAGGAGAGGTGATTCTCTCAAGGCAATAAGTCCAACAAAAATTTTTGCGATATATATTTTTAGGGGTGTGGAAGAGGGGAGAGTTTTAGTATGGTGGATGATTAAATTTCCATGGGTGTTTTGTTTATTATTACTATCAGAAAAAGCCTGGCAATCTACTTCCACTTATAATGCCAATAATACCTAGGAGCTGCTGGGTTGCCAGGAGTCAGCACTGACTCAAAGGCACACATTGCATGTGCAACTCCGTTAAAGGAAGACAGGGTTGGTGAACTATTCACCTTTTTTTTCTAGTCATAGTGCTGCAGCTATGATATGCAAATAAACTCTGTTGTAATTCACCAGTACCTGCATTAGAATGAAGCATCAATCCTGTTGTTTCAATTAACATGTTTCTGTTGAAGGATCATAAAGAACTTTAAAATAAAACAGGAAATTTAAGCAAAAGTATCAAATAATAAGACTCTTTTTCATATAACATGCACAGAATTTTAATTAAATTTGCACAAACACAAATTAAATTGAAATTGAAAGCTTTACAGTATTTGGGACTACTGCAAGATGTTTCACTTTTGTTTTCTTTTATATTGTGGCAGAAAAGAAATGCAGACAAATAAAAAAATTGACCAATTCTATTATGCTCTACTCACACTTAAAACTGTCAGCTGTTCTATGACAATACACCAAGACTGTCTTTCAAATTATATTTTAAAAAATCTACAATAGAACAGTAACAAGCTAAAACACCACAAGGGAGTATGTCTACTAAGCCAGGCTAACAGTTAACCCGGGCTATCTGCTCCTAGGTCCCATTGAATAACATGGGACCTAGGTGCAGATAGCCTGGCTTAGCTGTAAGCCCTGCTTAGTAGACATACCCCAAGGTATCACTAAAATATTTAAAACCAATAATGGGGTATACAAAGTTCTCTTTCTCATTATATGAACCTTGATAATGTTCTTTTAAAAACAAAATTTTATTTAAAAATGTATTTCTATGCCATCTAATATCCACGTTGATCACAAGTAAACATCATAAATGCTAAAAATTATATATCATATACCATATAAATTCTTATGTTGAAAGCTCACGTTTTTCATTAAACCTCAGAATTTATCAAATAAAAGGGCAAAATTCTAAGGGAAGTTTAATTTTTTTCATATTTGCTGCCACCTGCCCTACTTAGTAATTTTGCATATCTATAAAGAATAAAATAAAAGCCAACCAATTTAACTAAACAGCTCTGCTGAAAAAAAAGCAAGAGACTAAAAAATAACAAGTGATCCTATTAGTTCCACCAGACTAAAATCATACAGTCTACGTATGTGGTCCTTTCAACCACATCTGTCATGAGCCAGTTTGGTACCAAAGCATGTAGGGCCAATGATCATTTACACACTAGCGACTTAAGCATTTATTAGGAAAAAAAATATCAAAACGCGGTATGTTCTGTCCTAAGTATACAGATGATATATTGTAATGCCTCAAATAGGTTTTTTTTTAGCTACAGAAGCTAAAATTAATGCCTCTTTGAAAGAGTAGAAACAGAAATCATTCTAATTCCCATGTGCTGTTAATGAAATAACAGTCATATTAAAAATCAAGGAATCTAAGCATTTAGGAGATACTGAAATCAGAGTACAGTTGTTATATTATGTATTAGTAACTACTGTGGTATATTCTATTGTTCAATGATTCATAATATGAATGCTATAAATAAATTGTATTTAATATACAAGTAAGAGTTAAACCTTCTCTTCTACACTGTCCGTCTTTCAGTAATGAAGTCTGGAAAATGAATCACAGACACCCATGTGGTTTAGAGACTGTAAGTGACAGAAGCTCCAGTAAATCCTCTATTTACACGAGGGATTAGATGAGTAGATTCTGAGCAGCAAACTGAGCTGTCCCTGGTCAAGGGAACCTGCTCCTTATCAGCCTGTGGGGCATAGGGACAAAGCATGGTCCTGGCAGGAAGTGACCCATAAATGTATTCGCACGAAGAATTTATACAAAGCCAGTCTGCTTCATAGAAACTCCATATGACCATTAACTGGCCTGCAAGGCCTGCCAGGAGGCCTAATTACAGGTCTACAGAGCCCAATAACAAAAGCTGAAGAGCTTTAGCCTAGGGATGATCTGCTTTCTACTGACTTGAGAGAGTCCATATAGAGTGACAAAAAGAAAGAGGTTTAGCTTTAAAATTCTCCCAAGAGACAAAGCATTCAAAATTAAGTCTGTAAGCCCACATGCAACGTACTTCTGATAGGCTTAAACATACCACCTTCTCAGAATTAACATTCAGCTATCGCTTGCTTAACATCTGCTCAAACATGGCTAGTTGCTGTGATATTGCTAGACTAAGCTAAGAAAGCTTTCTTCTACATAAATATCAGGAGAAACAAGCAAATGAAGTCAATTAAATATAATACTAATTCTGGTGTTAACCATCCTTCCTGATGCTTATAAGTGTTTTAGAATTATGATTGAGAAACATTTGAGAACACTTTGTTTAAAATTCTGTTGTTTTCTTAGGAACACGTTTGCCACTATTCTGTATTTTCAGAGATCGCACCAGTTTATTAGAAACTATGGTTTCTTACCTAACTAGATGCACAGTTTATAGTTAACAAGCTATATAGATAGTGTACTAGTGAAAGCATTTTCATTATAAAAATAAAATTTAAACATGTCAAATAGTATGTCATCTTATTGAAAATAACTGTATTAGAGGAAAAATATCTTTCTACTATGTCCTCTAATTTAAAAATCCTAGAAAACAACAATTTAACATCTTAAGCATTATATTATTTTAGCATACTAATTACTGAAAAACATTTATCCAATCACATCCGTAATGTCACTCATCACTACTTCTAGGGATTAGCATCTGAATTATTACATATATTATTACAAAGTGCATTGCTGTATAAGAAATGAACTAATAATTGAACAGAATTTATCACCGCAGTCTCTAAGCCTCATTTAATCAATGGCTGCTCTTATTTAGAATTTATGCAGAAAAAAAACCCCTTTGTAAATCATGTCAAAAATGAAAAGCACCACCACTCCCCAACTCTATCTCATCTGATCTTTGAAGCTAAACATGGTCAGGCCTGGTTAGTACATGGATGGGAGACCATCTTCATATACCAGGTGCTATAGACTTACTGCATGAAAGAAAGACTTGGCAAACTAGTTCTGATTGCACCTTGCCTAGAAAACCTGTGGCATAGTTACAACATGGACAGCTGTTCAAAGGTTTGCCAGGAGTCTACATCGACTCAACAACAAATCATGTCAAATCTTCATAAAATGAATCATATTCAACATATTTTGTGGGATTGAATTTATCCTAGAACAGCAATAATCCTGCATGCAAAAAAACACATTTTGAAAACCTGAAGAAGAAATGGCAAAATGCATAATTACACCTGTCTCAAATCCTGTAGTTAATTCAATTTGTATAAAACTAACACATCATATAGGGCAAGTTAAATAAATCTGAAATGTCTGTGCAAAGCTAACAGTTTCTCTTAGGAGAAGCTTAAACCATACAGATATCAGAAATTAGCACCAGAAAACAGCTTTTGTTTTGGGAAGGGAGGGGAAGGGGAATGGTTGCTGCATCAAGCCTTTGATAATCGGTAACTGTGGTTCGGGGAGAGGCAAGAGGAGGGTGGATGTTCTTCTCCCTTTTGTGTTCCAGTCCTTTTTCAGTTGTATATGGTTAAGGGTTGTTGTGCGATTCATTCCTGCCCTCTTGTGCTTGTGATGTTTTGTTTATTGCATTGCATTATTGTTATGGTTTGTAAACCGCCTTGATTGCCTTTTGGTACAAGGGGCGGTATATCAACTTTTCTAAATAAAATAGATAAATACGTTTCCTTCTGTTCCTTTGGGCTCAACTGAAAACAGCTTCCATATACGGAATTTAAAAATAAAAAAATTCATTTATTCCAAATATCAAATATGATTCCTTCAAAATCAGGGTGTCACTTTATAAATTTTTTCGAAAACTTCATGTTGCCTTCTTTTTTATTGATGTCTTTTGTAGGTGATGGCTCCATTATGCGGAACCCTTCTCACTGGATACCCCCCCCCCCCCCCAGTGAATTGGATCCCACTTTATCCACATTCAAAGAATTGGTGTTATCAGATTTGGATTTGTTGGAACAACAGTTACCACCTACTTACTTTAATGTGTCTACAGATGAATCGACGGCAATGTCTCAGCTAGTGTCAGCTGATGATTTAATCATTTGAAATGCTGACAAAGGTGACGCAGTGGTAATCCAGTCAAGTCAGGGATACCACAATGAGATTATGCGGCAGCTCTCTGATGACCATTACTAAAAGGTTCTACCCGGAGATCCCACTGTTAATCTTCAGAATGGAATCAAGGAAATGGTCTCATTTGCTTGTCAGATGGGATGGATCACTAGCAAAGAAACAATGATTTGTGTAAATCGCCACCAAAAATCCCGGTCATCTATACTGTCCCTAAAATACACAAGTCACTTACACAGTCACAGGGACATCCTATAGCTTCTTGTCGTGGATCTATTTTGAAACCGCTTTCCAAATTTTGCGATCACTTTTTACAACCAGTGGCTGCTCAGGTTAAGTCTTACATTAGAGACACCTCTCAGTTCCTTGGCCAATTAGCTGCTCATACTGATGGGTTGACATATGGTTACTTTAGACATCAATGCCTTTTATACTAACATTAATCAACATGAAGCATTACAGTGTTTGAAAGAGCACCCTTTAGAACTTACTGTCCGCTTGCCTCAATCTTTTTTGCTGGACTTGTTGCATTTAGTATTTAATTATTTTTTGTACAACAGCCAATTTTATTTGCAAACTTTTGGTATAGCAATAGGTGCAAATGTGTCCCCTTCCATTGCCACTATTTACATGGCTGCATTTGAGAAAACACATATTTACACTTCTCAATGGTTTCAGCACATCTCCTTCTGGAGACAATTTCTAGATGATACCTTTTTTCTATCGACAGGCCCTTTGCCAATTCTTCACCAATTTTTGCAATGGCTAAATTCTATTAAAATGAATATTCAATTTATTTCCCATAATGAAACCCACTCTATAGAGTTCTTGGATGTATGGGTGTACCACACTCCTGAAAGGCTGTAAACTACTCTATTCAGAAAATCGGTACAGTGTAACATTGCTAAGATATCACAGTTGTCACCCAGGTCCTTTCAAAGGGAGCTTCCGTTTAGCCAATTTTTATGGCTGAGACGAATTGGTTCTTTGTTGGCTGGCCTAAGGTTACCCTCATAGAATTATTTCCCGAACCTATAAACGGGCAAGCTACTCTTATAGGGAATGGCTTCTTTTGGACCAGGGCTTAGATACATCATTTAATGACCCTTCAAAAGACAAAGTGATAGGATTATTACCTTTTATGCATAACATTTGGCAAGTCACCCATCTTTTGCACAAATATTGGCTGGTTTTACATCTTCATTCATGCTTCAACAAACCTTTGATGATGATTTATTCTTGCGGTTTCAAATATCCATGATAAACTTGTACATTCTACCACTATAGCTGACCGTCCACCTTCAAGTCACGACAATCCAAGGCATTTTTGCACGTGGCAATTGCCATTACTGTGTTTTAACTCTGGAAGGTGAATCCTGGACTGACCAACAACGTGGACTACAATTGTGAACTCGATGGCATAACACCCGTTTGTCACAATTTGTGGTATATTTAATAGTTTGCCCCGTGGCCTTTATTATATTGGTCACACTGTCAGACATATGAAGACACATTTGGGTAAACATGCTTCCCGATTGCAAACAGCCACTGTTTCAGCTCTCATTGTGGAACATTGCTTATAATTTCACCACCAATTTCAACAACTGCAGTGGCGCATTATAGCCCACATTCCAGCTGATCCACGCGATGGTGACCAGTTTTTTTAAAATTGAAATGGAGAGAGCAATTTTGGATTTTTAAATTGACGATTCTCTCCTTTTGGTCTCAATTTAGAACATGATTGGTCCAGCTTCTGCTAGTTTTCACCAATAGTGCAGAGATCTCCCTTCAGGTGGATGCCCCTTGTGCTCTTATTGGTTGAACTTTTTTTCCTGTGACTACTGATGTCAGACGCCATCTTTTAAGACAAGCATCATCCGCTCATTCAACGTAAACTGCCTAATCTATGCCGACGATGTTCTGCTCTACACGCCTTTCCTGCTAGACAAACCGGACCTATCACCCCTCACCACCTGTTTCGATGCAGTTACAGATTGGTTACATTCACAGAAACTAAGGATAAATTTTAATAAAACGGAGGTCCTCTTTCTCACAAGAGATAAAACTTTCATACCACCCAGCTCCCTCAAGGTCAGGGACGCTGAACTCCTAAGCAAGCCTACAATTCGGTACCTCGGAGTAATACTTGACCGACAGCTCAATATGAAGGCCCAGATAAGCATTATGGTCCAAGTACAATAAAATAAGGTCGCTTCGTCACTTGAGACAGCTGCTTGAACCTAAAGATTTTCTACTGTGTATCAAGCTCTTGTTACCCCTCATTTCGATTACGCAAATGCCATACTACATGGCCTCCCAAAGAACACAATAAACCCTCTGCAACTAGCCATGAACTCAGCTGCTAGAATTCTACTTGGAGCACCTAGGAGGGACCATATAACCCCCATCCTAAAAAACCTACACTGTTTTGATTTTATGATAAGGCGGTATAGAAATACTGTTAAATAAATAAAAATAAAATACACTGGCTCCCAATCCAAAGTAGGATTGCCTTCAAAGTTTTGACGATGACCCATAAAGCCATTAACAAATGCTCCTCTACATCACTAACTGACCTCATTCAGCCTACTCCCCCTAACAGGGCAAGAAGATCAGTGGCCATCAACACCTTGATACTCCCAAGGCAGATCACGAAATGCTCACGAACAGCCAGGAGCAGAGCATTTGCGTTGTATGCACCCACGTGCTGGAATGCCCTACCTCTTGCCATCAGGGCCATCAAGGACCTCTACCAATTCAGGAAAGCAATTAAACATCACCTTTTTCTGCAGCACTATGCGGACCAAGATCACCATCCACACCTTGACACGCCCAGTAGTACATACAGACAAAACCCAAGTAACAACCATACAGGTTTAAAACCGAACACACCAGACCCTGCCCCACCTGACAAATAGCATTAACCCCACCCTAACCGACTGCAAATCTCAGATAAGCTAACATGTAAATAGTTAGTTACTCTTTAACATATGTTATTTGTAATGTAGTTACCCTGTTAAAACTGTACATTTCTGTTATATTGTAAGTTCAGTGTAGATTGTCTTCACTGCACAGTTATTGTTACATGTAACCCGCGCTGATGATGAATAGCGCGGTATATAAGAAAAATAAATAAATAAATAAGCAGGCATTTGTTTCTGAATTTACAAGCGCTGAAAGCTCTGTCGGAATCTGGAATTCAGCAGCACCTGAAGCAGGGCTTCTTTAGCGGCTCGACACACAGCTCACATTGTGAGTGGATTTCTTGCGAGTGGATTATTTTCCATCTTCTTCCTTGAATGCTTTTCAATAAGATAAGTCACATTTTGCATTTAATAAATGATTAAAAGGAGATACTGATTATGTGGGGGTGCATATACTTCCCCTCCCTTTGACGGTGGCCCCAACAAAGTTTTGATATCTTGATCAAAACCTTTTATACCTGCGCACTTTAGGTTGGAGTTTTTTTATGTTTTACTACTCCATTGGGCTAGAGCATCTTGAGCCTTCATATAATTACCTATAGGATTATTCTCCCTATATCCCTTCCCAAAAGCCCAAGCATATCACATCAACAGCCCTCAGTTAGGGGTCCCAAACTACAGCTCCCTTGGGGAGAGATCTAATGTCAACCCTAAGCTGGCCATTAGGTGATACCATTGTGCAATAACAGGGACTCATATACCTCAGGGATACTAAATGCTATTTACATAGCACTTGCTACTGGCTCAGACAGCAGAAGCCCAGACATTAAACTCAGTTCTTAGTGACAACAGCTTTATGAATGGTTGGAAAACAGGATTAAGCTATAAAAATAACGATGAATGTGCTGCAAAGGACTATATACAAAATTTTAGTATATAATGGTTTTCCTTTTCATAAGCAGCATTGTCGATTATTTTGGAAAATGACCTCCAAAGGATGAACTTTGTACAGCAGATATTGCCAAAGAGCACACAGGACCATACTACACCCATTGTTTAAACCCTTGTTAGGATCAAATCCAGTAGGCCTTGTGTGCCTACTAGCCAGAAAGTTTGCAATTCTGTAGATAACTGAACTCCATCCATATTGCCTTGTTCCACGGCACTCAGCCACACCACCTTGTGATATTATCCTCCATGAGTACTGTGATAAATTGCTTATACCAGATGGTCACATGATACAGGAGTGAGTGTTTATGAGGCTTCCGTTGATATCTGATACAATTTATATACCCTTTCTTTTACTGTGATATTTCACTGGCAAATTCTGTTTGTTGAAATCTGCTTATCATCTGTCTTTCAATCTGCTGAAGTAATGTGAAAGCATACGTCCAAATAAGAGTAAATATTCCAAATACTGGGTGGGTCCCTTAATCCAATTTATACAATTTTCTTCCATTTGTTTTTGGCTTTTCAGGAATTGAAAACCAGTTTCTTAAAGACATGGTCTGTTAGACTGAAGCATGTCCTCATTTATGATGTTATTGTAGAGCACACTTTGCAGATTTTATGCAAAACAGTGACAAAGTGACCTAGGTGAGCACATGTGATTTGATTAGCCTAAGGCAAATCTGTCCCCCAGGTAACATGTTTTTCATAAAACTTGAATGTTCAAACACGGATGAGGCATAGCTGTTGTATTCCACAGTTCTTTAAACTTAGTATTACGTATTGACCATACTATCTGATTTATTAGCCTTCTTTTGATAATAATTAAAGGTATGGAAGATTTATAGCTGCTATTAATTTGTCATCCCCATTCACCTGACAAAGCTTCCTTTTAAACTCTAAGCAATTGATTTCTGAAACAATCCACAATAAAATTAAAACTCTACTAATATTAGTTCATATTTTAATGTACTACATGACCTGTTGAGAAGTAGTTTCTTTGGTTAATGAGGGATCTGTACCTTCAGCAACAAAGATTTTGCTACTCATGTTGCAGGGCATACTTTAGATTTAGTTTTTACATCACATCATCAGCTTTTGCCTTTTACTGTGTCTTATCTTTTGCCACTATCGTGGCACTATCATTATTTAATTCAGGGGTCTCAAACACGCGGCCCGCGAGAGCATTTTGTGCGGCCCGCGACCCGCGAGTATCCTTTCTGCAATTTTTGCTACTTTTACTCACTGTTTTCCGGCTTAGCGCGATTCCCGGGGCTGCATACAAAGTTGGGTTGCATGACCGCGTCACGCGCCTGCCCTCCACCAATCAGGGACAGGCAGAAGGAGGAGAAAAAGGAGGAGGGGGGGGGCCCCGGCCCAGAAGCAGTCTGAGCAGCCACGAGGTATCAGCGGTTTATGAAGCATCGCCTGCTTGGAGGAAGGTATCGCCTGCTTGCACAGCTCTCGGCAGGTAAGGAAGCAGTCTGCCCAGAATTAAGCCAGCCCTGCCTCCCTCAGTCCCTCTCCTCTTCGGCTTAGAACCGCGAAGGGAGGAAATTTCAGCCGGCTTAACAGAGTCCCGAGGGAGGAACTCTCCCTTCGCGGTTCTAAGCCGAAGAGGAGAGGGACTGAGGCAGGGAGGGAGGGAGGGATGGCTCTGCGGGGGGGGCCTGTGATTCTTGCTGAGGGAGGCCTGTGATTCTTGCTGAGGGAGGGAGGGAGGATGGATGGATGGATGGGGGGGGGCTGTGATTCTTTCTGAGGGAGGGAGGGAGGATGGCTGGATGGATGGGGGGGGGCTGTGATTTTTGCTGAGGGAGGGAGGGAGGATGGATGGATGGATGGGGGGGGTCAGAACTGGTAATGTGCTGTGGGCTGGGGGTCAGAACCATCACCATTTCTGAACCCCCCAGCCCCACAGCACATTACCAGTTCTAAACCCCACAGCACATTACCAGTGTGCTGTGGGCTGGGGGGTCAGAACTGGTAATGTGCTGTGGGCTGGGGGTCAGAACCATCACCATTTCTGAACCCCCCCAGCCCCACAGCACATTACCAGTTCTAAACCCCCCAGCACATTACCAGTGTGCTGTGGGCTGGGGGGTAGGTCATGTATTGTTCTCTGAAATGTATTGATTTAATATTTGCAGTGTTGCCTTTTGATAGGTAGGGTCTGGTGCTTTGTGAGTCCTGGTAGTGCTGTTATGATACGGGGGGTTTGCTATGGGTTCTAAATGGGCAGTGTTAGTAGTAGTTCCTAATGTGCCTGGCGGTTGGCACTGGATTATAGTAATTTTCTAGTCTTTCTTTATCCATGCACTCATTATGCAACATTATGCAAATATTTATGCAAATGAGGCCCCTTATGCAAATGAGCCCCCCGTGTCTTATGCGGCCCCCGGGTTACTTTACAAGTCCTCATTCGGCCCTCAAAGCAATTTGAGTTTGAGACCCCTGATTTAATTGCTTTCACAGCAGATGTGCATCAATTTACTCTTCAGCAAAAAGAATTGCTATTTTCAAGAGGAATCACCAAGACTCAGACTTGGTAAAAATAGCAACATGTCTGAATGTGTTTCCTGTAGATCCTGTTTCATAATTTATTAGAAGATATTTAATTATGTCTATCATATCTCACCCTCTCCCGCCATTCCTCCAAAGTATACATACTGGAATATCCAGGTCTGTCTTCATACGCTTTATGGCAAAGACCATTATAGCAGCTGCTCTTTAGACCACCTCCATACTGTTAATATTCTTTTGAAGAGGCATTCGGTCTATTTATAAATCACCAATGCAAAACAAAAGACCAAGTGCTTAGTAACACCTCAGCTGGATTACTCACAGAGAATTTTACACATTTTTGAGACCCCAAAATATCAAATTTTTATCTTGATCTTTCTGATCTCAAAATCATCTTCTTCTAGACACTCTGCTAATGTAGAACTTTTACCCATTTCTGATAAACTAGCTTCGGAATTTGGTGAGTTCCATAAAACGTCTGTTGTTGATGAGAGCAAGTTAAACCATCTACTTATGTGCAGGATTCCTTGCCTTATAAACTCGTTAATAACCTGAATTAGATCTACTACCTTCTCTCACCTTATAGGTAAATATAAAAATGGAATATGGTCATCTATCATCTTCACTGAAGGAAGCCACAGTTTCCAATACTAAAGAAATCTGAAAATTGATAATCATCATCCAGTTTCTAGGCAAGTTAGTGTACCATCAGATTCAGGAGTGTTCAGTAAACTCCTATGCTTAACCAGTAGGTTTTAGGAAAGGATCCAGCAATGAATCAAACTTTGCTTGTTGTGACAATGTTTGACTAAAATTAGGGAAGGAGAGAGATTCTTTTATAATCACTCTGGACTTTTAAACAACTTTTGACTATTTTAGTCATGATCTCTTACTTAACATGTTAACTTTACTAGGCTTCTCTAGCACAGTCCTCCAGAGGATGACATCATTTTTAATTAATCGTGCCCATTACATCAGCTGGAAAACGCAGGGAAGCTAACAAAGGTTGTAAAACACAGTAATAATAATGGGAGATTTCAATTACTCCAATATTGACTGGGTCAATGTCATGGCAGGACATATTTTACAAATTATTATTATTATTATATATTATTATTACAAATAAAGTATCGAAATGAAATGACTGCATTTTGGAGCAGCTGGTTCATGAACTGACAAGAGGGACGCTATTAGTGGAACACAGGATCTGGTGCAAGAGATAAGGGTTTTGGGGCTACAATACAATAGTGATCATAGCACAATCTCATTTGATTTAATAAATGGAAGGACGATGGCAAGGAAATCTACAATACTACCTTTTAACTTTCAAAAGAGAGACTATGATAAAATGAGGAAAATAGTTAAGAAAAAAATAAATGAGTAGCTGCAAAGGTTAAAGATTTATATCAAGCATGGGCGCTGTTTAAAAGTACTATCTTGGAAGCTCAGACCAGATGTATTCCACGCTGTAAGAAAAATGGAAGGAAGGCCACACAACTACCAGCATGGTTTAAAGGCGAGGTCAGAGAGGCTGTTGTTGCCAAAAAACATCTTTCAGGAAATGGAAAATGGAGCCAAATGACGAATACAGGAAACAACATAAGCATTGGAAAGTTAGAAGCAAGGCATTGATAAGACAGGCAAAGAGAGAATTTGAAAAGAAGCTTGCCGTGGAAGCAAAAAACCTGTGAGAGAGTCAGTTGGACCACTGGATGACAGAAGTGTAAAAAAGGTGCTAAGTGAGGACAAGGCCATAGCGGAGAGACTGAATGAATTCTCTGCTTCGGTCTTTACTGAAGGAGACGTAGGGAAGTTACCCATGCCTGAAATGGTATATAAAGGTGATGTGTTGAAAGAATTGAAAGAAACATTGATAAACCAGTAAGAAATATAACAATTTGATAAACTGAACAGTAGCAAATCACATGACTGGATGGTATACATCCAAGGGTGTTGAAAGAACTGAAATATGAGACTGCAGACCTACTGTTAGTAATCTGTAAACTATCATTAAAATCATCTGTAGTACTGGAAGATTGGAGAATGGCCAATGTAATGCCAGTTTTTAAAAAGGGTTTGAGGGATGATCCAGGAAACTACAGACTGATGAGGCTGACGTCAGTACCGGGCAAAATGGTAGAAACCATAATAAAGAATAAAATTACTGAACATGTAGATAAGTCACGGTTTAATGGGAGAAAGCCAGTTTAGATTTAGCCAAGGAAAGTCTTGTCTTCCTAATCTGTTATATTTTTTTGAAGGTGTGAATAAACAGGTAGACAAAGGTGAGCCAGTTGATATAGTGTATCTGGATTTTCAGAAAGTCTTTGACAAGGTCACTCATGAGAGACTCTTGGCCAAATCAAAAAGCCATGGGATCGGAGGCAGTGTACTATTGTGGATCAGGAACTGGTTAAAAGATAGAAAGCAGAGAGTAGTGCTAAATGGCACATTTTCTCAATGAAGAAAGGTGAATGATGGAGTACTCCAGGGATCTGTGCTGGGCTCGTTGCTTTTTTTCATAAATGACTTGGAAATATGAATAAAGAAAGAGGTAATCAAATTTGCAGATGACAAAAATTATTCAAAGTTGTTAAAATGCAAGAGGATTGTGAAAAATTGCAAGAGGACCTTGATTAATTGGTAGAATGGACATCCAAATGGCAGATGAAATTTAATGTGGACAAGTGCAAAGTTATGCACGTAGGAAAGAACAACCCAAGCTATGCTTACATGATGCAAGGCACCACCTTAGAAACCCAGGAAAATAATTTAGGCATCATCATGGATAATACATTGAAACCCTCTGTCCAGTGTGCAACGGTGGCCAAGAAAGCAAACAGAATACTAGGAAGCATAAGGAAAGGAATGGAGAATAAAACCAACTATATTATAATGCCTCTGTATTGTTCCATGGTGCAACCGCATCTTGAATATTGTGTGCAATTCTGGTCACCATATCTTAAAAAGGATATAGCAGAATTAAAAAAGGTAGAGAGAAGACTGACAAAAATGGTAAAGGGGATGGAAGGATACTTCTATGAGGAAAGACTTAAAAGGTTGGGGCTCTTCAACTTGGAAAAGAGATGGCTGACGGGGGATTTGATAGAAGTCTATAAAGTAATGGAGTGGAATGGGTAAACTCACCTGTAACAGGTGTTCTCCAGGAACAGCAGAAATCAGTCCTCACATATGGGTGACGTTGGCACCGACGGAGCTCACATGGAGCATTTCCCCAGCTTTCAAAGAAAGCCTTTGGGACATGTTACCACGCATGCGTGGTCCCCTTCCCACCTAAGAGTGCCATCTTGCTCAGTCAAATGACATAGCTAGGACAGTAGTAAAAAAATAGCAAAAGGTAGGGAGGCAACTCCCAAGGGAGGAGAGAGGGTTGTGAGGACTGATTCCTGCCGTCTCTGGAGAACACCTGTTACAGGTGAGTAACTACGCTTTCTCCAGGAACAAGCAGGAAATCAGTCCTCACATATGGGACTCCCTAGAACCAGGCTGCCGAGGACCGAACCATGACAGCACCGACGACAACCAATCGGGTAGCTGTGAGTTCCACAAGGTGAGTCCCCACTGAGAGACTCTGCAAAACCCTAGTGTCCATTGACACTATCACTCCGGTACCCTGAACACAGAAGGGTTGGAGGGAAGGAGTCACCTACATCCAAAGAATATTACGGAGTACTGCCTGGCCAAACACACTGTCCCTGCAGGACCCGCTCTCCAGGCAGTAGCGAACATATGAACTGAAGACCATACAACGGCCTTACAGATTTCAATTACCGGCACTGAGCGGAGGTTGGCCACTGATGTGGCCATCACGCTCACGCAATGCACTGTGATCCGGTGCTCAAGGGAGGAGGCCAGCTCACTCATAGGCAATATAGTCCGCCCCCCAAGTGGACAGAGTTCACTTAGTCACGGGGAGCCCTAGTCTGCTGGGGTCAAAATACATGAAAAGCTGAGCAGCATTGTGATGGGCCTGGGTCCGCTATAAGTAGAAGGATAAGGCCCATTTGCAATCCAGTGTATGAAGTACTAGTTCCACCCTGCCGGCATGAGACTGCGGAAAGAAAGTGTGGAGGACCACCTCTTGGTTGAGATGGAAAGGAGAAACCACCTTCGGGAGGAATTTGGGGTGTGTGCGGAGCACTACCCTGTTTTTACAGAACCTTGTATATGGTGGTTCCGCCACCAGGGCCTGAAGTTTGCTCACTCTTCGAACAAACATGAGGGCCACCAGAAATGCCACTTTCCAAGACAGGTACTGCAGGTGGCAAGTGGCTAGGGGTATGAATGGCAATTTGGTGAGCTGGGAGAGCACCACGCTGAGATCCCACTCTGCTGCTGGATGGCAGAGAGGGGACTTAGATAACAGGACGCCCCGGAAGAATCTGGAGACCAGGGGCTGGCCTGAGAGGGGTTTCCCCTCGACAGGGTGATGTTGAGCGGCTATCGCACTCAAATGCACCCTCGCTGAGTTAGACTTCAGCCCAATGTGGGACAGATGCAGTAGGTACTAATTGCAATGGCAGGAGAAGGGGGTTCTCCCTTCTTTCCGCATGCCAGGCAAAGAACCTTCTCCACTTAAAGGCATAAGCCCGTCTGGTGGAGGGCTTTCAGAAGGCCAGTATGGTCTCCTAAACTTCTCTTGGAAGACTGAAAGGAGCCAGTGCTACCCTTTCAGCAGTCACACAGTTAGCGTTAGAGACCCCAGGTTAGGGTGTAGGAGTGAGCCCCCCTCCTGAGACAGGTAGTCTGGGGCTCGGCCTAGTGGAACCAGGAGTGCCACCGACAGGGAGAGCAGCAGTGGAAACCAGGGCTGCCTCAGCCACCTGGGGGCGATTAGTATGACTGACTTCCTCTCGCTCTGGACCTTGAAGAGGGTCCTGGCGACCGGGGGGGGGGGGGGAACGGTGGGAATGCATAGAGTAGGCCCTCAGACCACGAGATCAGGAAGGCATCTGCCGCCACTCTCTCCAGGTGCAGTTGGCATGAGCAGAAGCGAGGCAGCTGCTTGTTGTCCAGAGAGGCAAACAGATCCATCATGGGCTTGCCCTAAAGGTGGAAGAGCCTCTTGGTCATCCTAGGGTTTAAGCGCCCCTTGTGTGGATGAAGAACTCTGCTTAGCCTGTCCGTTAGACAGTTATCCTGGCCCAGGAGGTAGACTGCTCGCAAGAGCATGTTGTTGCGAGCTGTAAAGGAGAGGAGGACCACTGCCTCCTGACAAAAGGAGTACGAGCTCATGCCTCCCTGCTTGTTGATATAGAACACGGTGACTTGATTGTCTGTCTGGATCAGTACAGACCGGTCTCGCAGGCAGTGGTGGAATGCTTGAAGGGCTAGGACGATTGCCAGGAGATCGATCTGTAGGAGCAACTCCTCCTGGGACCAGCTGCCTTGTGTGCGGCAGTCCCCACAATGTGCCCCCCAACCTAGGAGGGAGGCGTACATGGTCAGGGTTCTCTGAGGTGTAGGTGCTTGGAAGGGCATTCTCGCACAGAGATGGCAGACGTTTTGCCACCAGTTGAGGGATTCCACCAGTTAGCTGGTAACCCTAACTCTGTACAGTAGCCTACCTGTAGCTTGGGTCCACTGTGAGCAGAGGCACCATTGGGCTGTCTGCATATGCAAACGGGCTGAGGGCATTAAGTGAACCGTAGAGGCCATATGGCCCAGTAGACGGAGGAAACAACGAGCTGGGGCTGACCAGCGACATTGAACCTCCCCTGCTGGTTGTCTGAGGCATTCTGCCCTGTCTCTGGGGAGGACCGCCTTGATTTGCAGCGCGTCAAGCTGAGCATCTATGAACTCCAGATTTTGGGCTGGAGAGAGGTGGGATTTGGGGTAGTTGATGACGAAACCCAGGTGCTGCAGAAGGAGGGACGCACGTTCTGCCGCCTGACTGGCCTCTAAGGTTGTGCTGCCCCTGATTAGTCAGTCGTCTAGGTAGGGGAAGATGAAGGTCCCTTGCAGGCGCAGGTGGGTGGCCACCACAGCCTGGCATTTGGTAAAGACCCTTGGCGAGGAGGTCAGGCCAAAGGGTAGTACCCTGTACTGGTAGTGCCCTCCTCCTACCACGAACCTTAGGTGTGCATGTAGAAGGGGTGGATTAGGATGTGTGTACAAGCATTCTTTAGATCCAAGGATCACAGCCAGTCTCCCTGGTGAAGGTAAGGCAGCAGTGTTCCAACGGAGAGCATCTTGAACGTCTCCCTCACCAGAAACTTGTTTAACTTTGCAGGCCTAATATGGGCCTGAGGCCCCCAGTTCTCTTTGGAACAAGGAAGTACCTGGAGTAGAAGCCCATTCCCCACAGGTGTTTGGGTACAGGCTCTACTGCATTGTCCTTGATCAGGCCTGTGAACTCTGTGAGCAGAAGTGTCTGGTGAAGGAGGGGGTCATACCAGCTCTCCTGGAAAGTGACATCTGCTGTAAGTGGAGGAGGTATCCTTCACTTACCACTTGCAGTATCTACTGGTCTGAGGTGATGTTGGCCCATCTGTGGGCAAAGAGTGCCAGGCATCCCCCTGTGGACTGATGAAGGTCTCCTGGGGGAGAGGAGGCCCTGCCCTGGGAGTCAAAAGCTCCCCCGGGGTTGGGTGGGAGATGGGGCCTGAGGCTTCAGTGTTTTCGCCTTTGAAGCCCGATGGCCTTGCCTCTTAAGGTGAAAAACATGTTGCTGGCCTGAGAAGGGCTGGTATTGGTGACTGTGGAAAAGGGCCCTTTTTCCTTGGGATAAGGGGTGTTTTCCCCACTGGTTTCCTGCGGGGAAGGGATGAAGTCTTTTTCAAGAGCCTCTGGCGTGCCATCACATCGGCTTCAATCTCGGCTGCCTTGTTGACCATGGATTTGCCAAATAGGTTTTCCCTGGTAAAGGACGTCGAGCAGCTTTTCTTGGACTCATTGCTCGAGGTCAGAAGACTGTGGCCAGGCCTGGCATCGGGCGCCGATGCCGGCTGCTGTGACCCGAGCCGCTGACTCGAAGCCATCGTAGGTTGCTCGGGAGAGGAACTTGGAGCAGTACTTGATCCCAGAGATCAGGGATTGGAGCCATTGGAGGGGTTCCCCAACAAGGCCAGCCGAAAACCCTGACAGCTCCTGGGTTAGAGTCTTTAAGTACATACCTATGTATAATTCATAGGCTTGGATCTGGCATCCCAGCATCAAGCCCTGATAACACTTGTGCCCGAGGGCTTCGAGGGCTCTGGCCTCTCTTCCGGAGGGAACAGAGGAGTGGGTCTTTTGGCTCTGAAGTTTTTGTCTGGTTGACTTGACAACTATGGAGTTATGTGGGAGCTTGGGTTTGTGGAACCCCGGGCCCTTCCAGATACAGTACATGGCATAGAGATGCTGGCTCACTACCAACACCGACAACAGTGTCTCCCACATTTTGAGCAGCAGCTGTTTGAGGATCAGCTGCATGGACACCATGAGGGTTTCCTTGGGTGGAGACTCGTATTGGAGGATCTCCAATTCCTTGGTGTGCGGGTCCTCCTCCACCTCGGTCGGCACCGAGAGGGCTCTGGCCATCTCCTTGACAAAGTCCTGAAAGGCTACATCCTCTGGAAGGGGTGGCATTGGGGCGCCAGGGGAGACTGGTATGAGGGAATGTCTCAGTACTGTTTAGTCTCTGGGGATGCCTCATCATCTGTCTCCCACTCAGAGTCAAGCGATAACAACGAATCCGAGGTCCTGAGACTCATTGCCTTGATGCAGGCACCGAGTCATCGATAGCCTCCAGAGGACCTAGGATCCGAGTCACGGAAACTAGCCCAGGGGGACTGGATGCCCAAGGATTAGGACCGGGACAGGGACCTCGACTGGCGCTGATGGCTCACCCGAGGCTGGTGGCGCTCTGAGCTTGGCTTGATGACCGGGGACTCCCCCACAGTCGGGGCCCCGGTCGTCAGGGCAGATGACAAACCAGCCATCATTGCCTACTGCAGGGCCAGGATAGCAGTGATATTCTGCTCCAAGGCTGCCATTCTGGTTTCCAAGCCAGAAGGCTCCGCAGCTTTCGGCGCAGACACAGAGGATCTCAGGCCCGGCACGGCACTCTGGTGAGTGCATCCTTGATGAGGACTATGGCCTTGATGAACCTTGCACGATCTCCGCCGCCGAGGAATCCTTCTTGAGGACCTTGGTAGGGCACTTCTCCAAGCCGCCTGAGTTCCTCCTGATGGTTTTATCCATTTTTTCCGGTGCAACCTCGGTGGACTTTGAGGACTTTTTCTTCTTCTTGGGGTCTGAGGTCTTCTCGGAGGAACTGCCACTGCAGGACTTCGAGGATGCTCAAGCCTCGTGGGAAGTGCTGGGCTTGGCGTCGGGGAGGTTAGGGCCAAGTTGGACCTGGAGAACAGATTTTCCTGCAACTCCAACCTCTTCTTATTGGTCTTAGGCGTCATGGCCTGGCACAGGTCGCAGGAGGTGCTGTCATGATCTGGTCCCAAGCAGCGTAGGCAGCAATCATGGGTGTCGGTCACTGACATCATTTGACTGCAGCGGTCATATTTTTTGAACCCACCGGGGGGCATGGTGGGAAGCACACAGCCGGGGTCGACGACCCCTGGGCGCAAAAAGGCACTAACGCCGGTCGAGGCAAGCAAGCCTTGATCAAAAAAAGAGGAAAATAGCTGAGAAAGCTCGAGGCGGGAAGAGGAGTCAGTATGCAAACTGGGAACAGCTAACTTTAATGATATTTAGCAGGTATTTTTTCCAGGGAAATGGGAAAGATGTCCGTTGGGCTTCACGGAAAATAGGAGACTGAGCAAGATGGCAACCTTGGGTAGGAAGAGGATCGTGCATGCATGGTAGCTTGTTCCAAAGGCTTTCTTTGAAAGCTGGGGAAATGCTCCGGGCGAGCTCCGTTAGCACCGACATCATCCTTATGTGAGAACTGACTTCCTGCCTGTTCCTGGGGAACCACTGCTTACACCGGGACGAACATTGTGGAACCTGTGTGCCTTTTTGGGAACCTGCCAAGTACTTGTGGCCTGGATTGGCCACTGTTGTAAACAGGATACTGGGCTTGATGGACCTTGTTCTGACTCAGTATGGCATTTCTTATGTTCTTATGGTTAGAACACCAGACTGGGAATTAGAGAAGTCAAGGTTAAGATTCCACTGGTGCTCCTTGTGGCCTTGATCAAATCACTTAATCCTCTATTGCTTCAGATACAAACTTAAGGGGTCTTTTTCTTACGGGCGCTAAAGTGCTGTACGTAATGCTCCAATATCACTAAAACTATGGTTTGTTAGGTGTAACACCGCCACATTAACTGTCAGGGTATGAAAAGCATTGGGTGCATCTAATGCCACTTATTGAGGTGGCGTTAGGTGAACCCATGCTACTGCAATTAGCATGTCATGTGAACACAGTGCTAACTATGCTGAGCTCACCACACCCACTCTCCGCCCCTAACCTGTCCACTCTGACCCTAATGCGGGTTGTTGCAGTTAGCGCATGAATCATTCTACCCTGTCATGGCTCTGCGCTAGCTAGCAATGTGTGTCCCAGTGTGCCTTCGGCATACACCAGAACACACACTGTCAGCTTAAAGTCAGTTAGTAAAAGACCCTCTTAGATTGCAAGCTCTCCGAGGACAGAAAAATACCTAATTACATGAATGCAACTTGCCCTGAACTACTATTGGAAAGGCGTGAGCTAATTACAAATGCAAAAATAAATGAATAAACCAAACTTCTGCCTTGCATAATTCTGCGAGGGTTGGTTCGTGCCCTGATCTTATTTAATATCTACCTAGCCCCATTGGCCTCTTTATTCCAGCTGATTATATTGACTGCTATTGCTTTATAGATGCTGTTCAAATTTCAGCAAATATAAATTCATTACAAAATAAATCTGGAAACTTAAATGCTTGCATATATTCAAACATAGTTTGGTTAACCCCTTAGAGCCTGAATCCAGATGGTGGAGACGAGAACTGTCTGAATTCAAGAAAATGGGATAAGCACAGAAGATCTCCTATGAATGAGGAAGGGATTGTACAGCTTAGTAGTTGGAATAGATGAACAAACTGGATAGTCATATGGTCTTTATCTGCCAGAATTTTCTTTATTTCTTTGGAAGATCTCCTACTATTTATTATTATTAATGCGGCTTACAGTATGCCAAACACAACTTCTGATAGCATTCTCTCTTGCAAGCTTTCAGAGATGCTTTTTATTCACCAATGTGGACTTTGAATGATACTTTGAATTGGTTGCATGGTGTACTTTAAACTTTTGCTGCTATTCTGTTATTACCTGTTTTTAAGGGGAGAATAAGCTCTACCCTAGACCAGTCCAGGTGAGTGGGTTATGCTCCCCAGCCAGCAGGTGGAGTCAGACTAGAGCAATTTTCAGTGTTGTCATCATTAGTATGTCCATTGGTGCAGCACTGAGAGAAGCCAATATGACACTTTCCAAGCACTAAGCAAGACAAAAACTCAGAAAACCTACAAAACTTAGTCCATCTTTTGTTTGACATCTTGTAATCTCATACATGCGACAACCAAAAAAACAGCCATTGTTCTACAACAAACCTTGAAGGAATGTTTGATCCTTTCCAATGCTGTGCTAATTCCATTCTAGTGGCCAAATGTCCATTGACAACAGTTGTCCCATAACCCAGTCAATATTATCAGGGATAACAATTCAGGAGTGGAGGAATAGCCTAGTGGTTAGAGCAACTGCCTAGTACACAGAAGATCAAGGCTTCGATTCGCACTGGCACTCCTTGTGACCTTGGGCAAGTTACTTTACCCTCTACTGCCTCGGAAGAAAAGGCCTAGCAATTTACTTCCGGTGATACATTGCCAAGAAAACCCAAAGGCAAACCCAAAGGCTGAAATTATCTCTGAACATCAAAGATGCTTCCAACTCCCTACTAAATCTTCAGCGTCTGATATCAGATGTTTTAAACTACCTCGCCGCCAATCGGCTCACTCACTGACAATATGACGTCACTAGTTTGAAGAATTACAATGTACAGTTTTGGAATTTGTACCTCAGAATATTCGCAGAGGAGACAGAGGATTTTTGTTATTGCAAAAGGAACAGAAATGGATCTATGCGTTAAATACTTTGGACCCGTATGGGCTGAATGATAAGATCGACTGGATTCTTTTTATGTGAGGTTAGACTAAGATTTCCTGAAGCTCTGATTTCCCTTTTCTCTTTTTATTAATTTTTTTATTTATTGATGAGTTATGGTGTTAGTGAGTGTGATGTAGAATAAAGTTTGTTGAGTTAGTGACGTCATATTGTCAGTGAGTGAGCCGATTGGCGGCGAGATAGTTTAAAACATCTGACATCAGACGCTGAAGATTTAGTAGGGAGTTGGAAGCATCTTTGATGTTCGGAGATAATTTCAGCGTGTGGTGGATTGAATATAGTTATGTTCCCTGATGAAGCCTGAGGGCGAAACAAGAGCTTTTGTTGGATAATTATTTTTGGTATGCAGTATCCTGGGAAGGAGATAGCCTCTAATCGTTAATTCGACGTGTCGACTTCCTACAATACACAGATAAGTGCCTGTATGCTTGCATTGAATGCACTGAAGTGCTGACTATTTTGAGAGTTAATCTCTGTTTTATTGTAGGTACAAGAGATTTGCAATCTGTGAGAGTGGAGTTCATTCCGTGAAAACGGAGTGTAGTTGGTGAAGGAGATAGCATTCCGTATGTATGGAGTGTTTTCGGCACGTCTCAGGCATTGCTATACTGTATAGCAGAGCAGACACTTTCTTTTGTATTAGAATATTTATGTTATATGTTGTAGTGTGTTTAGTTTTTTGTACTGATTTGAATCCCAAAAAGTACTTTTTAGATTGAATAATGTTTAATTGGATTAACTAAGAATAAAATATTGAGTATAGAAAGAAAATTATAAAGCTATGGACCCATGATGTGAGTGTCTGCCATCTCCCTATGGTCAAAAAAGAATCCCCAGCAAAGGGTAAAACTCGTGAAACCCAAAAATAGAAAAAATACCCCAGCACTCAAAACCTACCGTGTAAATAAATCACTAATCATAAATAAATAAATAAATAAATACACTCTCTTTTTGTCGGAGTAACCATTCAAGAGGAAGCAGGAATTATACCCACTCCTCGCCGTGGTCAGTCCATTTTAATCATTTTAAATGCTTGAAAAACTTAGCTTTTTTGCTTCAAAATCAGCCATCACAGAATCCAAAAGACACAACGTGCCACGTTTCGAGCCATCCATATCATCTGTGGCCCTGCATCAGGTGAAAGTTGTCGAATCCCAAAAGTTGGCCAACTTTTGGGATTCGACAACTTTCACCTGATGCAGGGCCACAGATGATATGGATGGCTCGAAACGTGGCACGTTGTGTCTTTTGGATTCTGTGATGGCTGATTTTGAAGCAAAAAAGCTAAGTTTTTCAAGCATTTAAAATGATTAAAATGGACTGACCACGGCGAGGAGTGGGTATAATTCCTGCTTCCTCTTGAATGGTTACTCCGACAAAAAGAGAGTGTATTTATTTATTTATTTATTTATGATTAGTGATTTATTTACACGGTAGGTTTTGAGTGCTGGGGTATTTTTTCTATTTTTGGATCTCCCTATGGTGACAAGTTTCGCCAAATGTAGGTGTAAGGCTAAACCTGAGGTCCTTATATGCTGCATATAGTGGTTGAGAGCTTAATTTTATAAGTATACTATATTATTTAAAGGTTGAGTGTATCATTGGTGGATACTAAGGGGTTTTGTAGATATTGTCTGCTGGAATTTTCCCTTAGGCGGTTATTGTTTTAGTTTTGCATATACCATGACTGTCATTAACCTCACTTCTAAGCCAGGGTATGTGAAGTATGATCTCAGTCTCTCAAATTTACTGCTAATGCTCAGTGCAGACTTTGCACTGTGTCAAAGAGAGCCTCCTTCTGGAGTTTTTAAGATGTAACATGTATGGGTAATTTATCAAAGTGTGCTTGGAAAATCTTAATCAAGCCTGTGGCACCCAACATCATGGGAAATAATTCTGCCACATTTTCTTGGTCTCTGACTGCATTTCTTGGTACTTGAAGATCTTTTCCCTTTCAACGTGATTCACAGAATAGTCTCTTGGGACTGACACATTTATAATCAATGCCATTCTGGTGTTCTTCTCCTTTACCACTATATCTGACTTCCATGCATTAGCTTTTTATCGGTCGGAATGGGAGTATCCCAAGTGATCATAACCTCTTCATTCTCTGTAATTCTCTTAGGGTCATGATCCCAGTTTTTTAGGCTAAGTGATGTAGTGTTTACAGCGTTTCCAATGGATGAGGCGTTCTACTTTATTGTGCTGTTCTGTATGGAAATTTTCTGCCATCTTGCCTCAGTATAATGAAATAGCTAAGATGGCAAAAATAAAATACGGTAGAGAAGCAACTCCAAAGGGAGGAGGGAGGGTTGGGAGGACTGATTCCTGCTGTACCCAGAGAACACCCGTTATAAGTGAGTAACTACGCTTTCTCCGGGAACAAGCAGGAAGTCAGTCCTTACATATGGGACACCCCAGCTACAGGCTACCGAGAACCTGTAAAAAATGCCACAGTGACCAGAGAAGGTGAGCCGTGAGCTGCAGCAGTTGAGTCCCAACTGAGAAACTCGCAAGACCCAAGTAACCTAAACACAGAAGGGTCAGAGGGCAGGAGTTGCCTACATTCCGAAGAGATTACAGAGAAGACGCTGACCAGTCGGGATTCCCTCTCCAGGCAGTAGCGAGCTGCGAAAGTATGGACCGAAGACCAGGTAGCGGCATGGTAGATTTCCATCACAGGTACGGAACTCAGATTTGCTACAGAGGTAGCCATTTATTTATTTAACAAATATTTCTATACCGCTCTTTCCCAATTATCAAGTGCGGTTTACAAGGAACAGTAAGTTATATGGTATGTGAAAGCGCATACCTAGTCGTTTTACATAGAACAGGTGGAACTATTTACAAGTAACAATATAACATTTGAACAGTAAAAAGTTAGAACGTATTTACATTATGGGTACTTACAAATTATATCATGGAACAAAATTGTGATGCATAAAAATATTTTGTGTGTTATGTAGTATTGTAGTATGGTTGTTAACCTGTGTCTCTTTGTGTATTCTGATTAGGTAGTGTATTGTAGTGTAGAGAGAATAAATGGGTTTTTAGTTTTTTTCTAAATTCCTTTATGTCTGATAGTTGGCGAATGTTGTCAGGCAGATTATTCCATAGGATAGGTGCCGAATGGGAGAAGGCCCTCTTGTTGGTTTGTTTTCTAGCTTTTGTGTAATCTTTTGGAACTGTTATAGTGTTTGTGTATCTGCTCCTTTGTGATCGTTTATCTAGTTCTACTTTAATGAGTGTATTGAGTACAGATGGTGCTAAGTTATTTATTAGTTTAAATGTGGTTAAAATAATTTTGTATTTTATTCTGCAGTAAATGGGTAGCCAATGAAGTTCAGCCAGGATCGGTGTGATATGTTCTGTTGAGTTTATATTCATTATTATCCTTGCTGCTATGTTCTGAGTTAGTTGTATCTTTTTCATATTTTGCTTTGTGATGCCATTAAGGATTATATTTGCGAAATCAAAGTGTGGGGTTATGATGGCTTGAATTATAGTTATGAAGTCTTGTAAGTGAATCAATGGTCTTAATTGTCTCAATGTCTTGAGTTTGTAATGTATGTTTTTTGTTAGATATTTTATGTGTGAATCCATGTTAAGTTTATTGTCAAGTATCACACCTAGGTATTTTATTTCTTTTTTTATGTTGATCTCATGGTTGTCTAGTGTGATGGTGCTTGGAGGTGTGTATGTTTGGTTTTTAGTGATATATAGTACATCAGTTTTTGAGAAATTGATGTGTAGGTTCTGATCCTTAAGCCATATTGTTAGTTCTTTAAAACATTCTGTTATTTGTTGTAGTGGAGGGTGCGGTATTTTAAATGGGAGGTAGAACATTATGTCATCGGCGTAAATATGGTAATAGACGCCATGACGTTTAAAGATGCTACAGACTGGTTGTAGGTAAATGTTAAATAGTAGTGCTGATAGCGCGGATTCCTGTGGAAGGCCTTGTGTTTGATTAAAAGTAGTAGATGTTTGGTTGAGGATTCTCACTGTTTGGGTTCTGTTTGATAGGTAGGATTTGAACCAGTTATAAACAGTAGATGTTATTCCAATTTGTTGAAGTCTGTTTAACATTGTTACGTGATTGACACTGTCAAAAGCTGCAGAGATGTCGAGGAATACTAGGATGAATGCTTGTTTAGTGTCATCAGTTCCTCTTAATAAAGTGTCATAAAGGACTGTTAGTAATGTTTCTACCCCATGGAATGGCCGGAAGCCATATTGGTGTTCGTCAAGGAGGTTCAATGTATCAATGAATTCCTGTAGTTGAGTTTGGACTATTTTTTCTATAAGTTTGGCCATGAAAGGAATACTCGATATGGGTCTGTATGATTTTGGTGATAATTTGTCTAATGTGTTATTTTTAAGTATTGGTCGTATTTGAACATGTTTGAGAGATGGGGTAAGTATCCTTTTTCTAGTGATAGGTTGACCATAGGGAGGATGAAAGAAGAGAGTATTGAGAATGTCTTTTTTATCCAATCTACCGGGCATGGATCAAGATATGATGTAGTTGTGTTGATGTTAGATATAGTAGTTTTGAGAGTGGCCTTTGAGGTTAGAATGAAGTTGGACCAGTTATCTAGTGTAGTGTGCGTCATTTCAATGTGTGTTATTGGGGGGGTCATTTGTAGTTTTGTTTTATTAATATAATATTGTGCTAATTCATGTGGAGAAATATCTATGGAAATTTTGTCTGAGTTGTATGTTTTGTTTGTTAGGTTCTTTATTATGCAGAACAATTCCCTTGGTCGGTTAATGGAATTATTGAGTATGTTAGAGTAATAGTTTCTCTTAGTACTGTCTGTTGTTTCCTTATATATATGTAGGGTATTTATGTATTTCTCATAGTTTGTTAGTGTTTTGGTTTGTCTCCATTTCCTTTCTTCCATTCTTAATTGTCTTTTTAGTTTTTTGAGTGTCATATTAAACCATGGGGCATTCCTTTTTTCAGTTTTATTGTCATTGCTATTATGTGGTGATGGGTCTGGTTTTCTTTCTGCAGCCATGGAGATAGTTTTGTTCCAATTTTTGATAGATTCCTCAAGATTTGTGGATGTTAGGGTAAGGTGTGGAATTATTTGATCTAGGAATTCTTCTTCATTGAACTTTATAAATCTCTTAGTTTGTGGGGGTTGTGGTCTTTTAGTTTGATAGTTGTCAGGGATGGTGATATTGAATTTCATGAGGTAGTGGTCAGACCAGGGAACTGGTATGTTTGAGAGTGATTCAGTGTTATATGGAGTGGAGGAGTGGCCTAGTGGTTGGGGCAAGGTACTTCAGGCCGGAAGGTCAGAGGTTCAAATCCCACTAGAGGACAGCAACCTTGGGCCGGAAGGACTGGGGTTTCTAGTCCCACAGGTGCTCCTTGTGGTCTTGGGCAAGCCACTTAACCCTCCATAGCCCATGTTCCCTGTAAAATAGTTATCTCCAAGTTATAATGCCCTGTTCAATGTAATTTCAGTTTGTTCAATGTAAACCGCGCTGATGCAGAATAGCACGGTATATAAGAGAATGTAAATAAAATAAAAATAAATAAATAAATAAAAATATAAGTTGTGGAGTGAGTTTGGTAGGAAGACCATGTCAAGTGTTTTTCCTTTATTGTGTGTTTGTTCTGTTATTATTTGGTGGAAGTCCAAGTTGCTTATTGCATCTAGGAAGTGAGTTGATTGGCTGTTGGGTGTTGAGGGGAGATTAAAATCACCCATTAGTATTACTGGGTTTGTGTCTGTGGATGAGGCTAGTAATTCAATTAGATTGTCGGTATTATCTATATTGTATTCTGGTGGCCTATATATTAGGCATATCCTTATGTTTTTAATTTTTATAGTTAGTATGTCGACATTATCAATGTTACTAGATGAGATTAGTTTTGCATTGAGGTTTTTCTTTACTATTATGAGCATGTCTCCACCTTTTTTAAGTGTTCTATGGGTATGGAAGATCTCATATTCAGGTGTCATTAATTGGTTCATGAAGACAGAGTCTGTATCCTTGAGCCAGGTTTCAGTTATACAGACAATATCTGATTTATTGTCATTGATGATGTCTGTAAAAATTGGCAGTTTGTTTTTCATGGATCTTGCGTTAATGAGTTGGCAGGTGAGGGTTGTGTATTTCTGTGTATAGAGTGGTTGTGGCTGTGTTGGGTCACATTCTGGTGCGATTGCTATATATATAAGTCTAGATTGTTTGGGTCTGGGGTTGGGTCCAATTTTGAATGGAGATATTAGGTGGTCATAACGTGATGTACCTTGTATTATAGGGATTGGTCTATTATAATTGTTTTTTATACATTTTGTTAGATCTATCAGTGTGAGGATAGTGACACTAATCAGTATAATCCTGATGGGAGAGGGAGATTGAGTAGGCATTGTTTGATTTTTAAGTAGATTTTGTAGCTTATTGCTTGATAAAGATTCTTAAAATGGTATTGTGTTAATAGGTGGGTTATATTTCTAAAGCCTAGGTCTTACTAATGTTAAGTGCAGGAGGAACTACTTGGTTGCAGTATATCAATCCTGTAATATCAGCCTTAGCAAGGTTGTAATGTTGATCGTGTAACTTTGGCAATATTTGTGACAGGGTTCAAATTACTATGTGTAATTGTGAGTACTTGCAACAGTTACCGTGATGAGTCAGTAACATTAATAGCAGTATAATGGTAGCATTTGTAACATTAGTAGCAGTATAATTGTAACATTTGTAGTGAATCCTGCAACAGTAATCTTAGTAAATCAGTAACATTGATATCAGAATATTAGCAACATTTGTAGCGGGATTCTTAACTACTATTTATAAATGAGAATTCAGTGTAAACTACTAGCAGGATATCATATATTATATACAGGTGTATATACTTGCAGGATTTGTCCATAGGAAACAGATCTTTGGGAGGTAGATCGAAACTCTTTTGTTTGTACTGTTGAGTGCCACTGCATAAGGGCCACGCCAAAGGGCCCTCTGGCGAGGCCCTCAGGCGCGGGCCCGACAGGCGCCATGACCCTGATGTGGTGAACAGTGACCTGGTGGTCCAGTCAGATCCCAGCCTGCTCACAGGCAAGGACAATGCAGTCCGCCATCCAAGTGGACAGAGTTTGCTTGGTCACTGAAGCCCCAGTTAACTTGGGTCATAGGAGACGAAATGCTGAGGTGCTTTTTGGTGGCCCTGAGTCGAATGCTGTGAGAGCACCACATCGAGATCCCACTCTGCCATTGGAGGGCAGACGGGGTGTTTGGACAACATAAGTCTTTATAAATCTTTGGTGCGAACTCATTTGGAGTATTGTGTGCAATTCTGGAGACCGCACCTTCAAAAGGCTATAAACGTTGGAGGCGGTACAGATGATGGCTACTAAAATGGTTAATGGTCTTTGTTATAAAGCATATGAAAACAAACTTAAGGATCTTAATATGTATACTTTAGAGGAAAGGAGGGGCAGAGGTGACATAATTGAGATGTTTAAATACCTCCGTGGCATAAATGCACAAGTGGAGAGTCTCTTTCGATTGAAAGCAAGCTCTGCTATGAGGGGATATAGGATGAGGGTGAAAGGGGATAGACTCAGGAGTAATATGCGGAAATATTTCTTTACGGAAAGAGTGGTAGATGTGTGGAATAGTGTCCAAGTGGAGGTGGTAAATATGAGGACAGTATCTAAATTCAAAAAAGCATGGGACAAACACAGATGCTCTCTAAAGGAAAAAAAGAGATTCTTGTAGTGGACGATATGGAAAGGCAAACTAGATAGAAACATGATGGCAGAAAAAGACCACATGGCCTATGTGTCCCCCGCAGGAAATTAGAAATACGGGGCTGAGCTGAGAGGGGTTTTTCCTCAATGGCGTGATGGTGCGCTGCAATAACGCTCAGGTGCACTCTGACCGAGTTGGACTTCAGTCCCACGTGGGACAGGTGGAGTAGGTATTAGAGTACCAGCTGCACCGAGAAGAAGGGGTTCGCCTGCCTCTCGGTGTACCACATCGAAAATCAGCGCCATTGGAAGGCGTATGCCCTTCTCATGAAGGCCAGAAGGATCTCCTCCATGTCCCATGGAAGGTTGAAAGGAGCTAAAGCTACCCTTTCAGCAGCCAAGCTGTGAGTGCCAGGGACCCCAGATTGGGGTTTAGGAGAGAGCCCTCCTCCTGTGACAGCAGTCCTGGGGCATGGCCCAGGAGAAACAGAGACTCCGCTGACAGACAGAGAAGCAGCGGGAACCAGGGTTGTCTGGGCCACCAAGGAGCTATCAATATCATGATACCCTGTCACGCTGGACCTTAAAGAGGGTCTTGGCGACCAACGGTGTTGGCGGGAAGGTGTAGAGAAAGCCTTCCATCCATGGAATGAGGAATGCATCCAGTGCCGCCACCCGGGTGCAGCTGGCAGGAGCAAAAGTGGGATAGCTACGTGTTGTCCGGACTGGTGAACAGGTCCACCAGGGGAATGCCACAGAATTGGAAAAACTGAGAGGCCACTCTGGGGTCCAGGCACCATTCATGCAGCTGGAGGACTCTGCTCAGCTTGTCCACCAGGGCACTGTCCTGGCCCAGGAGGTAGACAACCCTCAGGGGCATCCCGTTGCGTGTCGCATATGAGCAGAGGGTGTACGATCCCGTGCCCCCTTGTTTGTTGACATAGAACATTGGGACTTGGTTGTCTGTCTGGACTAGCACCGACTGGTGCTGCAGCCAGTAGCAGAAAGCTCGGAGGGCGAGGCATATTGCCCGGAGTTCCAGGAGATTGATCTACAACTGGCATTCTGTCTGGGACCAGCTGCCTTGGGTGCGGAGGTCCTTGCAATGAGCTCCCCATGCCCACAGTGAGGTGTTCATACTAAGGACCCTTTGGGGTGTGGGTGCCTGGAAGGGCATCCCAGCCTGAAGAGGTGGCAGGGGATCTGCCACCAGTTGAGGGAGTCTGCCAGATGGCGGGTCACCTTTACCCTATCTCGAAGTCTTCCTGTGGCTTGTCCACTGGAAGACCCTCATGTGCAGGCGGGCACCTGGGGTTACATGGACCATGGAGACCATGTGGCCTAGCAGGCAGAGGAGAAGGCAAGCGGGCACTGCCCGGCAATGCTGTACTTCTGCAGCTAGTGCCCTGAGGCATCCTGCCATCTCTAAAGGGAGGAAGGCCTTGGCCTGGAGGGTGTCTAGCTGAGCCCCTATGAACTCCAAGCACTGAGCAGGAGAGAGGTGGGACTTGGAGTAGTTGATGACAAACCACAGATGCTGCAGGATGTGGATGGTGCACTCGGTGGCATGTCATACCTCTGCAGCTGTACCTCCCCTTATGAACCAGTCATCCAGGTAAGAAGGCGGCCCCTTGGAGACGAAGGTGGGCTGTGACCATTGCTAGGCACTTAGTGAAGACCCTTGGCGATGATGCCAGACTGAATGGTAGCACCCTGTATTGGTAGTGACCTCCTCCCACCACAAACAGGAGGTACTGTTGGTTACAGGGATGGATGAGGATGTGTGTGTAAGCATCCTTCAAGTTCAAGGAGCATAGCCAGACACCCACCCCCCCCCCCCCCTGCTGGAAGTATGGCAGCAGTATTCCAAGGGACAGCATTTTAAACTTTTCCCTCACCAGGAACTTGTTCAAGTTTTGCAGATCCAGGATGGGCCTGAAGCTCCCTGTGCGCTTGGGAACGAGGAAATATCTGGAGTAGAAGCCTTTGCCCCAAAGCTGTTTGGCATCGGTTCAACCACCTTGTCCTCAAGGAGACCTGAGCTCAGTGAGGAGCAGGGTCTGGTGAAGGAGAGGTCTTCCTGGTTCTCCTGGGAAGAACAAGGGTGGCATCTGCTGCAGGTAGAGGCGGTAACCTTCTTTGACGACTTGCAGTACCCATGAATTGGTGGTGATAGAGGACCACCTGTGGGCAAACAGGGCCAGATGCCCCCCTGTGGGAGGCTGAGGGCCTCCTGGGGGAGAGGAGGCCATACCCACGGAATCAAAAACTCCCTCCAGGCTGGGCCGGGGCCTGGGTTTTAGGGGTCTTAGGCTTGCGGGGGCCATGCCCTTGTCCCTTAATCTGTTGTCCCTGCTGTGGGGCATTACCAAACACTCCCTTTTCCTCAGGAAGAAAGGCTTCTTCACCAAGGTTTTCTTAAGGGGGTGCACCGTGGTCTTTTTAGAGAGTCTGGTCTTGGTTAGGAACTCAGTCTCTATCTCTGCAGCCTTCTCTGACATGGGTTTTCCGACAAGGTTTTCTCTGGTGAAAGGGACATCGATGAGTTTGACCTGGACCCATTGCTCGAGGTCAGACAACTGCAGCCATGCTTGGCATCAGGCCCCGATGCCCACAGCAGCCACTCTGGCTGAAGATTCTAAGCAATCATATGCTGCCCGAGACAGGAATTTTGAGCACTGCTTGACTGCCAAGGCCGGTGTTTTGAACTGCTGAAAAAGATACCTCATCCAGGCCTGCCAAGAATAATGGCAAGCTCCCTTGCCAGTTCCTTGAGGTGCATTCTGATGTACAACTGGTAGGATTGGACTCGACAAACCAGTATCGAACCCTGGTAACATTTTCAGCTGAGGGAATCCAAGGTCAGGGCCTCCCTACCTGGGGGCACTGAGGAATGAATCTTTTGACTCTTGAGTAGATGCATGGCCAACTCAACTACCATTGAGTTGTGAGGGAGCTGGGTCTTTTGGAATCCTGGGCTTTGGCAGTACATGGAGTTGAGCCGTCTGCTCACAATAGGCACAGATGCTGCTGTTTCCCACATACGGAGGAGGAGGCACTTGAGGATCGGAGGGACAGGCACCGCGAGCGCCTTTGAGATATCCTGCACAAAATCGAGGGAGGTCTAAGAGCATGTCTTGGTTTCACCAAGTGTCCGGGTACTCCCCATCCTCTTGTCTCCCAATCTGACTCGAAGCGAGAGGAAGAATCCATGGCTCCATAACTCTCATGGTTGGACCCTGAGCCAAATGGCTTGCAGCCTCTGGAGGACCTGTGATCTGAGACGCTTGCACTCACCGGAGAGGACCAGTGCCCCGAGGAACGGGACCAGGATCTCGTCCGAAGCCAATGGGTCTCTCAAGGGCGGGGGTGCTTAATGATCGACTCAACGACGGGGAGGCTCTCGAGGTCGAGGGTCCAGTCATCAGGGCAGATGAACCAGAGGAACTAGACATCAGCATCTGCTGATGGGCCAGGATGGCAGTGATACTATGCTCTAAGGCCGCCGTCCTGGTCTCCATGTCAGGTGGTTCCGCAGCCTTCAACATGTGCACCGATGGCTTTGAGCCCGGCATCTGTTCCGTCAAGGGGGAGTCCTCGACCAGGATGGCTTCGAGGGTACGAGGCCAGTCGCCCGATGCTAACGACTCCTTCTTGGGCAACTTGTGAGGCTGTTCCCGCTGCGACTGTTTGGACGCTAGGAACTGCAAGGCCTGGTGTGGGATTTATCCACTTTTCCAGACCCGCCCTCTGAGGCAGCAAGGTTTTCAAGCTCTTCTTGCGTTCCACCTCCAGGGACATGCTCTCGGAGAACCCACGGTGGCGGGACTCTGAGGCAGTCCTGGCATTGCGGGGCACTTTCTGCCGAGGGCATCCAGGATGCGTACCTCCCTGCCAGGAGGTACTGAGAAGTGCATCTTCTGACTCTTCAGCTGATGCATGGCCAACTCCACCAATATGGAGTTGTGCGGCAGCTGTGACTTTTGGAAGTCCGGGCTCCAGCGGACTCAATACATCGAGTCAAGCTACTTGCTCACCACCGGCACTGATGCCGGTGTCTCCCACATAAGTAGCATTAGCTGTTCCAGGATGGGAGGGATGGGCACCGTAAGAGATTCCCTCGGAGGGGCCTCATATTGGAGGATTTCTAGCTCCTCCATCCAAGGGTCCTCCTCCGATTCCTTCAGGAACACTAGGACCTTGGACATGTCCCTGACGAAGTTGAAGAATGCCATGTCCTTAGGTGGGGACCGATGTTGAGGCTCTGAGTGAGGGGAGTCTGAGGGGACGTCGCGGTAGCAATGAATGTCTGGTGACTCCTCATTCTCTGTTACCCACTCAGAATTGTCCGTCGAGGACTCGAGGGAAGGGTGGCTTGCGGGCTCCGGGGCCGATCCCCATCTGTGATCGACTCGAGCCAAAAAACCTCGAGGATCAGCTCGGCCTCCAGGGACGTCCTTGACGTCGAGGGCCCAATGATCTGGGCGGAGGAACCAGTGGCACCGGACAACAGCGCCCGCTGCTGGTCCATGAAGGCAGACAAGCTGCGCTCCAGGGCTGCCATTCTGGAGTCCAGGCCAGAGGGCTCTACAGCTGTCAGCACGGGGCACCGAGGGAATCGGACCCGATGCCGATTCCCCTGAAAGAGAGTCTTCTATGAGGCTGGCAAAAGGTGGAGTCCTTTCGGGGGACCTTCGCAGGTCGCTCCTTATCTGATCCTTCGGATGAGCATCTAGGATTGCGGGACCTGGCTTGGGACTTACCTGGCCGGTCGCATTTGAGTACTTCTTCTTCCCTCGAGGGAGACCCCCTTTCTGAGGAACAATGGCATCGGTCGGGGTCCTTAAGGCTACCCCGGGATTCCACGGTTTCAGAGGAGGCCTTGGCCTTCAAAGGTACCGGGGACTCTAGGAAAATATTATTGTGCTGCTGCTGATGACTCTTGAGGTGGACATCTTACAGAGGCCGCATACCATGAGGGTAGTGGTCCAATCCCAGGCAACGAAGGCAGCAGTTGTGTGTGTCGGTCAGGGACATTATTTCGGCACACCATACTTTTTAAAACCACTGGTAGCCATGGGAGAAAAACGTATCCCAGCGAGGTTGAAGACCCGCGGTGCTGTCAGTTGGGAAAAAAAGGTGCAAAGGCACCAAGAAGAGGGGAAAAAACTACAAACCCGAGACTTGATGCCGGGGCAGTGGGCTCGGATGGCGGAAAGAGAACCGGTGCACTGCTGGAGGACACTATGAAACTCAGGTCAAGAAAATCAACTTTTTCCGGGGAAAAGCAGACAGACGTCTGAAGGGCTCCACAGAAAAAAAGGAGACTGAGCAAGATGGCACCCTTGGGCGGGAAGGGGATCATGCATGCGTGGTGGCATCTCCAAAAGGCTTTCTTTGAAAGCTGGGGGGATGCTTCTGCAAGGGCTCCTTTGGCGCCAACATCACCCATATGTGAGGACTGACTTCCTGCTTGTTCCCGGAGAATCACAAATACTCTTTTCACTAGAGAGGCATGGATAAACCTGCTGCATTATCTAGATAATGCCACCAGTCACTGCATTATCTGTATATTCAATGACAGCTACTCTATCAGTGCTGATTATCTGGATTATTTTTAACCACTGCGGCCAGCATTTAGAAAAACACCACCCATGGAACTAAATATTGGTCTGAAAGATTCCAAGCTCTAGGATACCATAGAGCTATTAACAGAAAAAATACTAAACACAGATTCCTAACACACTTTGACAGCACATTGATGCTTCCATCTTGTTTTCGAGTTCATTATTTTAGTTTGATTCCTCAAAGTGCTAAAGTACAAAGTAAACAGAGTACTTTAAAGCTTTTTTAGTCAAAGCTATAAGCAAATAGAGGATATCTATGAGAAGACTCCTTTATCAAACTCGGATACAAGAGCTCTGCTAACAATATTTTGGTATGAAGAACTGTATCATGAAGACCTGGATTGAAAGGTTTGTCGTCAAGATGTCCCATGCTCAAAATATGTGAAGCCACAAAAGACAACTGGGAACCATGAGAGGTGTCTCCCATACTATAGTTGCTGTCAGAAGGGTACTTACAGAAATTCCAGTAGGTCTCTGTGCAAACACTGCCCTGTCCGGTCACCACAGAAAATGTGCTGCACAGACCCCTACTGTTAACAGGAACACAAATATACAAAGAAACTAACTTCACAAGCACAAGGTTCCAGACATGAAGGATGATGCCACCAGAGCCATAGATTTGTGTGGCTGACAGTATCCCTTAGTGCAGAAAGAACAGCCCAAAATGTGGCATCTGCAATAGGCTTCAAGGAAGTGGCACAATACTTTATACTTTTTATCTTTACTGATAACACAGGTACACTACCAAAAAACTGCCTCCAGTTTTGCAACTGATTCCTATAGATTTTGGGGTGCTGAATCCAGGAAAAATAGCCAAAATGTTCCATCACGTCACGTTTTCTTGCAAAATTAGATTTCTTACCCATATAAGGAATGTTCACATAATTTCTTTTTAGCCGACTGCAGTTTATTTTCTTGGCCCAAAATAGAGGTTGTAATGGTTAACTAACTAGAAACACTCCCTCATGATATTTTAGAGTGTTTTGTATTCATTTTATACATTAACAGGACAATTGGGAGGCGGGGGGCTAAATCCAGTACTCGCGCTGGCGCATGTTCTTTCCTGTTCGCCTCGCCTCGTTCGCTCGCTCAAACACGGTGGTTGCGACATGAACGTTCCTGTCAAATTTCAGTTTCTTGCAAGTTCATTATTACCTTTTGTTTGCTCAGTCGTAATCCAGCTTTATTCCGAAGTGGTTCACTACAGTTGTAGTTTGCAGTGCTGTGAATTTGTGATGGTTCACAGAGCCAGAGGTTGCGTCAACTCTCCGGACAGTTTTTGTTTTATTTGTGGGGAATATACCGTGAAAAAGCGGCAGAGGAACATTTCTGCATTTATTAAAAAAGTATATTTCGCCTATTTCGGTTTGAAGTTAGGCGATCAAGACAAACCGTGGGCTCCTCACAAAGTGTGCAAGACATGTGAGGAAGATCTACGCTTATGGATGAAAGGTAAAAAACAAGCATTTCGTTTCGGAATACCTATGATGTGGCGTGAACAAAGAGACCACAGCAGTGACTGCTATTTTTGCTCTTGCATTGTGAAGGGATACAACTTAAAAAATAAGAACGTAATAAGTTACCCCAACCTTCCCTCAGCAATTAGGCCTATGCCTCATAGCAACGAAGTACCTGTGCCTGAACCACCAAAATCTTTGGATCATATTTGTGTGGACGGTCCGATCATGATGAGACTCATCAGATGGCTTTTCCCGATGAGTCCAGTACTTCCGAGTTTGAAACTGAACCAGATCCGAAACCTGAACTTTTCTCTCAAGCTGAATTGAATGATTTAGTCCGGGATTTAGGACTCCCAAAAGATGCTGCCCAACTGCTAGGTTCTCGGCTTAAACAGAAAAATCTATTGTCACCAGGAACAACTTTTTATTGGTACCACAACCGCGAGACATAATTTTTGAAGTATTTCAGCAAAGAGGAAGATTTGGTATTTTGCAACAATATATACGGAGTGATGGAAAAGTTTAAACTCAAGTATGATCCTGCTGAATGGCGGCTATTCATTGATTCGTCAAAAGACAGCATAAAAGGTGTTCTTCTTCATAATGGCAACACATTCGCTTCAGTTCCTATTGCTCACTCTGTTATTCTCCAAGAAAAATACGAGAATTTGGCCCTGATTCTTCAGAAGATTCGTTATGATGAGCATAAGTGGATGATTTGTGGAGACTTTAAAATTCTATCCATGCTATTAGGGCAGCAATCCGGTTTCACCAAATATCCCTGCTTCCTTTGCTTGTGGAATAGCCGGGCCCGCGACCTACACTGGGGGAAAAAAGACTGGCCAATTCGGGAGTATTTGAGACCCGGTGAGAAAAATGTTCTTCATGAGAGCTTGGTACCTCGTGATAAAATTCTATTACCACCTCTCCACATTAAATTGGGTCTCATTAAGCAATTCATCAAGTCCCTTCCAAAAGATGGTGAGTGCTTTCGGTACCTTTGCTCAAAGTTCCCCCGACTTTCTGAAGCAAAGCTAAAGGAAGGAGTGTTTGTTGGCCCTGATATAAGGAAACTCATTTCAGATGGAGCATTCGCTGAAACGATGTCTGAGAAGGAAAAGAAGCCAGGGATTCCTTCAAGGATGTTGTTCTCAAATTCTTGGGGAACAGGCGGGATGAGAACTATAAGGATATTGTTGCCAGGATGCTCAATGCCTTCAAAGAACAAGGCTGTAACATGAGCCTGAAAGTCCATTTCTTGCACTCCCATGTGAACTACTTTCCCGAAAACTTGGGGGCGTACAGTGAAGAACAAGGTGAAAGGTTTCACCAGGACATCAAGGACGCAGAGAGAAGGTACCAAGGAAGATGGAACACCACTATGATGGCTGATTTCTGCTGGTTGCTGCTGCGGGAAACCCCAGATGAAAAATACGCCAAGCAGCGCACCAAGAGAAGCATTCGGGGGAAGAAGAAACGGGCCCACCAGGAGATTGATTGACCCAAGAATGACTTTAAAATCTAAACTGTGTTGACAAATATTGTGTTTTTACTAAACTTTGAAATAAAAATTTGCTAGTTATTACCACAGTGTCGGATCTCATTTATTAGAATTTTATTTTCACACCATCGGGTGTTTGTCTTCATGTATTGCAATGGTGCGGTTTGCATTTTCTATTCTTACATACATACCTGTACAACATTTTTTGCACATTTCTTTGCTTTGCTTTGTGTTTAACCTCGCTCTTATATGCTCAATGTTTGTGCACATTGTGACACAGCAGATCTGTCCTATGCTATAGAAGTGCAGAATTCTGAGAGAAACAGGTCAGATTCTGTCAGGCAGTCTAATCAGAAGCTTCCCTGTTGCCCTGAGCAACCTAGGCAAACACGAGGTTTGCAGCCTTGCCTCCCTGACAAGCAATTCTCACAGAGAAAAGAGAATGATTTGCACGTGAGGGAAGCCACGCCTTCAAGGCACTATAAGACCTGCTCAGGCAGAGGAGCAAGGGGGTGGAGTTGCAGTTGCAGTTCAAGCTTGGGTACCTGTTCTTGTTCTTGTGGTGATTCAGGTTATGATTCCAGTCCCAGACTAGGCTCAGGTTGGGACTCAGAAGAATTCAATTTCAGCTTATTTTATTTATTTATGCTTTTCTTCTATACCGCTTTTTCCCAAGATCAAATGCGGTTTACAGTTAACATTTAATGAACAGGGTTTTACATAGAACAGTGTTTTTTCTTTCAAACTATGTACAATTGACTTTTCATGAACAATGAACAATAACATGGAACATATAGTTATACAATTTTACAATTAGCATTGACTAGTAATGCTGTAACTATTTACATTAATCATTATTAAACGTAGAGTTGCATTAATCATTATTAAACGTAGAGTTGCATTATTCCTAAGTGTGTTGGGGTTTGTGGCTTTTTGATCTGTGGTTAAGGGGGCTCGTTGTGAAGGTGTAGTGTGGGGGTTGTGGGGGATTCATTAAGATTTATAAAGTGTTCTTTAAACAGATATGTTTTTAGTTCTTTCCGGAATGTCAGGAGACCTTTTATTTTGCGGAGGCTTAGTGGGAGTTTATTCCATAGGGTGGGGGCTGCATATGAGAAGGCTCTTGAGCTTGTGGTTTTATTTGTTTTTCGAATGGATTTTTTTATGTCTAGTGAGTGGGTTGCGTTTTGTCTGCGGGTTCTATGTTCTTTTGGAGCATGTATTAGAGTGGTTAGATGTGAGGGTGAGATGTCGTTGATAAGTTTAAATGTGGTTAGGAGTATTTTGTACGATATTCTACTATTTATGGGAAGCCAGTGTAGTTCGGCGAGGATGGGAGTTATGTGGTCAGTGAGGCGGGCTTTTGCTGTTACTCGAGCACAGATATTTTGAGCTCGTTGGAGTAAATTGGTATTTGTGAGAGGGAGGCCGATAAGTAGACTATTACAATAGTCGAAGTGTGGAGTGATGAGTGTGCTGATAACAGATCGGAAGTCATGCGTGTCCAGTATTGGTCGTAGGTGTTGGATGGTCTTAAGTTTATAGAATATGGTTTTCACTGTTTGTTTTATGTGAGGGAGCATACTAAGTTTGTGATCTATTATGATGCCTAGGTATTTTACTTCTTTTTTGATTGGGATTATAGTGTTGTTAATTGTTATAGTTTCAGGGAGAGTAGTATCTGGTTTTCTTGTTACGAACATTGCTTCTGTTTTCTTTAGGTTGATGCTGAGGTTATTATTTTCTAGCCAAGTATTTGCTTCACTGATGTAGTCTAGTAAGTTCTGGTAGGTGGGATTGTTTGTGTTTATTGGTAGAGTGAGCATGATATCATCTGCATAAATGTAGTGGTTGACTTTATATTTTTTAAATATATTTGTGATGGGTTGGAGATATAAGTTGAAAAGGAGGGCTGATAGTGCCGAGCCCTGGGGAATACCTTGTCCTTGTGTGAAGGGCTCTGAAGTGTCTTGGCCTAATTTAACGCGTATCGATCGGTTTGTGATGTATGATATAAACCATTGTAGAATTGTTCCTCCTATTCCTAGGCTTAGGAGTCTGTTAATGAGTGTGTTGTGGTGGACATTGTCAAAGGCGCCAGCTATATCAATGAATATGAGGATGTAACCTTGGTTGTATGTGTCAGTGCCTTTGATGAGGTCATCCATGAGTGTTATTAGCAAGGTTTCGACTCCGTGTGATGGGCGGAAGCCGAATTGGTGTGAGTCAAGTGGTGCATGCGTGTCGATAAAATCTTGTAGTTGAAGCTGTATGATTTTTTCTATTACCTTGGCAATAAACGGTATGCTGGCTATAGGTCTGTATGAGTTTGGGTCTGTGGGATTGAGTTTATTATTCTTTATTATAGGGCGTAAGGATGTAAGTTTTAGGGTATCTGGCATGATGCCCTGAGATAGTGATTGGTTTACTATATTTTGTATATGTATAGCCAATTCAGTTTTGGTGTTTTTTATCCATGATACTGGGCATGGATCCAGGGGGGAGGTAGTGGTGTTGATCATTGATATGACATTGAGGAGGTGTGTTTGATCAATGTCTTGCAGAAGGAAAGCAGGTTTTACTTCACGTCAGAATCCAGGCTGGTTTCCAAAGCCTAAGGCAGCTTACAGAGGTAATTGCCAAGGGGGTTGGAGAGGAAGCTGCCCTGAGTGTGACCCAGGAAGCTCTAGAGAGAGTTGGAGGAGGGGTTACACTAGACATGCTGGCAGAGACAGAAGCCAGAGTGAGAGAGAGCTGATTGATTCCGACGGCACTGAATTTGCAGGCACACGCTGTGAACCACTGAGGATTCCCCCAGGAGAAGCTCACAGTAACCCCAGGAGTGGAGTGAGGAAAGCTGCAAAACCAGAGGTCAGTAAGAAGTTAACCAAACCTCTGACGCAGGGAGAATTTCCCCAGCTCTTTGAGAGGGTGGAACGTGACATAAGCAGGAAGCCTTATGTAAATGAGAAACAAGGTGTTAAGACACAGTTGCCTTACTTTGAAAGAAATCCTATTGTGGAAGATGTGTGTATGAGGGATATAGAGGATTGTATGCATGAAAAGTCCAGACACCGATTAACTAAAGGGAAGTCTGTTTGCCATGAAAACCAGCAGTTTGAGCTAGCAGCCATTAAGGGAAACAGAGGGTTTAAAGATAGCCCGAGAACAAAGCATACTAGGAAGCCTGTCTTTCTACCCTCCTGTTATAACGTTGATGATAATTTCTGGCCATGCTCTTATGAAGAGGGCTTAATAAACTCTGGAGAAGAAACAGGGTTGAGAAGCATACAATCGGGCTGTGCAAAAGACAATGACATAGAACCCATGTGCACAGAGGATAATACTTTGTCTCCACAGTATGAACAGATGGATTGTTCTCTAATGTTGGAAGAAGAGCCAAGCTCTTTATTATAAAGTTCTGAGCAATTGATTTCATAACACTGTTTGAAGCTAAGAGGGAGCGATTAGCTGCAGTGAAAAGTGAATGTGTTTGGAAGCAAGTTGCTATACTTTACTTTGTCAGTTTGTATCCTGAGTTTTCTTTGAGTTGCTGTACTATTTGAAAATCCTAAAACCCCGGGAGGGGAAATAAAACCCTTATTTGAACTTTAACCACTTTGGACTCACAACTACAATTATTCCTTAGTGAAAGATTCATGCACCCCTATTAACCTAGCCTACTGCCTACGCCTCGGCTTCGCTGGGATATAGGGGGTGACAACATGTATGTGGCTGTTTTAAGTGCAGACAATTTTGCTACCATCACAGTGTGTTTTGTTGACATTACTCTATTCTTATGTGCTGCCTTGTTACAATTTTCTTTATTCTTATTTGAATAACTACTAAACAATTAGTATAAAGAATTCATCCAAGAAACTTTTATCTCGATCGCACTCAATCTGAAGCGTTCACCTCAAACTGCTAACCCAATGTAGCAAAAAATCTGTACGTGATGGAGCAAATTGGTTACCAGATTTGGATTCAGCGCACCAAAAAATGTAAAAATCAATCGAAACATTAGAGGCAGTTTAAAAAACATTTTTTTTAGTGTACCTGTGTAATCTATCTACACTTTGCAGTGTAGTACCAACAATGGCCCTGAAGTACTGGGCCTCCAAAGACCTATGAGCAAGTATTACAGCATATAGGTCATAGTGTCAACAGTGGACTTACATACATGTACATTTGCATTAGATTTTGGTGCATAGTGAAAATGGGCTTAAGCAAGCAATGAGGCATGAAAGTCTTACTAGCTGAGATGTGCACTTTACTCAATTACAAGTACATATTATGTTTATGATTAATTACCCCTTCATATATTAATAACATTTTAAATGCATGGTACAACTGTAAATATCCTGTAGTGCAGATTGTTCTACATACAAAACAGTAGGCAACCAAAATATCAAGGGGAAGAAAAAGGGTTGTACATTTAAAGCACCTGCCACAAAAACAGTCTTTTAGAACAAAAAAGCGTCATACCTTGAATGTTACACATATCAAAGTGTGCACCAGTATTTTAATGTATAAAGGTAAAGACTGATGCACACTTTGATATGTTCAATTGTGCCCCCAAACATAGTTCATTAAGAAACAGTCTCTTTAAAAAAATGACCCTGCACAAGAAGACATACAGATCAAAAGCAGATCTATTTATCCAAGGAACCATGTTCAATCAAATGAATTGAAACTTCCTTGTCAGCTGATGTATCAGCCACTGCCTGTACCAAAGGGCCAATTAAAGAGAGATGAAACTTATCTGTGGCAAAATGTCTCCTCCAACCATCTTGGTTCAACCAACTTCAAAATGGAGAACAAAGGAAAAGGCCAAACAACCACTATTAAATCAGCTACCTCTTGATTTTTTGGTTGCTTTTAATTTCTGTGGCGTGGTGTTGACCCTTGTTTTTGGCTTTCTACATACAAAACACACATTCCTAAGATGATTTCACAAATCGCTTTCCCACAAATCTTATCTCAACCAGTGAATTTCCTCTAAATACATTTTAAAACTGCACAGCATATATATTTAAAAGCAAATATTTTCAAAAATTCCCTTTTTGATGCTGGTGTGACACTGCACTACAATAATACAGTGCTAGTTACAGTATAATCTGCCAAGTTTTGGTACAGCAAACCTTTAAGGTTACTTACCAGCTGCCTGAAGAACCATTTGTAGTCTAACTTTGGCCTGTTCAGCTGGTGTCTAAAAAAAAAAAAAAAAAAAAAAAAAATAACCCAGTTACCCTAAGTTATACCACTAAAGACAACTTTTCTTATATAAAACAAAAATTGCAATAAAACAACTTCCCTCTGTGTACTCACGCATAATCAAGGAAAATAGTATCACAATATATGTTCTCTGCTTTCTTCTATTCAGCTCATAGTACTTAAGATGAGGGAGGGGTATTTAGTTATATAAATTATCTATTAATGATACATCTGGTTGTTTCTCTTAAGTATGGTCTAGCTACATAGCTAGTCATAGCCAATGGTGAACTAGTGGTATAAAATGGTAAGAGATATGATTACAAGCATATGATGGAAATCACTATTTTGATGCCCATTTATTAAAGCACTACCCAATCTCAAGGTTTTTTAGTATGTAGACTAGGAGCACAATGACTCAATCCAGGGTGAATAGTAAATGTATTAAATGTGGTTTGCACAGTAGTGAATGAAGTTAGCTTTATGTTGTGCCCTAAATACAACTATTAAATAACTTCAATAACTATTGCTAAAAGTATCTTACACAAATTATAAAACTATTTAGGAGGCTTCTTGAATACAGACTTTTAGAACTATGAAAAACAACGCCACACTTATAAGGAAGATAGACATAATAAAATCTTGTAAGACCCCAATAAGTAGTCCTTGCTTACTGCCAGCAGACTGTGATCCACACTTCTTGCTGGTGGCCATCTTGTTTCCTGTTCAACACATGCAGATATAGATATTACACACACACACACTTCCAGCAGTCTTGCTAGAGAGCGAGAGAGAGACAGTACACACACACACAAACACACACACACACACACACTTATCTCTTGCACACATGGCCTTAGATTTAAATCTGTATTTCTCTTTTATTTGACTTTCTTTTCATGGCATCTGTTTTTTCCTTCTAGATATCCTAAGACCAGGGGTCACCAACCTGCGGCCCGCGAGGTCCCTTCGTGCGGCCCGCGAGGCTCTACCCCGGTTAACATTACGTGCGGCCCGCCAAGGATTCCCGCCATTGTATCTGCGGCCCGCGGCATGCTCGGCGGGTTCAACGGCACGTGACCGGTTTCCCAAGAGCAGCGCGCAAATTAGAGGACCAATCAGCAATAAGGCTTAAACTTTGATTCTGTTTTTGCAGCTATCGATAGAATTCCTGTTCTCTTTTGTCTGCTAGCATGAATCATCAGCCATCTCATTAAATTCAATAAAGGTGATCAGCCATTGTTTTCATAATTTTGCGTTTGTTGTTTTTTTTCGCGGGGCGGGGAGAAGGGGGGTGCGGCCCGCGAGGCTCCCGGTAGTCGGCTGTGCGGCCCGCGGCCCTCTGGAGGTTGGTGACCCCAGTCCTAAGACTATGGCATGCTGCACTCTGCACTTTGATTAACACTGCAATAAAGGAAATATATAAAAAATATGTTGACATTCTATGTGATAGCTAAGGCATATCTAGTTTCCAGAAAAAAATGGCTATTTCCGCAACATGAAATTACTTATCCATTATGTTTGTGCCTCAATGACAAAAGCTAATGAAATCATACATATAAGTCATATGACTTACCATGCATAAAAAGGAATAATTAGGTACCTAGTAATTTCCTTTCATGAGTTCAGACAAACCAGTCCAGAAGTGTGGGTTATGCTCCCTTACCATCAGATGGAGGGCAGAAAACACAAAATGATAACATCACACCATATAAGAAGTCCATATAGCTGCCAGCTCCTTGTATTCTTATCTCAAAGCTATGGAGCCGAACCAACCCCCGACCACTGTTCCCTCTAAGCTGTGCGCGTGTGCACACACCTCGCCGAGCGAGCGCACATACTTTATAACAGAGCGCACAAAAATTACGGTTCTGATTCTGATAGAAAACAACACAGACATCTTAAAATTTAAAAGTTGTTGTGTATTTACGGTTTTCACGAGTTCTACAATATTATCTAGTGCAATCAATGTGGTGTACATACTGTATTCTGACGTGTAGTCAAATTTTAAAGTATAGAACTCCGAGTGTCGTTATGTGCTGCAAAAAAAATGTAACCTTCCTTCAAAAGCTGCACAGCTGATATTTTATGCGCACACAGCCTACAGAAAATTAGAGCGAACATTGCCCCCGACACCCCTATGTGACCAGGAATCTCCACAAGGATGTAAGAAAGGCACTACACTACTGCTTAAGGAACTAAACACACAAATAGCTAAAATACATACTCTTCAACAATAACCAATGGCAGAATGTTGCAGACAGGATAAGCGTGATCATAAGGGGGCTAAGAATGATCCCAGGTGGGTCCTGGACTCAAGGAAAGGAAATTACCAGGTAATTTATTCCTTACTCTTCATCCTAGCCAGACCAGTTCAGAAATGGGTAGGATATACACCCAAGTTTCCTCATACTGGGCTGAACCCTGAAAAGCCCACCTTTAAGATGCTCACCTCAAAGGCTGTGCTTATCCTTGCCTGAAAATCCAAGCGATAATGCTTAGTAAAAGAATGCAAGGACAACCAAGTGGCTGCCCTGCCAATCTAGGTGCTGTTGCACCCACAAAGCGACCTGAACCCTGATAAAATGAGTCTTAAGCCCTCTTGGAACCAGAGCCCCATGTGCACTATAAGCTACACTGATAGCCTCCTTCAATGAGCAATTGAGACTTTACAAGCTGCCTCATCTTTCCTTTGACCTGCAAAAAGAACAAGTGATCCAAGCAATGTAAAGGATTGGTCACCTTCAAATACCTTAGCAAAATACACCGCACATCCAGCAACCAGAGCTCCCTAAAAGCATCCTTTTCCACCTCTTTCTGAAAGGGCCATAGGCTGATTAAGATGTAATGCAGAGACTACCATGGGCAAGAAAGTGTGCTGAATTTGAGAAGACCAGGAATGGGTACCTGCAAGAAAGGACCTGAAGCTCTGAAATCCTCCTGGCAGAACAAATGACCACCAAAAATAATGCCTTCAGTGTCAACGGTTTGAGTGATGCCACCCTGATGGGTTTGAAGGGCGCACCAAAAATTCCCTTCAGAAACAGATTAAGGCCCCAGGGAGGAGTCTCTTGCCGAAACAATGTGCCTGAATGAATAATGAATCCTGAATCTTACCAAGATAATGATCTCCCACAAGCAGAAGTGCTGTATAAAGCTGCAATCACGGCGAGGATCGGCAATCTTTGTCCCAGCCTGCAAAAAAATAAAAAAATGGCCTTATACAGCACTTTGCTCATGGGAGATGGAATCCTCATGGGCAGCCAGTGCTGCTCCTGGCCACGATCGCGACTCTTTGTACCACTTCTTCCCGTGGGAAATAGAATCCTTGTGGGCAGACACCAGGTCTGATTTTTTAGTTGCCATGGCGGTTTAGCATGCCCTGATGTAGGAGACAGTCCCTGCTCGTCAGAGCTTACAATGTTATCAGGACAGACAACGCAACAACTGGGGACTTGGGTAAATCGAGGAGAATGGTAAAGCTATATACATAGGTGGCAAACAGGAGAATAAGGGGATCTCAAGTCACTTCACTGGCTCCCTATTCATTTCCACATCTAGTTCAAACTTCTCCTACTTACCTACACGTGCATTCATTCTGCGGCTCCTCTCTACCTTTCCTCTCTTATCTCAACCTACACCCCTCCTGGGGAACTCTGCTCCTCTGGCAGATCCCTTTTGTCTGTGCCCTTATCTGCCACTGCTGGCTCCAGACTTCATTTGTTCCGCCTTGCTGCTTCGTATGCCTGTAACAAACTACCTGCGTTTGTGTGTTTGGCTCCTTCTCTGGCCATGTTCAGGTCTGGGCTGACGACTGAGGCTGCTTTAGGATCCTGATGCTCCTCATTCTCTTGTCCATTATTTATATGTATCTTGACATACTCTAGTCCCCAGTTTTGCAATGGTTTTTCATCTATATGTACAGCGTTGTGTACACCTTGTAGCATTATACAAATAGTCATAGTAGTAGTAATATAATGGGCTATAATCGCCACCTAAATTCTCAAAAGAATTCAAGACCAAACTTTTGTCCAAGCCGCCGTTGTTGTTGTTATTGTTGTTAAGTGCCATTGAGTCGGAGTCGACTCATGGCGACCCTCTGGATAGCTATCCTAAATTGTGTTCGGTATTCAGTCAGGCAGCTCATTGTTGACAGACTGGCACACATCATTGCTGCTATTGTATCAATCCATCTCATTGCTGGCCTTCCTCTTTTGTGTTGACCTTCTATCTTGCCAAGCATAATGTCTTTCTCTATTGATCTCTCTCTTCGCATGATGTGTCCAAAGTATGAATGTTGAAGTCTTGTCATCTGAGCTTCAAAAGAAAGCTTAGGTTTGATCTCCTCTAGTACAGACTGGTTTGTTCTTCGGGCAGTCCATGGTATACACAGTATTCGCCTCCAGCACCATAATTCAAAGGCATCAATTTTCTTCCTGTCTATCTTTTTCACTGTCCAGCTTTCACATCCATATGATGTTATTGAAAATACCATGGCTTGAACAAGTCGAATCTTTGTATGGAGAGAGACATCTCTGCTCTTGAGAATCTTATTTAGGTCTTTCATAGCCATTCTGCCAAGAGCAATGCGTCGTCTGATTTCTTGACTGCTTGTTGCTTCTTTATTGATATAGTTGATCCAAGTAGGTTAAAGTTGTTCACGATTTCAATTTCTTCTCCTTCAACGATGAACCTGTTGATTGTGCCAGTTGTCATGATCTTTGTCTTCTTTACATTAAGGTGCAGGCCAATTTTGAGACTATGACACATTGCATTTTTTCTTTGATTGTGAGAAGCAAATGTTTCAGATCATCTTCACTTTCAGCCAGTAATGTGGTATCATCAGCATAGCGAAGGTTGCTGATGAGTCTTCCACCAATCTTCACACCTCTGTTGTCTTCATACAATCCTGCTTCTCTGATGATTTGTTCTGCATATAAATTAAACAGGTAGGGGGAAAGTATGCAGCCTTGTCTTACACCTTTGCTTATTTTAAACCATTCTGTTTCTCCTTGTTCCGTTCAAACTGTTGCTTCTTGATCAATGTGAGATTGTGCAAGAGTACGATCAGGTGTTCTGGTATACCCATGCTTCTTAATGTGGCCCAGAGTTTCTCATGGTTTACACAGTCAAAAGCTTTGCTATAGTCGATAAAGCACAAATAGATATCCTTTTGGTATTCTTTAGTCTTTAGCTACACTGCAGAAATTCCAGAATCTGTGACTCTGAGACCTTATGAGGAGTCATCTCTCATTCCATGAACCACATCTCAAACAATTGTTCTCTGATATAAGCTAGGGAGTCTGGCTTTCAGCAAGGTTTCCACCACATCTGGAGAGTAGCCCCGGGCTCTCAGCCTGGCCCTCTCAAGGGCCAAACTGTAATGAGAAGAGAGACAGGCCGTCCATCTCATTCGGGCCCTGCCAGAAAAGATCCCTCTGAAAATCACATTCATGTACCAAAGATGCCTAGCCCAATCCGGGTCACTAGGAGCATCAGAGACAGATGATATGTGAATATTTCAACCGTGCAACCTATCAGTGAGCCACAGGGGAAATATGTACAGCAGCTCATCCTGAGGACACAACTGCATCAAAGCATCCAGCCTGGCAGCCTCTACATCTGACTGAAAAAACAAGCTTTGGCATTCTTGGCCATCACCATGAGATCTACTGCTGGCAGGCCCCACCTATCCACTTTTACAGAGAAGGCACAGGCCACTAAATTTCATTCTCCTGGATCCATCTGGTAATGGCTCAGAAAGTTCACATATACAGTATGTCTTCTGTCCATGCAATATAGGCTGCAGAAATCATTAACAGATGAGGCATTCAACCTCCGTGGCCACCTGAGGACTCCAGGTGCCCCTCCTGGCAATTCACATAAGCAACTGCCATTGCATTATCAGACAGATCCTTACCAGTCTGCCCTAAACCAGAGGTGCAAAAGCAACAATGCCAGGAGTATGGCTTGTGCCTCTAGCTTACTGATGGACACTTGGCATCCACCACGCTCCACAAACCTTGGACCACCTGCCCCTGATGATGGCCTCCCCAATCTGTCAATCTGGCATTCACTGTGACAATGATACAGGATGGAGCCTCCATTTCCATGCCTTTTACCAAATTCTGCTTGCTAAGCCACTGACCCAGGCTGACACAGATAGGCTGAAACCACAACCATGTTCCATAAGCCTGAGACTGTGGAGACCACTGCAAACAGTGCATATGAGATCTCACTCACAGGACTACATCCAGTGTCACTGCCATGGATCCCAGAACCTGGAGATATTCCCAAGCCCGAGAACCCTAGCCATTAACAGCCCTTCACAATGCAAGCCTGGGATAGAAATACCTTCCCTGCTGCAATGTCAAAAAGTGCCCCAAATATTCCAGACACTGCAATAAGACACCAGAGGGGGCATGACAGATGCTTCTAGAAGCAAGGGTTTCTGAGATTCTGGATGGTGTGAAGAAGATGGCAGTGTGTGCAAAGGACCCAGGCGGTGGTCAGCTTTAGAAGTATGTCTCGGGAAGTAGTTGACGACTGCAAAGGTCCTCCCTGGGGGAATATGGAGTGGCAGTGAATGAGGAGCGACGCAGAGGAGGAGCTACAAGACCAGCCTGAGCAGGGACATTTCTCTTTTTTGTTCCTTTTACTGTCTTCCTGTTGGCATTATTTGCCTTTTCTCTGGGACCTTGTGTGGCCAAAGAACTCATGGTGGGTGTTTGTAGGTATCTCTGAAGATATGTTTGGGGGACAGTATGTGCTGAATGGGCAGGGGAAAGATGGAGGGTGAAGTTGTATTGCAGTGTGTTGGGTCGGGTGTAATGGAGGGGGTATGGAGTTGGGCTGGAGGTGTGGTGGATGTCGTTGTATGGGCTGTGTTGGGGGAGCTGGGGTTGAATAGCTTACGGGGTGAGTTTGTTAGGGCTGCTGGCTGGACTAGTGTTAAGATCCTGGCGCATCCTCCTTTATCACCATAGTGGTGTACCAGCATGAGGGAAGGTGGGGGGGGGGGAGCAGACTAGTTGGGGGGTGGGGTAGAGGGCTTATAGTGCAGTGTGCTGTAGGAGAGTTGGGCTGGGAATAGCTATGGCAGGAGCTTAGTTGAAATTTATGACCTTCAATGTGAAAGGCCTTAATTCTCCATATAAGAGGTAAATGCTTTTTAAGGAAATGGGGAGGGGGGGCTATTGACATGGGTATGATCCAGGAGATGCATCTTCCTTGCCATGATGAGCATTTAATGTGGACAAAGCATTTTCCGGTGCAGCTCTCTGCTTCCTTAAATAGAGGTAGGAAGGTGGCGGGGTGGATATCCTCTTCTCCAAGCGGGTAGGGAAGTTAGGGTAGTGTGGGTAGAGAGGAATGTTATTGGGCATTATATTTTGGTTAAGGTATTCATAAAGGAGGAGGAGTTTATCTTGGTAAATGTGCATGCCCCCAGAGGCCTTCAGGGAAACCTCTATAAGGAGGTAGTGGCCAAATTGGCAGAATGTGAGATGGGGCATTGGTGATGATGGGGGATCTCAGTATTTGTTTGGACCTGGGCAAGGATAGTATGGGGGTAGGTGGGGGACAGGAGATGGCTCAAAGGGTTCATTCAGAAATGGAGCCTCCAGGATATTTGATGTGAGCTGCACCTCAGGGAGCAGAATTAAATGTCCTTTTTGGGGCCCACATGGCTTGTATTCTAAGATAGATTCTTTTTTAGCAGTGGGGACGGATCTCTCTAGGATGGCTGATGGACAGATTGATTGCATCAGTTGGTCGGATCATGCACAGGTCTTCCTGTGTCACAATAGGAGGGAGGGCGCAGGTTTTGGCGCCTGAAAAATGGTCTTCTCAGGGACACCTGGGTGGTGTAGGATGTGGTCAGTGTATTGAGGACTATTCTGCCCTGAATGGGGGAGGTAAGGGCGGAAGTCTCTGAAAGTGGAGTCTGGGATGTTTTTAAGGTAGTGGTTAGTAGTAGACTGCTTAAGTGGAGGGGAGGAGCTATTACGAAAAAAGAAAGGAAAAGAAAGATTGAGGGCTTGAGGGATGAGATCAAGAACCTGGAACAGGTGGATAAATTCTGCAAGTGTAGGAGAGTCCAGTGTAAACTCCAAGAACTACAAGGCCTTTTAAGGGCAGGGCTGACGGATGAGAAGGGCAGGGCTGACGGATGAGGTGGACAGGCAGATGTGAAGAGCGAGGCAGTTTTTCTATTAGCATGGGAACAAGGCGGACCGCTTGTTGGCAGCTAAGTGGCAACCTCCGGAGTGGATGGGTGGGTGGTATTTGGGAAGCAGGGGGAGGAACCTTGGGTGTCTGAGGCTCTACGAGAGAGGTTTAGGGAGTTTTATGTGACTCTCAATGTGGCAGGCAATTGAGCAGAGCAGGCAGCAATAGATAGCTACCCAGCCTCTGCCCCTCTTCAACAGCTGGAGCCAGAGATGCAGGAGCTCTCAGAGTTTATTGAGGAGGAGGAAGTGCATATGGGGATTAGGGCTTTCAAAGTGGGGAAGTCCTCTGGTCTTGATGGACTCAAGAGCCAGTTCTATAAGACCTTCGTGGATCAACTTATGGGGAGGCTAGTTAGCCTCTTTAATAGAGTTAAGAGGGGAGGAGTGCTTAGCAGATACCATGGGGTGGTTGGGGATATCGGTTCTTCCAAAGGAGAGGGAAGGACCCCCAGGATTATGGCCAATCTCTTTGCTTAATCTGGATGTCAAGATCCTGGCACGAATTTTGGCCCATTGCCTCAATAAGGTTATTTTGATTACAGTTCATAATGACCAGGTGGGTTTCATACCTGGCAGGCAGGCAGGCGACAACATTCGCAAAATGCTTAATCTAATCTGAATGGCGAGAAGAGGGGTGGATATGGGCCTGTTTCTGTCTATTGATGCCGAAAAGGCCTTTGATTGGGTGAGTTGGTCCTTCATGCTTTGTACATTTTAGAAGTTGGGATTTGGGGAGACTTTCTTGGGATGGGTTAGAGCACTCCATCACAAGCCTAAGGCTTTTGTGAAAATTAATGGTGCCGACTGAGTTTTTTGAGTTGGGGAGAGAGACCCAGCACAGCTGTCCTCTTTTGCCCTTGTTTGCTCTCTTGATAGAGCCATTGACAACTCGAATATGATTAAGGGTGGATATTCAAAGTATTCTAGTGGAGGGGTGGACTAGTGGGTTTCCCTCTTTCCAGATGACATCATTTTCTAGGTGGGCTGTCCTCAGATCTCCCTGCATTTCACTGTTTAGGAGTTGCAGGAATACGGGTGCCTTTCATGGTTCAAGGTTAATATGTCTAAATCGGAGATTTTACTCTTGCGGATCCCACCAGATATGGAGGAGTGGCTTTGGTGGTGATTTGGGTTCCTCTGGGCCACAAGGAGTATCTCTTATTTGTGGGTGCAGCTCATGCAGGATTACTCAGGGCTCTATCAAGCCAATTATAAATGGGTGAGGGAGAAGTTGCGTGGGGAGCTGGAGCAGTGGCATTGACTTCATCTCTTTTGGCTGGGTCACGTGACAGTGGTCAAGATGGTGGTTCTGCTATGGTTGCTTTATCTTTTTCAGTCCTTACCAGGTGCTATACCTGAGGGGGTTTTTAGGTGGATTAGTAGGAAACGTTTTCACTATATTTGGCGGGGTCACCCTCCCAGGATGTCAAGATGGGTTCTAGTTATGCATAGCAGGAAGGGAGAGTTCCAGATTTGAGGGCTTATTTTATGGTGGTGCAGCTCAGGGAGATGTGGGATTGGATTTGCCATGGGTGGCAATGGAACAGGCCCTAGCGGGCAGAGGGGTCCTTGGGGGGCCTGGTTGTGGTTAGCTCAAAAAAGGCCTGGGGAGGGGGTAACAAGGCTGAGCCTTTTTACATGTTTTACTATGGGAGTCTGGGGGAGATAGAAGAAGCTTCTGGAGGGTAAGCGAGTGTCTTATTGAACCCCCTTTTGGGGGAACCCCAATTTTCATCCATGTTGTGGAGGGGATGTTCCAGAGGTGGAAGGGTAAGGGCTTGGATCGAGTGGGGCAGTTATTCTCTGAGGGAAAATTGAAGAGCTTTGAAGATCTGCGGGAAAGCTCTACTCTCGCCTGGTCTAACCAATTTGGCTACTTTCAAATCCAGCACTATCTGAAGGGGGAGGGGTTGGCTAGGATATTGTCAAGGGGAAAACTTTTTTTGAAGCTCTGTGTGAGGGCTTTCCCGCCACCTGCAGTTATAGGAGCATGATCCAGGGGATGTTCTGGAGAAGGAATGGGAACAGATTTTTAGCAATATTAAAAAGCCATCCATGACAGCGAATGTGGTGGAGAATGGGGTAAAGGTGATGTATCGTTGGTATTTGATGCCTAAGCAGGTAAGCAAGTTTGTGAAAAGAGGGAGTGACCTATCTTGGAGGGGATATGGGCAGGTGGAAATCTATTTTCACATGTGATGGTCTTGCCCTGAGGTTAAACAATTTTGGGAGAAGTGTGTTGCAGTATGGAGTGAGTTGTGGGCCTTAAGCTGGCTATGGATCCAAAAATCTTCCTGTCGCATGCATATTATGCTGATATTTCTCAAAAATGTTGGGATTTTTGAAGTTCGCAATTTTGGCAGCAAGAGGGGAACATGACTTGCACTGGAAGGCGGCTGTGCCAATGGACTTGCAGGGTTTTCATGCCCACCTACAGGATTTCTACAGCTTGCAGAGGCTGGCGGCCCTTTAACGGAGAAGACCCCTCACCGTTCCCTTCGTTCCATTCACATTAATCGTATGTTTCTTCCCTCCCCGTCTCAGGCCCACCTAGAGTCCACTCGATCCTCCGCTTTTTTCTTCCTTGGACCTCGGCTTTGGAACTCGCTCCCCCCCTCCCCGGTCCTCTGAATGGATTCCTCTTTCAAATCTTTTAAAGCTCAATTGAAAACACACCTCTTCTGCACAGCTTTTCATCTTCCCTCCCCTCCCTCCCTCGCCTCCCAACCAATAAAAGTAAATTAACGACTCCTTAAGTTCCCTCTCCTACCGCTTTCTTTACCGTTTGTCTTGTCTGTCATTATCCTTCTTTTCTTTCTTCTTTCCTGGCTCTGTCCTTTCCTTCCCTTTGAGATTCACTTATTGGCGTTCACCTTTCTTTTATTCTATGTATAATTTTTTAATTTTTAATTTGTAAACCGCTCTGACCCTATGTAATGGGCGGTATATAACGTTTTAAATAAACATAAACATAAGACAGGACAGTGCTGAAGAAATTTGGACTCTTTATTGGACTTTGTGCAGAGAGTGGGGGGGAGGGTAGGAGTTTGGGGGTTGGGAGGGGTGTGGGGGCAGGAAGAATTTAGATTCCTGGCTGAATAAGGGAGTTTGTTCCTTTACTATTGGACTTGCAGCCAATGTGGCAGGGTCAATTTCTGTTGAATGTTTTTGAAAATGTTAATAAAAAAAGTTTAGGGAGACCCAGGAAGAACCCCTTTCTTGGGCAATGTGGTCAGGAGTCTGTGGGCATCAGTGGGGGCCTTCAAAATCGCGGCCCTCATCGCAGGACACTCAGAGACCGGGGAAGATCCTCCTTCTGAGAGGCAGTGTGGTCAGGAGCCTTGCGGGCACATTTTGGCACGAATTGGTGATGTCAGCGGGGGTCTTCAGAACAGTGTCCCTCACCGTAGGACATGGCTACGTGCCCAAAGGGGCAGGTCTTGTTCCTTTGGAGCGCCTTAGGAGCAGGAGCACGTGATTCTTTTTGGTGGGATGGCCAAGAGGAAAAAGAGAAGTGCAGCTGCTAAACCATCAGTGAAATTCTTTATAGTTGAAGGTCATTTGGATAAACATCTTTTGAAGAAGGATGTTGTTGAGATACCCTCTTCTCCCTCAACCTCTGTAAGTACCGTCTCACTTACTGCTCCTATTAAACTGGAGGAGTGCACCCAACCCTTTCTGTCTGCCATATTTTCTGCAGTTGGGGGGTGGGACCTCTTGGACAAAAGACTCTATCCAGTACCATCACAAGTTAGTAAGATCTCAGATTCTGAGGTTAAAGCCGTTGCTCCTATGCCTAAAGTATTACAACTACAAATGCCTGTTACTGGTTTAGTGTAGGAGGAACTACCCTCTAGAGAGGTTTCTCTGAAGGATATTTGGACTATAGTCTCCTGTACTTAGACAACCTTGACTGGTACACTACAACAAATTTCTTACTTTTCTAAAGACTGTTGCTAATTTTGTTGATCAGGACTCTAGGTTGACTTGCATGGATTCATGTCTTCCCAAGATTGAATCACAAGTTTCTGCTAAACAAACTGTATCTTCTTCCTATATAAAAGATAGTCTCTACTTCCATCATCAATTTGAACTGCTAGATAATTGCTCTAGAGCAAGGAATCTTCATTATTTAAATTTTCCTAAGACCCATTACTTGTCACCTATGTTATTGTTTCAAAAATATCTGAAAGAAATCTTGCTTTTTCCTAATCCTGATGATTTTGCTATATCAAATAGCTCTCTAGGGCGATTCAGGGAGCTCATGATGAGTTGCGTATGATATTTCCTTTTGCTTTTATCTATCATGGCATGGTATGTACCTTGAGCCCTGGCCTTCTGGGGGAAGACAAGCTATGCTTAGGGAGTCAGAAGCCCTCTCCAGGCTGCAGATGGGGTGCTGTTTGGGGCTTGGGGGCTTTCAGCTTACAGGGGTCATGACCCTCGATCTTGGTCTGCTGAACCTGCTGGGGAGCATGGTAGACCAGAAACTGGGAGTATTTCCAATAAGCCTTCTTCCCTTTCAGGTGGAAGGGCTTTTTCCCCAAAGCCTTCCAATGGGAAGGGTCAGCCATCTTCTGAGACAGCCTAGTCCTGGTCATGAACTCTGACTCCAGCTCGGCCACCCTTGTTGGTCATGCGTTTACCGAAGAGGTTCTCTCCTCAGCAGGAGACATTGGCCAGTTTGTCCTGTACCCATTGCTCCAAGTCCAAAGACTGTAGCCAAGCCAGGCGGTGGGCACTAATGCCCACCACAACCACACGAACCACAGACTCGAAGCCATCGAAGGCTGCACGAGTTTGGAATTTGGAGCATTCTTTGACTGAGGAAATGAGGGTCCAGAAGCACTCAAGGGATTCACCCGATATCCCAGCTGAGAACCTGGTGAGTTCCTTCGCTAGGTCCCTCAGGTACCTGGATGTGGGCCGCTAGCATTGAGCCCTGGTAGCACGTTCTGCCAAAGATGTCCATGGTACGGGTCTCCCTACCAGGGGGCATCAAGGAGTGCGTCGTCTGACTTTTTATCTGACGCATGGCTGACTCCACAACCATGGAGTTATGAGGCAGCGGTGTCTTCTGAAAACAGAGGCTCTCACCAACTCTATATTGGGAATCTATTCACCGGCTCACTACTGGTACCATCATCGGTCTCTCCCACATCCTGAATAGCAAGCGCTCTAGGATTGGGGGGGATCGGCACCATCAGTATCTCCTTTGGAGGGGCCTCATACTGGAGGATCTCTAAGTCCTCAGTGTGAGGCTCATCCTCCAGTTCCATTATGAAGGCAAGGCCCTTCGACATCCCATGGTTGAAGTCAAGGTCCTCAGGAAGGGACCTCCGGTGCTCCTGTGAGGGAGACGGCTCGGAAAGCACATCCCTATGCAGCATGGTGTCTGGCGACTTGTCGTCGGTCTCCCAACCCAACTTGGAGCCAGAAGAAACCTCGAGTCCCGGGTGGTCGTCGAGTCGATGAGACACAGACACCGGAGGGGAGTGCGGTGCCCAATGGGGGGGGCAGGGGCTTTGAAGTGCTTGGAGGTGAGTTGCACCTCAAGGAAAGCAGCCAGGCTGTGTTCCAGGGCCACCATTTTGGCTTCAGTGCCAGTAGGCTCCACAGCGACTGGTTCAGGTCTTGAGGGCATTGAGCCCAGAACCGGATCCCTCGATATGGAGTCACCGATGGTGATCGAGCCAGGGGACCGGACCTGATCCCCCGACGTGGTGGGAGTCGTCTCCTGCTGGGGCAGCTTCGAGAGTTGCTCCCGGCCATCGCTGTCAGTGTCGGGTCGAGGGCTCCGAGGCTGGGTACCTGAGGACTTACCTGCGGCACTGGGATCACACTTCTACTTCGACAATGTCTTGAGCCCTCGGAGGACGACCTCCAGTGCAAGGCTCTGCGACTTTGAGGCTCGGATCAAGCATGCCCGCGTGATGCCAAGTCATCGGATGCGGTCCCTGAGAGGCAGCAATTCCATACTCGATGCCAGACCCATGGCTGAGGACTTTTAGTTAAACAGCTCCTTCCGCTTCTGGACACAATTCTTCTGGCTCTTTGCTGCAGGAAGAGTGGGCAAGAAGAGTTGTCGTGATCTGCAGAGAGGCACTTAATGAAGCAACTGTGGCATTCCATGATGGATATGGTGCAGGGGCATCTGACACACTGCTTAAATCCACTGACCAAAGACATAACAGGGAAGACGGCACCCGCGAATTCAAACTTACACATCTCGGTCAGTGAGAGCGCGAGGGAAATCCCACGCCCTACAAAAAGAAAAAGAAAAGGACCTGAGAAAAATGCAATGCCAAGGCGAGGGCAGACTCGGGCAGTGAGTATAATCAGGAACAGACTAGCAAAAAAAAGCGAGAAAACACTGAGAAGAAAGTTGGAAAAAATAGACTTTCACCAGGGACAATAGATAGGATGTCTGCAGGGCTCCACGGAAAAAAGAAGACTGAGGTAAAATGGCACTCTTGGGTGGGAAGGTGACTGCGCATGCATGGCCTAACTCCCAAAGGCTTTCTCTGAAAGCTGGGGAGTGAATCCATGCAGGCTCTGTCGGTGCCAACATCACCCATATGTGAGGACTGACTTCCTGCTTGTTCCCGGAGCACTTCAAGTTTCAGTCATCACCAGCATAACTAGTGCTATAGTCCTCGAACTTGCCAGTATATTGCTGCCAAAAGAGATCTGAAAGACACTAGAACACCACCATTAGCAGACTCTCAGTAGCTTCAAACTTTACTAGATTGGAAAATAATTGCATTGGAACAACCGCATAGAATATAAGAACATAAGATATGCCATACTGGGTCAGACCAAGGTCCATCAAGCCCAGTATTCTGTTTCCATCAGTGGCCAATCTAGGTCATACGTACCTAGCAGTTTCCCCAAGGGACACAGGTTCCACAATGCTTGTATTGGTTCAAGCATTGATATCCTGGGTCCCTTCTTAATAATGGTTTATGGACCTTTCCTCCAGGAACTTGTCCAAACCTTTTTTAAACCCAGCTACACTAACAGCCTTTACTACATCCTCCGGTAACAAATTCCAGAGTTTGATTACACGTTGAGTGAAAAAAATATTTTCTTTTATTAGTCTTAAATAGTTTACCCTGTAGCTTCAATGCATGTCCCCTAGTCTTTCTATATTCTGATAAGGTAAACAATCGATCTACGTTTACCCGTTCCACTCCGTTCATTAATTTATAGACTTCTATCATATCTCCCCTCAGCCGTCTCTTTTCCAGGTTAAAGAGCCCCAACCTTTTTAGCCTTTCTTCATAGGAGTAGCCTTCCATCCCCTTTACCATTTTGGTGGCTCTTCTCTTAACCTTTTCTAAAATCGCTATATCCTTTTTAAGATACGGCGACCAGAACTGCACACAATATTCAAGGTGCGGTCTCACCATGGAACGATATAGAGGCATTATAATATCTTTTGTTTTATTTTCCATTCCTTTCCTTATCATACCTAGCATTCTATTTGCTCTCTTGGCCGCCGCTGCACACTGGGCCGAGGGTTTTAACATGGTATCCACAAGGACGCCTAAATCTTTTTCCTGGGTGGTGGAAATTCATGGAATTCTGAGACTGAAACAACAAAGAGCATTAGTTTTCCTTGGTGGGCCATGGATTAGTCTAGCGGAACTCAAGGAAAGAAAATTAGCAAGTAAAAATAAATTTCACCTTCCTTATTATTCTGTTAGACAAGTCCAGTTGAGTGTGACGTAGCAAATCTTCATAGTCCTTGGAGGGAAAGGAAGACTAGGCATTCTCATAAACTCACCTTGCAAGACATCAATCAGCATGAGTCCAGCTCAGAGCGAAAGTAAACTTCGCAGACGGCTCTCAGTAACTCACTATTCCCCAATCTGGATCACCAAGAGGGCAATGCAGCCAAATGTACAGCCCCTCTAAAACTCCATAACTAGGCAACACTCCAGAGCTGCTCACCAACCAAGGGCCTGTGCTTCCTTAGGAATGGGAGGAATATCTCAGAAAGACTACAAGCAAAGGCACAGAGCAGCTCGAGCAACACCAAGAAGCAAATACATACTTAAAGCAAGCCCATAGCCAAGAAGTTTCAGTACAGAGTGATTATTCTGTGAATTGCATGGAGAGGCAGAAGATCCTGAAGTACCAAGAAATTCAGTCAGAGACAAAGAAAATGTGGCAGAAAGAAACAGAAATTGTTCCCATTGTACTAGGAGCGATAGGCTTGATAAAGAAGAATTTCCAAGCACATCTTGACAAATTTCCCAAACCTGTTACATCTTACGAATTCCAGAAGGAAGCCCTGGCACGATGCAAGTACTACACCGAGCATTAGCAGAAAATTTGAGAGACTAAGATCATACTCCACATACCCTAGCTTAGAAGTGAGGTTCACGACTGTCATGGTATCCATAAAATCAACCCATTTAGAGAAAATGCCCAAGAAGCTAACTGACCAGAGTGAGACCCCCAGGAAAGCTCCCAAGCTTATGGACCCCAAGGATTTCGACCGATGATAGGCTCTAAAGATTCCCACTGAAAGAGTACTATCTAGAAGGGAGAAAAACCAACCTCAAACTGAGCCTATTCACCGCGACAGGAAACCATTGCACTATCTCTGGATTAAACTAAAATGTAGTGGAAAAGCTCTCCAAAGGAACAGCAGCCTCCCAAGCAAGATAAAGAGCACCTGTAGTGTGCAGTCCACCAAGAATATGGGAAAATAGAGCACACAAGGGGCGCAGTCTATGCAACAAAAATAATACAACAAGAGCACCAACCCCAGGATAAGATATGGAGTGCATTGCAAACTGATCGCAGGCAAGGTACTGTAGGGCTGGTACCCCTGCAATTCTACATGCAAATCTCCGGCCTGCTCAGCAACTCAGGCCTGAACCAACCTGCACAGACAAGATGGATTCTTCACTTCACTTTTGCTGTGTTCAGCTACAAACGACCTAAGCAACTGCTGGATCAGCGTTTCTAAGCATACATACAGAAGCTATTGTCCGTGGCTGGCCTTGGACACTGGTACATGCCCAGAAGTTACATACTGTTGCCTCTGCCTGACTTCTTACTATGGCTTCTTTGTTTGCAAGAAGCTGCTCATCATCTACCTCCTGATTCGCTGAGAACACCTCAGACTGCCTGGTGCCAACCAATCATCGGACCTATGACGGAGGATTCTTACACAGAATAATGCAATCTGCGCTGGAAACTTTAGTAGTAGTAAGAGAGAGTTGGGGGCTTTTCCCACCTGTTATACAGACTCCTGCACTGGTTCCTCTCTGCTGTGCACTGCGTACCTGATTCCTGCGACCTGACCCTTCCGCAAGACGGCCACTAAGTGTGGGCTAGGCCGTCCTCCACAGGTCTGAGATAAGACTTTCACAGATACCTCCGGTTCGGACTTACTGCGGCTCACCTGACGAGGCTAGAGCCCGCATTAGCTAGGAGCTGCCTCCTTGGACTGCATTGTTCCTGAGAGCCCGACAGAACTAAGGTACTGACTTATCTCTCCTCCTCCGGATGGGCAAGGGGTTAGCAATATATTTCTTACTTTTCCTCAGTGCAGAGCGAATCAGTGACATCTGGTTACTAATCAGTGATTTATTACGTTGTCCAAGTGTACATCTGTACTATAACAAATTTCTACCTCATTTTTCTAATTAGCTATATGTGTGTGTGTATATTTTTTACCTGGTTGCCTATAAAAAGTCTAATATATATCTGCAGACCAGACTTCTTTCGTGGCTCATTGCCAGAATAACTCACCGAACTTTGGGCTGGGAATTAGTAGCTATTTCCCCTGGACAAACAGAGAGTCTAACTTCTTTTTGTGTTACTAATATACCCTACATAATAATGGGGGCTCGTCCGGGATGAGTATTTCTGAATGTGCTACGCCTCTCAGAATTTGTGTAATATTTCTGAATTGTCCTATTGTGGTCAAAGCAGCTGTTTATGCTGAGGTTTGTGGCTAGAGAGCATTGTCTGTTGAGACGGCTTTGGAACCCACATTACAGGATCTCTGCATTAGAGTAATTCTTCAGCAGTAATTCCTGTGTTTGTTTTTACAGACAGTCTCAGCTATTGATTTACGATGGTTCACACAGAGGGATGGTTGGATCAGGTTTCTGCTTTCAGGAAGCGGAATGCTCTGGATCAAACGGAATTGCAATTTCTGACAGTGTGTAGCTCTGAACTAGCCGCCCAGACCAGGAGACTAACAGATGTCACAGCTCTTTATGAGCAGCGAGAGAGAACTCTGATGGCTCAGTTAAATGAGATAGAGACTGCTCTGATTGCAGCAAGACAGCGCACGGCTAGTCTCCAAAGAAAGCTAGCTGTTGCACGTCAGGAATGTGGGCAGGAAATGCAGAGAGTTAACCTAGAAATCCAGCAATTAAGAGCTGACTGTTTTGAATTGGCTTGTGTGTCCACCTCTCATAGTAACGAGACAGAGTACCGGGATAATTTGATCCGTCTAGGCTTCTCAGATTACCGGAGGATTGATGACGGCAGTTTGCCACTGGAAACCCTGCCCAGTGTTGAAAGGCAGCTTTTCCAGAACAGAGTCAGTTCTCTCCCATCAGCGCATGAGCACAGGAGAGAAACAGGGCAGAGTGAAACACCCTACTCTCGACCCCTCCCCATACAGGGAGCGGTGGGGGGGGGGGGGTGAGAAGTCCCCCTAGTGATGGAAGACTGTACCAGCAGCGACCACCAGAGGGAGCTGAAGGCAAGCGAAATCCTCTATGCTCCCATGTCCTGCAAGGAAATCAAATAAATGAAGGTGCTTCTGTCGCACAATTACAAATTATCAAGACCTTGCGGAGCATGGTCACACCTTTTGAGAAAACTGGTCATGCCACCATAAATGAACATTTAGCTGCAGTCAAAGATGCCTTTCGGGCACTGAACATTAGCAGGGGGGAAGACATGGTTCTGTATCTTCCATGGTCCTTTGATGTACCTTGTCAGCAATTTATTCGGGCCATGGCAGATGATGAAAAGAAGGACATTGTCATCTTTGAACAGGCACTAAAGAAACATTATGGGCCATACCCTGATGATATCGCTGCAAAGCAGGCAGCATTTAGTATGACTCATAGGGAAAATGAAACACCCCGAGAGTTTGCTTACAGACTTAGGCAGACCTTCTTCCAGAGTGACCCTTCTTGGGAAACAATAGAACACCATTAGGAGTTTCGTAATCTTTTCTGTCAGTTGCTCCTTCCATCCATTAAGTCTTATATGTCTGACAAGCGTCACGAACCCCTGTCACGTGTGATAGAACATGCTGAGTGGATTTGGGAAGCTGTTCCCAACATGAGAGCAACCAATACTGGCAGCACAGTCCAAGCTCCAAGCAAAGCCAGAGAGCCAAAACAGTGTGTTAGTGCTGTAAAATCTACCCTTTCGTTAGAAAATAACTCTTCTCCTTCTGTTCCACAGAATCCTCCCAGGCCACCCCAGAATAACCAGTCTTCTGGGTCTAAGCAGCGCTCTGGGAATCAGCATTTCACTCCACAGAACCGGAACTGGAAGAGAAAGCCCGGTTTTGACAAATACCTGGAGCTGGAGAAGAGAATAAGCGAGCTGACAGATATGATGAAGGCTACCATTGCATTCAGCTCCTCACAGGAGGCTCCTGCTAGTAGTGCGCCTCCTAAGCCACGAGCAAAGCCTCAGAAGCCAGAGGAGGAACTGGTTGACTCCTCTTCCCCTTCTAATGAGACTGAATGACTAACCGACTGTTTCTGTCCCACAGGTCACTATTGCACAGGTGCAGCCAGCTGGAGATGCCACCCCATGGACACGGAGTGACAGTCCCGCAATGGACAGCGAGGGTCCAGCCTTCGACACCACCAGGAAGCACAAGTACTTTTTGGGTAAACTCAAGCCAAAAGGACAGAGGTACACTGTTCCTGTTACAATTCAGCAGGCTTTTCTCTGTGAGGGCCTGATAGATTCAGCCTCTGAGGTTACCCTGATTACCTCGAGTCTCTTTGATAGACTCACTGCTTCCTTGGGGAGTCAGAGGACCCTACACGTCACACCCAGTGATTTGTCACTCGCAGCTTATGGGAATCAGCCCATAGAGTCCATGGGGCAGGTCTGGCTTAACCTCCAAATTGGAAAATTACAGGTGAAACATCCTGTGCTCATTACTAAGTGCCCTGAGGAAGAATTCTTGATTGGCAATGAGCTCCTGAAACGGTTACGCCCCATTCTGGACTACGTCCAGGAAGTGATCTGGACACAGGTCACACATCCCATACCTTATGCTAGGGTAAAACATGACAGCAGAGTCAGTGGTCCTTGTTCGGTGGAACGCACAAACAAGTCCATCAGGATTAATTTCCAGAGGTCAGCTGATCCCCAAATCCTTCAGCTCCAGTATGAAAGGGCTGGAGATGAGGATCAGGGCATCAGCGACGTGGTTGCCATTGCAGTAGGTTCAGTAGCTAACATTGTCCTTGATACTGACTGCCTGCAGATATTCCTGAAGGAACCTATGGAAGGTTGTGAGGTGCAAACCCCTCCTCCAACCCATCCCTGCCTAGATCACCCTAGGAGACTGACGGACATATTCTCGGCTGAGAAAGGTCCCTTTATATATGTGCAGGTGGGCATGTCCCAAAAGGAACGGGCCTACCTATTACCCCACTGTGACCACTCACTCATCAGTGAGACTCTTTTCTATCGGCTCAAACAACAGCTTACCCTTGATTGGGTAATGGGAGCGAAGACTTCGTTCCAAGTGCCTGGGGAAGGGCTCAAGACATTAATGGGCTACTGCAATCTCCCCTTGCAAGTTCGGGTTAAAGGTTTTCGGCACACCTTCTCCATCATCAGAGGACTTGGGGTGCCCCTCTCCTTAGGCTCAGATTGCCTTGTTCGACTGGGAACTTCTGTGGATTTTGTGAACAACATCCTCTGGAGTAGGATGGAAGGAGATCCGGTGGATTTCTCTGGTGCCCGCCCATCCCTACGGGCTGGTCAGACTATTCCTCAAGTCTGTGAAGTGGTCAGTGCAGAAGACACCCACATACCTGGGAGGGTACAGGATTGTCCCCTGCCGATACAGGTGACCCGAGGACATGTGGTCTCAGACAACTTAGTCTTCTTCAGTCCAAATTCCTGTTTTGAGAAGCTGGGCCTAGCCATGGGTCCCATACCCTGCATGGAGGCCACAGCTCCCTCCTTACACTTATTGCTCACCAATCCAAACCCAGATCACATTCACCTTGTGAAGGGCGAACCTCTGGGATTCCTAGTAGGAGAATCGTTCCCAAGTGTGGAATTGAGTCTCCAGATTATTGGGGAAGCCCCTGTTTCCTGGAACATCTGTGAAGGGGGGGGGGACCCCTGCGTGTGTACGATCCTCACCCCGAGGCCTCCTCACCTTACAGTTTGTCTGGCCACATAGTGCTGTGACCTCTCAAGTGGACCTCGCGTCTGACCATCTGATTTTGTCAAGTAAACTCGATGAGGCTGTTAGTTCCCTCACCCACCAGGGGGGGGGGAGCCCCATGCTGTCCAAGCCATTCAGGTCTCCTCTCTCCAAGATGAGATTGAGGAGAAGGTTGAAATACCCTCAAACAAACCTGTTCTGGGATTTGATGAAATGGTTGCGGGAAAACTTGCTGAAGCAGACGCCTGCACTGATGAGTCAGAAAAGGCCCAATTAAAAGAACTGCTGTACCGTCACAAGGACCTGTTTGCCACTGATACCTATGACTGTGGTCTCACCGACCTACATGTCACCCGTATTCCTACGGATCCAAACAGTAAACCCGTCTTTGTGAGGCAGTATAAAATCCCATTGGCTTCCTATGAATCCGTTCAGGAAATCATTAATTCCCTGGAACAAAAGGGAATTATACGTCAATGCAACAGTACTTACAATGCCCCACTGTGGCCTGTTATCAAGAAGGATTCTAACTGGCGCTTAGCTTTGGACTATCGCCAGCTTAATAAAAAGGTACCTCTATCCAGATGGCCTATGGCACATCTGGAACAGAACTTAGCCACCATCAAGGGTGCAAGGTACTTTACAAGCCTGGATTTGGCCTCAGGATTTTGGACTATACCTGTCCATCCAGAAGATCAGCATAAGCTGGCTTTTACCTTTGGTAGGCGACAATATACTTGGAATCGGACACCGTTTGGTTATTTGAATGCCCCAGCAGACTTCAATATTTTCCTGCATAAGGCTTTGCCTGATGCTGAGACTAGAGGCATCCTCGTCTATGTAGACGACATTCTGGTGAAGAGCACCAGTTTCACTGACCATTTGCAAGAAATAGAGCATGTTTTCCAGCAACTGAAAGCTGCGGGAGCAAAGCTGTCCTTGACAAAGGGCCAATGGTGCCAGAAATTCCTCAATTATTTGGGTTACGAAGTTTCTGCTGAGGGACTGCGGCCTCAAAGGAAGAGACTTGCGGCCTTGCAACAACTCAAACGTCCGACCAACGTGAGTGAGCTGCGCTCATTCTTGGGCATTTGCAATTATTCCCGCCAATTTGTGGATCAATATGCGGAGATTTCCCGACCCCTGGTCAAACTCCTCAAAAGAGATGAACCTTGGGCATGGAATCCCGACCAAGAGGCAGCTCTAGAAGAGTTGAAGGCAGCTTTGAGTCGAGCTCCCTGTCTTGCCTATCCAGAGAGTGGCAGAGAATTCTTCGTGGAACTAGGTTTCACCGATCACTCTATGAGTGCTGTTCTGTACCAGATGCATGACACAGATAGGAAAGTTATTGCCTATGCCAGCAAAGCTTTAACGGAAGTGGAGAGGAAATACTCTGACTGTGAGAAATCCTTGTTGTCCACAGTCTGGGCCCTCCAATATTTCCACAGTTATATCCAAGGTGAGAGGTTGGTTGTTGAGACTCATCACCAACCCATCAAGTTCCTAGGCAGTGATCGGATTAAATCGGGACAAGTGTCAAACAGTCGCATTGTCTCCTGGACCTTAGCACTTCAGGGCTGGCCCCTGGAGGTCAGGTATGCTCAAAACCGCAAGGATGCCGCCGCACAGGGCCTGGCTGAATTGCACGATTGCACTGCCAGAGAACCTTTAGTGGGTAATTTAGACACCGAAATGGAGTCATGTACGCCTGAGCCTTCTCGTCATCGTCCTTATGATGAGAACCTCTGTAAAGGCTACCCCAAGGTGTATGTGGACGGTTGTGCTTACCGTCGAGAGCCTGACCATGAACTGGTAGCAGCTATAGGTGAAGTTTGGAACCAGAACCACCCTTGTGAACCCTTCAAGTACCGTCTGGGTACCAAGACTAATCAGTATGCAGAGCTAGCTGCAGCCCTGGCGGCTCTCCAGTCTGCTGCTCAGGGAGGGGTTCACACCCTAACCATCTGTACTGATTCAGACTACGTCCGACAGAATTTTGTTTCCCACTTACCCATTTGGAAATCTAACAATATGCTGAATTCCAAAGGGAAACCTGTCAAACATGCCGGATTGATTCTGGCCTTGGACAAGGTAGCTCATGAAAATGACATGACCATCTACTGGAAGAAAGTGAAAGGTCATTCCCGTGTTGATAACCCTGACAAGATTGGAAATGATCTAGCTGATCAGCTTGCCAAGGAGGGTGCTGTCTCTGGAGACCTCTGGCAGTTGGAGGCTCCCGAGACCAATGGGCTTCGAATTGTGACGGCGGTTACCCGGCGACAAGCTCAATTATCCACCATGCCCCCTGTGGTTCAATGGTGTGGCGAGAGCACAGATCTCGACCTCGTGCAAGCCCAGAAGCAAGATCCTACTCTTGGACGTTTCTACCTTTTTCTGCAGAACCCCCAGGAACACCCATTAACTCTGGAGGATTGTCAGGATGATGAGGAACTGAGGATCCTCTACATCTCCAAGGACATGTTCCAACTCCAGAAAGATCTGTTGATACGGAAGAGTAAGCATGGTATTGTGCAATGGGTGGTACCTCGGGCCTTCCGTGGAGTTATGTTACAGCACGCTCATGATGAACCTTGTGCCGGTCATAGAGGTGACCGAATAACCTATGAAACGTTGAAACAAGTGGCCTACTGGCCCCACATGTACCAAGATGTCCAATTGTATACTAAAGGTTGTCTGACCTGTTGCAGATTTCAACCTGCAGCTCCTTCTCATAGAGCCCCTTTGAGAAACAGAGGTCTGACCATGCCTTGGTCTGATCTCCAGATTGATTGGATCGGCCCCGTGCCCCGATCCTCTCGAGGCAACAAATATATGTTGACAGTTACCTGCTTATTTACTAAGTGGGTCGAGTGCATCCCAGCACCCAACTGTACCGCTGAGACCACGGCCACCTTGTTGTTAAACCATGTTTTCAGCAGGTGGGGCCTCCCCATGCGAGTGGAATCCGACCAGGGTTCCCACTTCACGGGACAAGTCATTAAGCATCTGTGGAAGGTACTAGGTGTGAAGGCCAAAGTCCACATTGCTTATCGTCCACAATCCTCTGGACAAGTGGAGAGAGCAAACAAAACTATCATCAGTATCTTGAAAAAGTATGCTTCTTCCTCTGGGAAGGACTGGGACATCAAACTGCCCTTGGTCCTGATGGCTATCAGAGCCACGCGTCATCGTGCTACTGGTGTGTCCCCTTTTGAGATGATGACAGGTAGGGACATGGTTTTACCCCTTCATCTTCTTTACAGGACTAATGATGTGAATCTCGCTGCTGCTACAACTGCTCATGAATATGTTGCCCATTTAAGACAACACTTGCAAAGTGCCTTTGCCTTTGCCCAAAAGAATTTGAACACTGCTGCTAGGGGTAGGAAGGCCTACTATGATTTGAGGACTACCTCTAAAGAATACCAGATTGGCGATAAGGTACTCTACTACAATTTTGGTAAGAATAAGGTCAAAGACTGTAAATTTCTACCTAGCTGGAACGGTCCATTTCCTATTGTGGATAAAGCCTCCCCTGTTGCTTATCAAATTCGAATGAAGTCAGGTATTGAGAGGGAAGGCTCCCTTAAATGGGTCCACATTAATCAGCTTAGACCGTGTCATCCCAGTAAGCTCCTTCCTGAAGAACCTCTTGCTGAAGTGAGTGATACTAACCTTGAGGCGGGATAGCCTGTTTGTTTTCTTTTCCAGATGGAGTCCCGGACTTTGAAGGTCCTGTTCCTGATTTTGATGTTAGCGGGATCCGAAGTTGCCAGATTGATTGAGCCTGGCCCTCTTTCTGGTGTCGTGCTACAGGATGCGCCTGGTTTCCTGATTACACAGTCCCAGACTGTCACACAGAAAGTTTTTGTGTCCCTAGATCCCCAACATGTTTTACAGAAACATTTTGGATCGTCTGTTGTCCGCATCACTAATATACAACAGTGGTGCCTAATCTTGGCATGTGCCAACGCTCTAAAGACATTCATTGGTTGTGTCCTGGTAAACCTTTCCTGAAGGACACTTCTACGGCTCTTTGTGGGTTGTCTGCTGAAAATGTGAAAGAACAATGTAAAGTTACCATGACCAAGTTCGATGACTTTTCAGAGACGAAAGTTGCTGTTGTCAACAATGTTTGGCTGGTTAGTACCCCTTTGAGTGAACTCCTGGTCACCATGAATAAACATGACATTCATAATAGAGTTCCTCTACCCTGCAATGTTTGCTTGATTGATGTTCCCAAGAACTCCATTGTTAATGTTGGTGGAGTTTCCTTGTTTTATCTAGATGCTGACCCTGTTTCGACAGAGCTCCAGATATTGGATGTGTTTCGAGGTCACGAGATTGACTTCACTGCAGCCTTGACCTATCTTTTGGACTATAAGGACTCTCACACAGTTGAACTGTCCATTGACCAGGCCGACCTTGCCATTGCTGATTATAACTTTGATTCACGAGATGTGGACATTTTACAAACTGATTTTATGTCACATGTCATTGTGCCTGGTCTTTTCTTTCTGTTGGTGCTCCAGTTTCTTATCTCTTTGTATCAACAGAGACAGATTCGTGCTCTTCGTCGCTCTATGCATCCTGCACCTCTGCTGCCTGCCATGCGTCTGCAGGATTTGCTGGAACGTCACACTTTTGAATAAGTGTCACCATTTTCTTTGAAAGTTATCCATTACTCTTAATTGAGTTGTTTTTTTTTCATAGATAGCATGTGCTCATTTTACTAACACTGTTACACATGGCTTCTCATTACTTTTGAGTATTCACCTTGGTGTTACACTAACACATTTTTATTTTTGGTTTGGATATTTGATTTGACGTGACTGTATCTCTGTCATTTTATTTTGACTTCTTTTATTGCTTGAGTGTATTCACTGTATTATTCCTCATGCAGTATTGCTTTCATGCATATTGTGCTTGAAGTATTATCCACTTCTCCTGCATTAGTCAATCATTTGTCATTTGGTTCTGACCTGCACGGTAGTACTGCTAGTTAGGCTTTGTACGATGGAGTGTACTCCCTTGTAGCATCCTCCATCTTACAAGGGGGGGGAGATGTAGGGCTGGTACCCCTGCAATTCTACATGCAAATCTCCGGCCTGCTCAGCAACTCAGGCCTGAACCAACCTGCACAGACAAGATGGATTCTTCACTTCACTTTTGCTGTGTTCAGCTACAAACGACCTAAGCAACTGCTGGATCAGCGTTTCTAAGCATACATACAGAAGCTATTGTCCGTGGCTGGCCTTGGACACTGGTACATGCCCAGAAGTTACATACTGTTGCCTCTGCCTGACGTCTTACTGTGGCTTCTTTGTTTGCAAGAAGCTGCTCATCATCTACCTCCTGATTCGCTGAGAACACCTCAGACTGCCTGGTGCCAACCAATCATCGGACCTATGACGGAGGATTCTTACACAGAATAATGCAATCTGCGCTGGAAACTTTAGTAGTAGTAAGAGAGAGTTGGGGGCTTTTCCCACCTGTTATACAGACTCCTGCACTGGTTCCTCTCTGCTGTGCACTGCGTACCTGATTCCTGCGACCTGACCCTTCCGCAAGACGGCCACTAAGTGTGGGCTAGGCCGTCCTCCACAGGTCTGAGATAAGACTTTCACAGATACCTCCGGTTCGGACTTACTGCGGCTCGCCTGACGAGGCTAGAGCCCGCATTAGCTAGGAGCTGCCTCCTTGGACTGCATTGTTCCTGAGAGCCCGACGGAACTAAGGTACTGACTTATCTCTCCTCCTCCGGATGGGCAAGGGGTTAGCAATATATTTCTTACTTTTCCTCAGTGCAGAGCGAATCAGTGACGTCTGGTTACTAATCAGTGATTTATTACGTTGTCCAAGTGTACATTTGTACTATAACAAATTTCTACCTCATGTTTCTAATTAGCTATATGTGTGTATGTGTATATTTTTCTACCTGGTTGCCTATAATAAAGTCTAATATATATCTGCAGACCAGACTTCTTTCGTGGCTCATTGCCAGAATAACTCACCGAACTTTGGGCTGGGAATTAGTAGCTATTTCCCCTGGACAAACAGAGAGTCTAACTTCTTTTTGTGCTACTAATATACCCTACAGTACAAGACTTTCCTAATATACACTCAGCTGTGCCAGCCAAAACATGGGAAAAAAACATTTGCCAGAGTGAAGATAGAGCACCACCTAGCACTCCACCCCTGAAGCAAGAGCTTGACACATCAAGCTGATACCCCAGGCTTATAGCCTCCAGAAGAAGATATGGAATGCACAGAGCATGCAGCTCCTAGAACTAAGCACAGCATGCCCTAGATGTGCAATCACCTGCCACACTGGAGACCACACCATATCCAGAAACTGAGATGGAGGACATGAAACCCAGAACCTCTCAGAGACAACTGGATTGGGAACCCCCTGCGGCCACTTAGAGTGAGACAGAGAGCACTGAATATGCAGCCACCCAGGGCAAGGCAGGGAGCACACCAAACGTGCAGCCTCCCAAAGCAAAGCCCAGGTCATATAGCTTCGTAAAGGAGGCTAGGAACATTCTGAACATGCAACCACCAGCACCAGCCATGGAGTGCACACAAAGCATGCCACCGCTAGTGTTCAAGCATGGAGAGATATACACTGAGCATAACATTCCAAGAACCACCCATCAAGGGCATCCAGGGTACACCAGCCAGAGCAAATTATGGAACATGCAGAGAGTGCAGTCCAGCCATAGTCAAAGAGGGAGAGTCCTTGGAGCATAAACGTCAGAACCTCACCTGGTGCACACACAGAACAGAGTCCTTCAGAGCAAAAAAACTGGAACTTGCACACAGTGAACCATGTCCAGAGCAAAAACCCGGAGCAAGCACAGAGCAAACCATCTTTAGAGCAAACCTAGAGAAGCTCAGAGTGGACTCTCTCCAAAGTAAGATCTGGAGCGCCCCCAACCAGAACCACAAGATATAGGTGAGAACAGAACATGAAACATCCCATGGCGAAGTGTGCTGAAAGTGTGCAACTGTCAAGCATGCCACTCCTAAAATAAGATGTAGAGCATGTATAAGATGTGCAACCTGCAGAACGAGATTTGGAGATTGCCCTGAACATGGCAAAGAGCGAAGGGCACAAAGACCACGGCCACATTGAAGTACGTTGTCACAAAAATATTTTATTGAGGACCCAGGGTTACCTGGTGACAGTGTCAAACAGCGGGAAAATGCTGCGCAGGAGCAGATCACACTTAAAAGACTGAAAAACTCCTCCCATTAATTATCATATTGAAACGTAATAGTGAAGGGATACGGAGAGAACAGAGGAAGGGAAAAATATGTGAGCAGTGATAAATGAGAGGAGCAATGGAGGTGATTCTAAAGAGGCAATTAAAAACAAGAGAAAGGTGCTGGATACATGTACTTAAAAACATGCACGTTTGAAAGCAAAGAGTTATGTTCAAATAAACAAGACATTGCCTTGATAAAAATGTAAAAACAGGGAAAAGGGGAAAAACGTACCGTTTGCTTATGTCATTGATAAAGCATATCGCATGAAAGCTTGACCATGTGTTCAAAACTTTAAAAATAAACCTGTACCATATTTTGTTGATGTGTGATCCTCCCAGCAATCAGATTTGTATACTTAAATTGTACTGTACATTCACCCTTGATTCACAATTAGACCGCTTGCTGATCGCTGGAAGTAGCGGTATACAAATTTACGCCAAATAATAAATAAATAAAATAAATAAATATAAATAATAAAAAGCAGTCAGTGCTACTAAAACATAAGGTGGGAAAATACACTGCATGCTACGGACACAAACAAACACAAATCAAATTGCCACAGCCGTGTGAAAAATGAAAAGTGAGGATTACCTGGTAACAATGTCAGACAGCGGGAAACCCCGCACAAGAGCAGATTGCACTTTATAAAATCAAAGGCTCCTCTCACTAATTACCATATCAACTTTGGGCATGGACTGAAATGAAAGGGAACAGAGAAACAAGGGACCAGAAAATAAGCACACATATGTATGAGCAGTTGTATATGACAGGAACAATAGGGGGGGGGGGAATAAAAAACAAACTACAGGGAAGTTGACATAACAATACCAATGTCTGAACAAAAAAGAGGAAAAAGGGGGCAGAGAGTGATCATAAAAAACATTGTAATCTATCTCTTTATTTAACCCAAAAGGGTATACTGTGTTTAACTCAAAAATAAACCTCTGCTCTTCCCTAATCAAGACTCGATCAACATCCCCACCTCGAGGGGGAAGGGAGACTTTCTTAATGACCGAAAATTTTAGATCTGTAAGAGTGTGTTGGAACTGCAGCCAGTGTACAATCAGTGGAGCTGTGAGGACCTGTCTATTGATGCAGCTTCTATGTTCTTGAATGTGTTTTCTGACCTCTGACTGTTTTACCCACGTATTTCTAGGACGATATGGAATTACTGGAATGTGGTGGGTATGGAATTGGGATTGGAGAGCAATGGATAATGAAGCAAGGAGTACAAGGAGGATCAGCATGAAAGTAAGCTTCATGGTTATGCTTAGAAGCGGTTCTAAGTTCACAATACAGAGTATCTATGCCTTTTACTGAGTATAACTGCAAGGTACAGAGGAAGATTTGGTAAGCAATGTATCAATAAGCTACTTCTCAGAATTATTGCATGTGGAATAGTTAGAACAATGTATCAGGATACAAGATGATAGTTTGAGTTGCCTAATGGTGGGCTAAGTGGCAAATCAGATAACGGTGGCTTAAGAGCAGGGAGATAGTGAAGGCTTTAAGGTGGGAGGGGAGAGATAAGACAAACTTATATTATAGAGAATAGAAAGCGTAGTTACTCAACTGTAACAGGTGATCTCCGGGAACAACAGGAATTTAATCCTCACATATGGGTATCATCGGTACCGACGGAGCCTGAGCGGGAACGCTCCCCAGCGTCCAATAGGAATGCTTTTGGGAGCATCCCTCAGCACATGCGCGCTGCCTTCCTGCCTTTCCAACTGTCCCTCTTCAGTTAAGTTTGTAGCTGAGTGAAAGGATAGAGGGAGAGAGGAAAGAAACAAAGAGAAAGAGAGAGAGACAACTCCTAGGGAAGGTGGGTGGGTTGTGGGGACTAAATTACTGCTATTCCCGGAGATCACCTGTTACAGGTGAGTAACTACGCTATCTCCAGGAACAAGCAGGAATGTAGTCCTCACATATGGGGACTCCCTAGCTGAAGATACCAGGGAGATATCCCCAGGAAGGAGCCATTGTGGAAGGTGAGAATCCTTTCTCCCATGGATCTCTGGCATCCCACCAGAGTTGGTGGGTAGGAGATGGTTTAGGTTTGAAAAAGATTTTGAAGAACAGCTTGGCCAAAGAAGGCGTCCCGACGGGAGGCTTTATCTAGGCAGTAGTGGGCTGTGAAGGTGTGTACCGAAGCCCAGGTGGTTGCTCGACAAATGTCATCGATAGACACAGAGTGGAGATTAGCCATAGAAGCTGCCATGGCTCTCACATTGTGAGCTGTGACATGGTCCTGAAGAGGAAGATCCTTACTCTCATAAGTAAAGGATATGCATTGGGCAATCCATTTAGATAAAGTTCTTTTGGAGACTGGAAGTCCCAAATGACTAGGGTCAAAAGATACAAAAAGTTGCGAGGACTTTCTATGTTGCTGTGTTCTTTGAATGTAAAAGGCTAAGGCCCTTTTACAATCCAAAGTATGAAGGTTTCTTTCTGCATTAGAGGCGTGAGGCCTCGGAAAAAATACAGGAAGATAAAGTGATTGGTTTAAATGAAAAGGCAAAACCACCTTTGGCATAAAGTGTGGGTGAGTTCGAAGAACAACCTTATCATGATGAAATCTAGTATAAGGAGGTTCAGCCACTAAAGCTTGCAGTTCACTAATGCGACGGGCAGAGGTGATTGCAATCAAGAAGATGACCTTCCAAGTCAAAAACTTAAGGACTGTAGTGGCTAAAGGTTCAAAAGGCGGCTTCATGAGCTGCCCGAGAACTAGATTTAATCCCATGCTACCAGTGGTGGCTTGATGGGAGGTTTAGTTAATAAAAGGCCTCTCATAAATCTTGATAGGAGTGGATGAGAGGAAATTGGTTGTCCATTTAGAGGCTTATAAGAAGCTGCAATTACACTAAGATGGACTCTTACCGAATTGGTCTTTAACCCAGAATTTGATAAGTGAAGGAGATACTCTAGTATCGATTCTAAGGGTATGACCAGGGGGTTTAATCTCTTCTTGGAGCACCATATAGTAAAACGTTTCCACTTGAAGGCATAAGATCTTCTTGTGGAAAGTTTCCTAGAAGCCTGAAGGATATCTTTTACCTGCTGGGACAGGTTGAAATCCTGGAGGTCTAAGCCTTCAACAACCAGGCAGGTGAGGTGCAGGGACTGGGGATTCGGGTGCCATAGCATCCCGTTCTCCTGGGAAAGGAGATCTGGAGCATGCCCTAACTCCAGAGGTGCCGCTTGAGAGAGATGCAGAAGCAGGGAATACCACGTTTGGCGTGGCCATCGTGGTGCTATGAGAATCATGCGACCCCTGTCTCTCTGAAGTTTGAAGAGTGTCTTGAGGATGAGGGGAATGGGTGGGAAGGCATAAAGGAAGTCCTGACCCCAGTGAAGGAGGAAGGCATCCCTTGCCTGACAGTTGTGCACCGGAATCCTGGAACAGAACCGGGGAAGTTTGGCATTCAGTGGACTTGCAAAGAGGTCTATGTCTGGAGTGTCCCAGAGATGAAATATCTTTGCCACCTGGTCTAGGTGGAGTGACCACTCGTGAGGTAGCAGTACTCGACTGAGTTTATCTGCCCAAAGGTTTTGAATGCCTGGAAGATATACCACTAGAAGGTGAATCTGATGCTCATTGGTGAGGGCCCATAGTCGTAAAGCTTCGTTGCATAACGACAGAGAGCCTGTCCCGCCCTGCTTGTTCACATAGAACATGGCTACCTGATTGTCCGTCTGGACTAGGACTGTCTTGTAGCTGAGCTGGGCGTGGAACACTCGAAGAGCTAAATAAATTGCTCTTAACTCCAGGAGGTTTATGTGTAAACCAACCTACTGTGGAGTCTAGGTGCCCTGGGTAGAGAGATGATTCAGGTGTGCTCCCCAACCCACCTGTAATGCATCTGTTGTTAGGGTGGCCTGAAAGAGGGGTTGATGGAAAGGAGACCCTACTGTCAGATTTTCTAATGATTGCCACCATTGGAGGGACAAAATTAGTCATTGAGAGATTGTTATTTTGTCCGACAAATGACCCGTGGCCTGTGTCCACTGTGTGGAGAGGGTCCACTGAGCTGCTCGCATGTGGAGGCGAGCATATGGGACTACATGAACTGTGGATGCCATGTATCCCAGTAACTGCAGTAGCTCCCGAGCAGTAAGGGAGGATTTGCCTGCTGCTTGGGAAGCTAACTGCATTATGCAAAGACACCGGGCTTGTGGAAGGAAAGCCCTTGCCTGTCTGGTATCCAGAGAGGCTTCTATGAATTCTAGGCATTGGGAAGGAACTAGTTGAGATTTCGGGAAGTTTATTACCAATCCCAAGTATTGGAGGATTCGCATTGTACGAGACAGTGCAGTGCTGGCCTCTGTCACTGTGGAGGCTCAGATGAGCCAGTCGTCTAAGTAAGGGAAGACAAAAATCCCCAGGGTTTGTAGAAATGCAGCTACTACTGCCATGCATTTCGTGAATACCCTTGGTGCTGAAGCCAGACCAAAAGGAAGAACCCTGTACTGGAAATGTCTTCCCCTGAAAAGGAAACGTAAAAATTTCCTGTGATCTGGATGGATAAGAATGTGAGTATATGCATTCTTTAAGTCTAGAGAGCAAAGCCAGTCCTGGCTTTGAAGGTATGGCAGAAGAGTTCCCAGAGAAATCATTTTGAATTTCTCTCAAAACAGATATTTGTTCAATTCTCTGAGGTCTAGAATGGGTCTGTGTCCTCCTGTCTTCTTTGAAATAAGAAAATAGGGGGAGTAAAACCCCGCACCCTGTTGAAGAATGGGTACTTCCTCTATTGCCCCTTGGGCAAGAAGTGTGGAGAGGTTTGTGAATTGAACTGCTTTAGAATTGTAGGAGGGGGTAAGCTGTGAAAATGAAGTTTGTACCCTTCCCCTACAATGGACAAAGTCCAATCTTCTGCTGTTATCTGATGCCATCTGTTGACAAAGTGGCATAACTGCCGGGAATATTGGGGGGTTGAGGAACCCTCAGAGGCAGGAAGATAAAGCTCTCTAGGAAGGAGTCAAAGCCCTTGAGGGGGCTGAACCTGGACAGCTGGTTGGGCTCTCGGGCCTTTTGGTTTCTTCTGTTGTCTAGTTTGTCCCTTTTGGGCAACCTGACCTGGAGTTTGAGTCTGGTGGGTGTAGGAAGGATAAAACTTCCTCTTTTTGCTAAAAGAGGGTTTTTTTATAAGGCTTCCTTTTAGCTGGAGTGGCTGTAGACTTTGACAATCTATCTAAGGTAGAATTGTCAGCATCTAATTCGTTAGCCTTCTCCTGCCAGTTCTTGCCGAAGAGATTCTCTCCCGTGCAAGGAATGTTGCCTAACTTGTCCTGTACCCAAGTCTCCAAGTCTGATGCCTATAGCCAGGCAATCCGTAGTGCGCCAATGGCAATGGCAGAAGTTCTGCTGATGCATTCGAAGCAGTCAAAGGCTGCACGATTGACAAACTTGGAGACATCCTGAGCATGCTTAACCAGAGTAAGAAAGTCTTGTCTCTTATCATCTGGGAGAAATGGGCTCATAAGTTCCAAGTCTCCTGTGATTTCTTTGAGGAACATTCCCATATATAGGATATATGAGCTGATCCTAGCTGAAAGCATGGAAGCTTGAAAAGTTCTGCATCCAAAAGCATCCAGAGTCCTGTAATCACGACCTAGAGGATTGAATGCATGTCTTTTTGCACTTTTCATCCTACGCGTGGCTGACTCCACTACCATTGAATGGTGTGGCAACTGAGTTTTCTGAAATCCAGGACATGGTGGGACTCGATACATAGTATCAACTTATTAATGTATATAAAATGTAAATAGTTTTGACAATTAATGCACAGTTATTTGTATAAAGTTACAATGTTATAAATCTCTGTTAATAACTATTATCTGTATAAAGTTAAAAAAAAAATCTCTGTTCCATGTAATGTATACATTAGTATACAAATTTGTTTACTTGTTCCATGTAAACCGCCCCTGATCTCTGGAAGGGGCGGTATAGAAGAAATAGATAAATAAATAAATAAATAAATAAATAAATCAAGTCTCCTAGAGTGAGGAGAAGTAGTCAGAGGTGTTTCCCACATTCTGAGCATCAAGTTATGCAGAATTTCATGGATAGGCAGAGTACCTGCCACCTTAGGAGCTTTAGGATATTGGAGGATTTCCAATTCCTTTGCTCTGGGTTCCTCTTCAGGAGCTACTGTGATTGAAAGACCTTTAGCCGTATCACGGACGAAATCCTGAAATGACATGTCCTCTGGAGGTGAAATTCTGCGCTGGGGAGAAGAGGGATCTTCTAAGAGAAACCCTCTAGTGCCACAGAATTGTCAGAGTCTTCAGAATCGGAGGAATCGAAGCATCCCTGACCCCGATGCTCCTGCAAAGCACGATCCCGGTACCAATCGAAGTCGGTACCGAGGTGACCCGGTACCACTTTATCCACTCCAGCCAGAGGTGGAATGGGAAGAGTTACCATCGGGGTCGGTACCGGCATCGTCGATGTCGGTATCGGTACCGGTGTTGGTACCGGCATCGGTGTCAATGTCTATGTTGGCATCGGTGTCGATGTCTATGTTGGCACCGGTGCCCTTGGGACCACCGGTACTGCAGCTGAGAGAAGAGCTGCGATACTGCGTTTGATAGCAAGAAATCTCTGGTCTATCGACACTGCCGATGCCTGGGTGTCGGTACCAGTAAGAACGGCCGGAACCCCTGAGCATGGCACAGGTAGTTCTTGCGAGGCCGAGGCCTCGAACATCCTGAAGCAGCATCGGTGCTTTGGAAGCCGAAGCCTCCCGCCGGGGCTGTTTTGCCGGTGTGGTTCCCTCAAGGGCAATGCCAATGGCCTCTCGATGCTTAGCAGGAGAGCTACCCTTTGAGGACCGGCTTTTGTGTTTAGTTACCTGAGATCCATGGGAGGAAGAAGAGGCCCTTGACGATGTCGATGCAAAGGATCTGGCATCTGAAGAAAAGAGGGTACCGAGCTTTGCGGCCCGTTTCTGTCTTCCTCTTTTGGTCATCCCCATGCAGGAGAGACATTCAGTTGGAGAATGATCAGGTCCTAAACATTTTTGACACCAATCATGGGTGTCAGTGACGGAAATGGTACTGCCACACTTAGTACATTTTTTAAAACCACTAGTTGGCTTTTCCATGATTTTGGAAAAATGGGGCCCAATGCCCAAAATGGCGCCTAGCACCAAAACAGGAAAGTTTCTGAAAAGAAACAGTCAAAGTCTAGGGTTTTTGGTTTTTTTAAGGAAAAGAAAAGAAAAGAACAGGCGGTACCGGTAGGCGTCATGCGGTAGGCAAACGCGACCACAAAAAAGAATTTTAAAGACGGAATTTTCTGCAGTGACAGGGAATAGGTACTGTTGGCTCCGCGGAAAACGAAGAACTGAAGAGGGACAGTTGGAAAGGCGGAAGGCAGCGTGCATGTGCTGAGGGATGCTCCCAAAAGCGTTCCTATTGGACGCTGGGGAGCGTTCCCGCGCAGGCTCCGTCGGTACCGACGATACCCATATGTGAGGACTACATTCCTGCTTGTTCCTGGAGATAGAGGATTATACTCTTGGAGTTGACTTGTCTTTCAAGGCTACAGTATAATATAACACAGAAGGTCCATGAGTGAAGGCAGCCTGGAAGCGGTTAGCTTACTTCTGTGACAGAGGCAACATCAAGTAGTAGACATGTGGAATTCAGCACTGTGTGTTCAAGGAGATCAGCTGATAATTATCGGGAGTGTGTAGTGATTTCGGTGATGTCGGCAGAAACCCAGAAACTTACAGCTTTGTAGTATTAGATGATGGGAATTTAATGGCCGATTGATCGTTGTTTTGTGAGTAGAATCCCCGCCCTCGTTCCCCGCCTAGAAACCATCATAAAGAACAAAATTACACAGCATGTAGATAGTCATAGCCTAATGGGAGACAGCCAACATGGCTTTAGACAAGGTCTTACTAATCTGATATGTTTTTTTGAAGGTGTGAATAAACAGGTAGACAAAGGTGAGTCGGTTGATATAGTGTATCTGGACTTTCAGAAAGCCTTTGACAAGGTCCCTCGTCAGAGACTTTTGGCAAAAATAAAAAGTCATGGGATAGGAGGCAGTGTACTATTGTGGATCGGGAACTGGTTAAAAGATAGAAAGCAGAGGGTAGGGCTAAATGGCCAATTTTCCCAATGGAAAAAGGTGAATAGTGGAGTACCCCAGGGATCTGTAGTGGGTCCGCTACTTTTTGACATATTCATAAATGACCTGGAAAAGGGAATAACTAGTGAGGTTATCAAATTTGCAGACGACACAAAACTGTTTAAAGTTGTTAAAACCCCAGAGGATTGTGGAAAACTGCAGGAGGATCTGGATAAATTGGAAGACTGGGCATACAAATGGCAGATGAAATTTAATGTGGACAAGTGCAAAGTTATGCACCTAGGAAAGAATAACCCACACTATGGTTACACAATGCAAAGTTCCACATTGGGAACCACCACCCAGGAAAAAAGATTTAGGAGTCATCGTGGATAACATGTTAAAACCCTCCGCCCAGTGTGCAGCGGCGGCCAAGAAAGCAAATAGAATGCTAGTTATCATAAAGAAAGGAATGGAAAATAAAATAAAGGATATTATAATGCCTCTGTATCGTTCCATGGTACGACCGCACCTTGAATATTGTGTGCAATTCTGGTCACCGTATCTTAAAAAGGAAATAGCGTTATTAGAAAAGGTAGAGAGAAGAGCCACCAAAATGGTAAAGGGGATGGAAGGCTACTCCTATGAAGAGAGGCTACAAAGATTAGGGCTCTTCAACCTGGAAAAGAGATGGCTGAGGGGAGATATGATAGAGGTCTATAAATTAATGAATGGAGTGGAACGGGTAAACGTAGATTGATTGTTTACGCTATCAGAATATAGAAAGACTAGGGGACATGTAATGAAACTATAGGGTAAACTATTTAAGACAAATAAGAGAAAATATTTTTTCAGTCAACGTGTAATCAAACTCTAGAATTTGTTACCGGAGGATGTAGTAAGGGCTGTTAGTGTAGCTAGGTTTAAAAAAGTTTTGGACAAGTTCCTGGAGGAAAGGTCCATAAACCATTATTAAAAAGGGACCCAGGATATCAATGCTTGACCCAATACAAGCATTGTGGAACCTGTGTCTCTTGGGGATACTGTTAGGTACGTATGACCTAGATTGGCCACTGCTGGAAACTGGATACTGGGCTTGATGGACCTTGGTCTGACCCAGTATGGCATATCTTATGTTTTTATGTTCAAAGTGCCCTCTGGTGAGGCCCTCAGGCGCGGGCCCACCAGACAAAGGTGTGCCCGCAGCACACTGCTTTTTAAAGTCTCCTTCAGCAGCTGAGTGATGATGCTTGTGAGGCGGCGCTGAACAACCACATGCAGCAGCGTGGTTTCCCTTGGAGGAGAGGGCTGCGGTTGGAGCACAAAGGTACCGATAGGCTGAGAACCAGAGATCAGGCACACTGTAGATGTGAAGGCTTGGAGTTAAAGATCAGTCTAATCTCTTTGGAAGCAAAGGATTTCACTTTTGCTGGATGGATGCCAGCACCTGTACTGCTCCCTCGGGGGAATGGATGTTAGGCATGTCCCCAGTAGTGGCCAAAGAGGAAGATGTCCTGCAGCACACTGCTTTTTAAAGGCTCCTTCAGCAGCTGAGTGATGATGCTTGCAAGAGGGAGCTGAGCAACCACATGCAGCAGCAGGGTTTCCCTTGGAGGAGAGGCCGCGGTTGGAGCACAAAGGTACAGACAGGCTGAGAACCAGAGATCAGGCACACTATAGATGAGAAGGCTTGGTTAAAGATCAGTCTCAACTCTTATTTTATATATCTAAGCATGTACTTGCAAACTCTACTTGTACTCCATCCTGTACATGCCAACCAGCAAGCATGCGCCATCATGTCACTGCATGTACTTTTACACCAGGCAGAATTTTATAAACGGCTACATATGCAGAATCCCAAATGCCCGTTAAGGGAATAATTCTGTAAGACCCCATGTAGTGTATTTTTACATGCTTTCCTTGCACAGATTCTATAAAGTCAAATTTGCATGTTTTTAACTTTATAGATTACAAGCATAAATGGCCGCGTACATGCATAAATTAAAGCTGCAGTCATTTACACCAGTTCTAGAGCTGGTATAAATGCCCATGTGTATTTTAAGTGCATTTGGCCATATTCTATAAAATACGTAGATAAATGTGTCCTCTACCAATGTTTTGCCCAAGTACATGCCCTCACTGAAAATACACATAATGGCCTCCATGTGCATACTTACAGAATTGCACTCACGTCCGTTATGCACTTAAAGCGTAGTTACTCACCTGTAACAGGTGTTCTCCGGGGACAGCAGGAATCATTCCTCACATATGGGTGACGTCAGTGCCGACAGAGCCCATACAGAAGTATCTCCCCAGCTTTCAAAGAAAATGTTTGGGAGATGCGCCACGCATGGATGACTGATTCCTGTTATCCCCGGAGAACACTTGTTACAGGTAACTACGCTTTCCCCTGGAACAAGCAGGAAGTCAGTCCTCACATATAGGACCCCCCAGCTATAGGCTACTGAGAACCAGTAAAAATGCCACGGGCGACCAGAGAGGTGAGCTGTGAGCTGCAGCAGTTGAGTCCCAACTGAGAGACTCTCGCAAGACCAAAGGGTCTGGCGAGGAACCATCACTCCGGTAGCCTGAACACAGAAGAGTCGGAGGGCAGGTGTTGCCTGCACCCCAAAGAGATTATGGAGCATGGCCTGGCCGAAGGCACTGTTCCATCAGGACTTCCTCTCCAGGCAGTAGAGAGCTGCAAAGGTATGGACTGAAGACTAGTTGGCGGCCCAGCAGATTTCTGTCACAAGAAGAGCATGCAGACTTGCTACAGAGGTAGAACATAAGAACATAAGATATGTCATACTGGATCAGACCAAGGTCCATCAAGCCCAGTATCCTGTTTGCAATAGTGGCCAATCTAGGTCATACATACCTAGCAGTATCCCCAAGAGACACAGGTCCCACAGTGCTTGTATTGGGTCAAGCATTGATATCCTGGGTCCCTTTTTAATAATGGTTTATGGACCTTTCCTCCAGGAACTTGTCCAAACCTTTTTTAAACCCAGCAAAACTAACAGCCTTTACCACATCCTCTGGCAACAAATTCCAGAGTTTGATTACACGTTGAGTGAAAAAATATTTTCTCTTATTTGTCTTAAATAGATCACCTTGTAGCTTCATTACATGTCCTCTAGTCTTTCTATATTCTGATAATGTAAACAATCGATCTACGTTTACCCGTTCCACTCCATACATTAATTTAAAGACCTCTATCATATCTCCCCTCAGCCGTCTCTTTTCCAGGCTGAAAAGCCCCAACCTTTGTAGCCTTTCTTCATAGGAGTAGCCTTCCATCCCTTTTACCATTTTGGTGGCTCTTTTCTGTACCTTTTCTAATAACACTATATCCTTTTTAAGATACGGCGACCAGAATTGCACACAATATTCAAGGTGCGGTCGTACCATGGAACGATACAGAGGCATTATAATATCCTTTGTTTTATTTTCCATTCCTTTCCTTATGATACCTAGCATTTTATTTGCTTTCTTGGCTGCCGCTGCACACTGGGCGGAGGGTTTTAACATGTTATCCACGATGACTCCTAAATCTTTTTCCTGGGTGGTGGTTCCCAATGTGGAACCTTGCATAGTGTAACCATAGTTTGAGTTGTTCTTCCCTAGGTGCATAACTTTGCACTTGTCCACATTGAATTCCACCTGCCATTTGGATGTCCAGTCTTTCAATTTATCCAGATCCTCCTGCAGTTTTGCACAGTCCTCTGGGGTTTTAACAACTTTAAACAGTTTTGTGTCGTCTGCAAATTTGATAACCTCACTAGTTATTCCCTTTTCCAGGTCATTTATGAATATGTCAAAAAGTAGCGGACCCAGTACAGATCCCTGGGGTACTCCACTATTCACCCTTTTCCATTGGGAAAATTGGCCATTTAGCCCTACCCTCTGCTTTCTATCTTTTAACCAGCTCCCGATCCACAACAGTACACTGCCTCCTATCCCAAGACTTTTTAGTTTTGCCAAAAGTCTCTGATGAGGGACCTTGTAAAAGCTTTCTGAAAGTCCAGATACACTATATCGACTGACTCACCTTTGTCTACCTGTTTATTCACACCTTCAAAAAAACATATCAGATTAGTATGACAAGATCTTCCTTGTCTAAAGCCATGTTGGCTTTCTCCCATTAGGCCATGAATATCTACATGCTGTGTAATTTTGTTCTTTATGATGGTTTCTACCATTTTCCCCGGTACCGATGTCAGGCTCACTGGTCTGTAATTTCCCGGATCACCCCTGGAACCCTTTTTAAAAATTGGCGTTACATTGGCAATCCTCCAATCTTCAGGTATTGCAGATGATTTTAATGAAAGTTCACAGATTAATAATAGCAGGTCTGCAATCTCATATTTCAGTTCTTTCAACACTCTTGGATGTATACCATCTGGTCCAGGTGATTTGCTACTATTCAGTTATTCAAATAGTTGTAATACATCTGCCAGGTGTAGCGATATTTCTCTCAATTCCTCTGCCGTATCACCTTTAAATACCACTTCAGTCTTGGGTAACATCCCTACATCTTCCTCAGTAAAGACCGAAGCAAAGAATTCATTCAGTCTCTCCGCTATAGCCTTATCTCCCTCTTACTGCCCCTTTTACCCCTCCATCATCTAATGGTCCAATTGACTCTCTCACAGGCCTTTTGCTACGAATGTACTTGAAAAAGTCTTTATTTCGTGTTTTTGCTTCCGTAGCAAGTTCCTTCTCAAATTCTCGCTTTGCCTGCCTTATCAATGCTTTGCATTTAACTTGCCAGTGCTTGTGCTGTTTCCAGTTTTCATCGTTTGGCTCTTTTTTCCATTTCCTGAAAGACGCTTTTTTGGCAGCAACAACCTCTCTGACCTCATCTTTAAACCATGCTGGCAGTTTTTTTGGACTTTCTTCCACTTTTCTTAATGCGTGGAATACAGCTGGTCTGGGCTTCCAGGATAGTATTTTTAAACAACACCCAAGCTTGATGTAAGTCTTTAACCTTTCCAACCGCTCCTTTTAGTTTTTTCTTAACTCATTTTATCATAGTCTCCCTTCCGAACGTTAAAAGGTAGTACTGTGGATTTCTTTACTATCCTCCTCCACTAACTAAATCAAACACGATCATGCTATGATCACTATTGCCAAGTGGTCCCAACACCCTTATTTCTTGCACCAGATCTGGTGTTCCGCTAAGGACTAAGTCCAGTATGGCTTCCCCTCTGGTCGGTTCATGAACTAGCTGCTCCAAGAAGCAGTCATTTATTTCATCTAGGAACTTTATCTCCCTAGCATGTCCTGACGTGACTCTGACCCAGTCAATACCGGGGTAATTGAAATCACCCATTATTACTACTCTGCTGTGACTTTTGTTAGCTTCCTTGATTTCTCTGAGCATTTCATCATCCATTTGTTCATTCTGGCCAGGCTGTCGATAGTACACCCCCACTGCCACCGCCTTCCCCTTTTTACATGGAATTTCAATCCATAGAGATTCTACAGCAAATTTTGTTTCCTGCAAAACTTTAATCCTTTCTGACTCAATGCCCTCTCTAACACAGAGCGCAAACCCCCCCACCAATTTGATCAGTTCTATCATTACGATATACTTTGTATCCAGGTATCACAGTGTCCCACTGGTTATCCTCCTTCCACCATGTCTCTGCGATTGCAATCATATCTAACCATATCTAACCATATTTGACGCGGTGCGCAGTGATGCGGTGGTCTGGTGAGATCACAGCCTGCTCATAGGCAAGGGCAATGCAGTCCATCACCCAAGTGGACAGAGTTCTCTTGGTTACTAGAAGCTCCAGTTTACTGGGGTCATAGGAGACAGAGCTAAGATGCTTTGCGATGGCCCTGAATCCGTTGCAGATAGAAGGACAGGGCTCTCTTACAATCCAGATAATAGAGAACAGTCTCTGCCTTGTCAGTGTGAGGCCTCGGGAAAAAGGTGGGGAGCACCACCTCCTGATTGAGGTGGAAGGGGGATACCACCTTTGTCAGAAACTTGGAGTGTGTGCAGAGCACCACCCTGTTCTTGTAGAACCTCGTGTACAATGGCTCTACCATCAGAGCCTGGAACTCGCTGACCCTGTGAGCCGACGTGTCACAAGAAAGACAACCTTCCAAGAGAGGTACCACAAGTGGCAGGTAGCTAGGGGCTCAAACAGAGGTTTAGAGAGCTGTGAGAACACCACACCGAGTTCCCACTCCGCCGTTGGTGGGGGGTCGGTGGAGCTTGGACAACATAAAGCCCCACAGGAAATGAGAGATAAGGGGCTGAGCCGAGGGGCTTGCCCTTGACAGCATGGGGGTGCGCTGCAATAGCGTTCAGGTGCATTCTGAATGAGTTGGACTTCAGTCCCACCTATGACAGGTGATGTAGGTACTGGAGCATCAGCTGCACCGAGCAGAATAGGTTCGCCTGCCTCTTTGCGTACAACATTGAAAATCGACGCCACTTGAAGGCATACACCCTTCTTGTGGAAGCCTTATGGGAGGACAGAAGGATCTCCTCCACGTCATGTGGGAGGTTGAAGGGAGCTAGAGCTACCCTTTCAGCAGCCAAGCCATGAGCAACAGGGACCCAAGGCTGGGGTGCAAGAGAGTGCCTTCCTCCTGCAAAAGTAGTCCTGGGGCGCAGCCCAGGGGAATCGGAGGCACCGCCAACAGACAGAGAAGCAGCAGGAACCAAGGTTGCCTGGGCAACCGGGGCTACAAGAATCAGTGATGCCCTGTCGCGCTGGATCTTGAAGAGGGTTTTGGCCACCAGTGGTGTCAGCAGGAAGGCGTAAAGGAGGCCTTCTCTCCATGGAATGAGGAACGCATCAGCTGCCACCCGGATTGGTGTGGCCAGTGGGAGCAAAAGCGGGGCAACTGCATGTTGTTCAGGCTGGCAAACAGGTCTACTAGGGGGATGCCCCAGAGCGGGGAGGTCACTTTAGGGTCCAGGCACCACTCGTGTGGCTGGAGGACTCTGCTCAGCCTGTCCGCCAGAGTGCTGTCCAGGCCCGGGAGGTAGACCGCCCGCAGGAGTATCCTGCTGCGTGTTGCATATGGCAGAGGGAGTACGACCTTGTGCCTCCTTGTTTGTTGACACAGAACATTATGACTTGGTTGTCCGTTTGGTCCAGCACAGACTAGTGCTGCAACTGGTGGTGAAAGTCTCGGAAGGGAAATATCACCTGGAGCTCCAGGAGGTTGATCTGCAACTGGAACCACGTGCCTTGGGTGCGGAGGTCCTCGCAATGAGCTCTCCATCCTCACAGGGAGGCGTCTGTAGTAATGAAACTCTGGGGTGAGGATGCCTGAAAGGTGGCGGGGATCTGCTACAAGTCAAGGTAGTCCACCAGTTGGCAGGTCACTTTTACCCTGTCTCGAATCCTGCCCGTGCTTGTGCCCACTGGGAGCGAAGGCACCATTGAGCCGCCCTCATATGCAGGCAGGTGTATGGGGTTATGTGGACTTTTGGAGGGTGTGTGGCCCAGCAGGAGGAAGAGAAGGCAAGCGGGCACCGACCGGCAGTGTTGCACTTCTGCGGCTAGTGCCCTTATGCGTTTTGTCCTCTCCAGAGGGAGGAAGGCCTTGGCCTGGAGGGTGCCCAGCTGAGCCCCTATGAACTCCAGGCACTGCGTCGGAAATAAGTGGCTATGGTTATGATTTATGCACTTGATATACCGCCCTTTACTGTGTGTATCAGAGCAGTTTACAGATATATTCTAACAAGCACTTTTTATTCCCTCATCCCCGAAAGGCTCACAATCTAAGCGTACCTGGGACTTGGGATAGTTGACGATGAACCCTAGATGCTATAGGATGTGGATGGTGCACTCGGTGGCGTGGTGCACCTCTGCCAATGCTAGGCACTTGGTGAAGACCCTTGGCTATGATGCCAGCCTGAAAGGTAGCCCACTGTATTGGTAGTGACCTCCTCCCACCACGAACCGGAGATATTGTTGGTGGATGGGGTGGATCAGGATGTGTGTGTAAGCATCCATCAGGTCTAAGGAACACAGCCAGTCTCCCTGCTGGAGGTAAGGCAGCAGTGTTCCAAGGTAGAGGATCCTGAACTTCTCCCTCACCAGAAATCTGTTCAAGTCCTGTAGGTCCAGGATGGGCCTGAGGCCCCCTGTTCACTCGGAAACGAGGAAATATCTAGAGTAGAAACTTTTGCTCCAGAGGTGTTGGGGCACTGGCTCCACTGCCTTGTCCGTGAGGAGGCCTGCGAGCTTGGTGAGGGGCAGAGTCTGGTGAAGGAGAGGCCTTACAGGTTCTCCTGGGAAGAACGAGCGTGGCGTCTGTTGCAGGTGGAGGAGGTATCCCTCCTTGACTACTTGCAGCACCCAGGAGTCGGTGGTGATGAAGGACCACCTGTGGGCAAAAAGGGCCAGACACCCCCCCCCCCCCCGTGTGCTGCTGAAGGCCTCCTGGAAGAGGCCATACCCAAGGAGTCAAACACTCCCTCCAGGCTGGGCCGGGGTCAGGGGTCTTAGGCTTGTGGGGGCCATTCCCTTGCTGCTTGGGCTGTTGTCCCTGCTATGGGGCAGAGAAGGCCTGGTACTGTGGGGCATTACCAAACACCTCCTTCTTTCTCGGAAAGAAGGGCTTCTTTCTGGGGGTCTTCTTATGGGGGTACATCAAGGTCTTCTTTGAAAGTCTGGTCCTGGTCAGGAACTTAGTCTCTATCTCAGCAGCCTGGTCTGACATGGGTTTTCCAAAGAGGTTCTCTCTGGTGCAAGGGGCATCAATGAGGTTGTCCTGGATGCACTGCTCAAAGTCAGATGACTGCGGCCACTCTGGCTGAGGATTTGAAGCCAGAGTATGCTGCTCGAGACAGGAACTTCGAGCATTCCTTAGTGCTGAGGCCAGTGACTTGAACTGCTGAAGAGGTTCCCCATCAAGACCTACAGAGAAACTAGTGAGCTCCCTCGCCAGTTCCTTTAGATACATGCCAATGTACAACTGGTAGGACTGGACTTGGCAAATCAGTATTGAGCCCTGGTAGGATTTTTGGACAAGGGCATCCAAGATCTGGACCTCCCTACCTGGGGGCAAAGAGGAATGAGTCTTTTGGCTCTTGCGTTAACGCATGGCCGACTCGATGACCACTGAATTGTGAGGGAGCTAGGTTTTTTGGAACCCTGGTCTTCGTCAGACTCGGTACATGGAGTCAAGCCATCTGCTCACAATGGACACCGACGCCAGTGTTTCCCACATACGTAGGCAGCAGCACTTGAGGATCGGAGGGATGGGCAGCATGAGGACCTCCTTCGGAGAGGCCTCATACTGAAGGATCTCAAGTTCCTCCATGCGGGGGGGGGGGGGGGTGTCCTCCTCCGCCTCGGTCTTGAAAGCGAGCACCTTTCCATATCCCGCACAAAGTTGAGGAAGGCAATGTCTTTGGGTGGGGAATGACACCGGGGCACCGAAGGAGACAGGTCCAAGGGCACATCTTGGTGTCATCAGTGTCCAGGGACTCCTCGTCCTCGGTCTCCCAGTCTGACTCAAAGTCAGAGGAAGAATACAAGGCACCACGGCTCCCATGGTCGGGTCCCAAGCACGAAGGCCCATGACACCCGGGGGACCTGCGGTCCGATGCCGATGGGTCTCTCGAGGCTGGTGGCACTCGAGGATCGGCTCGATGACCGGGGAAGCCCTGGAGGTAGAGGGTCTAATTGTCAGGGCGGAAGAACTGGAGGAACTGGCCATCAATGCCTGCTGCTGTGCCAGGAGGGTGGTGATACTGCGCTCCAAGGCCGCCATTCTAGACTCCATGCCAGATGGCTCACAAGCCTTTGACACGGGCACTGATGACTTCAGGCCCAGTGTTTGTTCTGTCGAGGGGAAGTCCTCAACCAGGATAGCCTCAGGGGTCCAAGGCTGGTTGCCAGATGCTGACTCCTCCTTCCGGGGCAGCTTGTAAGGCCGCTCCCACTCCGACTCCTTGGACTCACGCTGGGGTACTGCGGGACCTGGTGTGGGATTTACCCACTTTTCCAGACCATCCTCCGAGGCGGCCTTCGAGGTTTTCGAGATCTTCTTACGTTCCACCCCTGGGGAGTTCCTCTTGGAGAAGCCGCGACTGCGGGACTCCGAGGTGATCCAGACATCGCTGGGCACCGAGGTACCAGAGGGGGCCCTGGAACATGGTGTTGCCAGTGCAGAGTCGGATCTATGGAACAACTTCTCCTGCTGCAGCTGACAGCTCTTGATGGCCTTTGCAGACATGGATTTGCAAATGTTACAGCCAGAGTTGTCGTGATCCAGCCAGAGGCAACGGAGGTAGTAGCCATGTGGGTCAGTGAGGGACATCATCTTACTGCACAGATCACATTTTTTTGA